>CM038674.1:313185717-313785717 GCA_021605145.1 Aegilops bicornis | reverse complement strand
AGGGGTGTACTTCTTCACACATGTTTCCACCACTTAGCGTCTGCACATGACATGTGCTCGGCAGACTTCAAGCGAAAGCCGACGTGGGTGTAGTCCAGGTTTATCACCTATTCGGGTTCCATCCGCCAGGAGATCCGGCCGGGGTTTCCCTCACAGCCCCAAACGATGTGTGCAGGGTTCCCGAGACACCAAACGGGCGACTCGGTACACCGGGCTATGGTGTATCTACCGCATCAGAGCCCACCCCTAGGGTTAGCGCTACGCACGGCCTCCAACACATATCCTACAAACACCAGAAACTAGTTGCAACTCCTGGACAGGGGACAAGGGCGGTTAATAAGTCGAGCGGGGTCATATTTTAGGGCCCAACATGTGGTAGTAGATGTTCATTAATAGATGTTCATTAATCACAAACACATAACCTAGTTCCTGAGGACGGCTTCAATGAGACAACCAACCATGTACTCCTACATGGCCTCTCACCGCTACCTTTACCAAATCGTGTTCACATACTTATCTCGCACACAGTAGGACATGTTCATCACCATTCCAATTCATCCCCGATGAATCAGACCTGACTCAACTCTAAGGAGTAGCAGGCATGACAAACAATCATGAATGAGTAGGCACATCAGGGCTCAAGCAACTCCTACTCATGCTAGTGGGTTTCATCTATTTACTGTGGCAATGTTAGGTCATGCAGAGGAAAAGGGGTTCAACTACCGTAGCATATAACAGATGACTCGTTGTTGTCCTAATGCAGTAAAAGGGAGCAGAAGCGAGAGAGTGGGATTGTATCGGAATGAACAAGGAGGTTTTGCTTGCCTGGCACTTCTGAAGATATTATAGCTCTTCATTGGTGTCATCGAACTCATCTCGGAAGCACGTATATCGAGAGGGGACAAATACCGGCAACAGAGAAGGAAAACACAATCAATGCAATGCACAATATGATGCATGATCATGACATGTCAATATGATGTGTCTTGAGCTCATGCAACTAAAACCAGAAGGGTTTGGGTCATTTTGAACCAAAGGTTCAACTCCAAATTCAAATTATGAATTTAAATAGTGCCTTATCATGTTTGAACTAAAAAGCAAGCTTAAGTTATTTAAACATTCATGAAACCAGTACAGATGGATAGATTCGATTTTTCTGATCATTTATATATATAAATCTTTGTATTTGGAGTTACAGATTAATTTCTATGATTTTTAGAAGTTTTGGGCATTTTCTGGAATTTCCTGAATAAGAATAAATCCAGAAAAAGGTTAACTGCGTCAGCATGTCGTCGGTGCGACGTCAGCAGGTCAAAGGCGACAGCCTAGGTCAAACCTGACGGCTGGGACCCACATGTCAGTGTCCAACTAATTAACCTGAGTTAATTAGCTCTAAACTAATACTAAACTAGATTAGTTAAGGCCTTGGTCCCACATGTCAGTTAGCGCTTAACATAAATTAGCAGGGGTCTGGGCCCACTTTTCCGTGACCCTGGGGAAGTCAAACAGGGTCAAACCCCGGGTCAGCGGGGTCAAACCCACCGGCGACGTGACACCGGCGAGGCCAGACGTGGCGGAGGGCTACGAGAATGCATCTACGGCAACCAAACCAACGGCGGAGGCCATCTACGTGACGAGGAGGCTCGGCCGCATCGACTAGTGCCATTGGTTTCGCCGGAGGTGGCCAAGAACAACGGCGGCGTCCACTCCCGCGACGGCCGGGTGCTACGGCCTCCTGGTGATGTGCTCAGCACGGTGACACACTCGGTTTCGAACTTACGCGTCTGTGGCCACGATGGCGACATGGCCAGCGGAGCCGAGCTCTCGATCGTGATGGCCAACGGGGTTAGGGAGCAGCTCGAGCGAGATGGCTAGGGGGAGAAGGAAGAGGAGCTCACGGCGAGTGCAGCGGTGGCCTCGGAGAGCTCGGGGAAGGGCTGGTGATGGCAGGAGGTCGCCGGTGATCTCACATCCGAGGGAGGAAGAAGATCTCGGGGTCGTCGTCACAGAGCTCCTGGCGGCGCCTGTCTGGGTGTAGAGGATGCGGGGGTCGAGGCGGAGCTCGTGGCATAGCTGGATGGGCGTCAGGAGGACGATGGCAGTGGCGAACGGCGACGATGGCGGCGGCTCCGCTCGGTGGTGAAAGAGAGAGGTCCAGGGGAGAGAGGGGAGAGGTGCAAGGGGGTGCTGGGCGTCTCCGTGGCGCTCGAATGTGAACGGGGAGGCACCAGGAGGTGGAAGCATGAGGTGGCCGCGAGTGCGCGCGCAGGTGACACGCCTCTTCCTACTGGCAGAGGTGGAAGAAGACATCGGCGCCCCTGGTGGGCTGGGCCAATTCTCTCCTGGGCCAGGTAAACATGTAAGATTCTGCTCTATTTTAGTTTTTTTGTTCTGTTTTCTATTTCTGTTGTTGTTTTTTATTTAGCATAAATGCCAAACCATTTTATAAAATGCTGAAAATATTTATGGGAACCTCTGAAGTTAATTCCAACAGCCCAAAAATACTTTCAAGATTATTTGGACATTTAAAATATTTATAGCATTTAAACGATCAAATGCAAATAATTTATGATTTAATTCAAAGATCCAAAGTGTCCTAGAAAAGTGAGCACCATTTTTGGCAGAGGTTCTGGACCAAGGCATAGATGATGAGCATTTTAGAAGGGCATTTCAGGTTCATTGAAAGGATTTAATTTTGACCCAAGTTGAATTCATTTGCTGCTATGGTTTAACAGTCCCCATTTCAAATTCATTTGAAATTAAGCATGATGACGTGAATGCTTTCATGCAATTAGCTACAAGCAATTCTAGGGTTGTGACAACTCACCCCCACTAAACAAGAATCTCGTCCCGTGTCACACCCTGATTTTCATGCCACAACACTTAAGCTAATGAATCATGATAAAATGAGGTTTGACAAAAACTTTTGAGTGTTTTGGACTTTGCTTGATTTGATTTTTGTCTACTGTTTGCAAGTGCTCTAAAAATCAAATAAATCCTCCAACTCCTATACTTCATCTCCTTGCTCCAAACTCTTGCACCAATGATCATGCCATGTGTATAGGACATAAAAATAATTTCTTACAAAAATAATTTGGCCAAATAGTATTTTCAAAATTAGTTTTCCAAAAACCCTGAATTGAGGTTTGCCTTTGCAAGTACTTAATTAAGGGCAGTAAAAATCTTTCTAAAAATATTTTGACACCTATTAGATATAGGATACCCGAAACCACAAAAATATAATTTTAAAAATTATTTTTCTATTTTATTTAAAGGCTTTTCTCAAGGCCAGAAATGGTCTTTAATAGGTTAAAATTATTTTAATGCTTTAAATATATTTGACAAAAATCAGGGAAACTCAGTGGGAATATATTTCCCATATATAAGAGTTTCAACACATGGTCATGTTCAAAACATTGGTGAAATCCCTCAAAAAACCTTTCTGGATATTTCAAGCTTTTGAAATATTTACAAAGGAAATATTCTCCAAAAATTCCAAGAAAATTCTAGCATGTCACATGTGACATGTTTGATGATCTGGACAAGTATCATGTCATGGATAATAGTATAACCCCATGAAATCCCCTCAAAACCATTTCTGTCCATTTTGAAGTTTAAGCCACTTTACATTGCCAAATATGTCCAAACGCTCTCAAATCTTGTTTACATGCTCAAATGGTCTAATAATTCATATAGACCAAATGGCACAAGTTGGATAAAAATTTATATTGATGAAAGTGCCCCAAAACCCTCTCTGACCAGAATCAAATTTGAACAACTTTGTACTACCAACTTTCTCTCCTTGACCCCAACTTTTGTGAGCATGTTCACATGACCAAATGAGGCCACCATAACAAGTAGTGCATCAAGGAGAAGCGATTTGCTCAACTAGATCTACACAAGTTCATTTCTGCTAATTTCTAGGGTTTACAAAAGTTGCATTGGCAACTTTGCCCAAATGGACTCAACCTTGGTGGAACCTATTATTATCTCATGCCATTGGACCCTGTCAAGCCTCATGACAAATGGAGATCATCTACTAGCCCAAACCAATATCAAACACCTACTGGTTAAAATTTAAACTGCATGTTTTGGCCATTTCCACTAATCTCCTTGAGTCCAAATTTGTACTACAGCCTCATGTGATACTCCTCTAACCCACTGCATCTTTCCCTGCTCGAGGAGACATGATTAAGTGGGGTAGGACCCCATTTGTCCTCTCTGGACAGCCCAATTCTCACTCTCTCTCAACCCCACCTCTCTCCCATTGGGTCACCAGAGCGTCCAAGGCCAAGATCCCTTCCTTAGCACCCCCCCAAATGCTACTGGACATACAAGGGCGCGCCCACAAGCATAGAAAATGGCCTGGACAGCCATATGTGCGCTCTGGAGCGCGCTACAGTGCGCTCCCGCACTGTAGCCGCCCCCTGCCAACCGCCTCCGGCCACCTCAGGCCTCCCCAGCGTGTCTCATGAGGCCGCCTCGGCGTCCACAACACGCAATGCTATCGGGCCCCTCCTCCCTTGCCCTTGTTCTCCCTCCTCGAGTTCACCCGTGCGCGGCCTGGACCGCGCCCATGGTGCACCGCTGCCCCCTATATAGTGCCTCCCCCCAAGCACTCCCTCGACTCTTCTGGATCCCTCTCTCTCCCGCGCACCTCCCAGACAACATCCCTCTCCCCCTAGTGCTCTCCTGCCCTCTCCATGGCCGGAGTGCCGCCGCCAACCGCCGCTCGGATTCGGGCTCCACGGCCCCTCTCTCTTCTCCCTACCCACTCCAGTACTCCCTCACCACCACCACGAAGCCCCCCATCGCCTCCATTCTTCCCCGGGACGCCCCTGCGCTCGAACCCAGCAATGGCCGATGCCATCCTCCGCCGTGGGCGAATGCCCGCTTCCCTCCGAGGAAGCTGGCGCCCGTAGCGTGGCATCCCGGATGCGGCATGTTTCCCCGAGCACGCCGGTGGCTGGATCACCGGAAATGGTGGCCGGTAGCGCCGGCAGTCGCCGTCGACGTCTCCCCTGCCTCGCCTCCTCTGCTTCGGGCGGGAGGTTGAGGACGAGCCGCATCAACACGCCGGCCCCGCCTGTCGGCGACAGCGGCAACCGAGCCGGCCCCGCAGGTCAGGTTAAGTGGAGGCGGGATCAGGGAAGCCGCTTGCCCCGCTGGGTGGCGCCTTCCCGCAGTGCACCTTCGGTGTCACCTCCTCCCTCGCGCAGACTGAGCCACTGGGCCGAGCCCAGAAGGCATCATTTAGCTGGGCTTCGCCCAGCGCGCGTTATAAGGTTGATTCCTTTCCTCTTCTTATTCTTTTCCAGAAATATTGTAAAATCCATAAAATATTCATATTAACTCCAAATTTTATGATTCAAATTTCTAGTAGCTCATAAAATCATGATCTATATCATGGTGCAACTTGCACATTTATCCTGAAAAATTTTCTTCACAAACAATTATCAAATCTTGTTTTTCCATTTCTGTGATGAACTTTAGAAAATCACAGAGAGCTCAAAATTGATCCAAATGCCATGATTCAAAATCCTAGATGTCTATAAGTTCAAAACTTAGTTTTTGAACATTTTTACTAATAGTTTCTTTATCACCTCAAATAATGGTCTATTTCTTTATATATAGCCAACTTTGCAAATTCATAGGAAAATCATCTCAACTCCAAATCCGGTGAAACCAATTCCTAGATGCTTCTAAAATCATCCTTTGTTAAAAGGGTGCCTTTGCTCATTTTTCAAAAATATATTGTTGTACACTTCTTGCAAATCCATAAACCCCTTGATTCCATCATATCGAAATGTTTAGAAATATCCATTGATCCACTTCCAATGAAATCACTTTGGTCATTCCTCATATGACCAGAGGTATCCAATAAAATTCAACTTCATATTTTTAGAGCACATTCATTCTTGCCTTGTTGTGTTGCTTATTGTGATTGTTTCCGACGTTAGTTGCCGAAGTAGACGGAGTACCTGGAGAAGGACCAGAAGATCTCAAGACTCTGATGAAACAGGCAAGCAGCCCTTTGACCATGTCTATGAAACCCTTTTTATGCATGTCATATAGCACCATATTATTGTCGCAATGGAATCAAGATGAGGTGGTAATCACCTTGATGGGTTGCCACCGTACTTCCTCGTTGATACTTGCATTGTGCATGACCCTACCTTCTTATGAGGGTTATGCCGGTGGGAGTAGATAGGATGCTAAAGTAGTGCTACGCAAAAAGGGACGGGGGTATGCATAGTGATGGAGACAAAGTATTTTCAAAGGACTTCTCGAAAACCCCGTCGGGTGCCACTTATGCCCGAGGGAGATGATGAGTTGGGTAGCCACTTGATGACGAAGTGGTGTACCGAGGCAAGTGTGTGTTGTTTTCAAAAATGGATTGGTTTAAGTTAGGCCGTTATTTCAACCTTACATGCGCAACCACTCTACCCTTATATGGGAAAGGGCATTATTGATTACCTAGGCCGATACTAGCTTGGAGCCCACATTACTAGTGACGGGGGAGAGTTTGTGCTCTCTCTCGGGACGGGGTCGTGCCAGGTAGGGCGACCATGACTGTCTTTACAGGGCAATGGATACACCGTTGTGTCCCCTCTCGGATGTTACAATCTTGAGTGAGTCTCATATGATGTACATCATGAGGATACGGAACAACGAGTGGACTCCTTGTTAGTGTCGTCTAGGGAAAGATAGTGATCGGGTGCTTACCCCAGGTACTTGAGGTATCGCGGGTCGTGAATGACACGGAAGTTCCCCGGATCTTGTGGGTAAAGTGTGCAACCTCTGCAGAGTGTAAAACTATTCGAATAGCCGTGTCCACGGTCAAGGACAGTTGGGTAACCGCTCTTGGGCTACGTCCAAATGTTTAGAAACCGTGTGTGTGTGTTGATAAAACTACCTGGGTCAAGTCAAGGGACTTAACATGATTGAGTTGGGTTGGTGCCCACTCTATTTATGTTGATATCTGTAACCTGTCCTCATGGTTACTTAATTCTCATGATGCATGTCTTACAAGTTGTTGAACATGTCATTGCACTCAAAACTAGCTTTCTGCAAAAATTTACCTATATCATGCATTGTTGTATCTCAAACCAAAACATGGGTTGCTTGCGAGTACATTCAAAGTACTCATTGGCTTGCCACTGATTATTTTATTGGCCAGGCATGAAAGAACATGATATGAAGAAGAATACTTCGGTGACGAACATGCGAGCTAGGACGCTTCCCAGTCAGAATGCCTGTAGGGTTATGGTAGATGGTATGGGTCCAAGTTATCGACGAAGATTTCTGCTGTGATGTTATACTCAAGACTTGACCATAATGGTCCTACTTGTGTAATACGGTATGTATGGATGTAAGACTCTTGTTATTCAGCTTACATGTGTTCGGTGAGCATTGATCTCCGGGATCATCAGACACGTGCATTCGGTGATCACGACTTATGAGTCGGGGTCCCCACAGAGCTGGTATCGAGCCATCTGTTGTAGGAAGCCTTAGTTAGCATGGTCGTTAGTTAGGGTAAAACTATTTCCAAAACTATTACAAGTTTTCAAAACTATCTATACTTCTCTTCCCTTCTCAGTATTTCAAAAACTAAGGTATACTTTTCCCATCGATCTCTTCCCTTCAAAACTATTACAAAGCGGTCGCTAGCACCCTCAAGCCCCTGACCACGGGATTCCTTGTAATCCTCGTGGATAGCCTAGAAGGACTACCCCTTGCCAAACACTCACCCACCTCTTCTGAACCCAAGATTGGCGACACCACATCAAGACGATGCCAACAGAAGTTACGCCTTTGAAAAGAATGAGGACATGAAGACCCAGAGGATGGTGAAACCTTCGGCATTACACCAAGATGGTGCAACCTTAGCCTACGATGACCAGCGCATAGGATATGCAAGATCATGACATACATCGCTAATAGAGTAACCCTGTCACTACCGTTGTTGTATCGGCAACCACCGGTGGATGAGAACCTAGCCATTTGGTCTACCTCACTATAGTGAGCAGGAAAACGGTTCTCTTCATCCCCCGCTCTCGGTGACGATATTGTCAACAATGTGTCCGAGGGGTTGGACCACTATTATGCCTTGATAATGTTATTGCATAAAGGATTGCCTACCTGGTACCATCGATGGCTTAGAAGACAAAAAGGGATCGTCGTGATTAAGAAGACAATAGAAGACCAAGTCAATGCCAGTTACGAGGAGCCACCTTCACCCCATCACTTCAACAGGCGAGAAGTTGATGAAGATTCTTCACGCCCAACCCGGACCGTTTCATCAAACAACTACAAGAGACGTAGCGACACCTGAGGAAAACTCAGAAGACTACATGAGGCACAAGGCACGACTACTGAGTCGGAGAACCCCTAGGGTAGGATGAGTCGTGTACCCCCTATCTTGTGATCGAGTCCGTATGATGGTTCGAATAGAACCATGATTGTGTGTTGCTTGTTTTTATTTGTTTGTGTTTTGATATCAGTCGCCCTTTTGCTCGAGGCAACTAGTACACGGCTATATCACCTGCCTCATTTAATTGTTTGTGTTTGGCCCTTTCAGCACTTGTTTGTTTGCACTTGCACTATAGAACCCCCTTTAGGCATTCCCCTCCTCTATGCTACTTTTCACTCTCATCTCTCTCCTCAACTGAAGACCAGCAAGACAATTTGCACCAAGGAATCTGCTTCGGCGACCAACTAGCACTGAAGACTTTTTGTTGCAGCCTCCTCGACCAAGTGAAACCCCGTAGAGTTATGTTTAACCCTCCAGACTAGAAACCCATTCCTAGACCCTTCAAGACTTCATGAGATACCCCAGTCCTTAACCCACAGAATTGTAAGAGAACCAGTTAAGCCTCTGTAAACCTCGCACAAAACTGGGTTCATTATGGAACTAGTGGACATAGTGAACAAGCACATTATCATCATAATATAGCACCAGGACTGACGATGCCATAGGGAAGACCAGTTTGAGGATATAGGAATTGAGGACAAACGACTTGGTGAGTTTATATCAGTGACCTTGAGGAATTATCTGAGACTTTGGTGGATTATGAGGCTTTCATGTTGGTAAATGAACTTGGTGGGATCATTAATAGAGAGTAGCATAGCTTTCATTACCCCTGGATAAATTGGATTTAGTGGGACAATTAAGATCGCAAGCTGAATTCTTGGAAGTATGAGGATTTGACTTAGCGGGGGATATTGATAGGAGATAGTTGGCATTATGATAATGACATTGGGGAAGCATGTAGGAATTCTCGTTGGACATGAGATTTGGATTTAAATAGGTGATCCTAGTTGAGTATAGATGCTGAGTAAGTCTACATGGTTCAGAGTAAATTGGAATTAGACCGATAATCTTGATCGTGATACCATGTTTCTCGGTGGACAATAAACTAGGAGATTGGATTAATTGTCGGAGTTGATATAAACTTGACCTTGGAAGTTACTTGACCCCGATAATGACAATTGGTGGACTGACTATAGTAAAGATAACCCTTTTAAAGTATCTGGGGATTATAGGACAATAGGAGATCATGTGGAACACCATAAACATTGGATTTGTAGAATTCATGAATTGTGTAGTGATTGATGGGAGTTAATGGGCTGCTGGAGTTGATTCATAGGAAGGAAACAAGATCTTGGAGTGGCTTACGACATGTTTCCTTAGGAAAGAGGTGCTTTATCTTAGACCTTGGAAGAATAGGCTGAGCACTTGGATTGTCACGTTCAAGCTTAGCAGCTTATATGTTCTACCCATGGATTTTTAGGGGTAGACATACAGATGGGTTTGGGGATTGTAGACATATATGATTTTGTTAGACCTCCTCTCAAGAGTCATGAGGATATGAATCACATGAGTGATGATTGGAGTTGACCTATACGAAATAATACTATCAGTGATATGATGTGATTTGTTTAAAGGACTAGATAGAACAATTGGCATCTCAGAAACTGTGCTTGAAATAAGATAATAAGCGTTCACCTGCACACTAGGATCCTTGAAGCCCTTAAGCCTTACCAAGCCACAACCCGGTTGGATCATGACCTTGGGGTCTTGACTCTAGGTCGAGAACATCTTGTCCCACACTCAACCGTTACCACCACCAATGCCCCATCCTACCTTATGTACCCCATGAACAGAAACTTCTTGGAGTACTTGGCCACGTTGGTTGTCACTTTTACTTGGTGACCTACTCGTCTAACTGAAGATGGAAGAAGAATCGTTCAGCTGGTTAGGAAACATTTGAAGACCGCCATGCCAAGGAGGAAGAACTATGCCAACCACCATCTTCAAGAAGTATACCTCCACATCAAAGACCAGGCATATCTGCAAACCACTTTTCTCGAAGGAACCAAGCATTTCCATGTCAAAGGGAAGCTCACACCAAGATTTATCGGCCCTGTCCAAGATCACCGCCAGACGAAGAATCGACGGCTACCAGATAGAGTTATCACCTGAGTCACCCACCGTGCACAACGTTTTTCCACACGACACCACTCCGGAAACGTTTCCAACTTCCTAACTAGCCTGACCTCTACAAGGACATCGATCACCGAGCCATCGACCTCCAGCCCAATATGACCACCGCAAGAAACCCCTTAGCAACCTCGATCAAGAAGAGCGTCATACACGAAGCCACACCATCAAGTACTTCAAGCTCAATGGAGCACTACAGGAAGCAGAAGCAACATGAGGACTTGAAGACTACCCCAGATCCAAGTTTCTGTATCCCTTTCCGCGCCTAGTTTGGGAATCTCGGGGACGAGATTCTTGTAAGGGGGGTAGGTCTGTCACACCCTGATTTTCATGCCACAACACTTAAGCTAATGAATCATGATAAAATGTGGTTTGACAAAAACTTTTGAGTGTTTTGGACTTTGCTTGATTTGATTTTTGTCTACTGTTTGCAAGTGCTCTAAAAATCAAATAAATCCTCCAACTCCTATACTTCATCTCCTTGCTCCAAACTCTTGCACCAATGATCATGCCATGTGTATAGGACATAAAAATAATTTCTTACAAAAATAATTTGGCCAAATAGTATTTTCAAAAATTAGTTTTCCAAAAACCCCTGAATTGAGGTTTGCACTGCAAGTACTTAATTAAGGGCAGTAAAAATCTTTCTAAAAATATTTTTGACACCTATTAGATATAGGATACCCAGAAACCACAAAAATATAATTTTAAAAATTATTTTTCTATTTTATTTAAAGGCTTTTTCTCAAGGCCAGAAATGGTCTTTAATAGGTTAAAATTATTTTAATGCTTTAAATATATTTGACAAAAATCAGGGAAACTCAGTGGGAATATATTTCCCATATATAAGAGTTTCAACACATGGTCATGTTCAAAACATTGGTGAAATCCATCAAAAAACCTTTCTGGATATTTCAAGCTTTTGAAATATTTACAAAGGAAATATTCTCCAAAAATTCCAAGAAAATTCTAGCATGTCACATATGACATGTTTGATGATCTGGACAAGTATCATGTCATGGAGAATAGTATAACCCCATGAAATCCCTCAAAACCATTTACTCGATTTTGAAGTTTGAGCAACTTTACATTGCCAAACATGTCCAAATGCTCTCAAATCTTTTTTACATGCTCAAATGGTCTAATAATTCATATAGACCAAATGGCACAAGTTGGATAAAAATTTATATTGATCAAAGTGCCCCAAAACCCTCTCTGACCAGAATCAAATTTGAACAACTTTGTACTACCAACTTTCTCTCCTTGACCCCAACTTTTGTGAGCATGTTCACATGACCAAATGAGGCCACCGTAACAAGTGGTGCATCAAGGAGAAGTGATTTTATCAACTAGATCTACACAAGTTCATTTCTGCTAATTTCTAGGGTTTACAAAAGTTGCATTGGCAACTTTGCCCAAATGGACTAAACCTTGGTGGAACCTATTATTATCTCATGCCATTGGACCCTGTCAAGCCTCATGAAAAATGGAGATCATCTACTAGCCCAAACCAATATCAAACACCTACTGGTTAAAATTTAAACTGCATGTTTTGGCCATTTCCACTAATCTCCTTGAGTCCAAATTTGTACTACAGCCTCATGTGATACTCCTCTAACCCCCTGCATCTTTCCCTGCCCGAGGAGACATGATTAAGGGGGGTAGGACCCCATTTGTCCTCTTTGGACAGCCCAATTCTCACTATCTCTCAACCCCACCTCTCTCCCATTGGGTCACCAGAGCATCCAAGGCCAAGATCCCTTCTTTAGCACCCCCCAAATGCTACTGGAGATACAAGGGCGCGCCCACAAGCATAGAAAATGGTCTAGACAGCCATATGGGCGCTCGAGGAGGCCTTCTGATGCGCTCCCGCACTGTAGCCGCCCCCTGCCAACCGCCTCCGGCCACCTCGGGCCTCCCCAGCGTGTCTCACGAGGCCGCCTCGGAGTCCACGACGCGCAATGCTATCGGGCCCCTCCTCCCTTGCCCTCGTTCTCCCTCCTCGAGCTCACCCGAGCGCGGCCTGGACCGCGCCCATGGTGACCGGTGCCCCCTATATAGAGCCTCCCCCCAAGCACTCCCTCGACTCTTCTGGATCCGTCTCTCTCCCGTGCACCTCCCAGACAACATCCCTCTCCCCCTAGTGCTCTCCTACCCTCTCCATGGCCGGAGTGCCTCCGCCAACCGCCGCTCAGATTCGGGCACCACGACCCCTCTCTCTTCTCCCTACCCACTCCAGTACTCCCTCACCACCACCACGAAGCCCCCCATCGCCTCCATTCTTCCCCGGGACACCCCTGCGCTCGAAGCCGGCAATGGCCGATGCCTTCCTCCGCCGTGGGCGAATGCCCGCTTCCCTCCGAGGAAGCTGGCACCCGTAGCGTGACATCCCGGATGCGGCATGTTTCCCCGAGCACGCCGGTGGCTGGATCACCGGAAACGGTGGCCGGTAGCGCCGGCAGTCGCCGTCGACGTCTCCCCTGCCTCGCCTCCTCTGCTTCGGGCGGGAGGTCGAGGACGACGCCGCGTCAGCACGCCGGCCCCGCCTGTCGGTGACAGCGGCAACCGAGCCGGCCCCGCAGGTCAGGTTAAGTGGAGGCGGGATCAGGGAAGCCGCTTGCCCCGCTGGGTGGCGCCTTCCAGCGATGCGCCAAGGCGTCACCTCCTCCTCGCGCCGGCCCGAGCCCTTTGGGCCGAGCCCAGAAGGCATCATTTAGCTGGGCTTCGCCCAGCGCGTGTTATAAGGTTGATTCCTTTCCTCTTCTTATTCTTTTCCAGAAATATTGTAAAATCCATAAAATATTCATATTAACTCCAAATTTTATGATTCATATTTCTAGTAGCTCATAAAATCATGATCTATATCATGGTGCAACTTGCACATTTTTCCAGAAACTTTTTCTTCACAAACAATTATCAAATCTTGTTTTCCCATTTCTGTGATGAACTTTAGAAAATCACAGAGAGCTCAAAATTGATCCAAATGCCATGATTCAAAATCCTAGATGTCTATAAGTTCAAAACTTAGTTTTTGAACATTTTTACTAATACTTTCTTTATCACCTCAAATAATGGTATATTTCTTTATATATAGCCAACTTTGCAAATTCATAGGAAAATCATCTCAACTCCAAATCCAGTGAAACCAATTCCTAGATGCTTCTAAAATCATCCTTTGTTAAAAGGGTGCCTTTGCTCATTTTTCAAAAATATATTGCTGTACACTTCTTGCAAATCCATAAACCCCTTGATTCCATCATATCGAAATGTTTAGAAATATCCATTGATCCACTTCCAATGAAATCACTTTGGTCATTCCTCATATGACCAGAGGTATCCAATAAAAGTCAACTTCATATTTTTAGAGCACATTGATTCTCGCCTTGTTGTGTTGCTTATTGTGATTGTTTCCGACGTTAGTTGCCGAAGTAGACGGAGTACACGGAGAAGGACGAGAAGATCTCAAGACTACGATGAAACAGTAAGCAGCCCTTTGACCATGTCTATGAAACCCTTTTTATGCATGTCATATAGCACCATATTATTGTCGCAATGGAATCATGATGAGGTGGTAATCACCTTGACGGGTTGCCACCGTACTTCCTCGTTGATACTTGCATTGTGCATGACCCTACCTTCTCATGAGGGTTATGCCGGTGGGACTAGATAGGATGCTAAAGTAGTGCTACGCAAAAAGGGACGGGGGTATGCATAGTGATGGAGACAAAGTATTTTCAAAGGACTTTTCAAAAACCCCGTCGGGTGCCACTTATGCCCGAGGGAGATGATGAGTTGGGTAGCCACTTGATGACGAAGTGGTGTACCGAGGCAAGTGTGTGTGTTGTTTTCAAAATGGATTGGTTTAAGTTGCGACCGTTATTCCAACCTTACATGCTAACCACTCTACCCTTATATGGGAAAGGGCATTATTGATTACCTAGGCCGATACTAGCTTGGAGCCCACATTACTAGTGACGGGGAGAGTTGGTGCTCTCTCTCGGGGACGGGTCGTGCCGGTAGGGCGGCCATGACTGTCTTCTGAGGCACCGGATACACCGTTGTGTCCCCTCTCGGATGTTACAATCTCGAGTGAGTCTCAAATGATGTACATCGTGAGGATACGGAACAACGAGTGGACTCCTTGTTAGTGTCGTCTAGGGAAAGATAGTGATCGGGTGCTTACCCCGGGTACTTGAGGTATCGCGGGTCGTGAATGACATGGAAGTTCCCCGGATCTTGTGGGTAAAGTGTGCAACCTCTGCAGAGTGTAAAACTATTCGAATAGCCGTGTCCATGGTCAAGGATAGTTGGGTAACCGCTCTTGGGCTACGTCCACATGTTTACAAACCGTGTGTGTGTGTTGATAAAACTACTTGGGTCAAGTCAAGGGACTTGACATGATTGAGTTGGGTTGGTGCCCACTCTATTTATGTTGATATCTGTAACCTGTCCTCATGGTTACTTGAATTCTCATGATGCATGTCTTACAAGTTGTTGAACATGTCATTGCACTCAAAACTAGCTTTCTGCAAAAATTTACCTATATCATGCATTGTTGTATCTCGAACCAAAACATGCTTGCGAGTACATTCAAAGTACTCATTGGCTTGCCACTGGTTATTTTATTGGCCAGACATGAAAGAACATGATATGAAGAAGAATACTTCATTGACGAACATGCGAGCTAGGACGCTTCCCAGTCAGAACGCCTGTAGGGTTAAGACAGATGGTATGGGTCCAAGTTATCGACGAAGATTTCCGTTGCGATGTTATACTCAAGACTTGACCATAATGGTCCTACTTGTGTAATACGGTATGTATGGGTGTAAGACTCTTGTTATTCAGCTTCTGTGTGTTCAGTGAGCATTGATATCTGGGATCACTGTATACGTGCATTCGGTGATCACGACTTATGAGTCGGGGTCCCCACATCCCGAGATTCAAGCGTAGGGTAAGATGAAGGGGGACACAAACTAACACAATCTTCACGATCCAGGTTGCACTTCAAAAGAACGTTGACTCAATCACCATCTTTGTCTCGACGTCTTGCTCCGAGAACTCCATCTAACATGACAATGAGAGGAAAGGGACGACTCTAGAAGAATCGATCTTCTCAAAGATCGAGCAACTCAGGATCAACTCATGGAGTGAGACATTGAAACATCTCTCGAGCTGAGACACGACGCATACGTCCAGAGGGATGGAGTGAAACACATGACAAAGGTTCACTAGGTAGGCAACAATTCCACACCTAAGAGGGTGGTGAACGGTTGCCAACGTAGCGAGGAGTTGAGTTGCCATGTGATGTCTACTACGCAACCTTCTTCTTGTAGACGTTGTTGGGCCTCCAAGTGCAGAGGTTTGTAGGACAGTAGCAAATTTCTCTCTAGCGGATGACCTAAGGTTTATCAATCTGTGGGAGGCGTAGGATGAAGATGATCTCTCTCAAGCAACCCTGCAACCAAATAACAAAGAGTCTCTTGCGTCCCCAACACACCCAATACAATGGTAAATTGTATAGGTGCACTAGTTCGGCGAAGAGATGGTGATACAAGTGCAATTTGGATGGTAGATAAATGTATTTGTAATCTGAAAATATAAAAACAGCAAGGTAACAAGTGGTAAAAGTGAGCGTAAACGGTATTGCAATCTAGGAAATAAGGCTTAGGGTTCATACTTTCACTACTGCAAGTTCTCTCAACAATAATAACATAATTGGATCATATAACTATCCCTCAAAATGCAACAAAGAGTCACTCCAAAGTCACTAATAGTGGAGAACGAACGAAGAGATTATGGTAGGGTATGAAACCACCTCAAAGTTATTCTTTCTGATCAATCCATTGGGCTATTCCTATAAGTGTCACAAACAGCCCTAGAGTTCGTAGTAAAATAACACCTTAAGACACACATCAACCAAAACCCTAATGTCACCTAGATACTCCAATGTCACCTCAAGTATCCGTGGGTATGATTATACTATATGCATCACACAATCTCGGATTCATCTATTCAAACCAACACAAAGTACATCAAAGAGTGCCCCAAAGTTTCTACCGGAGAGTCAAGACGAAAACGTGTGCCAACCCCTATGCATAGGTTCATGGGCGGAACCCGCAAGTTGATCACCAGAACATACATCAAATGAATCAATAGAATAACCCATTGTCACCACGGTTATCCCACGCAAGACATACATCAATTTAAAAGACTCAATCCAATAAGATAACTTCAAAGGGAAACTCAATCCATTACAAGAGAGTAGAGGGGGAGAAACATCATAAGATCCAACTATAATAGCAAAGCTCGCGATACATCAAGACCGTATCACCTCAAGAACACGAGAGAGAGAGAGAGAGATCAAACACATAGCTACTGGTACATACCCTCGGCCCCGAGGGTGAACTACTCCCTCCTTGTCATGGAGAGCGTCGGGATGATGAAGATGGCCACGGTGAGGTTCCCCCCTCCGTGAGGTCTAACAGAGGTCTGATTGTTTTTTGGTGGCTACAGAAGCTTGCGGCAGCGGAACTCCCGATCTATTCTGTTTTTTGGAGGTTTCGGTATTTATAGGATTTTTTGGCGTAGGTCTCACGTCAGGGGGTCTCCGGGTTGTCCACGAGGCAGGGGCCCACCCCCAGGGGGGTGGGCGCGCCCCCCACCCTCGTGGGCAGCCCGAGACTTTCCTGGCCCAACTCTTTTACTCCGGGGCTTCTTTTGGTCCAGAAAAATCATCAAAAATTGGCACGTCAATTGGACTCCGTTTGGTTTTCCTTTTCTGCAAAACTTAAAAACAAGGAAAAAATAGAAACCGGCATTGGGCTCTATGTTAATAGGTTAGTCCCAAGAATCATATAAAATAGCATATAAATGCATATAAAACATCCTAGAAGGATAATATAATAGCATGAATACTTCATAAATTATAGATACATTGGATACGTATCACCATGACACCAAAACGAGACATCTTGGAGGAGGGTGACCCATAGAATCATCCCTTAAGTGGCAAAAAGGAATTACTTTTGATTTAGAGAACATTGAAATTCTCTATACCAACCTGAGGCAATTCACCAACAATCGTTTGGCGGCGTATGAAAGGATGGCATAACCGGACTAGAATGGATGATGTGGTCTACCTTGTTGAAGACAACGCAAGGAATGATTTTTGCTTATCATCGGAAATAGGTGGGACCCATGGTAGACTGGCGCAACGAAGGTGCATGCTGGGAACAAAATGCAAATGTTGGGAATGATTCTAGTAACTAGGGAAAAACTCAACAGTCGAGAGTGATTCCACTATTTGAATGGTTATAGTATAATCAAGGCAACTGAGAGCACAAGAATTCTTAGGGACCAACTTATGCAATAAGTCACACGAAGTCCTCATAGAGAAGATGGAAAAAATTTCTCAATCAAGACACTACAATGATAGATCTTCCAGCTTGGTGTGTCGGCCAGAACATCAACCTTGTCAGGACCTACAACATAGATCTTGGAATAGCTTCAACCATCATATCGACCTGAGATTCAGATCTGGTTGGTAACAGAACATTTCAGACAACATGTCTGGAAAAGAAATTTTGCAACACAAACCGATGAGATGATGTTGCGAGATTCTCAGGAAACGAACTACGATAGCAAGCTTCAAAACATGAGCTGATTCTGCTACATACATGTGAACATGATGTCCAAGACAAGCATGATCACGTAGAAGTCTTGCAACAAAACACTACCGAGTTCAGGTGGGGAACCATCATCGAGGATATCGAAGTCCTTGCATAAGTCTTGCTCTTAAGAAGGAACTTCTTTTCCTTGAACAAATCAATCAGTGGCTTGGTGTGCTAGGAAACACATATAGAATGGAGGTAGCCAACCTATCAAACCATAGAGTACTTCGCACATATGCGTGACTAACTTGGGATGATTCCAGAGGAAGCAAAAACAAGCTTTCTCGAATTCACGGCGGCAACTTACATCAAATGCACGTGAATTAGAGGAAGTCACTCCTTTCATCCAAATGTATACCTCATGACCGGAACATGAAGGCAATGCTTACAAAGTTTCCAACACTAGCTTAATGTTCAACAAAAACACGGAGAAGATAAGGATGTTGTCGATGGGCTCAACAACAATTCATCCAGGTTTCCATAAAATTGGAATTCCACAATTGAGTGAACACGGTGATAGCATTGGTCAGCCCCAGAAGATATAATGGTGTATGCTCGAGGAGACAACCACGAGTAAAACAACATTACGAACATTGTTGGTTCTGACTTGATTTGACGATAGCCCACACTCAAATTAAAGTATTGACAAGACAGTATATCCAACAATTGATCATGAGGACCAATTGACGAAGATATCATCTTTCTTCAACAAACACATGGGAATAACCCTTTGAAATGAACTGAGTCAGATAAAGCTTTTATCGTCCAACCCTCCAAGTTGTTGATTAGCCTATCCAACTAGTTTAGGGGTATCCAACATGGATTCTAGGGGAAGGGGTGGTTCATAAGAAAACCAACTTGATCACCAACTCAACATAACGGCCAGGGAACAACCTGGTGATACCTCCGAGAAGATATTCGGAAAATCACGAACCACCGATACGTTACTAAGCTCGAGATCAATCTTGCTTTTTAGGGAAAGACGATGTGATCAAGAGAGCAAGGGATGGATACAGTCCTAACTCATTGATCGAAGAGTGCACCAGGAAAAGCGGACTAGGTAGCATGATCAATCTCAGGATGGTGATTCAGTAACCAACACACTAAGAATGAAATTATTGTCCGTTAACTACCAAGCAAGGGGGTTGCTAGGAGTATTGATTTCACACATTACTATTCACTTGTCGGCATTCTGCACTACAAAAAAAATACACTTCCGTGATGATACGTGTTTGTCACGGTAGGTCGCGTTTTTATCATGCAAGTACATCCATGACAAATTTATGACAGAATCAAGATAGTCATACATGTGCTGTCATAGGAGTGTTCCATGACATTACCAAAATTATCATCACGGAAGTGTCCACTTCCATGACGATAAATCGCGCGTCACAGAAGTGCTTTCGTCAAGGGTGACCGACACGTGGCATCCACCATAACGGAACGCCGTTAAGCTATCGGGTCGGATTTTTGATCCGATAACCCGTTAACAGCCCCGACCAATGGGGATTTTCCACGTGTAAAATCATCATTGGCTGGAGGAAACACGTGTCGGCATACCGTTGGGACAGATGTCATCCGCTCATTGGACCGAAGGCGCCTATGATACGGCGACACGTGGCACGGCCCAACAGAGGCCCATTCCTGTGAAAAGGCCGGCCTGTTTGACTTGGTCAAAAGGTGGCGGGCCGGCCCACGGAAAGCCTGTTAATGGCCTGTTCGCATATAACCTATTTACAGCCCGCTAACCCAGGGCCTGTTACGCCCTATCCGAATTAGGCCCAGTAGCATCATCTGGGCCGTCCTATATGATTCAGCCCGTTTTAACTTCCGGCCCATGTGTGCCCCATGACTTCTTTCGGCCCATATGAGGACCTTCGTAACTCTTGGCCCATTAACGGCCCGTGGTGAAACTGGCCCGTAATGAACAGTGTATCACTTTATACCCATTAACGGCCCGTTATTCCATTGGGCCGTTTCCAGCTAAGTTATCTTCGGCCTTCTCGGGGCCCATTGATTATTGTGCTCATTTGCAGCGTTCGATTACATCTGACGGCTCATCGCTATTTTCTACTTGGGCCAAATTCAGCCCGTCGTTACGGTCGGCCCGTTTGCGGACCGTTAATACGTTGGGCCGTTTTCATGTAAAAAAAAACCCGTTGGGCTGTTTTCATAGAGTTATCAAATACGGCCTATTAACGGCCCGTTATGGTCCATGAATAGTATCGCCCATGATTGGCGAAATGATGATACGCCCCATAGAAGGCCCATGGATCCTACGGCCCGTATGAGGCCCATGGATAGTACGGCCCGTAGAAGGCCCATGGATCGTACGGCCCGTAGAAGGCCCATGGACCCTATGGCCCGTAGAAGGCCCATTGATCACTAAGGCCCGTATAGAAGGCCGATGGATCCTACGGCCCGTATAGAAAGCCAATGGTCCTATGGACGAACGAAGGCCCATGGATCATACGGCCTGTAGGAGGCCCATGGTTACAACAGTCCGTGTGTTGCCATGATTATTTTGGCCGAGTTACAAAAAATAGGCTATTGTGGCCACTAGAAAAACACAGAAAAAGAACTTCAGTGACTACAAGCAAACAACTAAACAAGACAATAAGGAAATAAATAAGCAAGCAATTAAGGCTAGCCTATTACCGCTATTGCACATATTACATCCACTGGGCATCAAAGTTCGCCACCAGTGCAAATATAGGGAACAAATCAGTATGTTACATACACTGGCTGTCAAAATTGGCCACCAGTGCAAATAAACGCGGCAGCAAAACAAGAGCATAACTGAAACAACTTCAGAAAAGCTCAAGAAACTTTATCTTGGGTATCCACCATGCTGGCAATAAGCTTAGCAAGCTGATTAGCTTTGTCCTGTTTGGCGCTAAAATCCTCCAACGCTTGCTGTTGCACCAGAAAGTATGCATCTGAATGCTCCAGGGACTTCTGCAGTCCTTCCGCTTCTTGTCGCAGCACAGCTGATCGATGTCTTTCAGCTTGTAGTTGAGACTCAAGAAACCGAACTGATTCAGACAGTGAGTTTGAATTGCTTGTGCATGCGGTAGTGGCCAGTAACTCGACCACTAAACCAAGATAGGACTGGGGGGTTGTCTCGCTGTCTTCAAGATAGTCTTCCTTAGTTTTTTTATCAGCTTTGTTGGAGACCAACAAGGATGTGTCACTATCCTGAACCTTATCTGCATTACTTCCTTTACCATTGCTTAATAAGGCACTCTTCCCCAATATTCTGTCAGCATTCTAAAAGAAGAAACATGTAGACACATAACAAGTTTAGCATGTACTACTATATGAAACTCATTTCCTGAACCAGTTCATTAGTAAGGTGGACATGATTAAACTACCAAGTCTTCTATTGCCAAGTACTAGTACATAATAAAAGCATCAAAGAAACATATATCTATGTCCTATGGTCACTTTGCATTGTCTTGCCAAATCAAAATAGAGACACGGTTCAAATCATATCAGTTCAAGACAAAGCAGCGGTGAAAGAATACAAAGCGTGGGAAACTACACGGCACAACAAGATTTCAGATGGGTACCACGGGTCTACATGTACAACAACACTATTGGCTCTGTTGTGATGCTAGTAATGTGCATGATATGAAAGTCAACTGTATATACAATTGCAATTGAAATCAACAGAGCTATTGATAAGAGCAAACCTATTAAAGAAACATGCGTGAACATAACTGCTGTGCCATTGGAGTTTCGATTGGATCCTTCAATTTAAAAATAAGTTTGTATGAGTAAATACAGTGATACAAGAGCAAAGCAATCATAGTTAAAAATGGCGCGCCTAAGCGAGCGCTTAAGCGCGCCTAGGCTCTAGGCGTTGGCAAAACGCATTGCGCATAACTACACATAATCTATGCATAACTGCGCATAAGCATGTGCTTTGGTCAGTAAAGCGCAAGGCGGTGGCAAAACGCACAATTAACCCCTAGCGCTTTTTTGAACTATGATAGAAATGGAATCTTAAATTAGAACAGTTGTTCTTCAGGTTTAGGCACTTGTTCTACATGAACAGAGTACAGTAAGACGCAAGAATAAAATACTTAAAAATAGAAAATGAGCTCATAGACCTTACCACATTCTTGGTTACGGACCAAGGTCTGAACAAGGCGTTATGATCATCATCCGATAAATGTGTCTCAGGGAGAACGTAAGGAATTTGATGAGTTTATTTGCGGTGAAGTACGTTTTCTTCTGTGTAATTCCGATACTACCACCAAGCATTCTTGAAGATAGCAGAGGTATTAGCACAGGTTACCTCATCCTGAAGTTTCCAAATCGGTCCTTCTCTATAGAGAAAAATGGGAAAATTTGCTGTATTATAACCATCATGGAGGTAGGATGTATGGGACAAAGCAAAGTAATTGCCATGAATAACATTACTTACACATAACTCATGGACAAACACTTGCAACTGGCATTTTGCTTCATCTTCAGTATAATATTTCCAAGATGGGAAGATATGCACATACTATTTAACAACATCAAATGCGATAGATGCTAAACTACGACTGGCTGGTTGTGCTTCCTCCACAGGAATAGGCGTACTAACTGGTGGAGTTGGGGTTCACCGTGATAATCTTGGCCCTTTGGGCCTTTGGAGCTGCCTTACTAACTGCTCTTGTTTGGCAGCTTTGTGGTGGAGATGGTGCTGTGTCAACAGGAACTGGGTTACTATCGGCTGGTGTTGGGGTTAGATTGGGTGAAGCTGGTTCTCTGTCCATCGCAGTAGGGGTACAATCTGCGAGAGATTGGGTTATGTGTGGTAGGGCTGGTTCTTGTGCATGTACAACCAGGGTGCTATCTCCACCATGGGGTAGCACTGTTTTATTTGAAGACCGTGTTTTTATTCCACTAGATACTGGCATCGCCTGCTCCAATTCAAATGGCTGATAAACAGGAAACATAGTTGAATGTACAGACATTGTATGAGAGACAGATGCAATAGATAGTGTGGAGAAAAGAGGGCATGAAATAGTTGACATGTATATTGTTTAACTAAAACGGATAGCATGACATAATTTCACATATATGATGTCTATCTAAACTGGATAGCATAGCATAACATAATTCAAAGATATGGTGAATAACTAAACATGATCGCATGACATAATTCATCTACATGTTATCTAAGTAATCAGGATCGCATAATTTAATTCACATATGTGATTTATATGCTAAACAGAGGGCATTCGATATGATGTCTGAACTAAGAACATGGTGTTGAATATTGTGTATATGATGTCTAAACTATGCAATGCAAGACACCATATGCATGATATGAGCGATATAACTGCCAAGTTAGAGCATACACCTCGGTGGGGGAATAGGAATGGTCATCTGTCTCTGAATCCATCTCTGAGGAGCTATCAGGACCCAACAAGAGATCTGCTTCGACAGGTAGCATTGTCTGCTCTGAAGGCCTTGTTTTCACTCCAGAATTTTCCATCTCCCACCCAAATGGCTGATTCACAGGAAGAGTAGTTTAATGTACAAACATGTTGACAAATGGAAACGTAACGAAGAAAAGGATGGGCAAGATATCATTCAAATATATGATGCCTGGTTAAACAGGATGGAATTGCACATTTCACATATATTATGGCTGGCTAAAAGACATGAGACTGCATAATTCCCATATATGATATAGAAACTAAGCAGTGGCATTCTGAACATGTCTAAACTAAGCAGATGACATATATGATGTCAAAAGTAGGCACTACAAGGCAAGATATGCATGATATGACTAACATCATCATGCCAAGGTAGAGCAAACACCTTGTGGGTAAATAGGACTGGTCAGCGGCGTCTGAATACGCCTCATAACAGATATCTTCCTCTAGATTACAATCTGGAGAGGGGTAGGGAGGGTTTTCCATTGAACCCACCATGGAGCGATGTCTGCATGACATTGTATTGCCGCACAAAACTCTTTTATTTTTTTCTACATGTTCAGCATGACTGTGTACAATATATGACATGCATACGAAAAAATATGGTGAGATTATGTAAGGAGAGCATGCAGAAATTTAGAGTGATGGTAACAACCAGTGGATCGACGTTTTTCCGTTGAACCAAAATAGGCCTAATGGATCGACGTGATGTATAGTAATAAGTGATGCAACAAGTGTACAACCTCTTTGTCAGTGGCTGTGTCGACCTCAAAGCATCATTGGGTTGGTCATTTGAAGCAGTTGAGGCAGAGGTGGCTGTCGGAGGTGTGGAGGAAGATCTGAGGAATCAGAGACGGTGTCTGTGGCAGCGATGCATTGTGATGGATCGTTACATCGTTGGAGCAGCTATGGTGAGCCGTAAGACGTCAAGGCTAAAGCAGCACAAGACAGACATCGTCAATCTCAAGTGGGATTCTAATAGCATCTCCAATGGATGATGCAAAATGGATGTAAAATTAACATCACGAAAAACCACCTGACTACAACAGATGAAGTAAAAACTGTTGACTCTGAACTTAACTGTCGAAACTGAAATTTACTGTGGAATCTGAATGTTACTGTCGAAACTGAATGCAATGGTAGCAGAGAGGCACTTGACATGTAGTTTAGGGAGGGCCTACAGTTCATCTTCAACGTGCACCCCCCTGAGCCACCAGCCACCACCGGCTGAATCCCCGGCCCCAGCGCCGCCTCGCCGCCCCGAAACAACTCGTCACCGCCGCCCCGGCAAGCCCTTTAGGCCCCCCGCCCCCACTCTGAACCCTAAGATAGATAGTGGGGTACCTTACCGGGAGCCCCCATCCCCACTACGGGTGGTTCTTCCTTAACTCCGGCGAGCCCCCCACCAAACCCTAAAAATCGACTGACCCAAAAGTCGATTCAGTCGACTGAAGTGTGGCTTAATCGGAGCAGAGCAGCAGCACGAGCGAGGGGGAGAGCAGCAGCAGTAGCTGGGCGAGCGAACGACCGAGCGAGAGCCGGAGCAGCAGCAGCAGATCCAGTTGGTATGGACGCCGCCGCCGAAGGGGCGTCGCACTGGGGGAGAGCCGCCGTGGAGATGTCGCCCGTGGAGTCGGCTTCAAGGTAGCCGCTCCATGGGGGTGCGGGATGGAGCACCGTCAGCGCTAGGAGGTCGAGTTAAGGAGAAGGTGTGATGCGATGAGTGTACAACCTCTTTGGTGGCGCCGAGTAGGCCTCGGCTTCATCCGAGGAGTCGGTGAGGATGTTGCGGTTCCGGTGGAGCAGGTTAAGGTGGCGCTGTGGGGATGGAGCAGCCGCGATAGACGAGGCGATCGTCGGAGCAGCTCCTTGGAGGTGGAGGACGAGGCGGCTGAACTGGCAGGACGGCGAGATGGATGATGGATCCTCGTCCTGGGAGGTGGACGAGGGACGTCGAGCTGTTGCGGTGGACGACGTCGTCGGGGAACAAGCTCCGGCTGGGAAGCGGTGACATGGTGGACGGAGGAGGGTGGGGTTTCGCAGCTGGAGCGGAGAGGTTATGGCGGCCTGGGATTTCGAATGGCGAAAAGGGGGTGAAGCATGACTTAGGGACGCGCTTGTCCAAAATGTAGGGTGTGTTACAAAAGTAACCCCCACCGATTTGAACTAGCGGCCCTTTCGGCCCAGGGTTAGAAGGGGGATTTTGTGTGTCGGGATTTGGCAGCTGGAGGGATTTTTCGCGCGCATTGTAATTTCGGGATAGCAAGGCACGGGTTGTGAAGGCGCCAGTTTTGGGAGCACGATATCTGAATTTTCGGGATATAACAAGACGCGGGTTGAATTTTAGGGACAAGCCTAACGTGTAGTAATATGGTAATTGTACGTACCAAATCAATTCGCACTTCCCTCAACCAAAAAGAAAACAAAAAAATAAAACTATTCACACCACACAAAGAGAGAGTCTTGCCCGATTTACTATACAAATGCTATTCAAAGCTACTCCCTCCTTCCATCTATATAGGGCCTAATGCGTTTTCGATGCTAACTTTGACCAAATATTAGAGCAATGATATATGACATGCAACTTACACAAAGCACACCGTTAACTTCATCTGTGAAAGGTTCTTTCAATGATATAATTTTCACATTGTGCATGTCATGTACTATTAATCTTGTCAATAGTCAAAGGCGGTCTTAAAAATCTCATTACGCCCTATATAGATGGAAGGAGGGAGTATGAATCCATGTTATGTCCGATTAATTTTTTTCGCTTGCTGTATAATGCATGTAACCTACTCATACCAACATTTTAGTGCAGTCCGAATGTCTATACTACCGCTGCATTTCGAATTAATTTGAATTCGTTTCTCTATTTCAATAAGAATCTACAATCATGATTGTTGCCAACTTGAACCATCATAGTTTCCTTGCTATCCGCCAGATATAAATCGGACGGCCTATAATGCGGGATGGCAGGCACACCATCATCAACAACTCCGTTTTTATAAGAGTAGAGATAAAATATATTAAATGTAGTATAACATGTTCATAAACACACCATGTGTATCACCGTTATATATATTCACACATGCGTCGGTTTAAAACACTATGATAAATTCTTCAAATATCCGAATTCGCTTTTTATAATGAAGTATATATGATCTATATACGTCTTTTACACCCACACAACCCTCTTATCTTTGTAGCCAGCGCTAACTTTCTCCTGTGCATGCACACGCCTGCATCCCTCTCACCCTCCCTCAGCATTCTCTAGCTCCATAGTGCAAATTTGTCGTTTCACTTTAGGTCGTTCACCCATGGTGTGTGTAGGCCCCCAGCTCCTTCTTTACGGCACACATCGATCGATATGCCTCTCTAGCCAGGTGTGCCTAGAACAAACACAAGCTTCCCCTCTTCTCTTGTCACCGTCCATGCCTCACTCCCACCACTCTTTTCATCGTTCTCGCATTACGCACACTCCTCCCCGCCGATATAGTATGCCTCTCGTACCACCTCCTACATGCATCCCTCTATCTCTATCCTTCTCCTCGTGCCTCGTTTGCTTCTAACACAAACATGCATGTATACCGATTGGTCTCCCAACTTATACCTGGATCGACTTTAACTACGCCCCCCGCCATCGATCGACGTAGCTCACAAGTTATGTCTCTCCTTTCTCTAACAAAGGGCGATTGATCTTCCTATGTAGTTATGTCTTCTTACCACAGCCACATCGTCCCCCCTCATCATTCGTGCATGCCTCCTGAACCGTCTCTCACACGCACGTGCACAGACAACAAGCAGCCATCTCCTCTCTTATTGATATTGTGGGCGTGCCCTCCGTTTGTCCAGCAAGCCTATCCCACCATTTGTTAGAAGCAACTCCACTACCAACCCCTCCAACACTCTAGCTCTGTCTCTCTCCCAACCTTATTCCTCTTCTGCACATACGCATGGATGCCAATCGATCTCCCTTAATACATGAGGCAGATCGATCTCCTTAATACATGAGGTAGGCCTCTCTCCTCCTCCACACATATACCAGCCATTGTACCTCTATAGTTAATTGGGCCTCCCTCTTCCCCCACCACACACCAATAGTCGAGCGCTGCAGGTAGGTATCCATGCCACAGAGACAAACCGCACATGTCCCCTCTCACGTTCCAGTAGGCCAGCCACTCTATATCTTTGACGTGGGCACACACAAATTCAATGGCACTCATTATCGATCCCGCGCGCGCACACACACACACATCATCCCTCTTTTCGATTCTATGGACACCTCAAGCCGGTGATACCTCCATTCTCTTCTCGTGGATCGCCCCCTCTATATATATGTTATATCCAAGACTCTATTTCACACACATTGCATATGTTACATTTTTTTTTATTGAACCCCCCCCCCCCAAAACTCTCAAGAACCCACACACTATGTATCTTTAGGTTTGTATCTCTGTCACACAACCCCATGTAGGTGGTGTACGTATACAATAAGAGAATAGGTGCATCGTGCACGTACTCACGCTTCGGGCCCGGCCACACCCGTGCGGGTACACGGTGGAGCTCATTGCTTTATGAAATGGCATCCCACGTGCTAATTTGAACGCCTGTAGCGGTTGTTTACCTAGGGAGGTCATGTACCACGCCTGCACGAAACAAAGTTCGACTTGACGCATTGCCGCGTTATTTTTAAATAAATTTATAGCGCTCAATGGCACGTACACAGAATATAAAATGATTTTTATGAAGAAAAAGGTAGTCAGCTCACTATATACAATGGAGCCTTGCGTGCCTGGTTTGTCGCTCTTCAGAGTATCTCACACAAGGCTGCGGTGGCCTCTCTCTCTCTCTCACCATTGGTCACTGATCCGGCCGCATCCCGTCCGCCGAGGGAAAGGGATTGCGGTGGCCTCTCTCTCTCACCATTGGTCACTGATCCGGCCGCATCCCGTCCGCTGGGGGAAAGGGAGGAAGTGCGTCGTTTCTCCGTTCGACGGCACCGAGGCAGCACGTCCCAATATGTGATACACGACGTTCTCTCTGACCAAGCTCCGGCGCAGTAGGGCCTACGCCACCTGCTCGCAGATTCCGCCCGCCGCCGCTCACCTAGTTACATCCCGGCGACCTCCGTGTATCCCTCCGGCCTTGCTCCACCGCCTGCCTTCCCACGCCGCTGGATGTGGATCTTCCATAGTTCTTTGCCCAAAACATAGCTAGCCCAGCGCATTTTCCATATTGCATTCTCGTCCTCACACCATTTTAGACAAACACAACTGTGTTGTTATCTTCCCTTAGGGAAAGGAATATGCTTCTTTTTTGTCATCGCATGTGTCATCAACTGTTATTGGCCAGTAATTGTTTCCTTTCTACCTCCTTTTTGCAAACAGGGCTATCCATTTCACCTAGTTGCTATTGCGACCTTTTGGTGAACTGCACAAAGCACTTTTTTCTTAAGAGTGTTTTTTGCAGTTGTACTAAAATGTCACATGGGCAACGTCTCTACATTTCAAAGGCGATCGCACAAAGGGAGATTGGTTTTGCTCTATCCTCCTCATCCAACTGCGAGCCTAATCTTCTCCAACTAGTTAGTCTTAAGAGAGACCGCAAAGGTGACCGCTTCTATTTATGTGTTTATTGTTTCATCGCAGTCCTCTATTGTCGTAATCACACTTAATATCTTTGGAACAGGGACACTCAGCTCTATTTTAGTGGAACTGCACAAAATGATCGGAATGTTGCATGCTCCAAAGCTGCTTTTTTCCCAACATGCCTTGTTGATTTAGACAGTAGCTGGGGACGTATGCCAACGAAAGCATGGATCAATTTTAATTTAACACCTTCTCACAACTCTGTCTTCAGTTGTGATGTAATTATTAGCTCTGATCTGCTAATAATTGACATGCATTAGCAAGGAAGTTAGTTTTTTATTGTTTCAAAAAGAGCATCGATGGCAAGACACACGAAACAGAAGATGAAAGCTCACACCATTGTACAATTTCATGTCTTGCTCGAAAATTATTTGTATAGTACGTCAATTATGTAAACAAATGATGGAAGCTTGATAGCATTGCCAGAAGCCTCTTCATCATCCGGGTCCATGTGCCATGCACAAAATTATACTCCTTCGTTCCTAAATATTTTTCTTTTACAAATTTCAAACGGGCATATTTTAGAGTGTAGATTCACTCATTTTGCTTCAGATGTGTACTCCTCCGCTCCTAAATATTCTATTCGTCTTTCTAGAGATTTCAACAAGTGACTAGATATGGAGCAAAATGAGAGAATCTACACTCTAAAATATGTATATACATCCGTATGTGCCAGTCCATTTGAAATCTCTAAAAAGAAAAATATTTGAGTAGTCACTCGTTGAAATCTCTAGAAAGAGAAATATACTCCGGAGTATATTTAAGAACCGAGGGGGTAGTGCACAACCGCATGGGAGACTCAGCCTGGTCGCTATACCGCATTAATAGTGAGTAATGAGCAGTCAAATCGTAAGCCCCACCTTTTCCCAATCGTAAGTTGCTCGAACAAGCAACCATCAATATGCTCTTCTTTGAATCCGCCATACTCCATCCGTCACTATTTATACAGCAAGGCTTGTAAAAAAAAAGAAAAAGATCTGTGGGACCAAGGTGACTAGCGATCGGCCTAAAAATAGCATTGGTAGTTATAGCACGGCGTCTATTACTAGAGGGAATAATGCAGACACACATGCATGCAAAGTGCTTCCACCCGGTACACACATGCATGCACTTACTCCACTCCGTAGTAATTGTAGTACTGAGTACATGGAGAGAAAATTGTGGACTTGATTGCGGTTACCACGCCTAATTAATTGAGCATTAAACCAAACGCGTCTAAAGTCTCTCTGGTGGTGGAAATGCATTGAGAGAAATGCATCATAATGAAGCGCGCCCTGTAAACTGTGATGGAGGGAGGAGTAGTATGAAGGTTCAAAACCAAGTACGCGTATGGCCAGTCGGTCAACGCACCTCCTCTTGGCATATCACTGACATGTGGGACAGGAGTGTGAGCAAACTGATCTCAATTAACGGCAAAGAGCCAACCCGCCGTTCCTTGAGAGAGACGAGGAGCGAGAACACACAGACGGGTTCGCATGGAGGCCAAGATATATTCGAGCATGGTTGGTTGATCGATATCATTCATTACATGTTCGGCTGCCGTTTTCCGCCCTTCTCCGAAATAAATGTGTACCTTATCAGAGATAAAAAAATTAAGAGTACAGACGCTCCACCATGCGGTTCTAGTAGTAGTACTACTCGTACTATTGCGCTTGGCTCTTCGCCTCTTCGTGAAGTTGAACAATGATGGTACTCTGCATGTTGGGTACTACAGTGTATGCCTCTGACAATCTGACACCGAATGGACTGATGCATGTCCACCGAGGGTAGGTTGCATTAGTCAAAAGGCATGAAGAGAGCTTCACCTTGTCCTGCAAGCTTCTCGCCGATTCATGCGAGTTGACGGGACACACCAAAAAGTAGTGCTAGTCCATACTCCCTCCTTTCTGGTTAATATGGCTTAATCTTTTTTGCGGGTAAATGAGAGAGCTTTATTCATATATAAGCATTCTTAGGACAATCAGCCAAGACACTGGTCACTAGGAAGCGAGGTACCCCGCAAAAAAAGAAGTAGGAAGCGAGGTGTTTCATCAAGCCAACTCTCGGCCACATTCCAAGTGCAGCAAGCACGGTTCGCACGAAGATGCACCGCAAGGTTTGCTGACCTGTTTACAAGCTGAATAACAAAAAAGAGTAAATATTACCGAGCGCTACTATTTGTAACAGGATATGAGCCAGAATTAAGAGAATTGTGGCGAGTGTTCCATGCAATCAACTTCCATTGTCACATGCGAGAACCCTCGAAGAGAACCAAATGTGTTGAAGATTGCTTTATCACATTTTAAAATTATAATAAGAGTGCAGACGCTCCTCCATCCGGTTCCTAGTACTAGTATAGTACTTACGTACCTTTATAGACTATATTAGTAGTACTAGTACTAGTAAACTTTGCGCTTGGCTGTTCGCCTATTCGGAAGTCGAACAATAGTAGCACTAGTAGTATAGTGTATGCTTCTGGCAATCTGACACCGAATTAACTGTTGCACGTCCACCGCCTGAGCGAGGGAGAGCTTGCATTAGTCAAAAGTTTCTCCTTCTCCTGCGAGCCACCGCGCGCAAGTAATGCTAGTCCATACTGCCTCCTCTCTGCTTAATATGGATTAATTTCAAACGAGATAAATATACTGTCTGTCACTATATATTTGTAATAATACGGTCAGTGGACTTCATAATACGCTCATTGCGCTCAATATATTTATTTTTCGGTGTTTATACGGTCACTAGCTCACCCTGACTGAGTATGTGTGTGCATGCACGTGTATGTTGTGCACTTAGCGTGACTGTGTGTGTTCCGTCGCGTGCTTGGACATGCATGCATTAGGGCGTCGCACGCGTTTTTTGCATCCATGTGTATGTGTGACTGTTGCATACACGTAGGGGGAGTACGTGTAGGGGCCACTAAGGAGTAGTGAAATCACACAGTAAGTTAGTCGGAAGAAGCAACCATCATTTCACTCTTGAATGACACGTACGCAATATAAAATGGTTGATATGGAGAGAAAAAGAAAACCACTATATATACACTAGCAGGAGCCTAAGCTACAAGCCTGCTTGATAAGGTTGCTCTCTTCACAAGCATAGAACGACGGGCCTGATCCCGCAGCTGGGGGAAGGGAACAATGTTCTGCGTAGACGCGGTCAACATCGGCGAAGGAGAAAACCCACAGTCGGTGCGTCCCAATCAGGGGTCACCGCGGTATGGGCCGATGCCGTGTCCCAACCGCCCTTCTAGCTACAGCCCGACGTCCCAGGTAGTCCATCTTCCTTTTGGAGCCGGCTTGTTCCACTTCCATAGCTCCATCTCCATGTCGATCTTTCTCTACTTCTACCGGCTTCTACTTGTGATGAGTTTATGTCTCATGAACTAGTGCCAGTACTATTATTCTAATCACACTTCTTCAATATCTTTGCCATCGGGGATGCTCAGTCGATTTTAGTGGAACCGCACAAAAGCATCGTATGATCCGAGGGTGCCACTGCCGTCTTTCCTTCGATGTGTTCTACCTGGCCAGGAATTAAATCATGTTTAGGGTTTAGGGTTTAAGTCGTAGTGACTCCATCAGTAGTTTTTCTTTCAGACACGCCTCACAACTTTTTTCTTTAGTTGTGAAGTAAATATTGGCTATGATCTGTGAATCATTGAGATGCATCAGCATGCGTGTTAGTTTTCCTTTGTATTTGATGGAATGTTGTAACGGGGCAACCTTGGAATAGGAATGAAAATGGAGTGGAAAGTTTCCGTTTTTCCGGAGAAAAAATGGAAACGGAGAGAAACCAACGTTTCGTTTCATTGGATCGCGCCATCGAGCAAAACCAACGTTTAAATCATGACTGTCGTGTTCGTGTCTCACCCTCCTCAACGACTCGACCCCACATGGTCGCTCGGCATGCCACTCACCGCAAACCGAGTATACGATAACTTTCCCGCCTTCTTGTCGATGGATCACACCATGGAGTACTACTAGCACTACTGGAAGAGATTGACGAGTTGGGGGAGGACAGCTAGCTATAGCACGGACTCCCAAGAACTTTTTACATGCATGTTGTAGCCGGCTATTGCGACCTTTGAACGCAGAGCAGCCGCGTGCACCTGGAAGCGGCACGGGCGACGCTCTCTCGGCCGGCGCGCCGCTTCAATGCCGGCGCCAGTGAGTGGTCGTGTCTGCTCTAGCCGGGCATGAATGCGACACTGACCATTTCGGGCGGGAAGCATGCACGGGGTGATGAAGAGGGTTCGGGTTGGTCAGGACCGCCGTGGCAGCGGTCCGGACGTGCGCAAACAAGAGATTATGTACGTTAATATTGCTGCGTATATAATTAACTACGTAAATAATGTGCCAGTTGGACAAATATGATTGGAGAAGGAGATGGAAATGAAATTTTACGTAAACACGGATATGCATGTCTATGTCTATGTGTGTGTGTGCGACGACTCTCGCGACCTGGAAGCGGGGGCGTGTTTTTGATCGAGTTTTCTTTCTTGGTACGTTAGAAAATCAGTTTCTCTAATTCACATCTAGATGTTATTTAAGGATATCACACCTAAGCTCCCACTAGTATATAATGTAGCAACAAGAAACAAAAAAAACTAGGACAAAAAAATAGACCACAAACAGAGTGGACATCAACTTAGATGTGATATTACTATGTCACATCTAGATGTGTCCTAGACAGACCCTTAAAAAATTGTCCGCCAGTTTTCGTTTCTTTTTTCCGGGAATGCATGTATTCTATTTAAAACCACTGCTATGGAGAGATTTTTTTACTCCATTATAGCCTCTTGTTTGATAGAGTTTCTCGCATCTCGCTCTCTCACCCTCTCCATATCAAAACAAGATGACAGTGTCCACTCTATCTCTCTCCTCACCGGTGGTGACAGATCCGGCCGAATGCCCGAATCCCGTCCGCTGCGGGAGGTGAGGAGGTGCAGCGTTGACGTTGTCGCCGTCGGTGATGGAGGGAGCCGATGCGCACCGTCCTCTCGGAGCCGGCGCTGGCGTGGATGAAGATGCCAAATGGATGATGCATCACCACGATGACCTATCGATGCTCATGGTTGCGCCTCGTGGTTGCGTCGGCTGGTGAAGCTGTCGATTTTCAATGAAAAACAAGCTGTCTTCCATCAGTGCTCTTTGCTTGTTATGCACAAAGATGATATCCTTCGTCAGTTCACCTTGGTTGCGTTGGAGACGCAGTCGTCTTTCACGTTGGTGCAATTTTATCACATGATTGGCTATGAACCAAATGTTTCCTCGAAGAAGGATCGATGTTGGTACTAAGAGCATAAGTTTGTATTGATTTCTAAGCCTTCTCACAACTTTGTCTCCAGCTCCCCTGTAATTTTATTTGTCCAGCTATTAACTTGATTTAAAAATGGTGTGGACTAAAAACCCGGGTGTACGTAGTAGCCCTCCATTTTTATTTACTGCGCATATTAGATATGACTGAAGTCAAACTTTATAATAGTCTCAAACCTTTCCAATAATTGAAATTAAAATTATTTATTTGTACACACTCTCACATGTTTCCGATAATTTGGCGCGTTTGTGGTTGTTCACTTAAGGGAGGGTAGTGTACCACACGTGAATGACAGGAAGTGCGACCAGGACGCGTGGGCGTGGATCGTTAGTTCATCGGAAGTAGTACTAGTTTTCTTCACTGTACATTAGATAAAGAGTTTCATTTCGTACTTACACAATTTAAAAAGATTGTTATGGAGAGAATAAGAAAAACACTCCACTAGTATATATTACTCGTATACACGAGAGTACTATATGGACGCTAAGCTTGACTTAGTGCACCTGCCTTTGGGTTTATGACAGGTGGGCCCAAAATGTGGCTGGCTCACCGTGATACAACCAAAAGCAGGTGCAATCAAGGCACCAGAGCTCGATCCGTACTACGATAGTATATATATAAGCGGGAGCCTCGGTGCTTGTTCGCTAGGGTTTGCACTCTCCACACGCCGCCAAGACTACATATATGTTATACGCTGGAGGCTCGGCGTTCATTTGCTAGGGTTTGCTATATTCACAGTCTCTCACCCTCTCTTCACCAGATCTAAACAAGACTGCATTGGCCTCTTGTCTCTCTCCCCCCTCACAGCTGGTGAAGGAGGCGTCTGTATCCCGTCGCACCGGGAAGGGGAGGAGGTGCGGCATTCACTCTATCGCCTTCGGCGAGGGAGGCAATCCACTGCTGGCTGTGCTGTTCTCTTTCATCCAGCGCCTGTGCGGGAGGGCCACCGACCCCTTCTTCCTCGCTGTTGTACATAGTGTGGGCAGATCCGGCCTCCCGCCGCACGCCTTGCCACATCCCGACGACCCTAAGGTATAAGTTTATTTGAAACCACCGTTGCTCTAGCTGCATGAGGATCTTTTTCAATCTGTAGTCGAATCTAGGTCTTGGTTCAAAGAGGAAAGAAGGGTGCGGTGTGCTGGAGCAAGAATCTAGGACGTGGTTCAATGAGGAAAGGAGGGGCAGAAAGTAGTATAGACTGGCTATCCAGCCGCTTTGTAGGTCGAAAAGGAAAAAAGGGGGTAACCTAGTACACACATAGAACCGATCTCTTTGTTGAAAAGGGAAAGAAACTGGGGGGTCGGGTTGTTTGTGCAGGACTAGATTTGCTGCCCTCACTTAGGAAAAAGGTTCAAAGAGAACAAATATGGGACCAACGCATATATGATGCTTGGCTACATACTCTGCATCACCCATTTATACGTGTGGAAGCACATGGTGCTGGCATGTCACATACAGCTATTTTGCTGTTGTTAATCTAAGAATGCCGCCGGAAAATTGAAGCAATGCCACTGTTAAAAGTAAATTACATTTTTATCGAATTTTGTTTCAAGAGAATGTCTCTGTTAATATGAATCAATGCAACCGTTTTAGAAATGCTACTATCCTACTTTGTTTTCCATCCAAGATAAGTTAGATGCTTCTTTCTGTCACCGTTTGTTTCATCCTCCTTTACCGGCAAGTAATTGTTTCCTTTTTTGCCTCTGTTAAGACAAGGGTATCGATTCAACTTGTTGCTATTGCGACATTTTGCTTCGCTACTCAAAACACTTATGTTTTAAGAGTGTTTTGTGCAGTTCAACTTGAATGTCACACCGGTGACTTTGCTTAATTTTTGTGGAACTGCACAAAAAGAGATCGAAATTTGTTTCCACTCTTCATGGCGAGTTGTTTCAAATCTTGGTCTCATCCACATGATTTGCAGTGTGCTTTGAGATGTTGTGCTACTTGTTTTGGTACTGTTTTAAATAAATGTTGAATTGAAGCTATTGTATTGCTGTCTTTTCCCATTAAGTAGTGAACAAAAATGGGACCACCCGGACATGATGCTTGTTGCTTTGTTTCAACAAATTCAGCATCACCCCTTTATAAGCCAAAGGTAATTGATGCCACTCTCGTAATTAACTCTGAATCTTATTTGAAAACTGCAACACTTGTTAGGGATTGGCAGGATTACCATTTTGTGGCGCATGTTTCATCCTCCTTTATTAGCTAGTAATTGATTCCTTTTTGCCTCTGTTTAAACAGGGATATCTATTCAACTTGTTGCTATTGCGACATTTTGTTTATTCTGTGAAACACTTTGCTTGATTCGGTGCAAGCTGCACAAAACGAGATTGGATTTCCTATTCGTCTTGGCAGATTCGTATTTTATCCTGGTGGTCTCATGAAAGGTCAGTACAGGCCTTCATCCACATGATTGTGCAGTGTGCTTTGAGATGTTGTGCTACTTGTATTTGTACTATTTTAAATAAATGTTGAATTGAAGTTGTTGTATTGCTGCCTTTTCCCATTAAGTAGTGAACAAAAATGGGACCAACCCAGACATGATACTTGTTGCTTTGTTACAACAAACTCTGCATCACCCCCTTTATAAGTAGATGGAAGCACATACTGTTGTTGTGCCCACTCTCCCCTAGAACTGTTTATGCTTTTCGTTAATCTAATGTCACTGGTAAAATTAAGCAATGCCACTCTCCTAATTAATTAACTACTGAATCTTAGTTCAAAACTGCAACACTTGTTAGGAATGGTACTATCATGCTTTGTAGTTCTTTCTACATGTTTAACCAAGGTATTGTTAAGATAATGTCTCTGTTAAAATGAATCAGTTGCATTGTTTTAGGAATGATACTTTTCTGCTTTTTCGTTCTTTATACATGTTGAAACAAGGCATTGTTAAGATAATGTCTCAGTTAATATTAATGAATCACACTGATTGAGAATTGCTACTCTCCTGCTTTGTTTCCCCATAAGATAAGGTAGATCAGTAGATGTTTTTCTTCTCGGAGTACAAGTCATCAACCGTTATTTCTCAGTAATTGTTTCCCTTATACCTTTTGTTGCTTACAGGGATATCACAATTAAAGCTCGGTTCTATTTCAACTTCGATTTTAGTTCAACTGCACAAAAGGAGCCAATGTGTCCAAGGCAAACTGCTGCATTCTTTGCGTCGATTGGTCGTTCCACTTTGTAGAAAGAAGCGATCCTTGTTTGCGCTACATTACAGAAGGAATGACCAAGAAGCTTTACAGAGTATTAGGCCTTCTAGTATGTAGGCCAAAAGAGGTGCCAATTTCACCTTTTCTTAGTTTGGCACCGAATCCCTCCATTGCTACAGCCGGTGCCATAAATATTAGACACTGGTGACATGACTAGTCTGCAGAGACCATTGGCAATTTAACAACACGTGGAGTGCCCTAGGCAAAAAGTGCCCAAACAAGTACAAGAAGCGACAAGACTCCACGATCATAGGCATTACATATTTTGAATGGGAAAAGCTTGTCAAAGTTTAATCATTTATGTTAGCAAGAAGCGACAGGACTCCACGATCATAGGCATTACATATTTTGAATGGGAAAAGCTTGTCAAAGTTTAATCATTGATGTTAGCAAGAAGTCGCTAGTTTAATATATTGGAATTGGAAAACCTTGTCAAAATTTGCTCATTGATGTTATCCAGAAGACATGCATTTGATATTTTTGAGTGGGACGCCCTTCTTTGTGAGCAGCGTCGAGTGTTTTTCCCTATTCCCGTGTTGATTAGAAGTAAATAGTTACTCTGCTGAGATATTCCTGTGTTAAGAGTTTGTTCTAATATTGTCTATGTAATGCCAGGCCTTGTGTTTGATTGCAAAGTTGAGCTTGGAATGTTGTGCCATGCAGCATCACGAGCTGTTCACCGTGCCTCCTGAGAATAATGCTTCGTATTGTTTTGCATGTCGATCTAATGCTAGTGATTTGCTTGTTAAGAAGATCATCCTCTTCTATTGTTTCCGTGCGTAAGAAGTTCATCGTCTGATGTTTCAGAGCCTGTTTGGTTCCAATAAGTCACCTAACTTATAAGTCAGGTGACTTAAAACCAGTGACTTATAAGTCACGCCTGTTTGGTTGTCACCTGACTTATAAGTACCTGACACACCTTCCCACACCAATCAACATCATGCAGGTGGTGGGACCCACGCAAAAGGGGATGACTTATAGTTGGGGTAGAGCAACTTATGACTTATAAGTTGAGGTGACTTATAAGTCGGGTCTGTTTGGAAAAATAAGTCACTTTTTTCACTTTTTGACTTATAAGTTGGTGACTTATTTGGAACCAAACAGGCCCTCATTCATAGCCTATCACGACATGTCGGGTAGGTTAGACGATGAAAACCATATGATCTTCCGACCAACTCATGATATTAGGCCGTGATTGGATCGTCGTTTTCCAACCAAAACCGCTTGTAAAACTGACGCTTGTAAATTAGAGCAGATGGTCTTGGGCGAAGGCGCTTCGTTGGTCGATTTCGACTAGTAAAATATTGGAAGTACTTCACACACGATAAAAACGCTGAACGACACTCGGACGATTGCTAATCTAGCCGTTTGCTGCTGTTTCAGCCTTGCCCATGGATGGCATGATACGCACGTCGTGCATGTATCGTCTGGTAATGTCGTCCATATAGCAGTGCTCGTAAAATATACACTGGTCTCTCAAATGACACGCATAACCCGCCGGTTTTACTTACAGACCTCGGGCCTTCCGATGACGAGTAAGTTACACTTGTATGTTAATACTCGTTTGAAATAAACAAGAGCTCCCAAGCGCGGCCTTACCGTTTCATGCCATCTCAGTTTCTCGAAGGTGCTCATAGGTGTCCGATGATCCTGGCTTCCTGAATGAGCAGCGGGCGCTGTATCAAACCTCCGTAGGGCCCGCGAGGCCCTCTCCATTGTCCTTCGAGTTGTTGCGCTCGCCGTGGCGCCGAGCATTGTTAACATGGTCAACAAACATGAGGATTCAGGAGATGACTTTATTTTGACTGGATGACACTAGGGACCCACTAGGGCCATAGCCGTACGTACACAAGTGCCTCCTTATTATGTACAACTATTTTTTTTGCTTTCTCCTGGTTTCCTGGCATCACGGTCCCACAGCATTGTCAACCTATGTAGTAAATTTAAACGAGAGAATTGCACAAGGTGCGGCCGATAGCTGGGACCAAGCAGCTCGAGCAGTATTTGTGTTTTTGAGGCGTGAAACGCTGCAAAGTTTTTCTTGGCGATGATTTTGTTGTTGCTCGGAGGAGAGCAGGGTGATTAAGCTGGGCGGGCTGTGGCCCGTCTAGCCCAGCAGATATCCAACCGGATACTACTTTTTTCAAGATGAAAATGGATAGCCCAACTTTTACGTCTTTTTGAGAAATACCTGCAAGTTCAACTTGTTATTCTCCTTGACTGGCTGCAAATCTTTCCTAGGTGGGATGCATTAGGCTTAACAGGTTAATGGGCTTTAAAAATAATAAATGGGATGTAATTATAAAACTGGGCCGTAACTATAAAAAAATGCACCAAACACAAAATTAGTTTATAAAATATTATTTATGGATTTTGAAAATCTTAATTTTCATTGTTGCGTGCGCAATGTTTTGTTGGATTTTTACGTAATACAAATTTATATTTAATCTGACTAGAAATTTCGAGATAAAAATATTTCGGATCCCATCAAAATGTGGGAAATTTTATTAAATTCTGTCTTCAACGGTTGGTTGAAATTATTAATAGTTGTCCTAGCTAGAAAATGGGCTGTACTTTTAACAAACTATAATGGGCTGTTGTAAATTCCATTAGAATTCAAAAATGGGCTGTACATTCTTACAAAACGCAAATGGGCTATAAGTTCTCTGCCACACACTTGTGGGCCTACTAAGTGACGCGTCCCCAAAAAAAATAAGTTGACGCATATGTAAGGCTTTGTCAACTTATTATAGTGAACACACGGTTCTAGCAGCAGTGGCCGTTGGATGTCTATCCAACGGATGTCGTGCTTCTTCTTCAATCTCGGATATTCTTAGCTTCGGCCGCCCAAAAAATGATTCCGCCCCCTGACATCCGGGGTGCACCATTTCAGAGGCTGACCTGTGGGCCTACTAAGTTGGAGCATACAAAGGGCTTTGTCAACTTAGTCAATATAAACGATTCTAGCTTCAGTGACCGTACGATGTCCACCCAACGGCCTTAGTGCTTCTTCAACCTCTGGTCTTCTTGGTCTAGCCGCCCAAAGCAGCGCCGGTCGTGCCGCCTGCTCCTGCCTCCCGTGGCCGGCTGTGCTGCCGTGGAGGCCTCACCGCCCCCATACTACTCCCACCGCTGGCCAGGCCATCCCTCCACTCACCCACACCCCCTGTTATTCTGCGGCGACGGCAGCCTCACACCGCAGCCGAACCAGTGAACCCTCGTACTCCTCTCCGCGCGGGCTTCCACTTTTGTGTCTTCCCCGGCTCCGTGTCGTCCCCTTCCTAGGCGTCGCCGTCGTCCACCGCCCTGGTGCTCTCGGCGTGGCGTGGTCAACGTGGTCAACGACCGACTTCCATCAGAAAAGTACTGTATGTGGAGAGGCTGATAGCTGGGTCCACGGCGGCCACAAGGAAGTGCCTCCTTATTACGCGCAGAATAATTATTCCTCCACCTGACAGCAGGGACCCACCGGACGGGCCACCTTATTTCGTGGAAAAACGTTTCCCCCCTGACTGCTGGAACCCATCGGACGGGCCACCGTATTTCACGAAAAAACGGTCCCCCCGCTGTCAGCTCGGACCCACCGGAAGTGCCTCTTTATTACGCACAAAAAAATGAATACTCCCCTTGCTAGATGGGACTCACCTTGCTGGGAAGCTAACTTGTGGGCCTACTAAGTTGGCGGGGACGGAGGGCTTTGTCAACTTAGTCAATATGAACGATTCTAGCTCCAGTGACCGTACGATGTCCATCCAACGGCCATAGTGCTTCTTCAACCACTGGTCTTCTTGCTCCAGCCGCCCAAAGCAGCGCCGGTCATGCCGCCTGCTCCTGCCTCCCGTGGCAGGCTGTGCTGCCGCGGAGGCCTCACCGCCCACTACTATTCCCACCTTAGGCCAGGCCCTGCGGCGACGGCAGCCTCACACCGCAGCCAAACGAGTGAATACTCATACTCCTCTCCGCGTGGGCATCCACTACAGCTTCTTCACCGGCTCCGCGTCGTCCCCTTACTAGGCCTTGCCGTCGTCCACCGCCCTGGTGCTCTCGGCTCGGCATGGTCAACGTGGTCAAGGAACCACTTCCATCGGACGTGGACGGTATGTCGAGAGGCTGACAGCTGGGTCCACGGCCACAGCAAGGAAGTGCCTCCTTATTACGCAGAAAATAATGATTCCTCCACCTGACAGCAGGGACCCACCGGACGGGCGACCGTATTTCATGAAAAAAATGTTTCCCTCCTGACTGTTGGGACCCACCAGCTACATCTTCGCATGCAAGGAAGTGCGTCCGGGCAAAAAAACAAAACGATTCGCCCCCCTGACTGCTGGGACCCACCAGCTACATCTTCGCAGGCAAGGAAGTGCCTGACAGTCGGGACCCACCTGGTAGAAGCGTGCGTGGCGTTGTCATTCTCGTGACGATGTGCGTACATCTTGGTCGATGTAGAGGCGCGCGTAATAGTCGTAGTAGAGGCGTGCGTGTCAATGTAGAGGCGCGACGTAGCATGTACACGCGTCGTTACATCGGCGAGGGTGCAAGAAAGAAAATCTGACCACATACGTACATACGGGCAGGGTCTCGAACGCCTACTCGTGCATACGTACATGGCTGGGTCAGAATGGAGAAACAACGCCGTCGTCGTGTTCATGGGGAGCCAACCAGCTGGGTCGGAACAGAATGCATGGTCGTGTTCATCGGGAGGGCTTGGACGGAACAGGCGATGGAAACGAGGCCTGGCATACCGCACAATGGAGGAAACGGACCTCCTACGTTCGGAACAGGGTCCTGTTGATTGGGAGGGATGTGGCGTACCGCAAAACAAAGGAAACGGAACTCCTACGGTCGAAACAACGGTCCTGTTGATCGGGAGGGGTGTGGCGTACCGCAAAACGGAGGAAACGGACCTCCTACGATCGAAACGGGGGTCCTGTTGATCGGGAGGGGTGTGGCGTACTGCAAAACGGACGAAACGGATTTGTGTTGGAGCGCTACGGTCGAAACGGGGTCTGTTCGCCGGGAGGGGTGTGGCGTGCCGCAAAAGCAGGACTCCACCGGATACTGTTCATCTCCACCGACGACCTCCTCGAGCCTCCACGGGCTACCGTCGACCTCCTCCAGCCTCCACGGGCTCCTGTTCATCCAGCCTCCACCGCACGCTACTCCACCGGCTACTGTTCAACCACCCCTCCACGGCCACCCCTCCACCGTCTACTGTTCATCCAGCCCTCCACACCATGGGGTCCTATTCAACCACCCCTCCATGGCCACCCCTCCACCGTCTACTGTTCATCCAGCCCTCCACACCACGGGGTCCTGTTCATCCAGAAGCAACGCCACCGCTCACTGTTCATCCAAATCCCCCCGCAATGCTCACTATTCATCCAATCGAAGGAATCGCTCCATCGGGTTCAGTTAACAGCCATCGATCGATCGCTCGGGTTCAGTAACGTGTAGCCTCCAATGCAATCGCTCGGGTTCAGTTAGAGCCCAACGCCTCGCTCAGTTTCAGTTAGAGACAACGCCTCGCACGTGTACGAGAGAAACGCGTGGGGCTCGGCCCCCGACCTCCCACCATAACCGGCAACTCCCCAAAGTTTTCCTCCTCCTCGCTTCTACTACGGTTTTTTCCGTCATGGATGGCCCAAAGAATGTCATGCAGCTGTGTCTCCGGCCCGCCAGGATGAAAAGCCCATTTTTTGTCATGATTTTTTGTCATAGAAGTAGGAGCCCACCACATCTATGATGATACCGGGTTTTGTCACAGTTATCGTCATAGAAGTGTCATATGTATGACAGAAAAAATTCGTTCGGCCCAAAATGTCACAGATGTATCTTTTGTTTGTAGTGCCGGTTGCGACAACACGGGACCGAGGAATGAATAATGATGGCGAGAAGTATCACTGCATCAAGAATTCATAAGAGGTTGTGCAATTCCCATGACATTCTTGACATAAGATGGCAATACTCCAGGGTAGAACAGACTAGAAGCTAGATTGGCATTCTTATCTGCGGAATACAACTGCTTTAACAAGTCCAAGAAATAGATGAGGTGCTGGAGTTTTTTTCTCCTAGTAATTCCAAGATAGAATGGCTTGACGAAACACAAGAGTAATAGGCATAGATAACACGAATACACAACTCGTCATGACTATCAATTGATAGACAGAGGTCAGAATACAACTAAAGAGAGACAACTCAAAGGAACATATGGTTTTCTGAGTTGCGCATGCATAGATTTAGTATGTGAAACAAGTTCAACATATTTCTTCCAGATAATCCATGTAGAAAGGCAGGACTGGCAAATTCACAATGCAGAATGGAGAACTCATCAAGAGCACTCTTCTTGTGATGTTTTGGTTCAACAAGGAACTTTTGCCATAAGTAGTTCATGGTATTGGAAGAAGGTGTCGGTGTACTAGAGAAGGGGTACCCTAGTATCCCGAACTTGTGCACGGGCAGTTGCAGCACCCCGCGGCAAGGCTTTCCTGGTCGCCGCCAAGATCTTCCGTGGTTCCTTTGGAGCCTTTCAAGAACAAAGTATTTAACCAAAGAGACAAGGCCCCGGCAAGAGGAGCTTGCCGGGAAGGCCACTCAAGGCACGCAGAAGACAAGACCCCGGCAAGAGGAGCTTGCCGGGAAGGCTCGGAGCGCGACAAGCCTCCGGACGCGGCAAGGCACTTACCGCGGCAGGCAACCTCTCTTCATCTCCGCTCCAGCTCATCCATCAACGTGTCGCCATGTGACCATTCCATGCACGCGTGTCAAGAGGCTGTGCGGCCAGCGGGGAGTAGCGATAAGCGGCGCTGACAAGCCTACCATCGTGGCAAACGGTGGCGCACCTGACGGTCTCTGTTGCATTGTTTGGGCGACAGGGACGGGCATTTAATGCTTTTGTCTCTTGTCGTCAGGGTTAGGTACATTACCTTGTACCTTTGTTCAAGTAGGTGTACCAACTACTGTTTTTCCATTTGTACCCTCATCTACGTTGCCACTGTCCGAGCCCCTTTGTGCATATAAAGGAGGCCCATGTGCAACGTGGGGGTTCGATCCGTTCGACTCACTCGAGACCGTAGAGCGTTCACGCTAGGTTTTGTAGCTCTCATCGCTCCCTAGCAAGATCACAATACAATCAGACAAGCAGCAGTAGGAGTATTATCTCTCCGGAGAGCTCCGAAGCTGGGTAAACTGCTTGTGTGCTTCGCCTCGATCCGCTCATCGTGCGATCTCTGCCCCCCTCCGAACCAAAAGGGGCCTGGTCCGCCGGCCCCATAGGTGTTCGTGGGTCCGATCAGCCTCCCCGACATCTTTGGCGTGCCAGGTAGGGGGCGTCGAGGTTGTGTGAACCTGATCCGGCGTTCACACGAGCGACATCTTCAACATCGTCATCAACATGCCACCGAAGAAGAAGGCTTCGGCGGCAGAAGCCCCGTCCGCGTCGAACCCACCGCCACAGGAGCAAACAGGTGGTGGGGTAGACGCCGGCGGGAGGACGGACGGCGACGGGGGCGCTCATGCTGCTGCCAAGGCCAGGGACAAGGCCGCGCAGACCTCGGCGTCCGTACATGTACCGCGCCCGTCTCAGGAGGCGCGGGACCGACAGCATCATGGCAGTCACAATGCCATACGCTCGTTGGACCGAGATGGAGCTCGAGGATCTCGAGACCCTCAAGACCAGCGTGCACGCCAACATGCTGGCACGAGCGAGATATGGTCGCCTGGACGGGATGCTGCTCTTTTTAACATAGATAGAAGTCCAAGCATATCCCGCTCCTCGCGCCGTTCGCCATTGCCACCCACTACTCCAGCAGAAGCTCTGGCGAGAGCTCAACTGCTCCTCGATTACCCTCCAACGGCCGACAAGGTCGACGAGTGGAGGGCCTGTCTAGTCTCATCGGCTTCGCCAACGGCGACGCCCGCTGGCAACCGAGTGCGTCGCTTGCCGCGGCAAGAGCGCCAAACGCGACCGGTGGCGGCGAGACCGGTGGGGTGCAACCACCATGCACTCTCCACCCGAAGGCCAAGGTCGCCGACTTCGCGGATCCACCTCGACAGCGACTCCACTGCGTCATCGGATCCACGAGCTCGCCGCGATCAGTGCCAAGTTCTTCATGAGCGACAACAAGAAGACGCTCGAACTCGCATCGAGCGTCGAAGAGAAGCGTGGCGTCAGTCAGACCAGCGCGCTAGGCCTTCTGTCGATATGCATGCGCCAGGGGAACCAGGCGACTTTTCGTACGCGGTAGGTTGCCCTGTGTTCACTCGTGAGCTGCGGCAAGTCCAGTGGCCCAGCAAGAAAAACTTCAAGCGGGCGTGCGAGAGAAATGCGATGGCGGGGCGCATCCGTCGGAGTTCCTCAGCATCTACACCATCGCGGTGCGAGCTGCGGGGGCGACGACAAGATCCTGCCAACTACTTCGGCTGGTACTCAAGCCCAACGTCGGTCTTGGCTCATGCACTTGCCGGACAGCTCCATATCCTCTTAGGCAGAATCTGTGCCATCGGTTTGTTGGCGCCTTCACGGTGACCACAAGCCCCATGGCCAAGAAAGTGACCTTCATCTGCTCGCCCGGAAGGAAGGAGAGTCCTGCGCAAGTTCATTCGGAGATTCAGCCGTGTGCACTACAACATCCAGATGTCCACCTTGCCGCGGTGATCGGTAGCGTTTCATCGAGAACTTGCGGAACCGCAGGATGAGGAGGAGATGGCGATGTGCAAAGTCAAGGACGTCGATGAGCTGTATGCCTTGGCCGACAAGTGTGCATCGCGTCTTTGAGGAGGAGGAGACTCCCGGAGAGAATGCGAAGCGAGGATCTGCGGTGAGGAGACCGCCCGGCAAAGAAGAGCCGGCGGAACAACAGAAGAAAGAAAGGCGAGAAGTGCTAGCTGTTGAGCAGTCCGGCAGCGAAGTGGCGACAAGAACGCCAAGGCTGGTGGCTCCGGCAAGGAGGTTGCGGCCGACGCCAACCACTACCGGTGGCGGCCGCCGACAAGCAGGACGGCTCCGGCAAGCAGTATTGCAAGATCCACCGCACCAAGGGCCATGACCTCTAGAGCTCCAAGAAGGTCGAGCAGCTTGTTGAACAGCAGAAGGCTGAGTATGAGCGGCGCGACAAGGAGAAGGCTCAGGAAGGTGCTGGAGGAGCCAGCAAGAAACATCCCGGCCGGGGAGGGCGCCGCGGCAAGGCCAAGCAGCGGCAAGGAGACAGGCCTCCCCGCGGCCGCGACAAGGACGAAGACGAAGACGACGATGAAGACATGGATGACGACGATGCCGATGAGCAGGAGTTTCAGAAAGCTACAGAGGTCCTCTGCGTTGACGGAGGTGCCTCCCTGCATACTTCCCACTGCCAACTCAAGCAGTGGATGCGGGAGGTCAATGCAGCGGAACCATCCGTAGAGTCACGCAAGCCTCTGAAGTGGTCCAGCACGCCTATCATCTTTGATATTGAGGACCACCACGATCGCATAACTGCGGTCGGGTGCTTGCCGATGTTGGTTTCACCAACTATCCGCAACCTCAAGGTCACCAAGATGCTAATTGACGGCGGGGCCGGCTTGAATCTGATCTCCTCTGCGGTGCTCCAGAAGCTTCAGGTCCCTGACAGCGAGCTCGAAGAGACTGGCACTTTCCAAGGAATCAATCCGGGAAGGAGCAAGCCGAAGGGGAAGATCACGTTGCCGGTAACATTTGGCAGCGAGCTCAACTTCAGGACTGAGAGGGTCACATTCGACGTTGCTGATTTCCCATTGCCTTACAATGGGATACTTGGCCGTCCAGCACTCGCCAAGTTCATGGCAGCATCTCACTATGCCTACAACTTACTCAAGATGCCAGGCCCGATAAGCACCATCTCTGTCCATGGCGACAAGAAGGATGCTCTTATCTGTGCCGACAAGATCTACCGGGAAGCAGCAGCTGCAACAGAAAGCAAGACACTTGCCGCTGAAGCTCCCGGGGGGAAGAAGAAGACCAAGTCCGGCAAGAGCTCTGATGCCCACTCCGGCAAGCGCACCTCTTCGGAGTGCTGCGCTACCGTCGAGGACGCACCATCGAGCTCCACCGGCAAGTGCAAGAAGACGATGGCAGCTCCGCCAAAGACCAAGAAAGTGTCCGCCAAGGAGGACAGCACTGGTGGTACCTTCACCATCAGTGCCTCTCTTGACCCTAAATAGGAAGGCGCGCTCGTTGCTTCCGTGCGGGTGAACGTCGACGTGTTTGCATGGCAACCGTCTGACATCCCCGGTGTTCCCAGGAAAGTAATTGAGCACCGTCTTGCCGTTTGTCCTCATGCGCGGCCCGTCAAGCAGAAAGTCAGGAAGCAAGCAGTGGAGCGTCAAGAGTTCATCGCAGAAGAGATCAAGAAATTGGAAGCAGCAGGCCTTGTCAGAGGAGTGCTCCATCCTACGTGGTTGGCCAATCCTGTGGTTGTGCCAAGGCAAATGGGAAATGGAGACTTTGTATTGACTTCACGGATGTTAATAAAGCTTGTCCCAAAGACCTGTTTCCTTTGCCGCGCATCGACCAGATTGTTGACTCCACGGCTGGATGTGATTTGCTTTCATTTCTTGATGCATATTCAGGATATCATCAGATCTTCATGGCAGAAGAAGATGAAGAGAAAACCGCATTCAATACTCCATGTGGCACATCTTTGTTTCATACGGATGCCTTTCGGTTTGAAGAATGCTGGTTCAACGTTTGCAAGAGTAGTCCATGATGCTTTTGAGCCGCAAATGCACAGAAATGTAGAAGCCTACATGGATGACATAGTGGTCAAGAGCAAGGACAAAGCAACTCTGGTTCAAGATTTGGATGAGACCTTTGCAAATCTGCGCAAGATCAACCTCAAGCTCAACCCCGAGAAATGCGTGTTCGGAGTCCCTTCCGGCAAGCTTCTCGGGTTCTTCGTGTCTCAGCGGGGGATTGAAGCCAATCCCAACAAGATCAAGGCCATTGAGAAGATTGAAGCACCAAAGCGCGTCAAGGATGTACGAAGACTTTCCGGTTGCGTGGCCGCTCTCAGCAGGTTTATCTCTAGGTCTGCTGAGCAGCATACCGCCATTTTTCAAGATTTTGAAAAAGGCAGGTCCAATGAAATGGACTCCAGAAGCGGAGGCTGCGCTGCAAGACTTAAAGAGGTACCTGTCCTCCACTCCAACACTTGTCGCACCTAAGCCACAAGAGAAGTTGCTGCTATATATAGCTCAACCAATCAAGTGGTTAGTGCTGCGTTAGTAGCGGAGAGGGAGGCGGATGATGAGCTAGCAACCACAGCAGACACATCCAGCGACAAGCAGGGGGCTTCGCCGACAAGCTCTGGTCCCGATGAGGACGGATCTACGCAGACGCAAGAGCAGATGCAGAAAAGGATGGTGCAGCGCCCAGTCTACTTTGTCAGTTCCCTCCTGCAGGGGGCTAGATCAAGGTACTCTGGTGTGCAGAAATTGCTTTTCGGCCTTCTCATGGCCTCGAGAAAGCTGCGCCATTACTTCCAAGCACATGAGATCACAGTTGTCACTCGCTTTCCGTTGAAGAGGATACTGCAGAATCCAGAAGCGACATGCAGGATTGTCGAGTGGGCACTGGAACTGTCAAGCTTTGGCCTCAAGTTTGGAAGCACTTCAACTATCCAAAGCAGAGCGTTGGCAGAATTCATAGCAGAATGGATGCCAACACCAGATGAAGAAATTCCAGAGACGAGCATTCCCGTCAAGGAAGCAAGCAAAGAGTGGCTGATGTACTTTGATGGTGCCTTCTCATTGCAAGGCGCCCAGTGCGGCGTGCTACTTGTCGCACCACGGAGAGCACCTCAAGTACGTAGTCCGGATGCACTTTCCCAAGGAGCAAGCAACAAACAATACTGCAGAGTATGAAGGTTTGCTTGCCGGTCTCGAGATCATGATGAGACCTTGGGATCACGAAGCTTATTTTCAGGGGTGACTCGCAGCTTGTCGTTCGCCAAGTGAACAAAGATTATCAGAGTCCATTGATGGAAGCCTACGTTGATGAAGTGAGGAAGCTAGAAGAGCACTTTGACGGCCTACAAATGGAACATGTTCCAAGAGCTCAGAATGATATTGCTGATGGCCTGTCAAAGTGCGCTGCACTTAAGTTGCCTGTGGAACCAGGAATTTTTGTGCTCCAGCTAACTCAGCCAACCGTAACACCGTCAACTGGACAGAACAAGAAGAGGAAGTTGATCTCTGGTGATTACTTTCCGGCAGAGCTTCCCGAAGCCGCCGCCAAGAAGGTCCCCAAGATCGACACCAACAGAGCTGAGGGGTAGTCTGCTCCGATAAGCCCCAGGGTTTGTTTCGTTGAAGCAGACGCTCCCGACAAGTTTTGCTCCGGCAAGCTTGCCGGGGAACGTCAAGCTCCGGCTGAGCCGCAGGTTCTTGCAGTGGAAGCTGATGTTCCCGCAGCAGCAGATGTGCCTTTAGTCCTTGTTGTCGAGCCGCAAGCTCCAAAGATGGGCGCAGCAGATTGTCCATTTCCTTGAGACAGGAGAACTTCCGAAGAGCAAGAAGAAGCGGAAAGAGTAGCTGACGATCAAGTATGTAACAGTTTGTCGACAGACACTGCATGTAAGAAGACTCAACGGTGTGAAATTGAAGTGTATTTGCGGTGAAGATGGACAAAAGCTGTTGGCGAGATACATGGAGGCATATGTGGTCACCACATTGGCGCCAGAGCACTTGCCGGCAAAGCGTTCCGGCAAGGTTTCTTTTGGCCGACAGCCCTCTAGGATGCAACTGCACAAGTAACCAAGTGTGAAGCGTGCCGGTTCCATTCCAAACAGATACACCAGCCAACTCAAGCTCTCCAGACGATCCCTTTATCCTGGCCATTTTCGGTCTAGGGGCTCGACATCCTCGGGCCCTTCCCCCGAGCTGTCGAGGGTTTTGAGTACTTGTACGTTGCCATCGACAAGTTCACAAAGTGGCCGGAAGTGGAAGCAGTGAGGAAGTTGACAGACAACAAGATCGTGATCAAGTTCTTGGTCGATTGTTTGCCATTTCGAATACCTAACAGGATCATCACCGACAACGGCACACAATTTACGAAGTCGCACCTTCATGCGACGTCCAAGACCTTGGCGCCAAGGTTCCGCTCGCTTCATTGCTCATCCGAGAAGCAGCGGTCAGCGAGAGAGGGCAAATGATGAAGTGCGCTTGGCGGGCTCAAGACCAGAACTTTCGACGAGGCTGCACAAGTGCGGAAGAAAGCTGGATTGAGGAGCTGCCGGTGGTTCTTGGTCGATCAGACGACGCCAAATCGAGCCTTGGCCGACACCTTTCGCTCCAGTCTATGGAGCAGAGGCAGTTCTCCCCACGGAAGTCGTATACGGATCGCCTCGAGTGCTCGCTTATGATGAGCTTGAGCAAGAGCAGCTGCGACAAGATGACGCGCTGCTCCTCGAGGAAGATCGTCTTCAGGCCGCTGTACGAGCTGCTCGCTACCAGCAAGCTTTGCGTCGCTACCATAGCCGCAAAGTTGGTGCTAGAAGCCTCGAGGAAGGCAACAAGTTGACGCCGAAGTGGGAAGGCCCTTATCGGGTGAAACGAGTCACTAAGCCTGGCGCTATCCGCCTTGAGACTGAAGATGGCATTCCGGTGAGCAACTCCTGGAACATTGAGCATCTTCGTAAGTTTTACCCGTAGGGCTCGGTTGCCGGAACCTATTCCGGCAACCACCTTTTGTACAAGTCTTGCCGCTGTTGCATGTAATCCTTTGTACAAAGCAAGCGCAGACCCCGTGCATCAGTAAAGCTCATGTGTTGCGCACAACTTGTCAAATTCATGCTTTCATCATTTAATTGCATGTTTTGGCTAACACTTTGTGCAGCAACCACACCCGGAAAGCAACATCGAGCCGCTGGGCTCCATAACTTTATTTTCTCTTCTTTCTCTTTTCTCAAAGAAAGGAAGGTTCCCTCGCGCACAAGTTAACCAGTGGGGGAAGGAGAAGATAATACTATGGACCAAGCGTTGCTCGAGGAAGTTTCATTTATCAGGAAGCAAACGACGGAAAAGCTAAGTTGCCAAAGTTTGAGCAATAATTCTTAAATTTTTAAGTTATCTTCCTCGAACGATAGTACTTTGTATGGAAAACCTGCTTGGCGGAGGAACCAACTCGTGGCTAGTCGCGCCCTTACTTTGTTTCGAGTCCGCTCAACAACTTAAGTGAGCTGCAGCTAGTCGCGACAAGGTTGCTTGTCGGAGGCGGCACCGCCAGCAGGCTGCTGACGTTCCGCACTCAGCGCTCGCGGCAAAGGTGCCTGCACCGACAAGTTCCCTAAAAGCGTAGGGCAAAAACGTACAAAGGAAGGAATCAAGTAAAGGAAATAACATTGCAATCATCGCCTAAGATAGAGTATATTACAAAATAGCTTGTCGCTGATCTAATAAATTGTTCTAAACATGATCAGCAGCGACAAGGGAAAGATAAAATTGGCGGCCTAGTCTACGCGGTCGCCATCAACCCGCTTGATCTTGTTCACCTTGTCCACAATGGGTGCGACAACGGCTTTGAGCGCCTCCACATCGGCATCTGGCGGCAAGGACCTGAGGACGCGGTTGATGTTGAGGCCTGGGTTGCGGAAGGCCACCTTCATCAACACCTTCTGGAGGGCTACTGCACAGATCTGGCGTGAATCCTCGGCCAGCTTCTTTGTGACCTCATCCCGGAGTATCAGGAGGCCCGTCAACACGCCCTTGAAAAATAAGCTAAGCTTGGCGCTGGGTTGGAGGTGCTCGTCGGAGTAGTATGCAAGATCCACCATCCCGGCTCCATCGGCCATTTGTGGATGGCGGCGGCGGTATCCACGAGACCTTCGGTCCAGTGCTCCACACTCTCCCTCAAGGCGCTCTGGGTGTCAACAGCATTCGCCAGCAGCTCCTCCTTGGCCTTGATCGTCTCCAACAGGCCCACCTCCCGCTCCTTGGCGCCGTCCAGCGTCTGCGTCAGAGTGGTCAGCTTCAGCTGAAGATCTGCCTTGGAATCCTTGGCGGCGTCGAGCTCCTTGCTCCTATCAGCGAGACGGCCCTGCAGCTCTCCAAGAGTGTAGGCGTCCTTCTCGCGCTCGTGCTTGAGCGCGGCAAGCTCCTCGCCGCTCTTCTGGAGACTGGCCTCCAATTGTGCCACCTTTGTCTCCAGCTCCTTCTTGGCGGCCTCGGCGGCTGCGGCAGCATCCTTCGCTTCCTTAAGCGCCCCGCCAAGTGACTCCTCGCGCGCGACAAGCTCTTCCTCGTGGCTGTCCAGGTTGACCTTCCGCTCACTGAGCTTCGCTTTCTGGCGGACAGCTTCTTGGCGACAAGCCGCTGCTCCTCCTCAGTTGCGGCCTTCTCGAGGATGAAGGCCGTGCGCTCTTCAGCAAGCCGCTCCCGCTCTGCCGCTACGTTCCGGAGAGTTTCTTGGTTGGCGCTCCTGAGCTCTTCTGCGCGCTTCTCCATGTCTGCTCCCGCCCTCGCGACAAGTGCTTCCCGGGACTCCAACTTGGCTTGCCGGGCGTGGTAGAGCGACAACAGCTTCTTCAGCAGCTGCTCCTCCTCAGACTCGCCGCTGCTGCTGCTTGGCGCGTCCACCAGCGTCTGCCCAACGGAGGCGAGCAGCTCTCCGTCGAAGGTCTCTCCTTCGACCGGCGCCCTGGAGCTCGACTCCCAGGGGATTTGATGAAGACGCCGTCGCCGGTCTTCAAGTAGGCGCCGGGCTGGGGCTCTTCGGAGCCTGACGCTGCGGCGGCGGCGGGGGAGTCGGCGGTCGGTGTAGCGCCTGGTGCTCCTGCGGCCCCAGGGCCGTCAGTGCGATCGCCAGACCCCTCGCCAGCCTCGGTGGCCTCCTCGCCGGCGGGCTCGTCAGCACCGGCCTCTTCTTCCACGACGGCGGCTTCGTCAGTGTTGCCGCGCGTGTCCTCCTCTCAGGCGACCTCGGTCTCCATCGGCTGTGCGTCAGACAAAGAAAGAACAGTCAAGCAAATGTTCAAAAAGAAAAACAGAAGAAAACGAGCCCAAGGGAAATTTTCGCGCAAGAGGATTACCTGCAATGGGATCTACAGCCATGGTCTCGACCACTGGAGGGTCACTGGTGCTGTCCCTTGCCGGAGTAGCCTCCCTTGCCGGAGGACGCTCCCTTGCCGGAGAATCCTCCCTTGGCGGCGTAGCCGAAGCAGATAGAATTTCAGGGGCGGCTTCCGAGCCCTCCTGATGAGGTTGCTCTGCTCCTACACAAACCAACAGTCAGATATCAATGAAGAAGGAGCACCCATGCACACCTAACAGTAAGGAGAAAACCACATACTTACCCTGGGGGCTGTGCTGGGGGCTGCTCTGAGGAAGGGTTGCCGGGTCCGGCAAGGGGGTCTCAGACGCGCCTCCTGTTGCCACAGGTGGATTGTCCTCAACGACGACCCCCGGGGTCTTGGCTCTCTTTGACGCTCTATGGGCTAGCGTCCTGGAAAGGAAATAGTTCAGAACGAAGCAAATCGGATTCAAGATGAAGCAACAAAATTGAAGAAATACAAGCACAATATTGAAGCTTACTCTTCTTCCTCCTCGGAGCTGAGCGCGGAGAAATCAAACTCCGGCTCGCCTCGGTCGACGAGACGGAGGAGTGGGCTCTCTTGGCCGCTTGGCGGAGTTGTCGGCGGTGGCCTGGGAGGATCCCGCCCCAGTTGTCGCAGCAGTGTGGGGTGCTCCCGCGGCAACATTGCTTGCCGCAGTAGAGCGCGTCACGTGGCGCTGCGGCTGTGGGCCCGTCTGCCGCCCCGTCTCGTCTCCGGCCTTGCGGAGACGCCTCTTTGGCGGAGCCGGGGGCTCCGTTTGCGGCAAGCTGCTGGATGGTGGGGAAGAAGCGCCCTCGGCTGGTCCGCTCGACTCGGCCTCGGGCTCGGCAAGCTCTTCCTCACCGGCGAACTCCCTTCGCTCGGCAAGGCTTGCCGCCTCTGCTGCCTCTGCCTCCTCCACGGTGTACCGGAAGACGCCAGCGGCAGCGGCTGCTGCCGCCTCCTCCAACCTTGTGGCAATGCGCACCATCTCCTCGTCGGTGGTGTCGCGGGTGAGCTTCTTCTGCTCGTCGGAGCGGATCGGCATCTCTTCCAAGCTGTCGAAGAACTGCCGCACGATGTCGTCGGAAGGCTCCTGCCAGGTTGGAACGATCCCATGGGAATCGCACAACGGCATCATGGCGCGGATGCGGTCGAGCGCAGAGTTGTTGCACAATGGGACGACCCCCCTCGGCAACCTAAACCCCTCGGGGTGATCGGGGTCGTTCTTGAACAGCTCTAGCAGCATCGCATCCAACTCCAAGACGGTGAAATTCCAGTTAAGGCCCGGGCACAGCCTCATGATGTCCGCTGCGTTTTGGAACTCCCAAGCAGGCCTCCTCCTGTCCTACAAGGGAGCGATGCAGCGATGGAGGAAATCTGCGCCGACTGCGCCTACGGTTAGTCCGGCAAGCCTGAGGCGCAAAATCCGGGTCACAGCTATCTTCAACCTAGCATCCTCCAGCGCCAAGTTGCTCCAATCGTTGCCAAGACTATTGGGGCTTGGCGCACGGCAGTGAAGGGCTGCGGGTTCTCCTCTACGATCCAACACCAATTGGCTCTCCACTCCTCCCACTTGCTGTGGAACTCTCCCTCCAGATAGGCCTCCTTCTTGCCGACCCTGGAGACCCAAGCAATCCCTCCGGCAAGCGGCTCCCCTCTCTCAACGCGGGGCATGAAGAAGTGGCGGAAGAGGGCTACGTTGGGGTGGATCCCGACAAAGTTTTCGCAAAGGTGTGCGAAAACTGCCATGGTCAGAATGGCGTTGGGGGTGAAATCAAGGAGGCGAAACCCGTATGTGTTCATAATGTCGCAGAAGAACTCAGAGAAGGGCAGGCAGAGCCCACAATAGAAGAAAAGGGCAAAGAAAGGATACCCAGTTGGGGCTAGTTCAGAAGCAATGGCGGGGAGTACCTTCGTGCGCAGATGCGCACGCGTCTCCGTCGACCAGAAGAGGTAGTACCCCTCCCTCAGCTCCTTTGCGTCGAGCTGGGGAGAAGATGGCCCGCTCCTTGCAAGCGCCATGACAGCTGCGCCTCGGCCGATTTCACGCCCTTCCCTTGTCGGCCTTGAGCCATGGCGGAGGCGGTGGAGGAGACCGGCGGCGTTGATGGCGTTAATGGCGAAAGGGGCGGAGCGCTGCTCTCTTCGCCGGAGAAGTAGGGGAGCGGTGGTTTTCGTGACAAGACAGCAATGGCGAGGTGGACGGCCTGCCCTGTTTCCCCTGTTTATAAGGAGGGAGAGGGGCGGACGCCCGCTTTCTAATAAAGAAACCCCACGACCTCGCCCACGATCTCTCACACGACGCCACGTTCGATGTGTGCCGTTAGTGGGGGACGTGGTGGGTCCGGGTGAGTTACTGGCGTCATCAAGGCCACGTGTGACCGTTACCTTGTTTTGGGCCTGGCCCGACAGCGCTTCGGCACCGTGTGTGGCCCAGCCGGGGCTCCTGTCGGTGTACTAGAGTAGGGGTACCCTAGTATCCCGAACTTGTGCACGAGCAGTTGCAACACACCGCGGCAAGGCTTGCCTGGTCGCCGCCAAGATCTTCCCTGGTTCCTTTGGAGCCATTCAAGAACAAAGTATTTAACCAAAGAGACAAGGCCCAGGCAAGAGGAGCTTGCCGGGAAGGCCACTCAAGGCACGCAGAAGACAAGACCCCGGCAAGAGGAGCTTGCCGGGAAGGCTCGGAGCGCGACAAGCCTCCGGACGCGACAAGGCACTTGCCGCGGCAGGCAACCTCTCTTCATCTCTGCTCCAGCTCATCCATCAACGTGTCGCCATGGGACCATTCCATGCGCGCGTGTCAAGAGGCTGTGCGGCCAGCGGGGAGCAGCGATAAGCGGCGCTGACAAGCCTACCATCGTGGCAAACGGTGGCGCACCTGACGGTCTCTGTTGCACTGTTTGGGCGACAGGGACGGGCATTTAATGCTTTTGTCCCTTGCCGTCAGGGTTAGGTACATTGCACTGTACACTGTTCAAGTAGGTGTACCAACTACTGTTTTTCCATTTGTACCTTCATCTACATTGCCACCTGTCGGAGCCCCTTTGTGCATATAAAAGGAGGCCCATGCGCAACGTAGAGGGGGTTCGGTCCGTTCGACTCACTCGAGACCAGAGACATTCACCCTAGCAAGATCACAATACAATCAGACAAGCAGGAGTAGGAGTATTATCTCTCCGGAGAGCTCCGAAGCTGGGTAAACTGCTCGTGTGCTTCGCCTCAATCTGCTCTTCGTGCGATCTCTGCCCCCCTCCGAACCAAATGGGGCCTGGTCCGCCGGCCCCATAGGTGTTCGTGGGTCCGATCAGCCTCCCCGACAGAAGGATTTACCACGGACCTTGAGGACTATCGCAAAGGTTACTAATATCCTAAAGGAACTAGGAAACACTATCAACATGAAGTAAGTAGGGTGAATTTTGGGCTCAAAAACCCAGGAGTAGAATACCTACTACTAAGTAGCATCACGGGATGCTTTCGAGAATGATGACCAGAGTCATCACACTAGAACACGAAACATGGATGGAGTACCAGGTGGTTCTCTAAGACACCTAGGGTCATAATAATAACTCCAACATATATACCAAAGCAATGAAGTACCTCAACACACTAGTTAGTGTGGTTGATCTAGCACAAAGAAACTTCGGAACGGTAAGCAGGGATTTACAAATGCATCAGACTATTTAGAAACCTGGGATGACTCGGACAGCATAACGGATGTAAATGCTCAGAAAGATTTGAGACATCCTTAAAAATGGTGGCATAACCACTCAACATCACAATATCAAGGTTCTGAGGCCAGCTATGAACATACGGAAGTAGTAGGTAGTTCCTTAACCCCGTAGAAAAGATAGGATGACTCGGATCAGAAGACCATAAGGTAAAAGAGTAAAAAGAGCCTTACGTTCCCTTCCACAATCAATTCCCTTATATAACTTAAGCATTTCTAGACTCAACTTCGACCAGTTTGGCTTCGTAATCCTACAGGCAGTCAGGCTCTAATACCAAAGCTGTTAGGACCCCGATCCTAAGTCACATCGATCTAGCATGTAACACATCATATCACTTTGCAACCTCACGCACGGTATTCCCATGGGTGCCACCTTACCTGGCCCGGGACCGTTTGTGCCTTTTGGCTCACGTATATGATAGTGTCGCTAGCATCCATATGACAGAGAACCCGGGCCGACATGAGTAGTCATGAACCCAAAGTGGTACTAACTTACAGGGACAGGCATACATGACCCAACAACGAACGTGTCGGTTATTAGCGAGTGAATTCGGGATGTAGCAACTTGGCTAGCATGACTCCAGGAATCCAGACTGTAGCAGGCTAACAGGACTATTAAATACACCGCGTGACATTTCCCTGAAGGGACAGGCACATGATCTAAGAAGGACACATGCCGGCCAGTCTAAGTGTTCCGGAGCAGTAGCAACTGGGCTAACAGGACTTCGGTTAACCGGGCTGTAGCAGACTACCATGGCTCAGTGGAAGCACTAGACTACATTTCCCCATAAGAGAGGCTACCAAGGATAGACAACTAGGTTGTCGGATCCCGCACATACCAAGCATTTCAAAATCATACACACAATATGCTCGATATGTGCAAATACAACATGGCATCACAACAAAACTCCATGACTCAAAGTATTTAGTCATAAGGCTCCAAAAAGTCAGATATTACAAACATGGATCTCGTGACCCAGCCTTCAAGTCATACAAGCAATAGCACATGCAGAAGCTTAAATGTCTGAGTACAGACAACTACAAAAGAAAAGGCCGAGAAGCCTGACTATCTAGAAGACCCTGCCGAGGGCACAAGATCGTAGCTGGGGTAACAAGCTAAACGTCAAAGTCCACACGAAACTACTAGTGAGACTGAAGTCTCTCTGCAAAACATAAATTAAGAAAACGTGAGTACAAATGTACCCAGCAAGACTTACATCAGAACTAACTACATATGCATCAGTATCAACAAAGGGGGGGTGGGTGGAGTTTAACTGCAGCAAGACAGCTTTGACTCGGTGGCTATCCGAAACTACGACTGCAAGTAACTCTTTTGAGGTGGCGCAGATGAGTCCACATATTCACCATATCAATACACCACTATGGATCCTCTCCCATCTCCCTACGAGAACGCCATCCATATCACTCACGCTTATCTTGCACATTTTAGAGTATCCACTTTCACTTGTCTATGAACTGTATAGGCAACCCAGAAGTCCTTTACCGCGGACACAGCTATTCAAATAGATCATTTATAACCCTACAGGGGTGTACATCTCCACACATGTTTCCCCGACTTAGCGTCTGCACACGACATGTGCTCGGCAGACTTCAAGCGAAAGCCGACGTGGGTGTAGACCATGACCTGACTAACCACACAAGTATCTAGTCCAGGTTTATCGCCTATTCGGGTTCCATTCGCGTGGAGATCCGGCCGGGGTTTCGCTCACAGCCCCAAGCAATATGTGCAGGGTTCCCGAGACACCAAACGGGCGACTCGATACACCGGGCCATGGTGTATCTATCGCATCATAGCCCGCCCCTAGGGTCAGCGCTACGCACGGCCTCCAACACATATCCTACAAACACCAGAAACTAGTTGCAACTCCTGGACAGAGGACAAGGGCGGTTAATAAGTCGAGTGGGGTCATATTTCATGGCCCATCGTGTGGTATGAGCTGTTCATGGATCACAAACACAGAATTCAGTTCCTGAGGACGGCTTCAATGAGACAACCCACCATGTACTCCTACATGGCCTCTCACCGCTACCTTTACCAAATCGTGTTCACACACTTATCTCACACACACAGTAGGACATGTTCATCACCATTCCAATTCATCCCCGATGAATCAGACCTGACTCAACTCTAAGCAGTAGCAGGCATGACAAACAAAGCATGAATGAGTAGGCACATCAGGGCTCAAGCAACTCCTACTCATGCCAGTGGGTGATATGTCTCCGTTGTATCTACTTTTCCAAACACTTTTGCCCTTGTTTTGGACACTAACTTGCATGATTTGAATGGAACTAACCCGGACTGACGCTGTTTTCAGCAGAATTGCCATGGTGTTATTTATGTGCAGAAACAAAAGTTCTCGGAATGACCTGAAACTCCACGGAGACTATTTTTGGAAATAATAAAAAATACTGGCGAAAGAATCTAGGCCAGGGGTCCCACACTCTTTCCACGAGGGTGGGGGACGCGCCTGCCCCCTGGGCACGCCCCCTTGCCTCGTGGGCCCCTGGAGCTCCACCGACCTCAACTCCAACTCCATATATTCGTGTTCGGAGAGGAAAAAATTAGAGAGAATGATTCATCGCGTTTTACGATATGGAGCCGCCGCCAAGCCCTAAACTCTCTCAGGAGGGCTGATCTGGAGTCCGTTCGGGGCTCCGGAGAGCGGAATCTGTCGCTGTCGTCATCATCAACCATCCTCCATCACCAATTTCATGATGCTCGCCGCCGTGCGTGAGTAATTCCATCATAGACTTGCTGGACGGTGATGGGTTGGATGAGATTTATCATGTAATCGAGTTAGTTTTGTTAGGGTTTGATCCCTAGTATCCACTATGTTCTGAGATTGATGTTGCTATGACTTTGCTATGCTTAATGCTCGTCTCTAGGGCCCGGGTGCCATGATTTCAGATCTGAACCTATTATGTTTTCATGAATATATGTGAGTTCTTGATCCTATCTTGCAAGTGTATAGTCACCTACTATGTGTTATGATCCGCAACCCAAGTGACAATAATCGGGACCACTCCAGTGATGACCGTAGTTTGAGGAGTTCATGTATTCACTATGTGTTAATGCTTTGGTCCGGTACTCTATTAAAAGGAGGCCTTAATATCCCTTAGTTTCCGCTAGGGACCCGCTGCCACTGGAGGGTAGGACAAAAGATGTCATGCAAGTTCTTTTCCATAAGCACGTATGACTATATTCGGAATACATGCCTACATTACATTGATGAATTGGAGCTAGTTCTGTGTCACCCTATGTTATGACTGTTACATGATGAACCGCATCCAGCATAATTCTCCATCACCGATCCAATGCCTACGAGCTTTTTGATAACCCACAAGTATAGGGGATCGCAACAGTTTTCGATAAGTAAGAGTGTCGAACCCAACGAGGAGCTAAAGGTAGAACAAATATTCCCTCAAGTTCTATCGACCACCGATACAACTCTACGCACGCTTGACGTTCGCTTTACCTAGAACAAGTATGAAACTAGACGTACTTTGTAGGTGTTTTTGGATAGGCTTGCAAGAAAGTAAAGAACACGTAAATAAAACTAGGGGCTGCTTAGATAAAAACACAACTAAACTAAATATAGCGAGTGTGGAAGAGTGATGGTAGGTGTGGCGAAATTGTCCCTTAAGCAATTGACTACTTTACTAGACCGATAGCAAGTATTATGTGGGAGAGGCCACTGCTAGCATGTCATCCCTTACTTGGGATTCTATGCACTTATGATTGGAACTATTAGCAAGCATCCGCAACTACTAACGTTCATTAAGGTAAAACCCAACCATATCATTAAGATATATTGGTCCCCCTTCAATCCCGTATGCATCAATTTCTATGCTAGGTTGAAGCTTCTGTCACTCTTGCCCTCCAATACATAGTCCTATCAACATACAACTAACCCTATGGTGCGATCCACGCGCGCGCTCATATGATGGGCACCAAAGGACAGCAACATAACCACAAGCAAATTAAATCAATCATAGCAATTCATCAACCACCAATAGGACAACGAGAATCTACTCAGACATCATAGGATGGCAACACATCATTGGATAATAATATGAAGCATAAAGCACCATGTTCAAGTAGAGGGTACAGCGGCTTGCGGGAGAGTGGACTGCTGAATATAGAAGGGGGAAGTTGATGGAGATGTTGGTGAAGATGACGGTGGTGTTGGTGAAGATCGCGGTGATGATGATGGGCCCCGGCGGCGTTCCGGCGCCACCGGAATCGAGGGGGAGAGAGCCCCCCTCCTTCTTCTTCTTCCTTGACCTTCTCCCTAGATGGGAGAAGGGTTTCCCCTATGCTCCTTGGCTCCCAAGTCTTGGGAGGGGCGAGAGCCCCTCCGAGATTGGATCTATCTCTCTGTTTCTGCGTTCTGTTCTGGCTCTGTTTCACCATTTCGCGTATATATGGAGATCCGTAACTCCGATTGGCCTGAAACCTTTTCTGATATTTTTTTCTGAATATTAGCTTTCTTGCGGCAAAAGAAGAGCATCAACCGCCTTACGGTGGGCTCACGAGGGTAGGCAGCGTGCCCGGGGGGGGGGGGGGGGGGGGCGCGCCCCCCTGCCTCGTGACCACCTCGGGCACCGTCTCGCGTGGATTTTTCTTCTGGAATTTTCCATATTTTCCAAAAATAAGCTCCATCCATTTTTATCCCGTTTGGATTCCATTTGATATGGATATTCTACGAAACATAAAACATGCAACAGACAGGAACTGGCAATGGGCACTGGATCAATATGTTAGTCCCAAAAATAATATAAAAAGTTGCCAAAAAGTATATGAAAGTGAATAATATTGGCATGGAACAATAAAAAATTATAGATACGACGGAGACGTATCAGCATCCCCAAGCTTAATTCCTGCTCGTCCTCGAGTAGGTAAATGATAAAAAAATAATTTTTGATGTGGAATGCTACCTAGCATAATCTTGATCATATGTCTAATCATGGCATGAATATTAAGACACGAGTGATTCAAGGCAATAGTCTATCCTTTGACATAAAAACAATAATATTTCAAGCATACCAACCAAGCAATTATGTCTTATTGAAATAACAAAGCCAAAGAAAGCTCATCCCCACAAAATCATATAGTCTGGCTATGCTCCATCTTCACAACACAAAGCATTCACATCATGCACAACCCCGATGAGAAGCCAAGCAATTGTTTCATACTTTTGATGTTCTCAAACCTTTTCAACTTTCACGCAACACATGAGCATGAGCCATGGACATAGCACTATAGGTGGAATAGAATATGATGATGGGGGTTATGTGGAGAAGACAAAAAGGAGAAAGTCTCACATCAACTAGGCATATCAACGGGCTATGAAGATGCCCATCAAAAGATATCAATGTGAGGAGTAGGGATTGCCATGCAACGGATGCACTAAGAGCTATAAGTGTATGAAAGCTCAACAAAAGAAACTAAGTGGGTGTGCATCCAACTTGCTTTCTCATGAAGACCTAGGGCATTTGAGGAAGCCCATCGTTGGAATATACAAGCCAAGTTCTATAATGAAAATTCCCACTAGTATATGAAAGTGAGAACATAAGAGATAATCTATATGAAGAACATGGTGCTACTTTGAAGCACAAGATATGAGACTCACTACATGAAGAACATGGTGCTACTTTGAAGCACAAGTATGGAAAAAGAGATAGTAACATTGCCCCTTTTCATTTATTTTCTCTTTTTTTCTTTTTTTGCGGGCTTCTTTGGCCCCATTTTTTTTATTTAGGCTTCTTTGGCCTCTCTTTTTTTGATGGGGCAATGCTCTAATAATGATGATCATCACACTTTTATTTACTTACAACTCGATATTACAACTCGATACTAGAACAAAGATATGAATCTATATGAATGCCTCCAATGTACGGGATGTGCAATGATCTAAGCGTAGCAATGACATAAAAACGGACAAGCCATGAAAACATCATGCTAGCTATCTTACGATCATGCAAAGCAATATGACAATAAATTCTCAAGTCATGTATATGATGATGATGATGAAAGTTGCATGGCAATATATCTCGGAATGGCTATGGAAATGCCATGATAGGTAGGTATGGTGGCTGTTTTGAGGAAGATATAATGAAGTTTATGTGTGACAGAGCGTATCGTATCACGGGGTTGGGATGCATCGGCGAAGTTTGCACCAACTCTCGAGGTGAGAAAGGGCAATGCACGGTACCGAAGAGGCTAGCAATGATGGAAAGGTGAGAGTGCGTATAATCCATGGACTCAACATTAGTCATAAAGAACTCACATACTTATTGCAAAAATCTATTAGTCACCGAAACAAAGTACTACGCGAATGCTCCTAGGGGGATAGATTGGTAGGAAAAGACCATCGCTCGTCCCGACCGCCACTCATAAGGAAGACAATCAATAAACACCTCATGCTCCGACTTACGTTACATAACGGTTCACCATACGTGCATGCTACGGGACTTGCAAACCTCAACACAAGTATTTCTCAATTTCACAATTACTCAACTAGCATGACTCTAATATCACCATCTTTATATCGCAAAACTATTGCAAGGAATCAAACATATCATATTCAGCGATCTACAAGTTTATGTAGGATTTTATGACTAACCATGTGAATGACCAGTTCTTGTCATCTCTCTAAATAGATATAAGTGAAGCAAGAGAGTTTAATTCTTTCTACAAAAGATATGCCCAATCTTTAACAAATATATGTGAAGCAAAAGAGCATTCTACAAATGGCGGTTGTCTATGTAAAGAGAAACAGGCAACCAAACTTCAAATGATATAAGTGAACCACATGAAGCATTCTATAAAGCCATACTCAAAAGATGTAAGTGAAGTGCATAGAGCATTCTATAAATAAACCAAGGACCATCTCATACCAGCATGGTGCATAAAAGAAAAATAAAGACCTAATTGCAAAAGACGCTCCAAGATTGCACATATCGCATGATAGAAACGAATCTGAAAACATACCGATATTTGTTGAAGAAAGAGGGGATGCCTCCCCAGCATCCCCAAGCTTAGACGCTTGAGTCTCCTTGAATATTTACTTGGGGTGCCTCAGGCATCCCCAAGCTTGAGCTCTTGCCTCTCTTCCTTCTTATCACATGGAAACCTTCTCGATCATCGAACACTTCATCCATACAAAATTTCAACAGAAAACTCGGTAAGATCCGTTAGTATAATAAAGCAAATCACTACTATAAGTACTGTTGCAAACCAATTCATATTTTGTTTTTGCATTGTGTCTACTGTAATATAACTTTTTCATGGCTTAATCCACTGATATGAATTGATAGTTTTATCAAACAAGCAAACTATGCATCAAAAACAGAATCTGTCTAAAACAGAACAGTCTGTAGCAATCTGAACATCCACCATACTTATGGTACTTGAAAACTTCTGCCAAAATTAGGAAAAATAAACAATTTGTACAGCAAGACATTGCAATAGGAATCAGAACCATTTGACGTTCCAGTAAAAAATTAAAATTCACGCACTACAGCCAAAGTTTCTGTCCTGCACCGCACAAACCAACAAGCATTGTAAACATCCTAAAGGCAAACCTTGGCACATTATTTTTATAATACAATGGAATTGTACAAGGGGGTAATTATTTTTATTGAAAAGTTTCTGTAATTAAGATTCACAAAGTTCCCATGGGCCTGAACAAGTTTAAGGACATCCCCCACTTTCACAATGCTCGTCTTTCTCACTTTCACTTTTCTTTTTGAAAAAGTTTTGGGTTCCCCTCTTTATTTTTATTGTTTTTAAACTATATGAAAGCACTCAACATAAATAAATGACTCTCTAAAACTTCCGGGTTGTCTCCCTGGCAGCGCTTTCTTTAAAGCCATTAAGCTAGGCATATAGTGCTCAAGTAGTGAATCCACCGGATCCCAAGGTATATCAAAGCCAATTTTAATTAGCAATGATTTGTAATTTAGTAGTGAGCACAAAGCAACATATATCAAGCAATGACGAAGTCTAACTCTCTTCCTATGCATCGGCATGTCATAAAAGAACAATTCATGCACACATAGTAAAGGCCAATGCATAGTATAAACAGTTTCTTGCAATTTTATTGTATTGGAAACATAGAGAGGTGGAGATATAGTTCCTCTCTCATAATAATTGCAAGTAGGGGAAGCAAGCACATGCATATTATATTCATCAAAATAATCATTAGTAGTAAAAGGCAACCCATCAATATAATCCTTAATAAGTGCAAGCTTCTCCGATATAGTGTAGTCGGGAGAATTCAAAAAGATAATAGGACTATCATGCGTGGGTGCAATAGCAACAATTTCATTCATAACATGAGGAACTATAGCAAGTTCATCTCCATAAGCATAATTCATATTGGCATCTTGGCTACAAGCATAGCAAGCATCATCAAAAAGGGATATTTCAAAAGAATCATAGAGATCATAACAGTCATCATAGCAATCATCCTTCGGTAAGCACGAAGGGAAATTATACAATGTATGAGTTGAAGAGTTACTCTCATTAGAAGGTGGGCACGGGTAGCTAATCCGCCCTTCCTCCTTTTGTTCTTCGCTCTCCTCATCATCTTTTTCATCCAATGAGCTCACAGTTTCATCAATTTCTTCTTCCATAGCTTCCTGGAAAATATTAGTCTCTTCTTGGACAGCGGAGTAGTTCTCAATATATGGTTTAACATAAGGATTAGAAGCATAATTATCATAGCAGTATTTAAGTATGGCAAAATTTTCAGATTAAGTAAAGAGTAGCACCATACTTTTCAATCAAAGAAGCAATTTCGTAAGCACCCTTAAAAGCAACAAATTCTTCAATTTGTTGAACATCATAGTAATTATAAACACCCTTAGCATACGAGGATAAGATTCCATTATCAATAAACTCACATTGGCAGGGAAGGTGTTTCTTAGGGTTTTCAGACCAACAAGTAAAATCATAATAATCGCATAAATTCCAAGAATAGCATTGCAAACGTTGAATTTGACCCCATAATAGTTTCCCTTTTTTAGATATACGGTGTCGCACATAACAAGCATGCTCATCGAAAGATTTGCCCTCAACTAAGCTAGTTGGGGTTTCAGCACGAGCACAAAGGGATCGATGATGATCCGAGTAACAAGCTTCAAAGATGTGATAGATTTTGAGTGGTTCTTCAACCATTGGAGCAGTAGGTACAACTAATTTTTTTGGTATTTTGCGTTTCCTACCCATAACTAAAGATAGAAAACAACTAAGAACAGCAAATAAAAATTACTTAGTGATAAAGCAAACAAGCACACATGAGAATATTCACCCCACGCTATTGCTCCCCGGCAACGGCGCCAGAAAAAGGTCTTGATAACCCACAAGTATAGGGGATCGCAACAGTTTTTGATAAGTAAGAGTGTCGAACCCAACGAGGAGCTAAAGGTAGAACAAATATTCCCTCAAGTTCTATCGACCACATATACAACTCTACGCACGCTTGACGTTCGCTTTACCTAGAACAAGTATGAAACTAGAAGTACTTTGTAGGTGTTTTTGGATAGGCTTGCAAGAAACTAAAGAACACGTAAATAAAACTAGGGGCTGCTTAGATAAAAAAAACAACTAAACTAAATATAGCGAGTGTGGAAGAGTGATGGTAGGTGTGGCGAAATTTTCCCTTAAGCAATTGACTACTTTACTATACCGATAGCAAGTATTATGTGGGAGAGGGCACTGCTAGCATGTCATCCCTTACTTGGAATTGTATGCACTTATGATTGGAACTATTAGCAAGCATCCGCAGCTACTAACGTTCATTAAGGTAAAACCCAACCATAGCATTAAGATATATTGGTCCCCCTTCAATCCCGTATGCATCAATTTCTATGCTAGCTTGAAGCTTCTGTCACTCTTGCCCTCCAATACATAGTCCTATCAACATACAACTAACCCTATGGTGTGATCCACGTGCACGCTCATATGATGGGCACCAAAGGATAGCAACATAACCACAAGAAAATTAAATCAATCATAGCAATTCATCAACCATCAATAGGACAATGAAAATCTACTCAGACATCATAGGATGGCAACACATCATTGGATAATAATATGAAGCATAAAGCACCATGTTCAAGTAGAGGGTACAGCGGGTTGCAGGAGAGTGGACCGCTGAATATAGAAGGGGGAAGGTGATGGAGATGTTGGTGAAGATGACGGCGGTGTTGGTGAAGATCGCGGTGACGATGATGGCCCCCGGCGTTCGGCGCCATCGAAGCGAGGGGGAGAGAGCCCCCCTCCTTCTTCTTCTTCCTTGACCTTCTCCCTAGATGGGAGAAGGGTTTCCCCTATGGTCCTTGGCTCCCATGTCTTGGGCGGGGCGAGAGCCCCTCTGAGATTGGATCTATCTCTCTGTTTCTGCGTTCTGTTCTGGCTCTGTTTCACCGTTTCGCGTATATATGGAGATCCGTAACTCCGATTGGCCTGAAACCTTTTCTGTGGTTTTTTTCCGAATATTAGCTTTCTTGCAGCAAAAGAAGAGCATCAACCGCCTTACGGTGGGCTCACGAGGGTAGGTGGCGCGCCCGGGGGGGAGGGGGGAGGCGCGCCTCCTGCCTCATGACCACCTCGGGCACCGTCTCGCGTGGATTTTTCTTCTGGAATTTTCCATATTTTCCAAAAATAAGCTCCGTCCGTTTTTATCCCGTTTGGATTCCGTTTGATATGGATATTCTGCGAAACATAAAACATGCAGCAGAGAAGGCGGCACTTTGGGCCTTTGGATCAATATGTTAGTCCCAAAAATAATATAAACAGTTGCCAAAAGGTATATGAAAGTGAATAATATTGGCATGGAACAATCAAAAATTATAGATACGACGGAGACGTATCACTTTTCACATATTGTTCTCCCCTTATTTACTTTTCCGTTGCTACTGTTACAATCACTACAAAACCCAAAAATATTACTTTTGCTATCGTTCCATTACTTCCATATTACTTTGCTACTAAATACTTTGCTGCAGATACTAAGTTATCCAGGTGTGGTTGAATTGACAACTCAAATTCTAATACTTGAGAATATTCTTTGGCTCCCCTTGTGTCGAATCAATAAATTTGGGTTGAATACTCTACCCTTGAAAACTGTTGCGATCCCCTATACTTGTCGGTTATCAAGACTATTTTCTGGCGTCGTTGCCGGGGAGCATAGCTCTATTCTTTGAGTCACTTGGGATTTATATCTGCTGGTCAATATGAAGAACTTGAAAGACGAGAAAACAAAAATTTATCCCTCAACTACGAGGGGATGTAAGGAACTGCCATCTAGCTCTGCACTTGATTCACCTTCTGTTTTGAGTAAGCTTGCGACACCTAAACCTGCTTATGCTATTAATTCTGATATGTCGCATGTTATTGATGATGCCACTTCTGCTATGCATGATACTTATGATGAAACTACTTCTATGCTTCATACTACTATGCCACTTGGTGATTTTCTTGATGAACAACTTGCTAAGGCTAGAGAGAATGAAATTATTGAAACTGATAATAGTGATGAAAGTGATGATGAAGATTCTCCCAATAAATATGAATTGCCTGTTGTGCTTGAGGGCTATGTTATGGATGAAGAAACTGCTAGAGACTTTCTTGCTTGCGATGATAGAAATGATCTTAAGAAATTATTAGCTAAGCTTAAAAAAAAACTTTGAATGCTAGAATGAAATATGATCCTGCCTATGCTGCTTCACCTATCTTTGTTACTGATAAGGATTATGAATTCTCTATTGATCCTGATATAATTACTTTGGTTGAATCTGTTCCTTTTTATGGCTATGAATCTGAAACAGTTGTGGCACATCTTACTAAATTAAATGATATATCCACCCTGTTCACTAATGATGAGAAATCTTGCTACTATTATATCCTTAAAATATTTCCGTTCTCATTAAAGGGTGATGCTAAGATATGGTTTAATTCTCTTGATCCTGGTTGTGTGCGTAGCCCCCAGGATATGATTTATTACTTCTCTGCTAAATATTTCCCTGCTCATAAGAAACAAGCTGCTTTAAGGGAAATATATAATTTTGTGAAAATTGAAGAAGAGAGTCTCCCACAAGCTTGGGGGGCGCTTCTCCAATTACTTAATGCTTTTCCTGATCATCCTCTTAAGAAAAATGAAATACTTGATATGTTTTATAATGGACTAATCGATGCTTCCAGAGACCACCTGGATAGTTGTGCTGGTTCTGTTTTCAAGGAAAGAACACCAGATGAAGCTGAAATTCTATTGAATAATAAGTTGACCAATGAAAATAATTGGACACTTCCTAAGCCAACTCCTTAGCCTATTCCTAAACCAACTCCGAAGAAAAGGGGTGTTCTATTTCTCAGTCCTGAAGATATGCAAGAGGCAAAGAAATCTATGAAAGAAAAAGGTATTAAAGCTGAAGATGTTAATAATTTACCTCCTATTGAAAAAATACATGGTCTTAATTTACCGCCTGTTGAAGAAATACATGGTCTTAATTCTTCACCTATTGAAGAAACACACGGTCTTGATGACCCGACACAGGTAGTAAAGGTAAATTCTCTCTATAGATATGATAAAGCCGAAATCCCTCCTACTAAGTTTGCTAGCCAATGTTTGGATGAGTTTGATAACTTTATGGTTAAGGAAGAAGATTTTAATGCTTATTTTAGTAGAAAATTAAAACAAAATGCTTATATGATTGAACACTTGGGTGATTATATGTCTAGAGCTAAAGGTGAACTTAAACTCATTAGTAAACATCCTTCTATGGTTACCACTCAAGTAGAACAAGTACTTAAAGCTCAGAATGATTTGCTCAATGAATTGAATAATAAGAATAATGACTATGTTGTTAGAGTGGCTACTAGAACTGGTAAGATGACTCAGGAACCTTTATATCCCGAAGGCCATCCTAAGAGAATTGAGCCAGATTCTTAGAGAAATAATATAGATGCACCTAGTCCTTCTAAAGAGAAGAAAAAGAAAAATGCTAGGACTTTGCATACTTCTAGTGAACCTATTGCTGAACCACCTGAGAATCCAAATGATATTTCTATTTCTGATGCTGAAACACAATCTGGTAATGAACATGAACCTAGTTACAATATTAATGATGATGTTCATGTTGATGCTCAACCTAGCAATGATAATGATGTAGAAATTGTACCTCCTATTGATCTTGATAACCCACAATCAAAGAATCAACGTTATGATAAGAGATACTTTGTTGCTAGGAAACACGGTAAAGAAACAGAACCATGGGTTCAGAAACCCATGCAGTTTCCTCCCAAACCATCCAAGAAAAAGGATGATGAGGATTTTGAGCGCTTTGCTGAAATGATTAGACCTATCTTTTTGCGTATGCGATTAACTGATATGCTCAAAATGAATCCTTATGCTAAGTATATGATAGAAATTGTTACAAATAAAAGAAAGATACCGGAAGCTAAAATTTCCACCATGCTTGCTAATTATACTTTTAAGGGTGGAATACCAAAGAAACTCGGAGATCCAGGAGTACCCACTATACCATGCTCCATTAAAAGAAATTATGTTAGAACTGCTTTATGTGATCTTGGAGCTGGTGTTAGTGTTATGCCTCTCTCTTTATATCGTAGACCTGATATGAATAAGTTGACACCTACTGAAATATCTTTGCAAATGCCTGATAAATCAACTGCTATACATGTCGGTATTTGTGAGGATGTGCCTGTTGTGGTTGCAAACGTTACTATTTTAACGGACTTTGTTATTCTTGATATTCCCGAGGACGATAGTATGTCTATTATTCTTGGAAGACCCTTTTTGAATACTGCAGGGGCTGTTATTGATTGGAACAAAGGCAAAGTCACTTTTCATGTTAATGGCAATGAGCATACGTACACTTTCTGAGGAAACAACCTCAAGTCCACAATATCAACTCTATTGGAAAAATTCCATCGATTATCTTTGGAGGCTTTGAATTTCCTCTTCCTACTATCAAAAAGAGATATGCTATTCTTATTATTGGGGATGTGCATATCCCCGTTGAGGTAACATAGTGTTATTCGAAATTTCTCCGGTTTCATGTTATTCGAAATGAGTTTGTTAACAAGACCTGATCAACCTTGTTAGTGGATTCCTTTTGAGGAGCATGAGATGGATGAAGTTAGAAGGCACAACCTTCTGTACCCTTCGTTTACTTTATGTTATTTAGTTGAAAATAAAGTAAAATTAGTATTTTTTCTGTCTGTTTTCTGAATTATCCATGCAATATAAAAATACCCCGAAAATAAAATTTCTCCAAATGCCCTGCGAATTTAATATGATTTTTTCTGGAATATTTGAGAATATTTGGCACTCAGAACACAGCAGGGGGAGCAAGCACTTGGGCATGAGGGTCCAGGGCGCGCCCCCTGCCTCGTGGGCCCATGGTGGCTCCCCTCCACTTATTCCTACACCCACACACTTCTTCTTCCTCCCAAAAAAATCACCAACCAGCTCAAGCACGAGTTCTAGCTCATTTTGCTGCGATTTTCGATCTCCTTGCTCAAAGCACCTCTCACAAAACTGCTTTGGGGGATTGTTCCTTGGTATGTGACTCCTCCATTGGTCCAATTAGTTTTTGTTCTAGTGCTTTATTCATTGCAAATTTGTGCTGCCTAGGTGACCATGTTCTTGAGCTTGCATGTTAAATTTATATGGTTCCAAGTAGTTCTAATGCATGATATAGGCCCTAGGCACTTGTAGGAGTAGTTTCTATCAAATTTTGTTGAGCTTGGTTCACTTTTATTTGAAGTTACTAAAAATTTCAGAAATTTTTCAGAGGAAGAAATATGTTTAGGAAAATGTACCAAGGTCAAGGAAGCAAGGAACCAGGCTTGCAATGCGCGATGCTAATGATAAACCACCAAGGGACGCTCCAGTGCGGCCTTGTGAATGGCCTTCGGAGGACTTCATGGATCAAGCAGGAATCAAGGAAGAATTTAACGCATATTTGCGTAACGCTGATCTTTTGAGCTTCGAGGCAGACAAGTGCCGTCAGTACCACTATCTCACTAGTTCCTTTGTGAGGAGGTTTGAATTTTCATCTTCACGCAATTCTCAAATTGTCTTGTTTGATCTTGATGAAAATTCTTATACTATGGACTTAGAGGATTTTACCACTGCTTGCAAACTTCCACAATGGGGTAGTGCTAGTGAACCTCGCAAATCTGAATTTAGAGATTTTCTTGCTAGTATAACTGTGCGCGAATCTAGAGACATAGGACAAGCTACCATAGGGAGCATTCATTTTCCTGCTATACATTATTTTGCTATCTTCATAGGTAGGTGCATAAATGGTAAGGATGAAGCATGTCACATGTGTGTCCCTGACCTCAGTGTTCTCAGGAGTGCTTGTTAGGGGATAAACATTATAATTTGGGAGCCATTGTTGCACGTAGGTTGCATAATAATAGATTTAATGGAGATTTCTTTGGTGGAATTTATGCAACCCGTTTAGCAAATTTTCTTGGTGTAACTGTACGTGAGGATGATATTGAGTTGCCTCCTGCTTATTTAGATTATGAGGCTATTTTCGTCATCAGTTTGTTGAGAGGAACAATCAGTTCCTCCAGTACCGACTAATCTTTGACAGACGACGCACCTATCACGTCGCTCTCCCTGCTTCTACTTTCTTTGACTTTCAGGCAAAGGGGAGATATTTCATAACCAGAGAGGAGGCGGATGAGTATAAGAGGAGGGCTGAGATAGCTCGCCTCCAAGCTGCAGCCCACGATGCAATGACTGCTGCATCTTAGTACGACCCCAACTACAACTTTGGATATCCGCCAGGCCATCCGTGACAATAGACCAACTTAGGCCAAAAGCCTAAGCTTGGGGGAGTACATATCTCTCACCGACATTACATTTATGTCCACACACTCATTGTTAGATGTCGATGCTCATACTTTTTCACTGTAATATCCATGCTAGTTTATTTTCCTTGTTTTATGCTTTCTTCTTGTGTGTTTGATAAATCTTAAGAAAACCAAAAAAACTAGTAGTAGCTTTTAGCTAGTTTACTTTTCTTGCTGTAGTAGTAATAATTAAAAGAAAACCCAAAAAGATTTCATGTTCTTCTTTTTCTTGTTGGGAGCTTTCCCGTGTAAATAGTTTTATTTCTTTTCTTTTCTTTGGGGGTCGATAGGAGAAGACCATGATGAAATTGTTGAAGTGGCTCTTATATGCATTATTGTTGATTTAACCAAGAGTCCATATTGCCTTGTCTTCTCCTGTTTATTGAATGCTCGCAGATTCCAGCTTAGTCCAATGCACGTGCACTATTATTATTCACATCGTTCGGTTGTGCAAGTGAAAGGCAATAATGACGATATGTGATGGACTGATTGAAATGAGAGAAGATGGTATGAACTCGACCTCTCTTGTTTTTTTAAATATGATTAGTTCATCGTTCCTGATGCAGCCTATTATGAATAAACATGTTTGCAATGACAATTAGAGATTATAGTTGCTTATGCCATGCATAATTAGCTAGGAGTTTATAATGGTTTACCTTGCGTGCCAACATGCTATTAATGATAGGGTGGTATCCTCCTTTGAATGATTCGAGTGACTTGACTTGGCACATGTTCACGCATGTAGTTGAAACAAATCAACATAGCCTTCACGATATTTATGTTCATGGTGGATTATATCCTACTCATTCTTGCACTCAATGTTTATTAATTTTAATGCATGTCCAGGACTGTTGTCGTTCTCTAGTTGGTCGCTTCCCAGTCTTTTCTAGCCTTCACTTGTACTAAGCGGGAATACTACTTGTGCATCCAATCCCTTAAACCCCAAAGTTATGCCATATGAGTCCACCATACCTTCCTATATGCGGTATCTACCTGCCGTTCCAAGTAAATTTGTATGTGCCAAACTCTAAACCTTCAAATGAAATTCTGTTTTGTATGCTCGAATAGCTCATGTATCAACTAGGGCTGTTCGTATCTTCCATGCTAGGCGGTTTATTCTGAAGAGGATTGGACTCCGCTCCTCACTCATGAGAAAATGGCTGGTCACCGGGATGCCCAGTCGCATGCTTTATGCAAATCAAATCAAATTAATTGCAAACAAAACTCCCATGGGACTGTTGTTAGTTGGAGGCACTCGTTGTTTCGCGCAAGCCATGGATTGATGCTTGTTGGTGGAGGGGGAGTATAAACTTTACCATTCTATGTGGGAACCGCCTATAATGTGTGTAGCATGGAAGATATCGCCATCTCTTGGTTGTTATGTTGACAATGAAAGTATGCCGCTCAAAATATTATTTACCTCTGCTTTAAAATTGAGCTCTGGCACCTCTACAAATCCCTGCTTCCCTCTGCAAATGGCGTATCTATTTACTTTTATGTTGAGTCATCACCCTCTTATTAAACAACACCAGCTGGAGAGCACTGCTGTCATTTGCATCCAATGCTATTAATTTATATTGGGTATGACTGGATATCTTTTACCATGAATTACAATGTTTAGCCAATCCTTGATCCTTAAAGGTGCTCTGCATTTATGTTTTGCGGTCTCAGAAAGGGCTAGCAAGATAGCATCTTGTTATATCATATCATGATTGTTTTGAGAAAGTGTTGTCATCCGAGATTTATTATATTGCTCGCTAGTAGATTATGCCATTGACATGACTAAACATGAGACCTAAGATTTATTGTGAATGTGGTTAGTTCATAATCTTTGCTGAAAACTTGAATGCTGGCTTTACATATTTACAACAACAAGAGCAAACAGAGTTTGTAAAAGTTTTTCTTTATCACTTTCAGTTTATCAACTGAATTGCTTGAGGACAAGCAAAGGTTTAAGCTTGGGGGAGTTGATACGTCTCCGTCGTATATACTTTTCCAAACACTTTTGCCCTTGTTTTGGACTCTAAATTGCATGATTTGAACGGAACTAACCCGGACTGACGCTACTTTCAGCAGAATTGTCATGGTGTTATTTATGTGCAGAAACAAAAGTTCTCGAAATGACCTGAAACTTCACGGAGATTATTTTTGGAAATAATAAAAAATACTAGCAAAAGAATCGAGGGCAGGGGGCCCACACCCTTTCGACGAGGGTGGGGGCGCGCCTGTCCCCCTGGGCGCGCCCCCTGCCTCGTGGGCCCCCTGGAGGTCCACCGACCTCAAGTCCAACTCCATATATTCGTGTTCGTGGAGAAAAAAATCAGAGAGAAAGATTCATCGCGTTTTACGATACGGAGCCGCCGCCAAGCCCTAAACTCTCTCGGGAGGGCTGATCTGGAGTCCGTTCGGGGCTCCGGAGAGGAATCCGTCATTGTTGTCATCATCAACCATCCTCCATCACCAATTTCATGATGCTCACCATCGATGCGTGAGTAATTCCATCGTAGGCTTGCTGGACGGTGATGGGTTGGATGAGATTTATCATGTAATCGAGTTAGTTTTGTTAGGGTTTGATCCCTAGTATCCACTATGTTACGAGATTGATGCTGCAATGACTTTGCTATGCTTAATGCTTGTCACTAGGGCCCGAGTGCCATGATTTCAGATCTGAACCTATTATGTTTTCATGAATATATGTGAGTTCTAGATCCTATCTTGCAAGTCTATAGTCACCTACTATATGTTATGATCCGGCAACCCCGAAGTGACAATAATCGGGACAACTCCCGGTGATGACCGTAGTTTGAGGAGTTCATGTATTCAGTATGTGTTAATGCTTTGGTCCGGTACTCTATTAAAAGGAGGCCTTAATATCCCTTAGTTTCAGCTAGGACCCCGCTGCCACGGGAGGGTAGTGTCGGTGTACTAGAGTAGGGGTACCCTAGTATCCCGTACTCGTGCACGGACAGTTGCAGCACCCCGCGGCAGGGCTTGCCTGGTCACCGCCAAGATCCTCCGTGGCTCCTTTGGAGCCATTCATGAACAAAGTATTTGACTAAGAAGACAAGGCCCCGGCAAGAGGAGCTTGTCGGGAAGGCCACTTAAGGCATGCAGAAGACAAGGCCCCGGCAAGAGGAGCTTGCCGGGAAGGCTCGGAGTGCGACAAGCCTCCGTGACGCCGACAAGGATTCGCCGCTGACAAAGGCGCTTGCCACGGTAAGCAACCTCTCCATCTCCGCTCCAGCTCATCCAACAACGTGTCGCCATGGGACCATTCCATGCGCACGTGTCAAGAGGCTGTGCAGCCAGCGGAGAGCGGCGATGAGCAGCGCTGGCAAGCTTGCCATCATGGCGAGCGGTGGCGCACCTGACGGTCTCTGTTGCACTGTTTAGGCGACATAGACGTGCATTTATTGCTTTTGTCCCTTGCCGTCAGAGTTAGGTATTTTGCAATCGTACAATGTTCAAGTAGGTGTACCAACTTCTGTTTTACATTTGTACCCTCATCTATGTTGCCACCTGCCGGAGACCCTTGAGCATATAAAAGGAGGCCCATGCATAGCGTGGGGGGTTCGGTTGGTGCGACTCATTCGAGGACCGTGAGACACTCATGCTAGGTTTTGTAGCCCTCATTGCTCCCTAGCAAGAACACAATACATCAAACAAGCAGTGAGGAGTTTTATCTCTCCGGAGAGCTCCAAGCTGGGTAAACTGCTCGTGTGCTTCGCCTCGATCCGCTCTTCATGCGATCTCCGCCCCCTCTGAACCACAAAGGGGCCTGGTCCGCCCGGCCCCATAGGTGTTCGTGGAGTACGATCAGCCTCCCGACATCTTTGGCACGCCTGTAGGGGCGGCGTCGAGGCTGTGTGAATCCGATCCGGCGTTCACACGAGCAGCGTCCTCAACATCTTCCTCAACATGCCACCGAAGAAGAAGGCTTCGGCGGCAGCAGAGCCGTCCGCGTCATACCCACCATCACCACAGCAAACGGGTGGTGGGGCAGACACCGGCGGAGGGACGGGCGCCGAAGAAGGTGTTCGTGACGTTGCCAAGTCCAAGGACAAGTCCCCGCAAACCTCGGCGTCCGCGCATCCCCCGCGCCCATCTCAGGAGACGCGGGACCAACAACGTCATGGCGTTCACAATGCCATACGTTCGTTGGATCGAGACCCTCAAGACCAGCATGCGCGCCAACATGCTGGCACGAGTGAGATACGGTCGCCTGGACGGGGTGCTGCTCCTTCTAACATAGTTAGAAGTCCGAGCATATCCCGCTCCTCGCACCGTTCGCCAATGCCACCCACTACTCCAGCAGAAGCTCTGGCGAGAGCTCAGCTGCTCCTCGACTACCCTCCAACGGCCGACAAGGTCGACGAGTGGAGGGCCACTATCCAGATCCTCATCGTCTTTGCCAACGGCGACGCTCCGCGGCAAGCAACACCGTCATTGCCGCGGCAAGACGACAAGGCACGAGCCGGTGGCGACGAGACTGTCGGAGGTGCAACTACCATGCACTCTCCGCCCCGAAGGCCAAGATCGCCGACTCACCGGATCCACCTCGACAGCGCCTCCACCGCTCATCGGATCCGCGAGCTCGCCGCAATCAGCGCCAAGTTCTTCATGAGCTTCAACAAGAGGACGCTCGAACTCGCATCGAGCGCCGGAGAGAAGCGCGACGTCAGTCCGACAAGCGCGTTGGGCCTACTGTTGACATGCGCGCGCCGGAGGAGCCAGGCGACTTGCCGTACGCGGTAGGTTGCCCTGCGTTCACTCGTGAGCTGCGGCAAGTCCAGTGGCCCAGCCAGAAAAACTTCAAACCAGATGTGCCGGAGAATTATGATGACAGGACGCATCCATCAGAGTTCCTCAACATCTACACCATCGCGGTGCAGGCTACGGGGGGACGGGACGACAAGATCCTCGCCAACTACTTCCCGTTCGTGCTCAAGCCCAACGTCAGATCTTGGCTCATGCACTTGCCGGACAGCTCCATATCCTCTTGGGCAGATCTATGCCATCAGTTTGTTGGCGCCTTCACTGGTGGCCACAAGCCTCATGGCCAAGAGAGTGACCTTCATCTGCTCGCCCAGAAGGAAGGAGAGTCCCTGCGCAAGTTCATTCAGAGATTCAGCCGTGTGCACTACAAAATCCCAGATGTCCACCCTGCCGCGGTGATCGGTAGCGTTTCATCGTAACGTCTTGGAACCGCAGGATGAGGGAGGAGATGGCGATGTGCAAAGTCAAGGACGTTATTGAGCTGTACGCCTTGGCCGACAAGTGTGCACGCTACCGAGGAAGGGAGGAGACTCCCAGGAGAGAATGCACAAGCAGGATCTGACAGTGAGGAGACCGCCCCGGCAAAGAAGAGCCGGCGGCGAGGCAACAGGAAGAAGAAAGGAAGAGAAGTGTTAGTTGTTGAGCAGTCCGACAACGGGGGTGGAGACAAGAACGCCAAGGCTGGTGGCTCCGGCAAGGAGGTTGCCACTGACGCCAACCACCAGTCTGTGGTGGCCGCCAACAAGCAGGACGGCTCCGGCAAGCAATACTGCAAGATCCACCGCACCAAGGGCCACGACCTCCAGAGCTGCAAGAAGGTCGAGCAGCTTGTTGAACAGACCTCCCCGCGGCCGCGACAAGGATGAGTACGAGCGGCGCGACAAGGAGAAGGCGGCCCAGGAAGGTGCTGGGGGAGCAAGCAAAAAACGTCCCGGCCGGGGAGGACGCCGCGGCAAGGCCAAATAGCGGCAAGGAGACAGACCTCCCCGCGGCCGCGACAAGGATGAAGATGATGACGACGACGAAGATATGGAAGACGACGACACCGATGAGAAGGAGTTTCAGAAAGCCACGGAGGTCCTCTGCGTTGACGGAGGTGCTTCCCTGCATACCTCCCACCGCCAACTCAAGCAATGGATGCGGGAGGTCAATGCAGCGGAACCATCCGTAGAGTCACGCAAGCCTCTGAAGTGGTCCAGCACGCCTATCGTCTTTGATATTGAGGACCACCCTGATCGCATAACTGCGGTCGGGTGCTTGCCGATGTTGGTCTCACCAACCATCCGCAACCTCAAGGTCACCAAGATGCTAGTTGACGGCGGGGCCGGCTTGAATCTGATCTCCTCCGCTGTGCTCGAAGCTTCAAATCCTGACGGCGAAGCTCGAAGAGACTGGCACCTTCCAAGGAATCAATCCGGGAAGGAGCAAGCCGAAAGGAAAGACTACGTTGCCGGTAACATTTGGCAGCGAGCTGAACTTTAGGACTGAGAGGGTCACATTCGACGTTGCCGATTTCCGATTGCCTTACAATGGGATACTTGGCCGTCCAGCACTCGCCAAGTTCATGGCAGCCTCTCACTATGCCTACAATTTACTCAAGATGCCAGGCCCGATAAGCGTCATCTCTGTGAATGGCGACAAGAAGGATGCCCTTATTTGTGCCGACAAGATCTACCGGGATGCAGCAGCATGACAGATTGCCAAACACTTGCGGCTGAAGCTCCATGGGGAAGAAGACAAAGTCCAAGTCCGGTAAGAGCTCGATGCCCACTCCGCAAGCGCACCTCTTCGGAGTGCTGCGCTACCGTCGAGGACGCACCATCGAGCTCCACCGGCAAGTGCAAGAAGAAGATGGTAGCTCCGCCAAAGACCAAGAAGGTGCCCGCCAAGGAGGACGAGAAGGTGCCCGCCAAGGAGGACGGCACTGGTGGTACCTTCACCATCAGTGCCTCTCTCGACCCTAAATAGGAAGGCGCGCTCGTTGCTTTCCTGCGGGCGAATGTCGACGTGTTTGCATGGCAACCGTCGACATCCCGGTGTTCAGTGAAAGTGATTGAGCAGCGCCCGCCGTTTTTCCTCATGCGCGCCCGTCAAGCAAAAAGTCGAGAAGCAAGCGGTGGGCGCCAAGAATTCATAGCAGAAGAGATCAAGAAACTGGAAGCAGCAGGCCTTGTCAAAGGAGTGCTCCATCCTACGTGGTTGGCCAATCCTGTAGTCGTGTGCAAAGCAAATGGAAAATGGAGACTTTGTATTGACTTCACGGATGTTAATAAAGCTTGTCCCAAAGATCCATTTCCCTTTCGGCGCTTCGACCAGATAGTTGTCTCCACGGGTGGATGTGATTTGCTTTCGTTTCTTGATGCTTACTCAGGATACCATCAGATCTTCATGGCTGAAGAAGATGAGGAGAAGACCGCATTCATTACACCATGTGGCACATATTGTTTCATACGGATGCCTTTCGGTTTGAAGAATGCTGGTTCAACGTTTGCAAGGGTAGTCCATGACGCTTTTGAGCCGCAAATGCACAGAAATGTAGAAGCCTACATGGATGACATAGTTGTCAAAAGCAAGGACAAAGCAACTCTGGTTCAAGATTTGGACGAGACCTTTGCAAATCTATGCAAGATCAACCTCAAGCTCAACCCCGAGAAGTGCGTGTTTGGAGTCCCTTCTGGCAAGCTTCTCGGGTTCTTCGTGTCTCAGCGAGGGATTGAAGATCAAGGCCATTGAGCAGATTGAAGCACCAAAGCGCGTCAAGGATGTACGAAGACTTGCCGGTTGAGTAGCTGCTCTCAGCAGGTTTATTTCTAGGTCTGCTGAGCGCGCCCTGCCGTTTTTCAAGATTTTGAAAAAGGCAGGTCCAATGAAATGGACTCTCGAAGCGGAGGCTGCGCTGCAGGACTTAAAGAGATACCTGTCCTCCACTCCAACACTTGTCGCACCTAAACCACAAGAGAAGTTGCTGCTATATATAGCAGCAACCAATCAAGTGGTTAGTGCTGCGTTAGTAGCGGAGAGGGAGGCGGATGACGAGCCGACAACCACGGCAAGCACATCCAGCGACAAGCGGGGGCTTCACGACAAGCTCTGGTCCCGACAAGGGCGAATCAGCGAGACGCATGAGCAGATGCGAGAAAAGGATGGTGCAGCGCCCAGTTTACTTTGTCAGTTCCCTCCTGCAGGGGCTAGGTCAAGGTACTCTGGTGTGCAGAATTGTACTTTCAGCCTCCTCATGGCCTCGAAAGCTGCGCCATTACTTCCAAGCACATGAGATCACAGTTGTCACTCGCTTTCCGCTCAAGAGGATACTGCAGAATCCAGAGGCAATGGCAGGATTGTCGAGTGGGCACTGGAACTGTCAAGCTTTGGTCTCAAGTTTGAAAGCACTTCAACTATCCAAAGCAGAGCATTGGCAGAATTCATAGAAGAATGGACGCCAACGCCAGATGAAGAGATTCCGGAGACGGGCATTCCCGTAAAGGAAGCAAGCAAAGAGTGGCTAATGTACTTTGATGGTGCCTTCTCGCTGCAAGGCGCCGGTGCCGGCGTGCTGCTTATCGCACCCACCGGAGAGCACCTCAAGTACATAGTCCAGATGCACCTTCCCAAGGAGTAAGCAACAAACAATACTGCAGAGTATGAAGGTTTGCTTGCCGGTCTCAGGATCGCAGTGGACCTTGGGATCAAAAAGCTTATTGTTAGGGGTGACTCGCAGCTTGTCGTCCGCCAAGTGAACAATGATTATCAGAGTCTGTTGATGGAAGCCTACATTGATGAAGTGAGGAAGCTAGAAGAGCACTTTGACGGCCTGCAAATGGAACATGTTCCAAGAGCTCAGAAATGATATTCTCGACGGCTTTGTCAAAGTGCGCTGCACTTAAGTTGCACTGTGGAACCAGGGATTTTCGTGCTCAAGCTGACTCAACCAACCGTAACACCATCAACTGGACAAAGCAAGAAGAGGAAGTTGATCTCTGGTGACTACTTTCCGCAGAGCTTCCGAAGGCGTCGTTGCGAAGGTCCCCAAGATCAACACCAACAATCTTTGAGGCGATCTGCTCCGACAAGCCCGAGGTTTGTTTCGTTGAAGCGAGACGCTTCCGACAAGTCTTGCTCGGCAAGCTTGCCGGGGAGCATCAAGCTCCGGCAGAGCCGCAGGTTCTTGCCGTAGAAGCTGACGTTCCCGCAGCAGCAGATGTGCCTTTAGTCCTTGTTGTCGAGCCACAAGCTCTAGCATGGGCGCAGCTGATTGTCCTTTTCCTTCAGACAGGAGAACTTCCCGAAGAGCAAGAAGAAGCAGAAAGAGTAGCCCGACAATCAAGTATGTACCAGTTTGTCGACAGCATCTTGTATGTAAGAAGACTCAATGGTGTGAAATTGAAATGCATTCCAGGGAAGATGGATGAAGCTGCTGGCGAGAGATACATGGAGGCATATGTGGTCACCACATTGGCGCGAGAGCACTTGGCGGCAAAGCTTTCCGGCAAGGTTTCTTCGGCCGACAGCCCTCCGGATGCAACTGCACAAGTAACCAAGTGTGAAGCGTGCCAGTTCCATTCCAAACAGATACACCAACCAGCTCAGGCTCTCCAGACGATCCCTTTATCCTGGCCCTTTTCGGTCTGGGGGCTCGACATCCTCGGCCCCTTCCCCCGAGCTGTCGGGGGCTTTGAGTACTTATACGTCGCCATCGACAAGTTCACAAAGTGGCCGGAAGTGGAAGTAGTGAGGAAGGTGACGGCACAGTCAACAGTCAAGTTCTTCATGTTGATTGTTTGCCGTTTCGGAATCCCTAACAGGATCATCACCGACAACGGCACACAATTTACAAGTCGCACCTTCATGCAGTACGTCCAAGATCTTGGCGCCAAGGTCTGCTTTGCTTCCGTTGCTCACCCGAGAAGCAACGGTCAGCGAAGAGGGCAAATGCTGAAGTGCTGCGGGCTCAAGACCAGAACTTTTGACAGGGCTGCACAAGTGCGGAAGAAACTGGATCGAGGAGCTGCCGGTGGTTCTTTGGTCGATCAGACGACGCCAAATCGAGCCACCGCCGGACACCTTTTGCTCTAGTCTATGGAGCAGGCGGTTCTCCCCACGGAACTTCGTATAGGGATCGCCTCGAGTGCTCGCTTATGACGAGCTTGAGCAAGAGCAGCTGTGACAAGATGACGCTGCTCCTTGAGGAGGATCGTCTTCAGCGGCCAGGCGAGCTGCTCGCTTCTGACAAGCTTTGCGTCGCTACCATAGCCGCAAAGTTAGTGCGAGAAGTCTCGAGGAAGGCGACCTTGTTCTTGGTAGCGTTCGGTCCGCCAAGAATTCAAACAAGTTGACACCGAAGTGGGAAGGCCCTTATCGGGTGAAACGAGTCACTAGGCCTGGCGTTGTCCGCCTTGAGACCGAAGATGGCATCCCGGTGAGCAACTCCTGGAACATTGAGCATCTTCGTAAGTTTTGCCCATAGAAGCGCGGTTGCGGAACCTGTTCCGCAACCACCTTTTGTACAAGTCTTGCTGCTGTTGCATGTAATCCTTTGTACAAAGCCGGGCGCGAACCCGATGCATCGATAAAGCTCATGTGTTGCGCACAACTTGTCAAATTCATGCTTTCATCATTTTATTGCATGTTTTGGCTAACACTTTGTGCAGCAACCACACCCGGTAAGCAATATCGAGCCGCTGGGCTCCATAACTTTATTTCCTCTTCTTTCTCTTTTCTCAAAGAAAGGAAGGCTCCCTCGCGCACAAGTTAACCAGGGGGGAAGGAGAATATAATACTATGGACCAGGCATCGCTCGAGGAAGTTTCGCCTTATCGGGAAGCAAGAGACAGAAAAGCTAAGTTGCCAAAGTTTGAGCAATCAATTTTTAAATTTTAAGTTATCTTCCTCGAGCGAGTACTTTGTATGGAAAACACATGCGCAGAGGAACCAACTTCATGAGCTAGTCGCGCCCTTACTTTGTTTCGAGTCCGCTCAACAACTTAAGTGAGCTGCGGCTAGTCGCGACAAAGTTGCTTGTCGGATGACCGCCAAAGAGGCTCTTGACGTTCCGCACTCGGCGCCATGCAAAGGTGCCCGCACCGACAAGTCCCCCAAATGCGTAGGGGCAGAAACGCATTACAAAGGAAGGAATCAAGTAGAGGAAATAACGTTGCATTGATCGCCTAAGATAGAGTATATTACAAAATAACTTGTCGCTGATCTAACAAAGTGTTCTAAACATGATCAACAGCGACAAGGAAAGATAAAATTGGCGGCCCTAGTCTACGCTGTCGCCATCAATCCGCTTGATCTTGTTCACCTTGTCCACAATGGGTGCGACAAGGGCTTTGAAACTCCTCCATGTTGGCATCTGGCGGCGAGGATCCGAGGACGCCGTTAAGGTTGAGGCCCGGATTGCGGAAGGCCACCTTTATCAACACCTTCTCGAGGGCTCCTGCATAGATCTGGCATGATTCCTCGGCCAGCTGCTTTGGGACCTCTTCCCGGAGTCGCTGGAGGCCCGTCACCACGCCTTTGAAGAATAAACTGAGTTTGGCGCTGGGTCGGAGATGCTCGTCGGAAGAGTATGCAAGGTCCGCCATCCCCAGCTCCATCAGCTCGTTGTGGATATCGGCAGCGGTGTCCACAAGGCCTTCAGTCCAATGCTCCACACTCTCCCTCAAGGCGCTCTGAGTGGAGACAGCATTCGCTAGCAGCTCCTCCTTGGCCTTGATAGTCTCCAACAGGCCCACTTCCCGCTCTCTGACGCCGTCCGGTATGTCGTCGAGTGGTCGACTTGACTCAAGATCCGCCTTGGAATCCTTGGCGGCGTCGAGCTCGTTGCCCCTATCAGTGAGACGACTCTGCAGCTCGCCAAGAGTATAGGCGTCCTTCTCGCGCTCGTGCTTGAGCGCGGCAAGCTCTTCGCCGCTCTTCTTGAGGCTGGCCTCGGTATGCCACCTTCGCCTTCAACTCTTCCTTGGCGGCCAAAGGCTGCGGCAGCATCCTTCGCTTCCTCAAGCGCCCCGCCAAATGACTCCTCACGCGCGGCAAGGTCTTCTTCGTGGCTGTCCAAGTTGACCTTCCGCTGCGCCAGCTCGCTTTCCTGCGCGGAGAGCTTCTCGGCAGCCAGCCGCTGCTCCTCCTCAGCTGCGGCCTTCTCAAGGATGAAGGTCGTGCGCTCTTCTGCAAGTTGCCCCCGCGCTTCTGCTACGTCGCGGAGAGTTTCTTGGTTGGCGTTCCGGAGCTCTTATGCGCGCTTCTCCATGACTGCTCCTGCCCTCGCGACAAGTGCTTCCCGGGACTCCAACTTGGCTTCTTTGGGCGCGGTGAAAGCGACAAAGAGCTTCTTCGGCTGCTCCTCCTCAGACTTCGCCACTTGCTGCTTGGCACGTCCACCAGCGTCAGCCCAGCGGAGGCGAGTAGCTCGCCGTCGAAGGTCTCTCCTTCAACCGGCGCCCTGGAGCTCGACTCCCAGGGGAGTTTGATGAAGACACCCTCGTCGGCCTTCAAGTAGGCGCTGGGCTGGGGCTCCTCGGAGCCTGACGCTGTAGCAGCGGCGGGGGAGTCGGCTGTCGGTGCAGAGCCTGGCGCTCCTGCGGCCTCAGGGCCGTCAGTGCGATCGCCCGACCCCTCGCCAGCTTCTGCGTCAACAGCCTCGATGGCCTCCTCGCCGACAAGCTCGTCGGCGACGGCCTCTTCTTCCACAGCGACGCCCTCTTCTTCCACGACGACGGCCTCGTCGGTGTTGCCGCGCGCTTCCTCCTCGCCGGCGACCTCGACCTCCATCGGTTCTGCGTCAGACGAAGAAAGAGCGATCAAGCAAATGTTCAAAAAGAGAAACAGAAGAAAACAAGCCCAAGGGAAATTTTCGTGTAAGGAAATTACACGCAACGGATCTGCAGCCATGGCCTCGACCACTTTGGAGGGTCATGGCGCATCCCTTGCTGGGGTAGGCTCCCTTGCCGGAGTGGCCTCCCTTGTGGAGGGCGCTCCCTTGCCGGAGAATCCTCCCTTGGCGGCGTAGTGGCAGTGAGACAGGATTTGAGGCGGCTTCGAGCCCTCCCGATGAGGCTGCTCTGCTCCTGCACAAACAAACAATCAGGTATCAACTAAGTAGGAGCACCCCTGCACACCTAATAGTAAGTAAAAACCGCACACTTACTTTGGGGGCTGTCTTTGGGGGCTGCTGCTGAGGAAGGGTTCTTGGTCCGCAAGGGGGTCTCAGACGCGTCCTCTGTTGCCATGGGTGGATCGTCCTCAACAACGACCGTCGGGATCTTAGCCCTCTTCGACGCTCTCTGGGCCAGCGTCCTGAAAAGGAAAGAGTCCAGAACGAAGCAAATCAGATTCAAGATGAAGCAATAAAATTGAAGAAATACAAGCACAATCTCAAAAGCTTACTCTTCATCTTCCTCCTCGGAGCTGAGCGTGGAGAAGTCAAACCCCGGCTCGCCTCCGGTGCGACGAGGCAGAGGAGTGGGCTCTCTTGGCCGCTTAGCGGAGGCGTCGGCGGTGGCTTGGGAAGATCCCACCCCAGTTGTCGCAGCAGTGTGAGGCGCTCCCGCGGCAACATCGCTTGCCGCGGTAGAGCGCGTCATGGCGCTTCTTCTGTGGGTCGATCTGCCGCCCCGACTCGTCTCCGGCCTTGCGGAGACGCCTCTTCGGCGGAGCCGGGGGCTCCGCTGGCGGCAAGTCGCGGGGTGGTGGAGAAGAAGCGCCCTCGGCGGGTCCACTCGACTCGGCCTCGGGCTCGACAAGCTCGTCCTCGCCGGCGATCTCCTTTCGCTCGGCAAGGCTTGCCGCCTTCGCCGCGTCCGCCTCCTCCACGGTGTACCCGAAGGCTCCAGCGGCAGCAGCCGCTGCCGCCTCCTCCAGCCTGGTGGCAATACGCGCCATCTCCTCGTCGGTGGTGTCGCGAGTGAGCCTTTTCTGCTCGTCGGAGCGGATCGACACTTCTTCCAAGTCGTCGAAGAACTGCTGCACGACGTCGTCGGGAGGCTCCTGCCAGGTTGGAAGGATCCCATGGGAATCGCACAACGGCATCATGGCGCGGATGCGGTTGAGCGCCGAGTTGTTGCACAATGGGACGACCCCCCTCGGCAACCTAAACCACTCAGGGTGATCGGGGTCGTTCTTGAACAGCTCTAGCAGCATCGTGTCCAGCTCCAAGACGGTGAAATTCCAGTTCAGGCCCGGGCGCAACCTCATGATGTCTGCCGCATTTTGGAACTCCCAAGCAGGCCTCCTCCTCTCCTACAAGGGAAGCGTCTGGCGGCGAAGGAAGTCTGCGCCAAGCTGCGCTTACGGTTAGTCCGGCAAGCCCGAGGCGCAAAATCCGGTCACGACTATCTTCAACCTAGCATCCTCGGCGCCAAGCTACTCCAATCTTTGCCGCGCACTATTGGGGTTTGGCGCCGCAGCGATCGAAGGGCTGCGGGTTCTCCTCTATGACCCAACACCAATTGGCTCTCCACTCCTCCCACTTGTTGCGGAACTCTCCTTCCAGATAGGCTTCTTTCTTGCCGATCCCGGAGACCCAAGCTATCCCTCCGCAAGTGGCTCTCCTCTCTCGGCCAGGGGCACGAAGAAGTGGCGGAAGAGTGCCACATTTGGGTAGATCCCGACAAAGTTTTCGCAAAGGTGTGCGAAAACTACCATGGTCAAGACAGCGTTGGGGGTGAAATCAAGGAGGCGGAGGCCATATGTGTTCATGATATCGCAGAAGAACTCGGAAAAGGCGGGCAAAGCCCGCAATAGAAAAAAGGGCAAAGAAGGGTACCCAATTGGGGCCGAATCATAAGCGGTGGCGGTTGTACCTTCGTGCGCGGATGCGCACGCGTCTCCGTCGACCAAAAGAGATAGAAGAGCTCCCACAGGCTCCTTTGCGCCGTGAGGGAGAAGATGGCCCGCTCCTTGGCGCAGCGCCATGAGCCAGCTGCGCCTTTGGCCGACTTGACGCCCTTCTCCTTGTCGGCTTTGAGCCATGGCGAGGGCGGCGGAGGAGGCCGACGGCGGTGAGTGTGCTTGTGGCGAAAGGGGCGGGCGCTGCTCTCTTCGCACTGGAGAAGAAGGGGGGAGCGGTGGTGGTTTTCTTGACAAGACAGCAATGGCGAAGTGGACGGCCTGCCCCTGTTTCCCCCACTTAGAAGGAGGGGGAGGGGGCGGACGTTCCGCTTTTCCTAATAAAGAAACCCCCACGACCACGCCCACGATCTCTCGCACGACGCCACGTTCGGTGCGTGCCGTTAGTGGGGGTCGTGGTGGGTCCGGGGCGAGTTACGGCATGATCGAGGCCGCGTGTGACTGCACTTTATTTTGGGCCTGGCCCGACAGCGCTCGGCACCGATGTCTGACCCAGCCGGGGCTCCTGTCGGTGTACTAGAGTAGGGGTACCCTAGTATCCCGTACTCGTGTACCGACAGTTGCAGCACCCCGCGGCAGGGCTTGCCTGGTCACCGCCAAGATCCTCCGTGGCTCCTTTGGAGCCATTCAAGAACAAAGTATTTGACTAAGAAGACAAGGCCCCGGGAAGAGGAGCTTGCCGGGAAGGCCACTTAAGGCATGCAGAAGACAAGGCCCCGGCAAGAGGAGCTTGCCGGGAAGGCTCGGAGTGCGACAAGCCTCCGGACGCGACAAGGATTCGGCCGCGGCAAGGCGCTTGCCGCGGCAAGCAACCTCTCCATCTCCGCTCTAGCTCATCCAACAACATGTCCCCATGGGACCATTCCATGCGCGCGTGTCAAGAGGCTGTGCAGCCAGCGGAGAGCGGCGATGAGCGGCGCTGGCAAGCTTGCCATCGTGGCGAGCGGTGGCGCACCTGACGGTCTCTGTTGCACTGTTTAGGTGACACAGACGGGCATTTATTGCTTTTGTCCCTTGCCGTCAGAGTTAGGTATTTTGCACTGTACACTGTTCAAGTAGGTGTACCAACTTCTGTTTTTACATTTGTACCCTCATCTATGTTGCCACCGCCGGAGACCCTTGAGCATATAAAAGGAGGCCCATGCGCATAGCGTGGGGGTTCGGTTGGTGCGACTCATTCGAGGACCGTGAGACACTCACGCTAGGTTTTGTAGCCCTCATTGCTCCCTAGCAAGAACACAATACATCAAACAAGCAGCGGTGGAGTTTTATCTCTAGGAGAGCTCGAAGCTGGGTAAACTGCTCGTGTGCTTCGCCTCGATCCGCTCTTCGTGCGATCTCCGCCCCCCTCCGAACCACAAAGGGGTCTGGTCCGCCGGCCCCATAGGTGTTCGTGGGTACGATCAGCCTCCCCGACAGGTAGGACAAAAGATGTCATGCAAGTTCTTTTCCATAAGCACGTATGACTATATTCGGAATACATGCCTACATTACATTAATGAATTGGAGCTAGTTCTGTGTCACCATATGTTATGACTGTTACATGATGAACTGCATCCGGCATAATTCTCCATTACCGATCCAATGCCTACGAGCTTTTCACATATTGTTCTTCGCTTATTTACTTTTCCGTTGCTACTATTAAAATCACTACAAAACCCAAAAATATTACTTTTGCTAGCGTTACCGTTACTTCCATATTACTTTGCTACTAAATATTTTGCTGCAGATACTAAGTTATCCAGGTGTGGTTGAATTGACAACTCAACTGCTAATATGTGAGAATATTCTATGGCTCCTGTTGTGTCGAAAAAATTTGGGTTGAATACTCTACCCTCGAAAACTGTTGCGATCCCCTATACTTGTGGGTTATCAGTGGGTTTCATCTATCTACTGTGGCAATGACAGGTCATGCAGAGGAAAAAGGGTTCAACTAACGCAGCATATAACAGATGACTCGTTGTTGTCCTAATGCAGTAAAAGGGAGCAGAAGCGAGAGAGTGGAATTGTATCGGAATGAACAAGCAGGTTTTGCTTGCCTGGCACTTCTGAAGATATTATTGCTCTTCATCGGTGTCATCGAACTCATCTCGGAAGCACGTCTATTGAGAGGGGACAAATACCGACAACAGAGAAGGAAAACACAATCAATGCAATGCACAATATGATGCATGATCACGACATGTCAATATGCTGTGTTTTGAGATAATGCAACTAAAACCAGAAGGGTTTGGGTCATTTTGAACGAAAGGTTCAACCCCAAATTCAAATTATGAATTTAAATAGTGCCTTATCATGTTTGAACTAAACAGCAAGGTTAAGTTATTTAAACATGCATGAAACCAGTACAGATGGATAGATTGGGTTTTGTTTTGATCATTTTTCATATATAAATCTTTGTATTTGGAGTTACAGATTAATTTCTATGATTTTTAGAAGTTTTGGGCATTTTTTGGAATTTCCTGAATAAGAATAAATCCAGAAAAAGGTTAACTATGTCAGCATGTCGTCGGTGCGACGTCAGCAGGTCAAAGGCGACAGCCAAGGTCAAACCTGACGGCTGGGACCCACATGTCAGTGTCCAACTAATTAACCTGAGTTAATTAGCTCTAAACTAATACTAAACTAGACTAGACTAGTTAAGGCCCTGGTCCCACATGTCAGTATTAGCAGGGCTAATGAAGTTTAGTTAGCGCTTAACCTAAATTAGTAGGGGTCTGGGCCCACTTGTCAGTGACCCTGGGGAAGTCAAACATGGTCAAACCCCGGGTCAGCGGGGTCAAACCCACCGGCGACATGACGCCGGCGAGACCAGACGTGGCGGAGGGCTGCGGGATTGCATCCCCGTCGACCAAACCAACGGCGGAGGCCATCTACGTGACGAGGAGGCTCGGCCGCATCGAGTAGTGCCATTGGTTTCACCGGAGGTGGCCTAGAACAACGACGGCATCCACTCCCGCGGCGGCCGGAGTTCGGGCGAGGTTGGTAATGGTGCTGTGGGGCACGGCGGAGCGAACGGCCGGGTGCAACGACCTCCTGGTGATGTGCTGAGCACGGTGACGCGCTCGGTTTCGAGCTTACGTGTCTGTGGCCACGATGGCGACATGGCCGGCGGAGCCGAGCTCTCGGCCGTGATGGCCAACGGGGTTAAGGGGCAGCTCGAGCGACGTGGCTAGGGGGCGAAGGAAGAGGAGCTCACGGCGAGTGCAGCGGTGGCCTCGGAGAGCTCGGGGAAGGGATGGTGATGGCAGGAGGTCGCCGGTGATCTCAGCGTCTAAGGGAGGAAGAAGAGCTCGGGGTCGTCGTCACAGAGCTCCTGGGGGCGCCTGTCTTGGTGCAGAGGATGCGGGGGTCGAGGCGGAGCTCGTGGCATAGGTAGATGGGAGGGGGGAGGTCGGTGGCAGCGGTGAACGGCGACGGTGGCGGCGGCTCCGTTTGGTGGTGAAAGAGAGAGGTCCAGGGGAGAGTTGGGAGAGGTGCAGGGGGTGCTGGGCGTCTCTGTGGCACTCGAATGGGAACGGGGAGGCAGCAGGAGGTGGAAGCATGAGGTGGTCATGAGTGCTGCAGAAGTGACACGCCTCGCCCTCTTGGCAGAAGGTGGAAGAAGACATCGGCGCCCCTGGTGGGCTGGGCCAATTCTCTCCTGGGCCAGGTAAACAGGTAAGATTTTGCTCTGTTTTAGTTTTTTTGTTCTGTTTTCTATTTCTGCTGTTGTTTTTGATTTAGCATAAATGCCAAACCATTTTATAAAATGCTGAAAATATTTATGGGAACCTCTGAAATTAATTCCAACAGCCCAAAAATATATTATTTGGACATTTAAAAATATTTATTGCATTTAAACGTCCAAATGCAAATACTTTATGATTTATTTCAAAGATCCAAAGTGTCCTAGAAAAGTGAGCACCATTTTTGGCAGAGGTTCTGGACCAAAGCGAAGATGATGAGCATTTTAGAAGGGCCTTTCAGGTTCATTGAAAGGATTTAATTTTGACCCTAGTTGAATTCATTTGCTGCTAGGGTTTAACAGTCCCCATTTCAAATTCATTTGAAATTAAACATGATGACATGAATGCTTTCATGCAATTAGCTACAAGCAATTCTAGGATTGTGACACTCCTCTGGTGAGAACTTCGTCAATGATGAAGGGACCCTCCCATTTGGGCTTGAGTTTGTCCTTTTTCTTTTCCGGCAAGCGTAGAACGAGTTTGCCAATGTTGTAAGTCTTGGCCCGTACTTCTCTGCTTTGATATCTCCAGGTCTGCTGTTGGTAAAGTGCTGAACAAGCTTTTGCGACGTCATGCTCCTCTTCCAGGGCATCTAAGCTGTCTTGCCGATCGAGCTCGGCTTCTCTCTCTTCGTACATATGCACTCGAGGTAAGCCATGAATAATATCGCAGGGCAACACAGCCTCGGAGCCATACACCATGAAGAAAGGTGTGTAACCGATAGTGTGGTTGGGTGTGGTCCGTAGCCTCCAAAGTACGGAGTCGAGCTCCTCAACCCAGTGCTAGTCTTGTATGATTCTTTTAAAGACCGCACTAGCCTTGGCTTGATGCCGCTCATGATAAGACCGTTGGCTCGTTCCACTTGGCCGTTTGTTTGCGGGTGGTAGACAGAGGCGTAATCGAGTTTAATGCCAAGGTTAGCACACTAGGTTTTCACCTCATCGGCTGTGAAATTGGAGCTGTTGTCGGTGATGATGCTGTGTGGAACACCATAACGGTGTACAACATCGGATATGAATTCTATCACCGGTCCGGACTCGGCCTTTTTAACTGGTTTGGCCTCTATTCACTTAGTGAACTTATCCACCATGACCGGCAGGTATTTTTTCTTGTGGCTTCCCCCTTTAAGGGATCCAACCATGTCCAGTCCCTAGACCGCGAAAGGACAAGTGATGGCGATTGTTTGAAGTGCAGTGGGAGGCATATGGCTCTGGTTGGCAAAGAATTGGCACCCGACGCAACGTTGGACAAGGTCCTGAGCATCTGATCAGGCCGTCGGCCAGTAAAACCCTATACCGAAGGCCTTGCTAACAAGTTCCCGAGCTGCGGCGTGGTGCCCGCCGAGACCGGCGTGAATTTCAGCCAGGAGCTTCCTCCCTTCTTCCTCAGAGATACATCTTTGAAGGACTCCGGTAACACTTTTTTGTAGAGCTCTCCGTTGTGAACCTGGTAGGCCTTCGAATGCCGGACAATGAGGCGGGCCTCATTCTGATCCTCGGGAAGTTCTTTCCTCTTAAGGTAGTCCAAGAAGGGTTCGGTCCATGGGGCAATGACTGCCATAATATGGTGGGCCGACGGTGTTATTTCGGTGGCTGAGCCCCCGACGATATCGGTGTGTTCGGAATCTGGGGTTGTGTTCGGAATCTGGGGTTGTATTTGGATCCGGACTGGTGTTGCTGCCCTCCCCTTGCCACACCACGGATGGCTTAAAAAGCCTTTCCACGGGTCACGCTTGGCGTCGATACGAGCAAGGACATCCGCTGCTTGATTACTTTCTCGGGCCACATGGTGGAACTCGAGCCCCTCGAACCGAGCCGACATTTTTAGGACGGCATTACGATAAGCTGCCATCTTCAGATCTTTGGCATTGAAGTGTCCATTTATTTGAGATATTGCAAGGTTTGAGTCCCCACGCACTTCTAGGCACTATATGCCCATGGAGGCAGCCATCCGGAGACCATGCAATAAGGCCTCGTATTTGGCTGCGTTATTGGAGTCTGTGTATAATGTTTGGAGTATGTACTGGACGACGTCTCCAGTGGGGGATGTTAAAACGATGCTCGCTCCTAGTCCTGCCAGCATTTTGGAGCCATCAAAATACATAACCCAGCTGGAATATGTGTTGTACTCTTTGGGGAGTTCGGCCTCTGTCCATTCGGCGACGAAGTCAGCTAGTACTTGGGATTTAATGGCTCGACACGGTTTGTATGTAATGTCAAATGGAAGGAGCTCAATGGCCCATTTGGCAATCCGGCCCGTGGCATCGCGGTTGTTTATTATGTCATTGAGTGGTACTTCAGAAGCCACCGTGATCGAACACTCCTGGAAGTAGTGTCGTAGCTTTCAGGATGCCATGAAGACCGCGTATGCTATCTTTTGATAATGGGGGTACCGGGATTCGCATGGTGTGAGGACAGTGGATACGTAGTATACTAGCTTTTGGAATGGGAATTTGTGTTTGTCCTGTCCTCGTTCAACGGCGAGCACGGGGCTCACCACCTGATGTGTTGCTGATATGTATAGTAAAATGGGTTCGCCGACATTCGGCGCGGCCAGGATTGGGTTGCTCGCTAGAAGGGCTTTTATTTCTTCCAGTCCGGCTGTTGCCGCGTCCGTCCACTCGAAGTGATCGGTGCGTCGTAGAAGGCGATAGAGTGGCAGTGCCTTTTCTCCCAATCTGGAGATAAAGCGGCTTAGAGCTGCCACGCAACCAGTGAGTTTTTGGACTTGTTTAAGGTCTGTTGGCGTAGCCAACTGTTATAGAGCTTGGATTTTGGTTGGATTTGCTTCAATCCCTCTATTGGAAACGATGAAGCCCACCAGCTTTCCCGCGGGGATGCCAAAAACACACTTTTCCGGATTGTGCTAAATGTCATATGCGCGGAGGTTCTCGAATGTGAGACGTAATCGTCTATTAGTGTATCGACGTGCCTTGTTTTGATTAAGCGTTGTCCACATAAGCTTCAACTGTCTTGCCGATCTGTTTCTCCAGGCATGTTTGGATCATGCGTTGGTAGGTGGTGTCGGCGTTCTTGAGCCTGAAGGGCATGGTGTTGAAGTAGAATGACCCATATGGGGTAATGAATGCTGTTCTAGCTTGATCGGACTCCTGCATTTTGATTTGATGATATCCGGAATATGCGTCGAGGAAACATAGTGAGTCGTGTCCTGCGGTAGCGTCGATGATTTGATCAATGCGGAGAAGGGGGAAGGGATCCTTAGGGAAAGCCTTATTGAGGTCTTTAAAATCGACGCACATGCGCCAGGATTTATCCTTCTTTGGTACCATTACCATGTTTGCCAGCCAGTCCGGATGTTTTATTTCTCTAATGAATCTTGCCTCAATTAGCTTGGCTACCTCCTCCCCCATAGCTTGGCATTTGGGTTCGGAAAAGTGCCACAATGTTTGTTTGACTGGTTTGTATCCCTTCAATATATTGAGACTGTGTTCGGCCAACTTGCGTGGGATTCCTGGCATGTCAGAAGGGTGCCAGGCGAATATATCCCAATTTTCGCGAAGAAAATCGCGTAGCCGGCGTCGACCGTTGGGTCTAGTTTCGCTCCAATAGATGCTGTCTTCTTGGGGTCCGTTGGGTGGACCTAGAATTTGTCTATTTCTTCTGCCGGTTTGAAGGAGGTGGATTTGGGTCGTTTGTCTAGGATCACATTGTCCCTATCCACCGTGGAGCGCAGTGCGGTTAATTCTTCGGCCGTGAGGGCTTTAGATAATGCCTCCAGGGCCAGGGATGCGGTTTTGTTTTCGGCACGGAGTGCTATATCAGGATCACTAACAAGAGTGATTATGCCGTTGGGCCCGGGCATCTTGAGCTTCATGTACCCGTAATGAGGTATAGCTTGGAAGCGTGTAAAAGCATCTCGCCCCAATAGGGCGTGATATCCACTGTTGAAAGGGGCCACTTGGAAGGTTATCTCTTCGGACCGGTAATTCTCCGGCATGCCGAATACCACGTCAAGTGTTATTTTTCCCGCACACCGCGCCTCCCATCCGGGAATGATTCGTCGGAAGGTCATGCTGCTTTGCTCGATGCGGCTCCTGTCTATTTCCATTTTGTAGAGTGTATCCTCATAGATGGGGTTTAGTCCGCTGCCGCCGTCAATGAGGACCTTGGTGAGTCAGAAGCCGTCCATGATTGTTCTGGGGACTAACGCGGCTGGCGCTCGGACTGTCCTGTATTTTGGTTCGTCATCGGCATTAAAGGTTATAGCTGTGTCACTCCAAGGGTTTATTGCGGCGATTTGGCAGACTTCGGCGAGGTCACGGAGTGCCCTTTTGCGCCTATTGTTTGTAGCAAATGTCTCAAAGACCGTCAATACTCTGGGGTCGTCGTCTTCTGGAGGGTGTTGCTCTGGGGCATTTTTGGTGAGGATATCCTCGCTGCTCTTCGCTACATGCTGGAATATCCAGCATGCCCTAAGGTTGTGGGTTGATATGGTATCGAGAGTTATGTGTATTTTGCATGGGCCATCGAGCCATCCCTCCAGGACTGTTCCGTGTTGCATAATGGGTTTATATTTCTTGGCTATTGGATCGGGCGTGCCACGAGGGTGCGCCCTTTTCGCCTGAGCGAAAGGTTGAGTCGGGACCGACGACTCCCAGCGAGCTGCCTGAGCTTTCAGGCGCTTTCCATTGCGCTGTACTTCCGTATGATAGTTGCCAAGTCTGTGAAGTGTAGTATGCGGCAGCAATTGAGGGCGTTGAGGATTCCTTCTTCTGTGCAATTGTTGCAAAACACTGATATCGCGTCCTTGTCACGGCAATCTTTTACCTTGTCCTTGACAAGGAGGAATCTGACCCAGAAGTGGTGGACCGTTTCCTGAGACTGCTGCTATATGCTCATGAGAGCACAGATGTCTGGGTGGGTGGGTGGTTTTAAATCCGGACCCTGACCCAATTGTTGACCTAAAGTCTGAAGATCCTCCGGACTTAACAGTCCATGCTCCGGAGTGTCTGCTGATTGCTTAGGCCTACAATCCGATTCTATGTTCAGAAGGCAGGTCGCATCTTCTCGCTGGTGGGTGTCCGGTTCTTCAGGGTTGGAGATCCGAACATAATCCATCCTCGGTATAGAGGAGGAGTCGTCGTCTTGGTCCACGACTACCACTATCTGGTGGGTGATCGGTGGAGATTTGATTTCTCTTTGATCGGGTTTAAACCCAATCCGATCGTAATCTGTGGCGATCCCCAGGGCGGTGATACGATCGAGAAGCTTGTTCAAAGACGAAAACTCTGTCGGATCCATCTTCTTGGTGAGCTCGGATTCAACACGGAGAGGATTATCGATGACCCGAGAGGTCATCGTCGGCTTAACGGCCAAACGGGCGGTCATGGTAAAGCCACCCAGCCGGATGGTTTGGCCTGGGGCCAGTGCTCCTCTGGAGGTGATGTTGTCTTTGAGAACAAGGCGAGCCATCGATCCTGTCGTCGACATCACATTGGAACTCTCAATGAAAGCTCCAATGTCGGTGTCAAAACCGGCGGATCTCGGGTAGGGGGTCCCGAACTGTGCGTCTAAGGTCGATGGTAACAGGAGACAGGGGACACAATGTTTACCCAGGTTCGGGGCCTCTCTATGGAGGTAATACCCTACTTCCTGCTTGATTGATCTTGATGAATATGAGTATTACAAGAGTTGACCTACCACGAGACCGTAATGGCTAAACCCTAAGAGTCTAGCCCGTATGACTATGGTAATGAGTATCTCTCCTCCTCCGGACTAACTCCTCGATTTATACAGACACCGGGAGGATCTAGGGTTACACAAGGTTGGTTATAAAGAAAGGAATCTACACATTTGATCGCCATGCTTGCCTTCCACGCTAAGGAGAGTCCCATCCGGACAAGGGAAAAGTCTTCGGTCTTCGTATCTTCGCAGCCCAGTGGTCCGGCCCCTGGCTAACATGCCAGACGCCCAAGGGCCCCTTAGTCCAGGACTCCCTCAGTGGGTAGGCGGCGGCAGCAGTTCATTTTTCAGCTCTTGGGGAACTGGATTCAACTGTAAACTCAGTGTGTACAGGCGACAACATTTACTACCCATCACTCGCCCGCTGCACGCCCGGCAGAAGATGCACCCACGGCGCATTCAAACGCCTCCTTTAAGAAACCTGCTCCGGCCACACGTTGGTGCACGAGCGGGTCTGTATTGGTACTGCAATAACAAGAGTTAGTGGTCACTTTACTTAAGTTTAATTAGCTTTAATTGAAATTTATACTTAAAACAAGCAATGCATTGGCTTGTTCTATCAGTTCCACAGGATCAACATGCACAACAATTAGAATTATTATTCTCAGGGCGCACACGATCAACACATTTATCGCACTTTCACACAGATAATACTACCAAGTTTGAACTGTTTGTTATGTTTGTTGTCCTCTGCATCATCATGCCGTGTTTCCCAGCTTGCAAGATTCAAAACCAATAAATAAGTTCCAAATAATAAGTACAACAAATGCCGACACATCTCATTGGTTTCCAGCTTGCAAGATTCATAACCAACAAATAAGATTCAAATAAAGTACAATAAATATGCCTACACATCTCATTGATTCCCAACTTGCAAGAATCGGAACCAACCCATTAGAGCCTTTTGATAAAGTGAATATCGGGATTATATCCATCTTGGCTAGCCGTGTCATACAACCGAAGAACTTGGTGAATGCTCTTGACCATCCCAACATCTGTAGTTGAGTATTATTGTTTGCACAACACAAATAAGAAGAGACCGATTACTATAATTGTGGCACTCCTTGAACTCAACCTACAGCTCCACTCGGATGAGGCCTGCCTGGACTTCCATGATTCAATTCATGCGCATTTTTCTGCAGTTCACCTGAAATGAAGCAAAGATTGCATCATTCAGATAGCAAGAAGTACTTGCTCTCGTGAGCTGGCAGGTTCTTCTTTAGTAGTTGCACTAAAATTGAGGAACATTAAGGTTGCTTTCCTACTCATGTAAGGTGCAACTATAATTTGCTTATCATTTTGTGCAGTTCCACTAAAATAAAGTGCCATTGTGGTGACAGTAATGGCTCATCTTGCAAAGGCTAATAAAATGTTGCACGAGATTACCAGCAGAATTTGATGGAGATTTTGGAAACTCCAATCACCATTTTGTGCAGTTCCGCGAAAATTGAGAGATGTTGCCCACGTGACATTTTAGTTGAACTGCACAAGACACTCATTCCAAAGAGAGAGTGTTTTGTGCAGTTCACCAAAAGGTCACAATAGCAACAAGGTGAAATGGATATCCCTATCTGCACAAAAAGATAGAAAGTAAACAGTTGCTGGTTAATAAGAATATACGGAACATACACGAAATGAAAAGAAGCATCTTAATTATGTTCATGGCAATCACACAAGGACAGTAGAAATTTTAAAACGTTAGCAATGCTTCATGTTACCGGAAGTATTACGATCAACAATGACATTCATGAAATATGGGATTACTTTAATGGTGGCATTGCTTGTTTACCAGATACAGTAAATCAACAGCAGCTAAAGAGTTGGTTTAAGGGCATGGGACCGTGGGGACACCAGGACACTCAGCAACGTAAAGGAGCAACTTACTTATCATACTGGGGAAAACAGCAGGAGTACCATTTGTAACACAGTTTAATTGCATCATATCACTGGATGCATTAGATTAACAATAACATTGGTTAGACATGTCCCTAAGGTAGCAGTGTGATCGCTTCATTTTACATGCACCCGTACATTAACGACAGCAAAAGGTTGGTATAAGGACATGCGACAGCAGATGCATCAACACAATGTACCTACAAGGAGGCATAAAGTGGTGATGCTGAGTTTGTTCATGCTCTGTGAGGGCAGAAAATCTAATCCTGGAGACCTTTTACTATGTGAGGGCAGCAAATTTAATCCTCGAGACCTTTTACTATGTGAGGGCAGCAAATCTAATCTTGGAGACCTTTTACTATGTGAGGCATCAAATCTAATCCTAGAGACCTTTTGCTATGCGAGGGCAGCAAATCTAATCCTGGAGATGTGAGGGCAGCAATTCTAATCCTAGAGACCTTTTACTACGTGAGGGCAACAAATCTAATCCTTGACATACTCTGTTGACTTGTCAACCAGCCGCCACTTTCTATCCTTTTTTCAACCAATAATAGATCTGTTCCTTATCCAGTTTGTACTGTGTTTTCCCATTATTTCCCTTTCAACCAAGATACTGGTTGGGTATCTGGTCTCTACTAATTTCACCATATTATTTCCTCTTTGAATCAAGCCCTAGATTCATGCTACAACTTTCCTCCCTTTCTTCGTTGTTTGAACCAAGTCCTAGATTCGAATGCATGTAGTAGCTTTACCTCTAATAATACTAAAAATTTAGGTGGCTTTGGAAGAGCTGATGGGAGTAGAAAAAGACGCACATGCAGACACATGGGTAGCTTGGGCATTAGAGCAAGGCTGCTTTCGAAGAACTTATACGTGAGGGTCGTCGGGATGTCGGCGGTGGCAGGTCGGATCTGCGCCCAATACGGCAGGGAGGAAGAAGGGTCGGAGGACCTCCCGAGCCGGTGCTGTGTCGGAGAGAATGGCACGGGCAGAGGATCGGGCCCCTCCGGTATCTGTGGGTTTCCTCCCTCGCCGGTGATGACCGTGTGAACGATGCACCTAGTCCTCTACACACACCAGCTGAAGGGATCCGGCCGAATCTGTGACCAGCGGTGAGCAGAGGGAGAATGTCGCTACCGATGTCTTGTTTATATTTGGAGAGGATGAGAGAATGAAGAGAGCAACCCTAGTAAAGCAATCGCTCAGGCCCCGGCGTACATATATAGTGGATGATTAGAAAAATTACTACAGCATGTTGGTGCCATGTCATGACACCAAGCCAAGTTTCATGATTTTCATGCGTGTTTTGGATTTAAAGGAATTCAAAAACCAAGTTTCTCAATGTTTCCAGCCGAGCCACGACGCCCAGATGTTTGAATTTCATTCCCATTTCTTGCATGGGAACTAGAAATTCGCCTGAGGACACACATGTGATTTTTCAACCAACTTTGGTTCACGGGAGCATGTGCTTGTCGTTCAAATTTGAATTATGCACATTAAATGACCAAAAACTCAATTAATGTATACAAAAGGCCAAACGAACCCGGAATAATTCCAAAATTTAACAAGGCACTCATGTAGTTCTAAGTTGCCTCTGTAAAGAAACTCAAGGGGGGCAGCGTATATCGTTCCACACTCAAAGGTGACACGTTCCATCTGAGAACCACGAGCCTTCTTGAGAGAAGCTCCGGTTTGCAAGAAGCTTATACCAAAACTTGTTCCTATTCAGCCAATTTTTTTACCATAGCATGGTAGTACCATGACATGACACCATGCCAAGTTTCATGATTTTCAGGCGTGTTTTTGGATTTACAAGAATTTTAAAACCAAGTTTCTCAATGTTCTCAGCCGAGCCACAATGCCCAGATGTTTGAATTTCATTCCCATTTATTGCATGGGACCTAGAAATTCACCCGAGGACACACATGTGATTTTTCAACCCACTTTGGTGAATGGGAGCATGTGCTTGTAGTTCAAATTTCAATTATGCACATTAAATGACCAGAAGCTCAATTAATGTAAAAAAAAGGGCAAACGAACCCGGAATAATTCCAAAATTTAACAGGGCACTCATGTATTTCTATGTTGCCTCTGTAAAGAAACTCAAGGGGGGGGGGGGGGTAGCGTATATCGTTCCGCAATCAAAGCTGACACGTTCCCTCTCAGAACCACGACCCTTCTTGAGAGAAGCTCCGGTTTGCAAGAAGCTTATACCAAAAGTTGTTCCGATTCGGCCAATTTTTTTACCATAGCATGGTAGTACCATGACATGACACCAAGCCAAGTTTCGGGATTTTCAGGCGTGTTTTGGACTTATAAGAATTTTAAAACCATGTTTCTCAATGTTCTCGGCCGAGCCACGATGCCCAGATGTTTGAATTTCATACCCATTTGTTGCATGGGACCTAGAAATTCACCCCAGGACACGCATGTGATTTTTCAACCAACTTTGGTGCACGGGAGCATGTGCTTGCAGTTCAAATTTTAATTATGCACATTAAATTACCAGAAACTCAATTAATGTATAAAAAAGGCCAAACGAACCCGGAATAATTCCAGCATTTAACAGGGCACTCATGTAGTTCTATGTTGCCTCTGTAAAGAAACTCAAGGGGGGGTAGCGTATATCGTTCCGCACTCAAAGTGACACGTTCCCTCTCAAAACCACGAGCCTTCTTGAGAGAAGCTCCGGTTTGCAAGAAGCTTATACGAAAATGTGGCACCCAGGCTCAGAGAAACCGGAACGCCCCGTATTCCAGCCCAGATATCGAGGAGAAGTCTCTGGAATACAACACTGCTTGACATAGAACAAATCAGCTCTTATTACAAGAATAATAATTACACGGGTCTGATGTTACAAAGAAGCACATCAGCACGGCGACACTACGCCTGCGATACTATACTTGCTCTGTGCTAGCAGCAGAACAACTCATAGCAGCGGAATACTTCTAGCAGCGGAACAACGACGAAGGTGGTGAACTCCACTCCGCAGGGACTCAGGCCGGGACACGATCTAGCTCGGACGCATGGCAACCTCGACAAGCAATAAAGCAATCATGGCATCACCTACAATCTGGCATGACACGCCAGGTCAGTACATTGAATGTACTTGCAAGCTCACAACAACCATAAACATCAAGGCAAGACAATAACATAGCATTAAGCAGGTTAATTAAATTAACATCTACCATGATACGACAGCAACTACTAAGCATGATATGAAACTACTACAATACTAATAAATCACCATTTCAGATCTCCATAACCATATCTCTCTTGGCTAACCGGCCAAGCAATATACCATCTCGATCACCTCGTGATCAAAACCAAACGGTGATCTTTCCGGCGATCACAACCATGACCAACACTTGGCCTCAACATTATCATCAACATCCTGCCAATCTGTACTCCTCAAAATATAAACATATATATATATATATCACATATAAGTCATTCCGTCATGTGAGTGTTGATCGAACGGTGGGACCTAGTACGAACCCATGCCGATGACCGAGGACGCGGCCATCGATAGATTAAATACACACTCTGCATAGGTAGCGCACTTTACCCACACAACATAACTCATGGCCTCATACTCCCATTCGGGTGGACCAATGGCGTTCCGACAAAACCGATCTACTGCCATGACACTCTCCCGGCCACTCCGACTCACTCCCCTTAGGGCTAGTCCTTGGTGGCCCCGTGTCCACCAAAGACACAACGACCACCGTCGTGGTCAAAACATAAACGTCCCAAACGGGGACAAAAAGGCGCCTAACAACTACGGGCACACAAGGTCATGTCCGCCTACCTGATCAGGGTAGCGTCCGCCCATAACCTTCCCTCGTTGGAGGCACCGGCGAGAGGCACGGCAATACACCGCATTAGGGCATTTCCCATAAAGGCAAATGTGGTTGCACTGGAAAAGCCCGGTTCGGTGGCACCTAACCAAGTTAATGACGAAATTTATCCCCAAAAATGTAATTGTGATAACTGATACTCCGATATCAACTGCCAACCTATAATCCAAGTCATAGCAATATCCAACAAATAATCCAAGCATAATATCATCATCTCAAAATACTCCAAGGGTAGCACAACACTACTGTCATGATGAATCTGAAACAATAATCCTAGTACTCCAATAAAAAGAATAAAACTATTCGTCTAAGATCCACATGTAAACATCATCCCCGAAAATAATACTCCAAGCAACAGAACATCAACTAGCATCATGAAAATAATCATACTAACCACTAATCCAAAGGCAGCATGATATCTAATGTAATACTCTACAATAACAGATACCATCATGAAAATAATCATAATAGCCACTAGGAATCCAAAGGCACATGTCAACCACATACTCATCAAAAATATAATCCTAGAACTCCAAGCAATATCATGGCAATATCAAGATCAAATCAATACTCTGGGAAATGCCATGAACAGATCACACATAGCTAAAGCAATATTTTAAACAAGTTCAAATAAATAAACCATGTCACTGCATTGCAATCATGCAAATGGAGGGTGTGGCTTGCCTGGGGTGGAAGAAATCACCGGGAGAAAGTGCGAGAAACTCGCGGAAAGGATCGCCGGAAAACGTACTCTCTCAGAGAGGGCTGAATAAGGGCAGGGGCAAAATGGTCATTTTCAGAATGTCAAAACATGGTGAAAATGGTACCATCAGAACGGGCTCGACGAAAGAAAGAAGTGGGCATTGGATTCACCTCAAACGGAGTTGCGAGCAAAAAGTTATAAGCGCTTGAAATCCAGGGACCAATCTATAAAATAAACTCTACAAACAGGCCACTGAGCTGAAAAACAGAAAGCACATTTAGTTGAATACGCCTTCCAGCAGAGAAAGCGTATTTCTAGCCGTAATTAAGCGGAAATATGCTTTCCCAGAAGGAAAACGTACTTCTAACCGAACTAAGACCAAAATATGCTTTCCCTTAAAGAAAACGCATTTCAGCAAATGCGTTTCCACTTATCCAGCTAGGCAAACGCGGGGCTGGCTCGTGTGACGCTGACGTGCGGGTCCCATGTGGGTGGGGCCGTCACTTATCCACGCTGGACCGAGCGTGGTCAACGTCGTGCGGCTGACCGGTGGGGTCGAGGCGACGCGGGGCCCGCCTGGCCTGGTCACCGCCCTCAACCTCTTGCTCGCCCGCGATGCAAAGGACAGCCACGCGCGCCGGCGACGGGCCGGGCGGCTCCGGCCACCTCTGGCTGGGGAAAGACCGCCGGAGGGATCGGGGAAGGGCGCCACATCCATTTGGCTGGGTCACGGTTGCCGGGGAGGGGTGGAGCACGAGATAGCCACGGTGGCAGAGAGCAACGGTGGCGGCAAAGGTTGGGGACACGCAGCCTGCGGCACTCCGGCGAGAGGGTGGGGTGGCGGAGAGGTTCACCAGAGCATGGGGAAGACTCCGGTGGCTACAGAAAGGAGGGGGGGCTCGACTCACTCGGATTTAGGCCGGAGGGGGCGGCGGCCATGGCGGCCATGGGAGGGACAGAGAGCTCTAGGAGCTTGGGCGAGTGGTTGGGGAGGGAGCTGGAGATGAGGTGAGGTCGATTGTGAGCTCGAGAGGCCTCGGGGGTAGCTTATATAGCCGAGGGGAGGGGGAGTCGTGCTGGCGCTGCCGCAGATGCGTGTCCGGTGCTGCGGACGCGTGTGCACACGCATGAGCTCGGGGTTAGGAGACGAGGAGGAGCAGTGGAGGCTCTCACGGGGCAGAGAAGGCCAAGGTGGCGTGGGAAGGAAGAAGACGGCGACGAACTGAGCCAAAATGCCACTGTGCTCTCGTGGGTGTTCGGCGGCGAGTGTCGGTGAGCGTGGGTGAGGGGTTTTACTGAGAGGGATAGAGGTCCAGGAGGACGGCGATGACACGGTAAATCTATTAGACATGCTCGTGCTCGATGAGACGCCGAGCAGAGGAGGGGCCCGAGCAAAAAGCCATTCAGCTCGTGTCCATGGCATGCCATAGAGGTTTCAACTCCGGTGGTAACTTTGTTAAAAGTGATCTGGTTAAACGGTAAGTAGTCGCTGAAGTTTACTGCAGTAAACTTGGGTGAGCACTACTGATCAACAGGAAAGGTTTTGGATCCAATGGAGTTGTCTGAGAGGTTGAGGTAAAGAAGGACTTTCATCCTGGTAAATTTGAGAAGGTTTGGACCAAGATAAATCATAGTTGCTTTGCAACTGACCAAAATGGTCCAGAAACTTGATCAAGAAGGTGCACTCACATGGTGTATCAAATTGAGCTCAAATTGGGCAAGGCAGAGTCATTTGGTCCTATGAAGATGCTCAAAAAGTCTCATACCAATTGGCCAAGCCAAACTGGTACTTGCTTCACAAACATCTCCTCTGGATAGAAACTTGCAAAAATTCTAGAGGAATAATGGCTTCATGAACCATGCCCAAAATGGGTGGAGGTAAGTTATATGGATAATAGAAGGCCTAGAAAAATTGGCAGCCATAATGGAGCAAGATAAAATATACTTGCTTCACAAACTAAAATTTTGGGCAGAATCAAATAATTGAAGATGAGCTCACATGGAGGCCTGACATGAGCTCTAATTTGGTGGAGGGCTATGATATGATGATATGAGGGATCATGCAAAATGGCAACTCATTTGGATATGCCTAGCTTGCACCTCCTTCACAAAGCTTCTTTCTGGATAGAATCTTTGGAAAATCATAATTAAATAATTACTAGGAAAATGAGGTTGCCTTTTGGCATGTGGCAATTATATGGACTGGAAAATGTGTCCAAGGAGTTTTAGGTCAATTGGGAAAAGGAAAATAGCACTTGCTTCACAATGTGCCATTTATGGAAGAATAGGTAATGAATTATTTGAGCATGATGATAAACATGACAAATGAAATATTTTGCCATATTTGAGAAATATATGACCCAAAAAATTTATGAGAATTATTTTGGAATTTCAGGAGTGATGGAAATAAAGGTTGCTTCACAACCTAGGGCAGACAGGGTTATTCCTTTAATAGAAAAAAGGAATGTTCCCTAGAAAAAGATTTTAGGGTTTGGTCAAGCAGTGAAGTGACATGATCTTGGCAAGGTTTTGAGAATGATGAGCTACTTGGGAGGGGAAATGAGGATGATTTCCCATGTGGCAAGGCCACAGAACCACTCCAAGAAGAAGAACAGAGCAAAAACCAATAAATCAAAAGAAAAAGAAAAGGGCCAAAATCCAGGCGGTTACACAAAACTTGTTCCTATTCGGCCAATTTTTTTACCACAGCGTGGTAGTACCATGACATGACACCATGCCAAGTTTCATGATTTTCAAGCATGTTTTGGATTTACAAGAATTTTAAAACCATGTTTCTCAATGTTCTCGGCCGAGCCACGATGCCCAGATGTTTGAATTTCATTCCCATTTCTTGCATGGGACCTAGAAATTCACCCGAAGACACACATGTGATTTTTCAACCAACTTTGGTTACGGTGTACAAAAGTAGGGGATCTCCTTTTTACCCCACTACTTGTGCACGGGCAGTCAGAGCCGCACCTGCGGCCACACTTAGCAGGGCAAAGGGAGGGAGTAGAAGCACAAGAATACAAGAGCAGCGCTCCAGCCAGGGGGCACAGAAGACGGGAAAAGCAACGCCAAGACCAGAGACACAAAGAGCAAGAGGGTGAAGTGGACTCCCGCGGCATGACCCTTGCCGGGGCGGCCTCCGCAGCCCCGGAAAGAGCCTTGCCGGGGCAACTTTCCCAACACCAGCAGAGCACGCCACCCTTGAGCCCAATGGTTCCAACACCATTAACCACATTGGAACCAAGGCTCGCGAGGCACCTCCATGGTGGCATGCAGATCTTTGTGAAGACCAGAAGATGACGACCCTCGGTAAGATCCTTGCCGAGGAAATCCACGAGACCCCCGGCAAGATCCTTGCCGGGGACGACCGCGATGCCACGACAAGACCCTTGCCGGGCCCCGGCGAGACCCTTGCCGAGGACACATGTGGGGCCATAGCCAGACCCACGTCTGCCAAGACTCCACCGCCGTTCCCATACAGCTGCCAACCCAACCAGCTGGGCAGGCACCTGCGTGCCAACGTGCGGCTTCCAGGCCAATTCAGCAAGCACCTGCGTGGTGGCATGCAGATCTTCGTAAGACCCTACCACCACGCCATCTCAGCAACCTGCCAGCCTATGTGGCGATGCATGCCTCGCTAGCCTGGATGCGTGTCAGAGCGAGGCGGAGTGGCGACGGACGGGACGGGCCTCGTTGCCATCCCCACTAAAGCAACGGGACACCTAAGGGGCGCATTTAATGCGCCTTGTCCCGTAATGACATGCGATAAGCTTGTACACTGTATACCTTTCCACCTCCTGTGTGCCATTGTGGCAACCACTTTTGTCTATAAAAGGAGGCCTGAGGCATACGGGAGAAGGATTAGGATCTTTTGGACTACGCACGCCCCATAGCTAGTTCGAGAGCTCAAGAACACTCAAATATACATCAAAGGAGGACTAGGGTATTACGCATCTTCATGGCCAGAACCTGGGTAAACGATCCTTGTGCTGACTACCAGACCCGCTGTTTGCACAACCCCACGCCCGCCAACCATAGAAGGGATCCCAGTGATTCCATAGGTGTCGTTTCCACCGACATCTTTGGCGCGCCAGGTAGGGGGCGCAGTTGTGAAAATCCGGTCTAGCAGTTAGTTTAGCAGTTCTTCATCGCCATGGCTCCCAAGAAGAAGACGATCACAGCGATCGGTTCATCGGGAGCCGAACGGCCCGTACCAGTGCGGGCGAGTGGTGGGGCGGTCGCGGACGGAAGCCGAGGCGGCACACGAACACCCACATCGCTCTGGCAGTCAAAGCCTGGCGAGCGGCGTTGTTCATGCGCGAGACGACAGGCCGCACGCCGCCAGATCCAAAGACGGAGCCGGCCCCCCCTCAGGCGGCGCGGGGCCCTCCAAGGGCGGAGTCGTGCCACCTACGGGCGGTGCAACGACGTCCAAGACGACTACGCTGGCGCCCACAACGCGCTCTTCCTAGGTTGTGCGCGACGAGCAGAGTCACCATGCTAGTAACCCCAGGCGCCGCCGTGGGAAGAGTCATGTGCCTCATTTGCGGGACGTAGAAGGCCAGCATGCATGCTGAGGCGCTGGCGAAAATGGCGCACAGCCTCAAGGCCATGATAGAGCTCCTTCTAACTTGGTTAGAAGTCGGAGCGCGTCACAGTCCACACAGCTTTCGCCGCCACCCACGCCAACAGAAGCTTTGGCGCACGCCCAGTTGCTCCTCGACTTTCCTCCTGCTGCGGAAAAGCTCGACGAGTGGAGAGCCACCATCCGGAGCCTTGTCGGTGTTGCCAACAAAGATGAGCCGCGACCAGCGGGGCCTCGGGCCGGCGCTCCGTCGAGCCACCGCATGCGAATGGTGGAAGGACCGGAGGTGCTGCGGCCACGGTGCACTCTCCTCCCCCACGCCAGCCACCGCGGGTGACGGTCCGTCGTGATGACGCTTGTGATAACATTTCCATAGCATTGTCCGACCCACGGACCCACTGCGATCAGCGCCAAGTTATTTGGGAGCGAGCCCATGAAGACGCTCGAACCATCATCGAGCGCCGGCGCGGAGCACGCCACTAGTCAGATACGTGGGCGGGGCCCACTATGGACCACCCATCACCGGGAGGCACTAGCGGCCTAACGTACGAGGTGGGTTGCCCAGCCTTTACCCGTGAGCTGCGGCAGTTCCAGTGGCCCTCCCACCGCACGTTCAAGCCCGACGTTGGCAAGAAGTACAACGGCAAGACCCACCCATCGGAGTTCCTCGGCATCTACACAATTGCGATGCAAGCTGCTGGAGCTCGCGACGATAAGGTGCTCGCCAATTACTTCCCGTTGGCACTTAAACCCAATGTCATGTCATGGTTGATGCACTTGCCGGCGGATTCCATTTCTTCTTGGTCGGATTTGTGCCATGAGTTCGTTGGCGCCTTCACCGGAGGCCAGCGAGCTCATGGCCGGGCAAGCGATTTGCATATCATCCCCCAGAAGGAAGGTGAAACCCTGCGCAAGTACATACAAAGGTTCAGTCAGGTGCAGTACAACATCCCAGGTGTTCATCCCACCACTGTGATCAGCGCTTTCCATCAAAATGTGCGCAACCACAAGATGCATGAAGAGCTGGCGATGAATAAGGTTAAACATGTGGCCGAACTTTATGTTCTGGCCGATAGGTGCGCTCGAGCTGAAGAGGGGAGGAAGTACCCCGGTGAGGACGCCGACGCGGAAACCGACTCCATGGACGAAGACACAGCCGCCCCGACGAAGAAGGACCGGCGCCGCAAATGAAAGCGCAAGGGAAAGACCGTGCTTGCCGTCGAGGGATCCAAGGACACCGGCGCCGCCAAGAAGGCCAAGGCAGATGACCCCGGCAAGGAAATTGCTGGGTGCACCACTTGCTGGGCCTTGGCGGCTACCGACAAGCCAAGAGGCTCCGACAAGCAATACTGCAAGATCCACCGCACCAAGGTCCACGACCTCCAGAACTGCCGGCAAGTGGAGCTGCTTGCTGAGATGAAAAAAGCGGAGTATGAGAGGCGGGACAAGGAGAAGGGTTAGGATGGTGCCGAGGGATCCGGAAAGAAGTATGGCGGCCAAGGAGGTCGCCGCGACAAGGATAACCAGCAAGAGAGGCCCGCTCGGGTCCGCGACAAGAAGTAAGAAGACAATGGTCATGACGAGGACGACGAGTCCGGCGAGCATGAGTTCCAAAAAGCTACGGAGTCCATGTGCGTCGACGGTGGCGCCTCGCCTCACACCTCTCACCGCCAGCTCAAGCAGTGGGCGCGTGATATCACAGCAGTGGAACCATCGTTTGATGCTCAAAAGCCACTGAAGTGGTCCAGCAAGCCTATCATTTTTGACACCAAGGACCAACCTGATCCCACAACTGCGGTCGGGTGTTTGCCGTTGTTGGTGTCGCCAACAATATGCAACCTCAAGGTGACAAAAATGCTAGTTGACGGCGGGGCCGGTCTGAACTTGATCTCGCCTGTTGTGATTGTATGCAACCTTCTTCTTGTAGACGTTGTTGGGCCTACAAGTTCAGAGGTTTGTAGGACAGTAGCAAATTTCCCTCAAGTGGATGACCTAAGGTTTATCAATCCGTGGGAGGTGTAGGTTGAAGATGGTCTCCCTCAAACAACCCTGCAACCAAATAACAAAGAGTCTCTTGTGTCCCCAACACACCCAATACAATGGTAAATTGTATAGGTGGACTAGTTCGGCGAAGAGATGATGATACAAGTGCAATATGGATGGTAGATATAGGTTTTTGTAATATGAAAATATAAAAACAGCAAGGTAACTAATGATAAAAGTGAGCGTAAACGGTATTGCAATGCGTTGAAACAAGGCCTAGGGTTCATACTTTCACTAGTGCAAGTTCTCTCAACAATAATAACATAAATGGATCATATAACTATCCCTCAACATGCAACAAAGAGTCACTCCAAAGTCACTAATAGCGGAGAACAAACGAAGAGATTATTGTAGGGTACGAAACCACCTCAAAGTTAATCTTTCTGATCGATCTATTCAAGAGTCCGTAGTAAAATAACATGAAGCTATTCTTTACATTCAATCTATCCTAGAGTTCATACTAGAATAACACCTTAAGACACAAATCAACCAAAACCCTAATGTCACCTAGATACTCCAACGTCACCTCAAGTATCTGTGGGTATGATTATACGATATGCATCACACAATCTCAGAGTCATCTATTCAACCAACACAAAGAACTTCAAAGAGTGCCCCAAAGTTTCTACCGGAGAGTCAAGACGAAAACGTTATGGATGTTACGGAACCCGCAAGTTGATCACCAAAACATCCATCTAGTAGATCACGTGATATCCCATTGTCACAACAGATAATCACATGCAAGACATACACCAAGTGTTCTCAAATCCTTAAAGACTCAATCCGATAAGATAACTTCAAGGGAAAACTCAATCCATTACAAGTGAGTAGAGGGGGATAAACATCATAAGATCCAACTATAATAGCAAAGCTCGCGATACATCAAGATCGTGCCAACTCAAGAACACGAGAGAGAGAGAGAGAGAGAGAGAGAGATCAAACACATAGCTACTGGTACATACCCTCAGCCCCGAGGGTGAAGTACTACCTCCTCGTCATAGAGAGCGCCGGAATGATGAAGATGGCCACCGGTGAGGGATCCCCCCTCCGGGAGGGTGCCGGAACGGGTCTAGATTTGTTTTCGGTGGCTAGAGAGGCTTGCGGCGGCAGAACTCCTGATCTAGGTTATGTTCTAGAGTTTTCAGTATATATATGAGGTTTTGGCATCGAGAACAAGTCAGGGGGTCTCCGGGCCGTCCATGAGGTAGGGAGGCGCGCCATGGGGGTGGGCGCGCCCCCCACCCTCGTGGGCAGCCCGGGACTCTTCTGGCCCAACTCTTTTACTCCATGACCTTCTTCTGGTACAAAAATAAGTTTCATGAAGTTTCAGGTCAATTGGACTCTGTTGGGTTTTGTTTTTCTGCGATACTCAAAAACAAGGAAAAAACAGAAATAGGCACTAGGCTCTAGGTTAATAGGTTAGTCCCAAAAATCATATAAAATAGCATATAAATGCATACAAAACATCCTAGATGGATAATGTAATACCATGGAACAATAAAAAATTATACATATGTTGGAGACGTATCAAGCATCCCCAAGCTTAATTCCTGCTCGTCCTCGAGTAGGTAAATGATAAAACAGAATTTTTGATGTGGAATGCTACCTAACATAATCATCAATATAATCTTCTTTATTGTGGCAAGAATATTCAGATCCATAAGATTCAAGAAAAAAATTTAATATTGACATTAAAATAATAATACTTCAAGCATACTAACCAAGCAATTATGTCTTATCAAAATAACATAGCCAAAGAAAGCTTATCCCTACAAAATCATATAGTTTGGCCATGCTTCATTTTCGTCACACAAAATGCTCCCATCATGCACAACCCCGATGACAAGCCGTGCAATTGGTTCATAATTTTTAACGCGCTTCAGCCTTTTCAACCCTCACGCAATACATGAGCGCAAGCCATGGACATAGCACTATGGGTGGAATAGAGTATGATGATAGGGGTTATGTGAGAAGATAAAAAAGAAGAAAGTCTCACATTGACGCGACTAATCAATGGGCTATGCAGATGCCCATCAATTGATGTCAATGCGAGGAGTAGGGATTGCCATGCAACGGATGCACTAGAGCTATAAATATATGAAAGCTCATCAAAATAAACTAAGTGGGTGTGCATCCAACTTTCTTGCTCACAATGACCTAGGGCATTTTGAGGAAGCCCATCATTGGAATATACAAGCCAAGTTGTGTAATGAAAAATTCATTAGTATATGAAAGTGACAAAATAAGAGACTCTCTATCATGAAGATCATGGTGCTACTTTGAAGCACAAGTGTGGAAAAAGGATAGTAACATTGCCCCTTCTCTCTTTTTCTCTCATTATTTATTTATTTTATTTTTTATTTGGGCCTTCTCTTTTTTTATGGCCTCTTTTTTTATTTGGGCTTCTTTGGCCTCTTTTTTTGTCTGGAGTCTCATCCCGACTTGTGGGGGAATCATAGTCTCCATCATCCTTTCCTCACATGGGACAATGCTCTAATAATGATGATCATCACACTTTTATTCACTTACAACTCAAGAATTACAACTCGATACTTAGAACAAAATATGACTCTATGTGAATGCCTCCGGCGGTGTACCGGGATATGCAATGAAGAAAGAGTGACATGTATGAAAAATTAGCATGGTGGCCTTGCCACAAATACGATGTCAACTACATAATCATGCAAGGCAATATGACAATGATGAAGCGCGTCATAATAAATGGAACGGTGGAAAGTTGCATGGCAATATATCTCGGAATGGCTATGGAAATGCCATAATAGGTAGGTATGGTGGCTGTTTTGAGGAAGATATAAGGAGGTTTATGTGTGATAGAGCGTATCGTATCATGGGGTTTGGATGCACCGGCGAAGTTTGCACCAACTCTCAAGGTGAGAAAGGGTAATGCACGATACCGAAGAGGCTAACAATGATGGAAGGTTGAGAGTGCGTAATATCCATGGACTCACATTAGTCATAAAGAACTCATATACTTATTGCAAAAGTTTATTAGCCCTCGAAGCAAAGTACTACTACGCATGCCCCTAGGGGGATAGATTGGTAGGAAAAGACCATCGCTCGTCCTCGACCGCCATTCATAAGGAAAGCAATCAAAGAACACTCCATGCTTCAAATTTGTCACACAACGTTTACCATACGTGCATGCTACGGGACTTGCAAACCACAACACAAGTATTTCTCAATTTCACAATTACTCAACTAGCACGACTCTAATATCACCACCTAAGTATCAAACTTCTCTTAGTATTCAATGCACTTTATATGGAAGTTTTTATTATACCCATCTGGAATGCCCATAATATTAGGACTAAATTCATAACCAAAGAAAATTACCACGCTGTTCTAAAAGACTCTCAAAATAATATAAGTGAAGCATGAGAGATCGTCTATTTCTTCAAAATAAATCTACCATCGTGCTCTAAAAGGATATAAGTGAAGCACTAGAGGAAATGACAAATTACTCCGAAAGATATAAGTGAAGATCGATGAGTAGTCGAATAATTATGCAACTATGTGAAGACTCTATAACATTTAAGAATTTCAGATCTTTGGATTTTATTCAAACAGCAAGAGAAACAAAAGAAAATAAAATGACGCTCCAAGCAAAACACATATCATGTGGTGTATAAAAATATAGCCTCAAGTAAAGTTACAGATGAACGAAGACGAAAGAGGGGATGCCTTCCGGGGCATCCCCAAGCTTAGGATCTTGGTTGTCCTTGAATATTACATTGGGGTGCCTTGGGCAGCTTAGGCTCTTGCCACTCCTAATTCCATAGTCCATAAAATCTTTACCCAATACTTGAAAACTTCACAACACAAAACTCAACAGAAAACTCGTAAGCTCCGTTAGTATAAGAAAATAAAACCACCACTTAGGTACTGTTGTGAACTCATTATAAATTCATATTGGTGTAATATCTACTGTATTACAACTTCTCTATGGTTCATACCCTCCGATACTACTCATAGATTCATCAAAATAAGCGAACAACACATAGAAAACAGAATCTGTCAAAAACAGAACAGTTTGTAGTAATCTGTATCATTCAAATACTTCTGTAACTCCAAAAATTCTGAAATAAATTTTTGGACGTGAGGAATTTGGCTAATAATCGTTTTCAAAAAGAATAAACCTAAAATAGCTCTCCGGTAAAAAATGGCAGCTAATCTCGTGAGCGCTAAAGTTTCTGTATTTTACAGCAAGATCATAAAGACTTCACCCAAGAGTTCCCAAAGGTTCTACTTGGCACAAACACTAATTAAAACATAAAACCACATCTAACCAGAGGCTAGATGAATTATTTATTACTAAACAGGATAAAAAAGTAAAGAACAAAAATAAAATTGGGTTGCCTCCCAACAAGCGCCAACGTTTAACGCCCCTAGCTAGGCATGATGATTTCGATGATGCTCACATAAAGGATAAGGATTGAAACATAAAGAGAGCATCATGAAGAATATTACTAGAAAATTTAAGTCGAACACACTTCATATGCATAGGGATAACTCATGGGACCAATAACCAACTAGCATAGGAAGGCAAAAGAAAGATAACTTTAAAACTTTAAGCACATAGAGAGGAAACTTGATATTATTGCAATTCCTACAAGCATATGTTCCTCCCTAATAATAATTTTCAGTAGCATCATGAATGAATTCAACCATATAAAAATCACATAAAGCATTCTTTTCATGATCTACAAGCATAGAAAATTTACTATTCTCCACATAAGCAAAATTCTTCTCATTCGGAATAGTGGGAGTATCATAAGGAACTCGAATACTATAAATTGTTTCCATATTAAAAGAGTAATGTTCATAAAAAACTTAATAGTAATCACAAAAAGTTTTATAAATACAATCATCACTACTTTTTATAGCATAAGTTTCATCACAATAATCATCATAAGTAGCAACTTGGTTCTCATCATAATCAATTGAAACCTATTCCGAAATAGTTGAATCATTACTAAATAAAGTCATGACCTCTCCAAATCCACTTTCATAATTGTCACAATAAGATTCAACACCCTCCAAAATAGTGGGATCATTACTTCCTAAAGTTGACACTCTTCCAAACCCACTTTCATCAATATAACCATCATAAGTAGGAGGCATGCTATCATCATAATAAATTTGCTCATCAAAACTTGGGAGGCTAAAATTATCATCTTCATTAAACATAGCATCCCCAAGCTTGGGACAAACATTAATTGCAGCAAATATATTCTCAAACATGTAATTCTCATCAAACATAGCATCCCCAAGCTTGTGGCTTTGCATATCATTAGCATCATGGGTATTCAAAGAATTCATACTAACAACATTGCAATCATGCTCATCATTCACATATTTGGTGCCAAACATTCTAATGCATTCTTGTTCTAGCACTTGAGAACAATTTTCCTTCCCATCATTTTCAGAAAGACATTAAAAAGATGAAGCATATGAGGCAACCTTAATTCCATTTTTTTGTAGTTTTGTTTTATAGACTAAACTAGTGATAAAACAAGAAACTAGACGATTCGATTGCAAGATCTAAAGATATACCTTCAAGCACTCACCTCCCCGGCAACAGCGCCAATGATCAAAAGGCTGCAGATCCCGGATGGAGACCTCAAAGAGACGGGCACGTTTCAAGGGGTCAACCCAGGGAGGAGTCAGCCGAAGGGTAAGGACACACTGCCCGTGACGTTTGCAGGCGAGTTAAACTATAGTACGGAGATGATTATTTTCAATGTAGCCGAGATCCCCTTGCCCTAAAACGGGATCCTCGGCCGCCTAGCACTAGCCAAGTTCATGGTAGACTCACATTACGCCTACAACACGCTGAAGATGCCTGGGCCGATGACCATCATCATCGTCCCTATTGACAAGAAGGATGTGATAATCTGCGCTGACCAACTCTACCGGGAGGTGGTTGCAGCGACTGCCGCCAAGGCACTTGCTCCTATCGTCGAAGCCGCGGGAGGGAAGAAACCGGCAGGACCCCTCGCACCCACTCCAGCAAGCGCACCTCTTCGGAGTATAGTGCTCCCGTCTAGGACGTGCCAGAGAGATCCACCGGCAAGAGCAAGAAATCCAGAGTTGCACCACCAGAGACCAAGAAGGTGTCCGTCAAGGAGGATGGCACGGGAGGGGCTTTTACCATAAGCTCCACCCTCGATAGCAAATAGGAAGGCACACTCATCACTTTCCTGCGGGCGAATGTCGATGTGTTTGCATGCCAAGCATCCAACATCCCCAGCGTTCCCAGGAAGGTGATTGAGCACCATCTTGTTGTTTGTCCTCACGCGTGAACTGTCAAGCAGAAGGTCAGGAAGCAGGCTCTGGAACGGCAAGAGTTCATCACAGAGGAAATCAGGAAGTTGGAAGCGGGAGCCTTGGTAAGAGGGGTACTCCATCCGATGTGGCTGGCCAATCCGGTGGTGGTGCGCAAGGCAAATGGGAAGTGGAGACTGTGTATTGATTACACAGACATCAATAAGGCTTATCCAAAGGACCCTTTTCCCGTTACCGTGCATCGACTAGATTGCTGGCTCCACGGCTGGGTGTGACTTGTTATCATTCCTTGATGCTTACTCGGGATACCACCAGATCTTCATGGCGAAGGAAGATGAAGAGAAGACATCGTTCATCACCCCATGTGGTAAGTATTGTTTTCATGCGAATGCCTTTCGGGTTGAAGAGCGCTGGCTCGACGTTTGTGAGAGCAGTTCAAATTGGTTTTGAGCCTTAGCTGCATAGAAATATGGAAGCTTATATGGATGACATAATGGTCAAAACCAAGGACAAGGCAACATTCGTACAAGATTTAGAAGAGACGTTTGCAAATTTGCGCAAGATCATCCTCAAGCTGAACCCTGAGAAGTGTGTCTTCGGTGTTCCGTCCGGCAAACTTCTCGGGTTCTTTGTGTCATAGCGTGGGATCGAGGCGAATCCAGACAAGATCAAGGCAATTGAGCAAATTGAGCCGCCTAGGCGGATCAAGGATGTGCGTCGGCTCACTGGCTGCGTTGCCGCCATGAGCAGGTTCATCTCCAAGTCTGCTGAACGTGCCCTTCCCTTTTTCAAAATCTTGAAGAAGGTGGGCACAATGGAATGGACCCTAGAGGCCGAGGCAGCCCTGCATGATTTGAAGAAGTACCTCTCCTCTATGCCAATACTGGTTGCGCCTAAGACACAAGAACCGTTGCTGCTGTATTTAGCGGCAATGAACCAAGTGGTCAGCGCCGCGCTAGTGGCATAGAGGGAGGTTGACGAAGAGGCAGTGGCAATGGCAGGGCTAGCGGATGGCAAACCAGAGCTCCCCCAGCAAGGCCCCCGGCAGAGTCTGGCGCTGGCGAAGCAGAAGCGACGCAACCAAATGAGATAGTGCAGAAGAAGAAGATGATGCAGCACCCGGTTTACTTTGTCAGCTCCCTCTTGCAGGGGGCTAGGTCAAGGTACTCCGGTGTGCAGAAATTGCTCTTCGGCCTCCTTATGGCCTCGAGGAAGCTGCATCATTACTTCCAAGCACATCTAATCAGCGTCATCACCCGCCTCCCATTACAACCGATATTACATAACCCAGACGCAACCGGGAGGATTGTGGAATGGGCCTTGGAACTGTCGAGCTTTGGGTTGAAGTTTGAAAGCACTTCGACAGTTCAGAGTAGAGTCTTGGCAGAGTTCATTGTGGAATGGACCTCAACGCCCAACGAGGAGATTCAGGAGACCGCCCTCCCCGGCAAGGAAGCAAGTCATGACTGGATTATGTATTTTGACGGGGCTTTCTCGCTGGAAGGCGCCGGTGCTGGTGTGCTACTCGTCGCACCCACCGGAGAGCACCTCAAGTATGTAGTCCAGATGCACTTTCCTAGGGAGATGTCAACAAACAACGAGTACGAGGGGTTGCTTGCCGTTCTCAGGATCGGGGCAGACCTCGGGATCAAGAAGATCATCGTCAGGGGTGATTCACAACTTGTCGTCAAGAAAGTCAACAAAGATTATCAAAGCCCATTGATGGAGTCCTACGTAGACGAAGTGAGGAAGCCGAAAGAGCGTTTTGACGGTATACAAGCGGAGCATGTTCCCCGAGTGGAGAACGACATAGCCAGCTACTTGTCGAAACGCGCTGCCTTCAAATTGCCTGTGGAACCAGGTACTTTTGTGCTTCGATTAACTCAACCATCTGTTGAAAAATCGACAGGGCAGAAAAAGCGGAGGAAATCAGGCCCCGACAAGTAATTTCCCGCCGAGCTCCTAGGTGCCGCCGGCAAAGATGTTGCCATGGACGCTGAGCTTTCCATGGGGCAACAGACTCCGGCAGGGCGTCAAGGCCTGGCCTTAGAGACAGTCGTTCCCATGACAGAGGAAATGCCTTTGGCCCTTGCCGTCGAGCCCCAGGCTCTGGCATGGGCACATCATACCGTCCGATTCCTCCAAACAAGGGAACTCCCTGAGGAGCAGGAAGAAGCAAAGAAAGTAGCCCGTCAGTCTGCCATGCATCAATTCGTCGACGATGTTCTGTCCAGGAAAAGACCAAACGGTGTGAAATTCAAGTGCATTCCCCGGGAGGAAGGACTGGAGCTGTTGGCAAAGATACACGGAGGCATATGTGGCTCCCACATAGGGTCGAGGGCCCTTGCCGGCAAGGCATTCGGGCAAGGATTCTTCTGGCCCACAACCCTCCAGGATGCAACGGCACTAGTAACCAAGTGTGAAGCGTGCCAGTTCCATTCAAAGAAGCTTCATCAACCAGCTCAATCTCTCGAAACAATCCCTCTTTCCTGGCCATTCTCGGTCTGGGTGAGGGAGTCCTGGATTAGGGGGTCCTCGGACAGCCGAACTATATACTTTAGCCGGACTGTTGGGCTATGAAGATACAAGATTGAAGACTTCGTCCCGTGTCCGGATGGGACTCTCCTTGGCGTGGAAAGCAAGCTTGGCAATTCGGATCTGTAGATCTCCTCCCTGTAACCGACTCTGTGTAACCCTAGCCCCCTCCGGTGTCTATATAAACCGGAGGGTTTAGTCCGTAGGACAACAACAATCATACCATAGGCTAGCTTCTAGGGTTTAGCCTCTACGATCTCGTGGTAGATCAACTCTTGTAATACTCATATCATCAAGATCAATCAAGCAGGAAGTAGGGTATTACCTCAATCGAGAGGGCCCGAACCTGGGTAAACATCGTGTCCCCTGCCTCCTATTACCATCCACCTTAGACGCAGAGTTCGGGACCCCCTACCCGAGATCCGCCGGTTTTGACACCGACTTTGGTGCTTTCATTGAGAGTTCCACTGTGACGTCACCGTAAGGCTAGATGGCTCCTTCGATCATCGGCAACGATGCGATCTAGGGTGAGGTTTTCCTCCCCGGACAGATCTTCATATTCGGCGGTTTCGTACTGTGGGCCAACTCGCTTGGCCATCTGGAGCAGATCGAGAGCTACGCCCCTGGCCATCAAGTCAGGTTTGGAAACTTGAACTATACTGTCGACATCCACGGAGACTTGATGTTCGACGGATGCGAGCCCATGTCAGGTGCGCTGCACAATCACGACGGGCATGACTTAGCTCTGCCGTCGGACAATGTTCGGGAGATCACACTTGCAACTACTCCGGCCCTTAATCCGAAACAAATTGCGCCATCTTAGGACTGGTGGATGGACCCCGCCACGGAGGACGCACACGCAGTGGCGATAGAGACGAATACTGACTTCACCTCCTACGAGACCCGTGTTGCCGAACCGTTGGATTCGTCCCCGGCCATGGGCTCCAAGCCGCCTGCGTCCGTGCCTGTAGCGACCCGACCTCAGATGGTCAAGTCTCTGTGCTTCTGTGTCATCCCTGGATCGGTAATGCTGACACACACAGTACTCGAAGGATTTATAACAGAGTAGCAATCACACACTTATTACATCGAAGGTACCAAAGAGAACTTATTACAATAAATATGGCTGAAGGCCATCTAAAACGATAACAGCAGAAGGCTTGGAAGATAAAGTGAGTGCATCAACTCCAACGGCATAAGCGAGCTGCACGGCAGCGACCTACAATCCTTACTCCTCGTCGAAAAGTGCGCAACATAATACGTTGCAGCCCGAGAACGGGTCAACACATGGAATATGCTGGCAATGTAACACATAGAGAGTAATGAAAGAATAAGCTATTCTACATGCATATATGGCTGGTGGAAAGCTCTATGTTTACAGTTTTGCGAAAAGCCAATTTTTCCCTACATCAAAGGAATAAATTTTACTTTAACTATCATGGTGGTTGAAACATCATTGAGAAGGTATAACCCCAACTCAATGATCCCAATTAAATTGATTAACATCCCAACAATATTAATTTTAGAGTGATGAGATACATGTGAATACTCAAGTACTAGATACTCAGAATTGTCCATAACCAGGGACACGGCTAACCATGATTAGTTTGTACACTCTGCAGAGGTTTGCGCACTTTTCCCCACAAGACTCGATCGCCTCTGTTGGTTTCTCAGACCGCATGGTGTTTGAGAGACGGATGACCGAGACACGATCTTTGTAAACATTAACTCTCTACTCCGGATAGATCATACCAAACCTATAAAACCCACTACACGATGACCTACCTCTTGAGAGCTTCACGTAACTTACTCAACTATGCTAGAGCCCATAATAGCTTGTGGCTGCACACGGAAGTTTCTAGCATGAATAATCTCAGTTCCCTTAGAGCCTGGTGGCGGTCCATAGGAAGATCACACGGGTACCCCGGGATTTCCAAAAATAAAACAGACAACACTGGGTTCCCCAAGTGCCTCAATCCACCCAGATGTGTATTTAAGTTGCCACCTTAAAGTAAACCATTAATTAATAACCTCACATCTGTCGTGAATATCTCTCAAACCCAAACCACGTCTACGAGCATAGCATGGCAATATAAGCATAACGTAGAAGTAACTCCCAAGGGTTTGAAAGTAACAGGGCAATAGGTTCCTACCTCATCATCTACTTCCCAACCCACAAATTAATGCCATCCTAATCATGCAATGTTGGAGGGTTGATCTAATGCATAAAACTGGGTATGAAAAGATATGATCAAGTGTAACTTGCCTTGCTGACGATCCGTGAATCCTAGAGACTCGTAGTAACATGCTTCGCACTCCGGAAATTCAACGGAACAACGAAACTCAAACGGCGAGAAAAACAAGGTCCGTTTACTAATCTGAACTAGAGTCAAATTTTACAAAGATAAAAACTTGTTTGAGTTGATTATTTGGAAAGAGGGTTTCGAGATGAAACTCCAGGCGCTTGAATCGCTTGATTCCGATAAACGAGCGAAAAGATAAACAGGTTTGAAAATTGGATCAGAAATCGCAATCAGAATAATCGCGGAATAAATCTGATAAAAGAAAAGCGACGAACTACTAAATGAACAAACGTTCGTTAACAGAAACTAAACAGTGAACGCGTTCGTTAGATCGAACGGACGAACGGACGTTCGCTAAGTAAATAAACCGACGAAACAAACCGGTCTATATAAAAAAACGATCTAGGGTTTTATAATAAAAAAAACCGAAGGGTTTTCTAAAAAAACCGGCGGCGGGGTCGGGTACCTCGTGGCGCGTCCGTGGGCGGGCGGCTCCGTGGGTTCCGGGTGGGGCGGGGAGGCGGGCGAGGCGGCGGCTCAGCGAGGGGGCGACGGCCAGCGCTGGAGGCGGCGACAGGCGACTGGCGGCGGCCGGATCGGGCTCGGGCGGCTCGGGCTCGGGCTCCGGCGGCTTGGGGTGGTGGCGGGTGGTGGTGTGGCGGCGGGGCGGCGGCATATATAGGAGGGCGGGGGCGGGCGGCTTGGGGAAGGGGGCGCCCGGGGGTGGAGTCCGGCTCGGACTCGCCCTCGGCGTCCGTGCCAAGCACGGCGGCGCACGGGGAAGGCGGCGGCGCGGGCGGGCCGGCCTGGCTCGGCTGGGCCTTTGGCCCAGTCGGGCGCGGGTCCATTTTTTTTAAAACATTCCGCCGAACTTAATAAAATCATAGAAAAATAAATAAAAATCTAAAAATTCCAAAACAAGTTTTCTCCGTCTAAATAAAATATTTAGAACTAGAGGAACATTTCTTGGCCCCTAAAATGCAAATTTTTAAACATATGCAAATTTTTCTAGGGCAAATAAAATTCCAAATCAGTAAAATAAAATCCCAAAAATGATTTTAACATTTTTCCTCCGGTATTTCAATTAGTTTTGGAGAAGTCATATTATCTCCTCTCGTTTATTTTAAACTTGAAATATTTTTCCGGAGAGAAAATAATAAAATCCAATATCCTCGTCTTTCATTATTTGATAAAATTCAAATATGAAAATCGAAAAATCCCCAACTCTCTCCGAGGGTCCTTGAGTTGCTTTGGATTTCGAGGATAGCAAATGAATATGCAATAAAATATGATATGCATGGATGACCTATGTATAACATGCCAAATTGAAAATTTGGGATGTTACAAACCTACCCCCCTTAAGATGAATCTCGCTCTCGAGATTCGGGTTGGCTAGAAAATAGTTGCGGATGGTCCTTGCGAATATCATCTTCTCGCTCCCAGGTGGCTTTCTCCTCGGTATGGTGGTTCCATTGAACTTTACAAAACTTGATCACCTTGTTGCGAGTGACTCGGCTATCAAACTCCAAAATCTTTACTGGTTTCTCCTCATAAGTCAAATTATTATCCAATTGTATCGCCTCCAGGGGCACTGTATCCTTTAATGGTATGCCGGCCATCTCAGCGTGGCACTTCTTCAGTTGTGACACGTGAAACACATCGTGAACTCCTGACAATCCTTCGGGTAACTCCAGTTTGTAGGCAACTTCTCCCATTCGTTCCAAAACACGATACGGTCCTACAAATCTTGGGGCTAACTTTCCCTTTACTCCAAAACGTTTCACTCCCCTCAGGGGTGATACTCGCAGATAGGCTCTGTCTCCTACTTTATAGGTTATTTCCTTGCGTTTTGAATCCACGTAACTCTTCTGTCTGGACTGAGCAATCTTTAATCTGTCTCTGATTAGTTTAACCTTCTCCTCTGATTCCTTGATCAAGTCTGGTTCAAACAACTGACGGTCTCCAACCTCATCCCACATCAATGGTGTTCTACATCTGCGTCCATACAGAGCTTCGAACGGTGCCATCTTGAACTGGCTCGGTAGCTGTTGTTGTATGAGAACTCTGCGTACGGCAAATTATCATCCCAACTAGATCCATAATCTAGCGCACAGGCTCTCAACATGTCCTCCAAAATCTGATTGACTCTATCTGTTTGTCCATCCGTCTGTGGGTGGAACGCGGTACTAAACTCCAATTAGGTACCCAAAGTCTGGTGTAGTTGATGCCAAAACTTTGAAGTAAACTGTGTTCCTCTATCTGATACGATACTCCTCGGAACTCCATGCAAACATACGATCCTGGTCATATATATCTTGGCCAAATTTGCACTTGTATAAGTTGTTTTCACTGGGACAAAGTGAGCTACTTTGGTCAACCGATCCACTACTACCCATATTGAATCATATCCTGCTTTGGTTCTGGGTAATCCGGTGATAAAATCCATGCCAAGTTTGTCCCACTTCCATTCGGGTATTGGCATAGGCTGCAATGATCCTCGCTGGCTTTTGATGCTCTGCCTTCACTCTCGACATACATCACATACGGCTACATACTCGGCAATATCCTTCTTCATACCAGTCCACCGTAAACGTTCCTTCAAGTCCAAATACATCTTGGTGTTTCCGGGTGAATCGAGTATGGTGAGTCATGGGCCTCTTGAAGTATTAACTTCCTGATCTCCGAATTGTGGGGCACATAAATACGGTCCTCAAACCACAAGGTATCGTGCTCATCCTCGCGAAAACCTTTGGCTTTTCCTTTGCCCATCTTTTCCTTTATCTCAGCAATCTCTTTATCCTCCTTTTGAGCGTCTCGAATCTTGTCTAACAAGGTCGACTGAACCTCCATTGTTGCAAGAAAACCTCTTGGAACAATCTCCAATTGAAGTTCCATAACATCCTCTGCTAACTCCTTCTGTGTGAAAATGTACTTTAAACTCTTATGATCCGTGTACACATCACAACGGTTTCCCACGAGATAATGTCTCCAGGTCTTTAACGCATGTACTACGGCTGCTAACTCCAAATCATGCGTGGCGTAGTTCAACTCATGTGGCTTCAGTTGTCGTGAGGCATACGAAACAACTTTTCCTTCCTGCATAAGAACGCATCCAAGTCCCAAGCGAGGCGTCACAATACACTTGAAACTCCTTATGTATATCGGCAATGTCAAAGATCGGGCTGTAGTCAACCGCTTTCTTCAACTCTTGGAAACTTGTCTCACAATCCTCGGTCCATTTGAACTTGGTATCCTTCTTTAGCAATTACATCATTGGTTTAGCAATCTTGGAAAAATTCTCAATGAATCTCCGATAATACCACCGCTAGTCCAAGGAAGCTGCGAATCTCATTGGTGAAGTGGGTGCCAACCATTTAGTGACCGTATTTGGATTTCTTGGGATCTACTGCCCTCTCACGATATAACATGCCCAAGAAATCCAACTTCCTTCAACCAAAACTACCGCTGAATTTGGCGTATAACTGGTGTTCCCCGAGTTTCTCAAGAACCAAACGTAGGTGTTACTGCGTGCTCCTCTTCGTTCTTCGAGTAAACCATAATATCATCGATAAACACCACAACAAACTTGTCCAAATACTCCATGAACACTTTGTTCATCATACTCATGAAATAGGCGGGGCATTAGTCACCCAAACGACATGACCGTATACTCATATAATCCATATCGTGTGGTGAATGTTGTCTTTGGTATATCCTTCTCTCGGATCTTCAATTGATGGTATCCCGATCGTAGATCAATTTTAGAAAACACCTTAGCTCCTTGCAACTGATCAAACAGATCATTAATCATCGGTAAGGGATACTTGTTCTTTATCGTTACTTCATTCAGAGCTCGGTAATCAACAACCATCCTTAGGGATTTATCCTTCTTCTCCACCAAAAGTACTGGATCTCCCCAAGGTGATGAACTTCTAGGAATGTAACCTTTCTCCAATAGCTCCTTGATCTGTTTCTTAATTTCCTCCAGATCATTTGCGGGCATCCGATAGGGTCTCTTTGAGATTGGCCTGCACTGGTATTAGTTCTATCGTAAACTTCGATGTCTCGATCCATTGGCATGCCCGGTAACTCTTCCGAAAAACATCTGGATAATCCTTCACTACAGGTACTTCTTCTTGTACAACTCCCGTGAGGGTATTCACTTGGCTACTCCTAGGCACATGCCTAGATACATACTTCATCTTTTTTCCCTCTGGGATGGTAAGATAAATTGACTTGCTAGCACAGTCGATACTTCCTCCAAACTTCGACATCCAATCCATACCTAATATCACATCCAATCCTTGCGACTCCAAGATAATTAGGTCAGACGGAAAAACATGTGTGCCAATGGTTAGGGGTATCTGGGTGCACCATCTGCTAGCCGTGTACTCTGCTCTAGGCGAGCTCACTAAAAGAGGGGTTCTAAGGGTCTGGGTTGGTAACTTAAACTTATCCACAAATCCCCTTGATATATATGAATGCGATGCACCAGTATTGAAAAGAACAATAGCGGTAAATGACTGAACCAAAAACTTACCTATTACCGCATCCGGCTGCTCTTCAACTTCCTCCACGTTAACGTGGTTCACTTGTCCTTTGTTGAATGGATTGGGCTTCTTCCCAGCGCTCCCATTTCCGTTTCCATTCTTTCCTTCAGGGCAGTCGTTGGCATAGTGCCCTGTCTTCCCGCACTTAAAGCAAATAACTTGGCTCAAGTCTCTCTTAGTGTCGGTGTACTAGAGTAGGGGTACCCTAGTATCCCGAACTTGTGCACGGGCAGTTGCAGCCCTCCGCGGCAGGGCTTACCAGGTGACCGCCAAGATCCTCTGTGGTTCCTTTGGAGCCATGCAAGAACAAAGTATTCAAGCCAAGGAGACAAGGCCCCGGCAAGAGGAGCTTGCCGGGAAGGCCACCCAAGGCACATAGGAGACAAGGCCCCGACAAGAGGAGCTTGCTGGGAAGGCCACCCCAGGCACTTACAAGACAAGGCCCCGGCAAGAGGAGCTTGCCGGGAAGGCCCGGTGAGCGATAAGCTTCCGGGCGCGACAAGACAACAAACGTGGCAAGGCGCTTGCCGCGGTAGACCACCTCTCTGTACCTACGCTCCAGCACATCCACTAACATGTCGCCTTGGGACCTTTCCAGGCGCGCGTGGCGAGAGGCTGTGCAGCCAGCGGTGCGAGGTGGCAAGCAGCACTGACAAGATTGCCATCGTGGCAAGCGGTGGCACCCCTGACGGTCCCTGTTTGCACTGTTAGGGCGACGTAGACGGGCATTTAATGCCTTTATCCCCTGCCGTCAGGGTTAGGTATGATACACTATACACTGTACAAGTAGGTGTACCAACCACTCCATTTCCATTTGTACCCTTGTCTACGTTGCCACCCGGGTGACCCCTTGAGAATATAAAAGGAGGCCCATGCGCATAGCGTAGAGGGGGGTTCGAAAGGTTCGACACTCACGCTCGGTCTCGTTAGCAGCTCGAGTGTACTGTAGCACTCAGCGCTCCTGAGCAAGAATGCAACACACCTAGACATGCAGCAGTAGGAGTGTTATCTCTCCGGAGAGCTCCGAAGCTGGGTAAACCTCTCGTGTCCTTCGCCTCGATCTTCTCTTCGTGCGACCTCCGCTCCCCGCCGAACCGAAAGGGGCTCGGTCCGCCGGCCCCATAGGTGTTCGTGGGCCAGATCAGCCTGCCCCGACATCTTTGGCGCACCAGGTCGGGGGCGTCGAGGTTGTGTAAACCTGATCCGGCGTCTACGCGAGCTAGATCTTCATCATCTTCGTCAACATGCCACCGAAGAAGAAGGCTTCGGCGGCAGAAGATCCGTCCGCGTCGAACCCACCGCCACCGGAGCAAACGGGTGGTGGGGTAGACGCCGGCGGCATAATGGACGGCGACGGGGGAGCTCACGGTGCTGCCAAGTCCAAGGACAAGGCTGCGCAGACCTCGGCGTCCGTACATGCACCACGTCCGTCTCAGGAGATGCGAGACCGACAGCGTCATGGCATTCACAATGCCATACGCTCGTTGGACCAAGATCGAGCTGGAGGATCTCGGGATGCTCAAGACCAGCATGCTTGCCAACATGCTGGCGCGAGCGAGGCACGGTCGCCCGGATGAGATACTGCTCCTTCTAACATAGTTAGAAGTCCGAGCATATCCCGCTCCTCGCGCCGTTCGCAACTGCCACCCACCAATCTAGCAGAAGCTTTGGCGAGAGCTCAACTTCTCCTGGATTACCCTCCAACAGCCGACAAGGTCAATGAATGGAGGGCCACCATTCAGAGTCTCATCGGCTTCACCAACGGCGACGCTCCGCGGCAACCGAGTGCATCGCTGTCGCGGCAGGACTGCCAAACACGAGCGATGGCGGCAGAGACCGGTGGGGTGCAACCACCATGCACTCTCCGCCTCGAAAGTTAAGATCGCCGACTCGCCGGATCCACCTCGACAGCGACTCCACCGCGTCATCGGATCCACGAGCTCGTCGCGATCAGCGCCAAGTTCTTCACGAACGACAGCAAGAGGACGCTCGAACTCGCATCGAGCGCTGAAGAGAAGCGCGTCGTCAATCTGACAAGTGCGCTGGGCCCTCTGTTGACATGCATGCGCCAGAGGAACCAGGCGACTTGCCGTACGCGGTAGGTTGCCATGCGTTCACTCGTGAGCTGCGGCAAGTCGATGGCCCAAAGAAGAAAAACTTCAAGCAGGGCGTACGAGAGAAGTACGGCGGCAAGACGCATCCGTCGGAGTTCCTCGGCATCTACACCATCGCGGTGCGAGGCTGCGGGGCGAGACGACAAGATCCTTGCCAACTACTTCCCGGCGGTGCTCAAGCCCAATGTCAGATCCTGGCTCATGCACTTGCCGGACAACTCCATATCTTCTTGGGCAGATCTATGCCATCAGTTTGTCGGCGCCTTTACAGGCGGCCACAAGCCCCATGGCCAAGAAAGCGACCTTCATCTGCTCGCCCAGAAGGAAGGAGAGCCCCTGCGCAAGTATATTCAAAGATTCAGCCGTGTACAGCACAACATCCCAGATGTCCACCCTGCCGCGGTAATCAGCGCGTTCCATCAGAACGTGCGAAACCGCAGGATGCGGGAGGAGATGGCAATGTGCAAGATCAGAGACGTCAGTGAGCTATATGCCCTGGCCGACAAGTGCGCACGTGCTGAGGAAGGGAGGAGACTCCCCGGAGAGAATACTGTAGCAGGAGGATCTGATAGTGAGGAGACCGCCCCGGCAAAGAAGAGCCGGCGGCGGGGCAACAGGAAAAAGAAAGGCATAGATGTGCTAGTTGTTGAGCAGTCCGGTGATGGAGGTGGCGCCAAGAAGGCCAAGGCTGGTAGCTCCGGCAAGGAGGTTGCCGCTGGCACCAAGCGCCGATCTGTGGCGGTCGCCGACAAGCGTGACGGCTCCGGCAAGCGATCTTGCAAGATCCACCGCACCAAGGGCCATGACCTTGAGCTGCAAGAAGGTCGAGCAGCTTGTCGAGCAGCGAGAAGGCTGAATACGAGCGACGCGACAAGGAGAAGGCCCAGGAGGGTGCTGAAGGAGCTAGCAAGAAGCGCCCCGGCCGGGGAGGACGCCGCGGCAAGGCCAAGCAGCGGCAAGGAGACAGACCTCCCCGTGACCGTGACAAGGATGACGACGACGACGACGATGAAGACATGGACGATGACGAGACTGATGAGCAGGAGTTCCAAAAAGCCACAGAGGTCCTGTGCATTGACGGTGGTGCTTCTCTGCATACTTCACACCGCCAACTCAAGCAGTGGATGCGGGAAGTCAATGCAGCAGAACCATCCATCAAGTCACGCTAGCCTCTGAAATGGTCCAGCACGCCTATCATCTTTGATATTGAGGACCACCCTGATCGCGTGACTACGGTCGGGTGCTTGCCGATGTTGGTTTCACCAACTATCCGCAACCTCAAGGTAACCAAGATGCTAGTTGACGGCGGGGCCGGCTTGAATCTGATCTCCTCAGCGGTGCTCTAGAAACTCCAGATCCCTGATGGCGAGCTCGAAGAGACCGACACTTTCCAAGGAATCAATCCGGGAAGGAGCAAGCCGAAGGGAAAGATCACGTTGCCGGTGACATTTGGCAGTGAGTTGAACTTGAATCGAGAGGGTCACTTTGGGCGTTGCTGATTTTCCATTGCCTTACAATGGGATACTTGGCCGTCGGTAGCCGCCAAATTCATGGCGGCCTCTCACTATGCCTACAACATCTTTGAAGATGCCAGGCCCGATAAGTGTCATCTACGTCCCTGGCGACAAGAAGGACGCTCTTAACTGCACCGACAATATCTACCGGGAAGCGGCTGCAACAGATTGCAAGCCACTTGTCATTGAAGCTCCACTCGGGGAAGAAGAAGACCAAGTCCGGCAAGAGTTACGATGCCCACTCCGGCAAGCGCACCTCTTCGAGTGCTGCACTACCGTCGAGGACGCACCATCGAGCTCCACCGCAAGTGTAAGAAGACGATGGCAGCCCCACGGAGACCAAGAAGGTGTCCACCAAGGAGGGCGGCAGCGGTGGTACCTTCACCATCGGTGCCTCTCTCGACCCTAAATAGGAAGGCGGCGCTTGTTACTTTCCCTGCGGGCGAACGTCGGCGTGTTTGCATGGCAACCGTCGACATCCCCGTGTTCCTGTGAGTAATTGAGCACCATCTTGCCGCTTTGTCCTCATGCGCGGCCCGTCAAGCGAAGAAGTCGAAGCGAGCGATTGGGCGTCAAGAGTTCATCGCAGAAGAAATCAAGAAATTGGAAGCAGCAGGGCCTTGTCGGAGGAGTGCTCCATCCTACGTGGTTGGCCAATCCTGTGGTTATGCATAAGGCTAACGGGAAATGGAGGCTTTGTATCGACTTTACCGATGTCAATAAAGCTTGTCCCAAAGATCCATTTCCTTGCGGCGCATCGACCAGATCGTTGACTCCACGGCGGATGTGATTTGCTTTCATTTCTGGATGCATACTCAGGATATCATCAGATCTTCATGGCGAAGAGGATGAGGAGAAGACCGCATTCATCACCCCATGTGGCACATCTTTGTTTTGTACGGATGCCCTTCGGGTTAAAGAATGCTGGTTCAACATTTGCAAGAGTAGTTCACGACGCTTTTGAGCCGCAAATGCATGTAAATGTGGAAGCATACATGGATGACATAGTGGTCAAAAGCAAGGACAAAGCAACTCGATTCAAGATTTAGACGAAACCTTTGCAAATCTGCGCAAGATCAACCTCAAGCTCAACCACGAGAAGTGTGTGTTTGGAGTCCCTTCGGCAAGCTTCTCGGGTTCTTCGTGTCTCAGCGGGAATTGAAGCCAATCCCGACAAGATCGGGGCCATTGAGCAGATTGAAGCACCAAAGCGCGTCAAGGATGTCTGAAGGCTTGCCGGTTCGCGTAGCTGCTCTCGGCAGGTTTATCTCTAGATCTGTTGGCGGCCTGCCATTCTTCAAAATTTTGAAGAAGGCAGGTCCGATGCAATGGACTCGGAAGCGGAGGCTGCGCTGCGAGACTTGAAGAGATACATCCTCCACTCCAACACTTGTCGCACCTAAGCCACAAGAGAAGTTGTTGCTATATATAGCGGCAACCAATCAAGTGGTTAGTGTTGCGTTAGTAGCGGAGAGGGAGGCGGATGATGAGCTAGCAACCATGGCAAGGGAGGCGGATGATGAGCTAGCAACCATGGCAAGGGAGGCGGATGATGAGCTAGCAACCATGGCAGGTGCATCCAGCGACAAGCAGGGGGCTTCACCGGCAAGCTCTGGTCCCGACAAGGATGGATCTGCGCAGACACATGAGAAGATACAGAAAAGAATGGTGCAGCGCCCAGTTTACTTTGTCAGTTCCCTACGGAGGCTAGATCAAGGTACTACGGTGTGCAGAAATTGCTTTTCGGCCTCCTCATGGCCTCGAGAATGCTGCGCCATTACTTCGAGCACATGAGATCCACGATCGTCACTCGCTTTCATTGAAGAGTATCTTGCAAAATCCACAAGCAACGGGCAGGAATGTCAGTGGGCACTAGAACTGTCAAGCTTTGGCCTCAAGTTTGAGAGCACTTCAACTATCCAAAGCGAGCATTGGCGGAGTTCATAGCAGAATGGGACGCCAACAGAAGATGAAGAAATTCGAAGCTTGAGCATTCCCGTCAAGGAGGCAGGCAAAGAGTGGCTGATGTACTTTGATGGTGCCTTCTCGCTGCAAAGGCGCGGTGCGGCGTGCTACTTGTCGCACCCACGGAGAGCACCTCAAGTACGTAGTCCAGATGCACTTTCCCAAGGAGCAAGCAACAAACAATACTGCAGAGTATGAAGGTTTGCTTGCCGGTCTCAGGATCGTGGTAGACCTTGGGATCAAGAAGCTCATTGTCAGGGGTGACTCACAGCTTGTCATCCGCCAAGTAAACAAGAGTTATCAGAGTCCATTGATGGAAGCTTATGTTGATGAAGTGAGGAAGCTAGAAGAGCACTTTGACGGCCCTACAGATGGAATATATTCCAAGAGCTCGAACAACATTGCCGATGGCTGTCACAAAGTCGCCGCACTTAAGTTACACTGTGGAACCAGGGGTTTTTGTGCTCAAGCTGACTCAAGCTATACGTAACACCATCAAGCTGGACGAGCAAGAAGAGGAAGTTGATCTCTGGTGACTATTTTCCGGCAGAGCTTCAAGCCGCCGCCAAGAAGGTCCCCAAGATCGACACCAGCTTGATCTTGAGGAGCGATCGCTCCGACGAGCCCCAGGGTTTGTTTCGTTGAAGAAGACGCTCCCGACAAGTTTTGCTCCGGCAAGCTTGCCGGGGAACGTCAAGCTCCGGCTGAGCCGCGGGTTCTCGCCGTGGAAGCTGATGTTCCTGCAGCAGCAGATGTGCCTTTAGTCTTTGTTGTCGAGCCGCAAGCTCCAGCATGGGCGCAGCAGATTGTCCATTTCCTTCAGACAGGAGAACTTCCGAAGAGCAAGAAGAAGCGGAAAGAGTAGCCCGACGGTCAAGTATGTACCGGTTTGTCGGCTGACATCGCATGAAGGAGACTCAACGGTGTGAAATTGAAGTGTATTCACCGAAGACGGACAAAAGCTGTTGGCGAGAGATACATGGAGGCATATGTGGTCACCACATTGGCGCCAGGGCACTTGCCGCAAAGCGTTCGGCAAGGTTTCTTTTGGCCGACAGCCCTCGAGGATGCAATCGCACAAGTAACCAAGTGTGAAGCGTGCAGTTCCATTCCAAGCAGATACACCAGCCGGCTCAAGCTCTCGAGACGATCCCTTTATCCTGGCCATTTTCGGTCCGGGGCTCGATATCCTCGGCCCCTTTCCCCGAAGTCGGGGGCTTTGAGTACTTATGCGTTGCAATCGACAAGTTCACAAAGTGGCCGGAAGTGGAAGCGATGAGGAAGGTGACAGCACGCCAGCGGTCAAGTTCTTCAGATCGATTGTTTGCCGTTTGGAATCCCTAACGGGATCATCACCGACAACGGCACGCAATTCACAAGCCGCACCTTCATGCAAGACGTCCAAGATCTTGGCGCCAAGGTTCTGCCGCTTACATTGCTCATCCGAGAAGCAGCGGTCAAGCGGAGAGGGCAAATGCTGAAGTGCTGCTTGGCTCAAGACCAGAACTTTCGGCGAGCTGCGCAAGTGCGGAAGAAAGCTGGATTGAGGAGCTGCCGGTGGTTCTTTGGTTGATCAGACGACGCCAAATCGAGCCACCGGCGGACACCTTTCGCTCTAGTCTATGGAGCAGAGGCAGTTCTCCCCACAAAACTTCGTATACGAGATCGCCTCGAGTGCTCGCTTATGATGAGCTTGAGCAAGAGCAGCTGCGACAAGATGACGCTGCTCCTTGAGGAAGATCGTCTTTCAGCTCTTTATCACGAGCTGCTCGGTACCGACAAGCTTTGCGCCGCTACCATAGCCGCAAAGTTAATGCCAGAAGTCTCGAGGAAGGCGACCTTGTTCTTGATGCGTTCAGTCCGCCAAGAATTCCAACAAGTTGACGCCTTGAAGTGGGAAGGCCCTTACCGGGTGAAACGAGTCACTAGGCTCGGCGCTGTCATGCTTTGAGACCGAAGATGGCATTCCGGTGAGCAACTCCTGGAACATTGAGCATCTTCGTAAGTTTTACCCATAGAAGCGCGGTTGCGGAACCTGTTCGGCAACCACCTTTTGTAATAAGTCTTGCCATGCCGCATGTAATCCTTTGTACAAAGCCGGGCGCAGACCCCGTGCATAAGTAAAGCTAGCGTGCTTCGCACACCTTGTCAATTTCATGCTTTTTACTTCTATTTGCATGCATTATCTGACACTTTGTGCAGTACCTACCCCTGGTAAGTAATAACGAGCCATAAGGCTCCATACCTTGTTTTTCTCTTCTTTCTCTTTCTCAAAGAAAGGAAGATTCCCTTGCACACAAGTTTGCCGGGGGGAAAGGAGAAGATAATGGTGTGGACCAAACGTCGCTCAAGGAAGTCTAGCCTTACCGGGAAGCAAACAACAGAAAAGCTAAGTTGCCAAAGTTTGAGCAATCAGTTTTAAAATTTTTAAGTTATGTTCCTTGAACGACAGTACTTTGTATGGAAAACCTATGCGCAGAGGAACCAACTCGTAGCTAGTTGCGCCTTACTTCGCTTCGAGTCCGCTCAACAACTTAAGTGAGCTGCGACTAGTTGCGACAAGGTTGCTTGTCGGAGCGGCACCGCCGGCCATCTTGACGTCTGCACTCAGCTTCATGGCTTTCGGGTGCCTCTTGGCAAACAAGTTCCCTAAAAGCGAGGGCAAAAACATACAAAGGAAGGAATCAAGTAAAGGAAATAACATAGCAATTGATATCCAAAATAGAGTTATATTACAAGATAGCTTGCCGCAACTCTAATGGATTGTTCTTATGACATGATCAGCGGCAAGAGAAAGAGAAAGCAGGCGGCCTAATCTACGCGATCGCCCTCAACCCTCTTGATTCCGCTCACCCTGTCCACAATGGAGTGCGACAAGGGTCTTGAGCGTCTCCACATCAACATCCGTGGCGCAGGGACTTAGGGCGTTGGTGAGGTTGAGGCCTGGGTTGCGGAAGGCCACCTTCATCGGCACCTTTTGGAGAGCTCCAGCGCCGTCGTAGCGACTCCTCGGCCAGCTGCTTTGGGACTTCTTCCCAGAGTCGCTTGAGGGCCTTCACCACGCCCTTGAAGAACAAGCTAAGCTTGGCGCTGGGTTGGAGGTGCTCGTCGGAGGAATATCCAAGATCCACCATCCCCAGCTCCATCAGCTCCCTGTGGATGGCTGCAGCAGTATCCACGAGACCCTCGGTCCAGTGCTCCACGTTCTCCCTCAAGGCACTCTGGGCGGCAACAGCACTCGCCAGCAGCCCCTCGTCGGCCTTGATCTTCTCCTTCGAGGCCGCCTCCTGCTCCCTGGCGCCGTCCAGCGCCTGAGTCAAAGTAGTTATCTTCAACTCAAGATCTGCATTGGAGTCCCTGGCGGCGCTGAGCTCCTTGCTCCTCTCGGCGAGACGGCCCTGCAGCTCGCCAAGAGTGTGGCGTCCTTCTCGGCTCGTGCTTGAGTGCAGCAAGCTCCTCGCCGCTCTTCTTGAGGCTGGCCTCCAGCTGCGCCACCTTCGTCTCCGGTTCCTTCTTGGCGGCCTCGGCAGCTGCTGGCGGCATCCTTTGCTTCCTTGAGAGCCCCGCCAAATGTTTCCTCGCGCATGGCAAGAACCTCCTCATGGCTGTCAAGGTTAACCTTCATTGCGCCCGGCTCGCCTTCTGTGCAGACAGCTTCTCGGCGGCAAGCCGTTGTCCCTCCTCGGCTTGAGCCTTCTCGAGGATGAAGGCCTTGCGCCTCGGCAAGTTGCTCCGCTCCTCCGCCAAGGACTGGAGAGCTTCTGGTTGCGCCCGGAGCTCCTCATGGCAGCTTCTCGATGTCTGCTCCCGCCTTTGCGACAAGCGCCTCCCGGGATTCCAGCTTGGCTTGTCGGGCGCGGTAGAGCGACAACAACTTCCGCAACAGCTGCTCCTCCTCAGGCTCGCCGCTGCTGCTGCTTGGCGCGTCGACCAGCGTCAGTCCAGCGGAGGCGAGCAACTCTTCATCGAAGGTTTCTCCTTCGAGCGGCGCCCTGGAGCTCGACTCCCATGGGAGCTTGATGAAGACGCCATCACCGGCCTTCAAGTAGGCGTCGGGCTGGGGCTCTTCGGAGCCTGACGTTGCAGCAGCGGCGGAGGGATCGGCGGTCGGTGTAGCGCCTGGCGCTCCTGCGGCCTCAGGGTCGTCAGCTTCTGCGGCGGCAGCTTTGGCGGCCTCTTCACCGGCGGGCTCGTCAGCCCCGGCTTCTTCTTCCATAGCGGCGGCTCCATCAGTGTTGCCGCGCACGTCCTCCTCGCCGGCGACCTCGATCTCCATTGGCTCTGTGGCGGATGGATGAAGAAAGTCAAGCAAATATTCAAAAACAAAATCATAAGAAAAACACGAGGGAAGTTCTCAGGCAAGAAGGTTACCTGCGCCGGGGTCTGCGGTCATGGTCTCCGCCGCCAAGGGATCGCTGGTGTCGTCCCTTGCCGGAGAGCCTCCCCTTGCCGGAGAGGTCTCCCTTGCCGGGAACGGCTCCTTGCCGGGGAATCCACCCTTGGCGGCGTAGTCGAAGCAGAAGGAGGCTGCTCTGCTCCTACATGAATCAACAGTCAAATATCAGCAAGGAAAAAGCACCCATGCACGCTGAACAGCAAGAAGCAGACCATATACTTACGGTGGGGGCTGCGCTGGGGGCTGCTTTGAAGAAGAGTTGCCTCATCCGGCAAGGTGGTCTCGGACGCGCCTCCTGCTGTCATGATGGGTTCGTCCTCGATGACAACCACCGGGGTCTTGGCTCTCTTCGACATTCTCTGGGCTAGCGTCCTGAAAAGGAATGGATTCAGAGCAAAGCAAATCAGATACAAGACAAAGCAGCAAATCGAAGAATTACAAATACAGCAAGGAATCTTACTCTTCTTCTTCCTCGTCGGAGCTGAGCGCGGAGAGATCAAATTCTGGCCCGCCTCCAGTACGACGAGGCGGAGGAGTGGGTTCCCTTGGACGCTTGGCGGGAGCGGAACCGGTGGTCTCCGAGGGCCCCGCTCCACTTGCCGCTTGGCGTGAGGTGCTGCCGTGGCAAGGTGCTTGCAGCGGTGGAAGCCGCGTCATGTGGCCTTCTGGCTGTTGGCCCGTCTGCCGCCCTGCTGCGTCTCCGGCCTTGCGAAGACGCCTTCTTGGTGGAGCTGGTGGCTCCGCTCACGGCAAGCTGCTTGGAGGCGGGGAGGATGCGCCCTCGGCGGGTTCGCTCGACTCGGCTTCAGGCTCGGCAAGCTCCTCCTCGCGGGCAAACTCCTTTTGCCCGACAAGGCTTGCCGCCTCGGCTGCCTCTGCCTCCTCCACAGTGAAGCCAAACTCGCCCGCGGCAATGGCTGCTGCCGCCTCTTCCAGCCTGGTGGCGATGCGCTGCATCTCATCGTCGGTGGTGTCGCGGGTGAGGCCCCTCTGCTCATCGGGGCGGACTGGCATCTCTACCAGATTGTCAATGAAATGCCGCACGACGTCATCTGCGGCTCTTGCCAAGTGGGGACAATTCCATGTGAGTCACGACGGCATCATTGCACGGATGTGGTCAAGCGGAATTGTTGCAATGAACGACGCCCTCGGCAACCTAACCATCTCTCGGATGATCAGGATCGGGCTTGAACAGCTCTAAGAGCATTGCGTCAAGCTCCAAGGCGATGAAGTTGAAGTTGAGGCCCGGGCGCAGCCTCATGATATCTGCTGCGTTACGAAATTCCTGTGCAGGTCTCCTTCTTTCTGCAAGGGGCGTCGCGCGGCGAAGAAAGTCCGTGCCAACAAAGGTTTACGGTGAGTCCGGCAAGTCCGAGGCGAAGGATTCGGGTGATCGCGATCTTCAGCCTAGCATCCTCTGGGGCCAGATTACTCCAATCATTGCCGCGCACTACTGGGGTTTGGCGCTGGGCGGTGAAGGGCTGCGGGTTCTCCTCGACAATCTAGCACCAATCTGCCCTCCACTCCTCCCATTTGCTTTGTAGCTCTCCCTCGAGATAGGCCTCCTTCTTGCCGACCCTAGAGATCAAAGCAATTCCTCCAGCAAGGGGCTCTCCTCTCTCAACACGGGGTAAAAAGAAGTGGCGGAAAAGGGCTACATTTGGGTGGACTCCGACAAAGTTTTCGCAGAGATGTGCGAAAACTGCCATGGTCAGAACGGCGTTGGGGGTGAAATCAAGGAGGCGGAACCCGTAGGTGTTCATGATGTCACAAAAGAATTCAAAGAAAGGCAGAGCCCGCAGAGAAGAAGAGCGAAGAAGGGATACCCCATCGGGGCCAGTTCGCAGCAGCGGCGGGGAGTACCTTCGATGCGCGGATGCGCCTGCGTCTCCGTCGACCGAAGAGGTAGTAGTTCTCCCTCGGCTCTCGCGGCGAGCTGAGGGAAGATGGCCCGCTCCTTCCGCAGCGCCGCAAGCCGCTGCGCCTCGGCCGACTTCACGGCCTTCCCCTTGTCGGCTTTCGGGCCCATGGCGGAGGCGGTGGAGGAGGTCAACGGCGTTGATGATGCTAGTGGCGATTGGGGGCGGAGCGCCGCTCTCTTCAGCCTTGAGAAGAAGGGGGGAGCAGCGGTGGTTTTTCGATGGGACAGCAACTGGCAAGGTGAGCGGCCTGCCCCTGTTTCCCCTGCTTATAAAGAGGGGGGGCGGACGTTCCGTTATTCCGAATAAAGAAACCCCCCACGATCTCGCCCACGATCTCTCACACGACGCCGCAGTCGACTTGTGCCGTTCGTGGAGGACGTGGTGGGTCCGGGGTGAGTTACGGCGTGACCCGGGCCGCGATGCTATGCCCTGTTTTGGGTGCAGCCCAACAGCGCTCGGCACCGTGTGTGGCCCAGGCCCGGGGGCTCCTGTCGGTGTACTAGAGTAGGGGTACCCTAGTATCCCGAACTTGTGCACGGGCAGTTGCAGCCCTCCGCGGCAAGGCTTACCAGGTGACCGCCAAGATCCTCCGTGGTTCCTTTGGAGCCATTCAAGAACAAAGTATTCAAGCCAAGGAGACAAGGCCCCGGCAAGAGGAGCTTGCCGGGAAGGCCACCCAAGGCACATAGGAGACAAGGCCCCGGCAAGAGGAGCTTGCGGAAGGCCACCAGAGCACTTACAAGACAAGGCCCGGCAAGAGGAGCTTGCCGGGAAGGCCCGTGAGCGACAAGCTTCCGGCGCGACAAGACAACAACATGGCAAGGAGCTTGTCAGCGAACCACCTCTCTGTACCTACGTTCCAGCACATCCACTAACGTGTCGCCTTGGGACCTTTCCAGGCGCGCATGGCGAGAGGCTGTGCAGACAGCGGTGCGAGGTGGCAAGCAGCGCTGACAAGATTGCCATCGTGGCAGCGCCCCTGACGGTCCCTGTTTGCACTGTTAGGGCGACGTAGACGGGCATTTAATGCCTTTGTCCCCTGCCGTCAGGGTTAGGTATCGTACACTGTACACTATACAAGTAGGTGTACCAACCACTCCATTTCCATTTGTACCCTTGTCTACGTTGCCACCTGTCGGTGACCCCTTCAAAGATATAAAAGGAGGCCCATGCGCATAGCGTAGAGGGGTTTCGAAAGGTTCGACACTCACGCCGGTCTCGTTAGCAGCTCGAGTGTCTTGTAGCACTCAGCGCTCTGAGCAAGAACGCAATACACCTAGACATGCAACAGTAGGAGTGTTATCTCTCCGGAGAGCTCCGAAGCTGGGTAAACCTCTCGTGTCCTTCGCCTCGATCTCCTCTTCGTGCGACCTCTGCTCCCCGCCGAACCGAAAGGGGCTCAGTCCGCCGGCCCCATAGGTGTTCGTGGGCCAGATCAGCCTGCCCCGACACTTAGCGGGTGTAGCTGGGTTAGAGCGATTCTGATTATTGTTGGCTGCATTTCCATTCCCATTCTTCGCACCATTATGCGATCCTCCTCCAGTATGGTTATGTCCTCCATGGTTATGAACTAGTCCTCCCGAGTTCGGGGTTAGGCGAGGTTTCGGTGAGCTCTGAGTTATACTTCCCTTGTCCATACTTCCTCTTACGACTCTCAATTTGCTGCTGCTTTCCTTCAATCATTAGGGCCTTATCTACCAACTCACGGTAGTAGTTGAAAGTTGCCACCATCAGCTGCATACTCATCTCATCATTCAGTCCTTCCATAAACTTCTCTTGCTTCGCGGCATCCGTGGCCACATCATCAGGAGCATAGCGTGATAACTTGCTAAACTCATCCACGTACTGAGCCACAGTACGATTCCCCTGGCGCAAGTTGCGGACCTCACGCTTCTTTATCTGCATGGCTCTAGGTGAAACATGGGTCGTGCGGAAAGCTTGTTGGAACTGGTCCCAAGTGACATTGGCTATAGGAAAAGTAGCCATGTAATTCTCCCACCATGCGGCTGCTGGTCCATCCAATTGATGTGCGGCAAAGCACACTCTTTCAGCATCCGTGCATCCTGTGGTGGTTAACTCCCTTCCAATACGGCGTAACCAGTCATCTGCAACTATTGGCTCGGTGCTACTAGAAAACACCGGCGGTTGTAACCTTAGAAAACGGGCTAGGTTGTCCACTGGCGGCGGGTTGTTGTTGTTGTTGTTGGCATTGCCCTGGTTCTGAACTAGCAATTGCATCAATGCATTCTGCTGTTGGATCAACTCAGTTAGCTCCGGTGGGAAAACAAAACCGGGGTCACGTCTCGGAGGCATCTGAGGGTTTAGAGGGGAGAGATTAGACATAGAAAGAGGTCTAGTGAGAAAACACTACCCATATGCACATGAGGCAAACACACATTCATTTGGTCAAGCAAGCAAGGGCATACAAAACGGTCTAGGACTATCGCATAAGTGCTCAACTACTACTAGTTACATGGGGAAAATACTACTATAATATGGTGGTCATCTAGAAATTCTGATCGGTGGAAGACTCCATGATGTCCGCTCGACTTCGTCTTCATAGTCATCATCACTTGGATCTGAATCAGTGTCATCAATGATGATGTAGTTGTCTGGACAAGCGGGGTCTTCTTCCTCTTCTTGCTCCTCTTCCTTGGGTGCTGGTCCTCCCATGAAGACTCCAAACTTCTTGACTAGGTCGTCGTTCTTCTCCAGTAGTATCTTGATTTCTTCCTCATATCCATCATGTGTAGACTTGAGTTCTTCCTCCAATTCGATGATCTTAGTTTTCGCCTTCTTCAAATCCAGCATGTCTGCACAAGACATCCGATTCTCATGACGTCGAATGTGCTGGTTTAGCTCACGGATGTAAGCTACAATGGATCTATCCTTCTTGGTACTAATTACTTCCTGCTCGTCTCAAATACCACATATTTGGTATATGGTGTCTTTAAGCTCCTTGTTGTAGACTTCTCCAATGCGTCCCATGGTAATGTGAGCTGCCATACTATTTCCCAAACTCCATGTTGGTGCATTGAAAACACATACTATGGGCTCCGTGCTTGGTGCAAACGTCCTTCCGGGAACTAAGGCTTGAATCTTCCAGCATTCTTCTTCTGGTAAGGTGGCGTTGTACGTCCCGGTGAAGCTTGGTATTCCAATATTCAGGTACCTAGTGACTTCCTTCAAGTGGCGTCCGAAAGGTGTGTCTTCATCTGGTTGGGCAAACTCGTACTTCATCTCTGTCATCCTAAAGAGTGGAAAAATGGAGAGGAGTCAGAAATGAGTAGAGAGGAGTGACCTATGGTTTATCTTAGTGGTCGTGTCCTACACTCAGCGTGTGCTCTGATACCATCTTGTAGCGACCCGACCTCTGATGGTCAAGTCTACGTGTACATGTCATCCTGGATCGGTAATCTTGACACACAGTACTCGAAGGATTTATAACAGAGTAGCAATCACACACTTATTACATCGAATGTCTCAAAAGAGAACTTATGACAATAATATGGTGAAGGCCATCTAATGCGATAACAAATGGAAGGCTTGGAAGATAAAGTGAGTCCATCAACTCCAACAGCATAAGCGAGCTGCACGGCAACGACCTACAATCCTTACTCCTTGTTCGAAAAGTACGCAACATAATACGTTGCAGCCCGAGAACGGGTCAGCACATGGAATATGCTGGCAATGTAACACATAGAGAGTAATGAAAGAATAAGCTATTCTACATGCATATATGGCTGGTGGAAAGCTCTATGTTTACAGTTTTGCGAAAAGCCAATTTTTCCCTACATCAAAGGAATAAATTTTACTTTAACTATCATGGTGGTTGAAACATCATTGAGAAGTTATAACCCCAACTCAATGATCCCAATTAAAGTGATTAACATCCCAACAATATTAATTTTAGAGTGATGAGATACATGTGAATACTCAAGTACTAGATACTCAGAATTGTCCATAACCGGGGACACGACTAACCATGATTAGTTTGTACACTCTGCAGAGGTTTGCGCACTTTTCCCCACAAGACTCGATCGCCTCCGTTGGTTTCTTGCACTGCATGGTGTTTGAGAGATGATGACCGAGACACGATCTTTGTAAACATTAACTCTCTACTCAGGATAGATCATACCAAACCTATAAAACCCACTACTGTGACCTACCTCTTGAGAGCTTCACGTAACTTACTCAACTATGCTAGATTCCATAATAGCTTGTGGCTGCACACGGAAGTTTCTAGCATGAATAATCTCGATTCCCTTTGAGCCGGTGGCGGTCCATAGGAAGATCACACGGGTACCCCGGGATTTCCAAAAATAAAGCATAACAACCTTTGGGTTCCCAGGTGCCTCAATCCACCCAGATGTGTATTTAAGTTGCCACCTTAAAGTAAACCATTAATTAATAACCTCACATCTGCCGTGAATATCTCTCAAACCCAAACCACGCCTATGAGCATAGCATGGCAATATAAGCATAACGTAGAAGTAACTCCCAAGGGTTTGAAAGTAACAGGCAATAGGTTCCTACCTCATCATCTACTTCCCAACCCACAAATTAATGCCATCCTAATCATGCAATGTTGGAGGGTTGAGCTAATGCATAAAGCTGGGTATGAAAAGATATGATCAAGTGTTACTTGCCTTGCCGACGATCCGTGAATCCTAGAGACTTCGTAGTAACACGCCGCCGCGGAAATTCTATCGCAAGCAAACAATACATACATAAGTAAACAGGCAAAGATGCACAAATGAGACTTCAATCGAAAGAGGTTGACCGGAGAGTTCAACTTAAGAACTCCGGTTTGCAAAAAGAATCCAACCAAACGGAACAACGAAACTCAAACGGCGAGAAAAACATGGTCCGTTTACTAATCTAAACTAGAGTCAAATTTTACAAAGATAAAAACTTGTTTGAGTTGATTATTCGGAAAGAGGGTTTCGAGATGAAACTCCATGCGCTTGAATTGCCTGATTCCGATAAACGAGCGAAAAGATAAACAGGTTTGAAAATTGGATCAGAAATCACGATCAGAATAATCGCGGAATAAATCTAATAAAAGAAAAGCGACGAACTGCTAAACGAACGAACGTTCGTTAACAGAAACTAAACAGTGAACGCGTTCGTTAGAACGAACGGACGAACGGACGTTCGCTAAGTAAATAAATCGACGAAACAAACCGATCTATATAAAAAAACGATCTAGGGTTTTATAATAAAAAACCGAAGGGTTTTCTAAGAAAAACGGCGGCGGGGTCGGGTACCTCGAGGCGCGTCCGCGGGCGGGCGGCTCAGCGGGTTCCGGTGGGCGGGAGGGCGGGCGGGCGGCGGCGGCGAGGGCGACGGCGACGGCGCTGGAGGCGGCGACGGCGACCAAGGCGGCGGGCGGATCGGGCTCGGGCGGCTCGGGCTCCGGGCTCCGGCGGCTTGGGTGGTGGCGGGGTGGTCGTGTGGCGGCGGGGGTGGCGGTATATATAGGAGGGCGGGGGCGGGAGGCTTGGGGAAGGGGGCGCCCGGGGGTGGAGTCCGGCTCGGACTCACCCTCGGCGTCCGTCTAAGCTTCTGTGGCAAGACGAGGAAGGCGGCGGGGCGGGCGGCTGGCTTGGCTGGGCCTTTGGCCCGATCGAGTATGAGTCCATTTTTTTAAAACATTCATGAACTTAATAAAATCATAGAAAAATAAATAAAATCTAAAAATTCCAAAACAAGTTTTCTCCGTCTAAATAAAATATTTAGAACTAGAGGAACTTTTTTGGCCCCTAAAATGCAAATTTTTAAACATATGCAAATTTTTCTAGGGCAAATAAAGTTCCAAATAAGTAAAATAAAATCCCAAAAATGATTTTAATATTTTTCCTCCGGTATTTCAATTAGTTTTGGAGAAGTCATATTATCTCCTCTCGTTTATTTTAAACTTGAAATATTTTTCCGGAGAGAAAAATAATAAAATCCAATATCCTCGTCTTTCATTATTTGATAAAATTCAAATATGAAAATCGAAAAATCCCCAACTCTCTCCGAGGGTCCTTTAGTTGCTTACGATTTCGAGGATAGCAAACGAATATGCAATAAAATATGATATGCATGGATGACCTATGTATAACATGCCAAATTGAAAATTTGGGATGTTACAGTGCCTATCGAATCCGATTGGGCACCGATCATGGAGTTTACCTCCGCGGATATCTTTCAGCACTCGCCCTTCGAAGACGTGCTAAACTCGTTGAGGTCTCTCTCCCTGTTAGAAGACCCTTGGCCGAACTATGTCCGGATGCGGAGGACGAAGAAATTCGCTCCCCATCCACCACCCACTTAGTAGCCACTGTCGACGATTTAACCGACATGCTCGACTTCGGCTCTAAAGACATCGACGGTATTGACGACGATGCAGGAGACGAACAAGAACCACCGCCCACAGGGCGCTGGACTGCCACCTCATCATATGACATATACATGGTGGACACGCCCAAAGAAGGCAATGGCAATAAGACAGCGGAGGATAATCCCTCCAAGAAGCAATCCAAGCACCGACGTCAGCGGCACCGCTCTAAGTCCCGCCATAGTAAAAGCAGCGATACCGGCACAAGAGACAATAACGCTCCGGATAGTGCCGAGGACGACGACAATCCCCTCCAACCAGACCCAAAGAGGGAGGATGAACAAGCTAGCCCTCCGGAACAGGCAGCAGACGGGGAATCGGAGGATGACAATTACATGCCTCTCTCCGAAGACGAGGTGAGCCTCGGCGACGAAGAATTTATCGTGCGTGAGGATCCTGTCGAACAGGAGCGCTTCAAGTGTCGGCTTATAGCCACAGCAAACAGCTTGAAGAAAAAGCAACAACAGCTTCGAGCTGATCAAGATCTGCTAGCGAACAGATGGACTGAAGTCCTTGCGGACGAGGAATACGAACTCGAATGCCCAACCAAGAGTTACCCAAAGCGCATATTGCTACCCCAACTCATGGAGGAAGCATCAGAACCTACATTACCAGCGTATGATGCGGCTGATCGGCCACCCCGTGGCCGAGACAGAGGGGCATATCAGCCCGAAGTCCAGCCCGCACCCCGTCGCCGGACAAACAAAAACACCAAGGCCTGGGGCAACACGCGGGACCTGCGAGACGTATTGGAAAACAAAGCAGGACATACAAGATCGATCTACGGATCACGGGTCATACTTCAACGCGCAACGATGATCGTCACGCCGGATACACTAAAAGCAAATCTGGCCGGGCCAAATACAGCAGACAAGACACGTACGAACTGCGTCGTGACATAGCCCGGCACAGAGGCGCTGCACACCCCCTATTTTTCACCGATGAAGTAATGGATAATAAATTCCCAGAAGGATTCAAACCCGTGAACATTGAGTCATACGATGGTAGAACAGACCCCGCAGTATGGATCGAGGATTTCCACCTCCACATCCACATGGCCCGCGGTGACGATCTACATGCCATCAAGTACCTCCCACTAAAACTCAAAGGACCAGCTCGGCATTGGCTGAATAGCCTGCCAGCAAACTCCATTGGCAGTTGGGAGAATTTGGAAGATGCATTCCTTGACAACTTCCAGGGCACTTATGTGCGACCAGCAGATGCTAATGACTTGAGCGACATAACCCAACAGCCTGGGGAATTGGCCAGGAAATTGTGCACTTAGTTCCTAACTAAAAAGAACCAAATTGTCGACTGTCCAGATGCCGAGGCCTTAGCGGCATTTAAACATAACATCCGGGATGAGTGGCTCGCCCGACACGTCGGCCAAGAGAAGCCGAAGTCCATGGCAGCCTCACGACACTCATGACCCACTTTTGCGCGGGCAAGGATAGCTGGCTGGCTCGCAGCAACAACACATTAAGGAATCCTGGCACTTCAGATGCCAAAGATACTAATGGCAGACCACGTCGTAACAGACACAAGCGTCGCAACAACGCGATAACGCCGAAGACACGACAGCCAATGCCGGATTCAGTGGCTCTAAATCCGGTCAGTGGAAAAAGCCGTTCAAAAGAAGCAATCTGGGTCCGTCCAGTTTGGACCGCATACTCAATCGCTCGTGTCAAATTCACGGCACCCCCGATAAGCCAGCCAATCACACCAACAGAGAATGATGGGTGTTCAAGCAGGCGAGCAAGTTGAATGCCAAAAAAGGACAAGGGGCTACATAGCGACGACGAGGAGGAGCCTCGGCCGCCGAACACAGGAGGACAGAAGAGATTCCCTGCACAAGTGAAAGCGGTGAACATGATATACACAACCCACATTCCCAAGAGGGAACGGAAGCGTGCACTAAGGGACGCCTATGCGATGGAGCCAGTCGCCCCAAAGTTCAACCCATGGTCCTCTTGTCCGATCACCTTCGATCGCAGGGACCATCCCACTAGTATCCGTCATGGCGGATCTGCCGCGTGGTCCTTGACCCCATCATTGTGGATTTCACCTCACTCGAGTCCTTATGGGCCGGTGGCAGCCTTTGAACCTGCTCTATCAGGATACAGTGCGCAAAATGGGCATAGACCCCTCGAGGATCAAACCCACCAAAACCACCTTTAAAGGTGTAAACCTAGGTGTAGCGGCCTGTTGCACGGGCTCAATCACACTGGAAGTGGTTTTCGGGCCTCCGGACAACTTTCAAGCGAGAAGTTAATCTTCGATATCGTCCCCTTTTGCAGCGGCTATCACGCACTGCTCGGATGAACCGCATTTTCCAGATTCAATGCGGTACCACATTATGCATACCTCAAACTCAAAATGCCAGGACCACGCGCGGTTATAACAGTTAATGGAAACACAGAGCGCTCGCCCCGCACGGAGGAGCACACTGCAGCCCTCACAGCAGAAGCGCAAAGCAGCCTTATTAGGCAAACCGCCAATTCGGCGAAAAAGACCCCGGACACCTTCAAGCGAGTCCGAAGTACCCCGCAGGCGGATCGGCAGGCACGTTTTGAGCTCGACTAGCAATTCGGCCTACGTCCTAGTCCCAGTCAAGTGGCGAAATATGTGCCACGCGTACATAACTACGCACTCAAGATACCATGGGCATGGGCGGAGGCACCACTACGGCACATCCCACAATGCGGCTCAACCGCCCCAGGGGTTGTATACCTTCATCATTTTCTCTCTTTCAGGACCTTACTCTCTGGAAGCCCTTTCCGGCAGTCTAATTGTTGAACTCATCACGGTAAGGAAATACCAAGGAAGCAAGGCGATTCGGCGTGCAAGGGAATCCCAGTGGTCTCATTAGCGATCAAAATACCATTTTACATACACATGCGCAACTTGCGCTTGGATAGGACATGTCAAATGGCCCTATTTTTTTTGCTTATTGCACTACTTGTATCCGTACGCTTTGACGTATTATTTAATAACAATGCATAGCGTTAGCCTATTATTGCATTCCCCTTTCTATTGTTTATTTCTTTTCCTTGTCTGCCTATTTACGACAACTTGCACTCGTACATTCTGGTACGACGAGTGCGCCAGGGGCTTCAGTATACCCCATAAGACGGTGTGAGAAGTCCGAACACTTCCGAAAGTGCGGCACCCCCAACTTATAGCATTATATGCATCCGCTCCAAATCATGTCTTGGGTCAATAGTTGGGTTTGCCCGGATCCCATGTTTTGGTACCTTACGTTCCGCAATATTGGCTAAGGTAGCAGGGAGAACTACTGCGATTGTGTCCGGTTCTTAGGACGAGCACCTCGATGAAAGCGGCTGTCATGATGAAGCGAGAGCTGGTAGCTGTTCGAGAGGTCTCAAGTCCTTAAAGACTTTTTCCGCTTCGGGCGAGGTGTCGTTCTTGCCCACTTAGGCGTATATAGCGCCCCAAACTCGGCCTTACGAATACTAGGGGCTTCGCCAAAATTTAAAATTGTAGACTTCTATGGCTAAGTGAGAGTGATAAAGCTTTATAGTCTGATTGCCTGGTTCGCTGAGTGATTGCTCCATGCTACTTTATCTACTGTTTTGGACTATATTGGGCTTTATTTTCCACTTTTATATTATTTTTGGGACTAACCTATTAACAGGAGGCCCAGCACATAATTGCTGTTTTTTGCCTATTTCAGTATTTCGAAGAAACAGAATATCAAACAGAGTCCAAACGGAATGAAACCTTCGGAAACGTGATTTTCTCACCGAACGTGATCCAGGAGACTTGGACCCTACTCCAAGAAGTAATAGAGGCGGTCATGAGGGTGGGGGGCGCCCACCCCCTAGGGCGCGCCACGCCTCGTGGGCCCCTGTTGCTCCACCGACGTACTCCTTCCTCCTATATATACCTCACGTACCCCCAAGCGATCGAGCAGGAGCCAAAAACCTAATTCCACCGCCGCAACTTCCTGTATCCACGAGATCCCATCTTGGGGCCTGTTAGGAGCTCGGGAGGGAGGGCATCCGCCACGGAGGGCTTCTACATCAACACCATAGCCTCTCCAATGAAGTGTGAGTAGTTTACTTCAGACCTTGGTCCATAGGTAGTAGCTAGATGGCTTCTTCTCTCTTTTGGATCTCAATACAATGTTCTCCCCTCTCTCGTTGAGATCTATTCGATGTAATCTTCTTTCTGCGGTGTGTTTGTTGAGACCGATGAATTGTGGGTTTATGATCCAGCTTATCTATGAATAATATTTGAATCTTCTCTGAATTCTTTTATGTATGATTGAGTTATCTTTGCAATTCTCTTCGAATTATCCGTTTGGTTTGGCCAACTAGATTGGTAGTTCTTGCAATGGGAGAAGTAAATAGCTTTGGGTTCAATCTTGAAGTGTCCTTGCCCAGTGATAGAAAGGGTTGCAAGGCACGTATTGTATTGTTGCCATCGAGGATAACAAGATGGGGTATTTATCATATTGCATGAATTTATTCCTCTACATCATGTCATCTTGCTTAAGGCGTTACTCTGTTTTTAACTTAATACTCTAGATGCATGTTGGAGAGCGGTCGATGAGTGGAGTAATAGTAGTAGATGCAGAATCGTTTCGATCTACTTGTCACAGACGTGATGCCTATATACATGATCATGCCTAGATATACTCATAACTATGCTCAATTCTGTCAATTGCTCAACAGTAATTTGTTCACCCACCATAGAATACGTATGCTCTTGAGAGAAGCCACTAGTGAAACCTATGGCCCCCGGGTCTATTCTCATCATATCAATCTCCATTTATACTTGCTTTGTTTTTACTTTGCTTTTTTACTTTTCACTTTGCATCTCTATACCAAAAATACCAAAAATATTATCTCTATCAGATCTCACTCTCGTAAGTGACCATGAAGGGATTAACAACCCCTAATCACGTTGGTTGTGAGTAGCTATCGTTGTGTGCAGGTACGAGGGACTTGTGCGTGGCCTCCTACAGGATTGATACCTTTGTTCTCAAAAACTGAGGGAAATACTTACGCCACTCTGCTGCATCATCCTCTCCTCTTCGGGGAAAACCAACACAAGCTCAAGACGTAGCAAGAAGGATTTCTGGCGCTGTCGGGAGTCTACACAAAAGTCAACATACCAAGTACCCATCACAATCCCTATCTCTCGCATTACATTATTTGCCATTTGCCTCTCGTTTTCCTCTCGCCCACTTCACCCTTGCCGTTTTATTCGCCCTTCCTCCGTTCAATCTTGTGTTACCATGTGCCTTCTTTTTGCTTGCATCTTCGCTTGCTAAAAGTTTATGGATCCTCATCCACTTTCTAATCTCTTTAAGAGATACAATTATGATGAACCTATTGCTAGTGAATTGAGTGCACTAGATTATCTTTATGAGGTTTTGCCTGAAATTCATGAAACTAAAAATTGTGATGAAGTACTTTATGAAGCGATTCACGATAGATCATTGAATAAAAAGCATGATTGCAATGATTTTACTATAAATTATATTGATGTCAATTGTGCTAATAATATGCAAAACCCTAAGCTTGGGGATGCTAGTTTTGCTATGTCTACTACTTGTTGCAATGATCATGATTGGGGTGATTCTTCTTATGATCTTGAAAATTTATTTAATCCCCATGATGAATATGAGATTGATAATATTGTTTGCAATAATATTGAAAGTGGGTTTGGAGAGGTCATGACTTTAGTTAATGTTAATCCCACTATTTTGGAAGAGTGTCAACTTTGCATGCATGTGGATCGTGTTGAAAATATTTTATGTGATAGCTATTTTGTTGAATTTGCCTATGATCATACATGTAATTATTATGAGAGAGGAAAATATGGTCGTAGAAATTCTTATCTTACTAAATTACCTCTCATCATGTTGAGATTGCTATCATCTCTTTGTTCTTCCTTGCATATGCTAGTTTTTGCTTGCCTTGATAATTTGTTTGCTTACAAGATGCCTATGCATAGGAAGTATGTTATACTTAAGTGTGTTTGTCACATGTTTTATGATGCTCTCTTTGTGCTTTAATTCTTGTCTTTCATGTGAGCATCATTGAAATCTCAATGCTTAGCTAGGGGCGTTAAACGATAGCGCTTGTTGGGAGGCAACCTCTGTTGCAAAAGGCAGTGCCTAGGAGGCCCTTAGGCATGCCTAGGCACTAGGAAATTGCCAAACGCCTCGCCTAGGGCATAAATGGAGGTCTAGGCAGGGCAAGCAAGGAATTGCCTACCCAAGCAAGAAATCATGCCACATACTGCACTGATATGCCAAACCGGCTATATTCCAATGGCAGTAGACGGTTATTAACTTATTTATGTGCCCTAAACTAATGTCAACACCCATATAATAATCACTAAAACACTACGAGTGAAACTATATTACCGCCTAGGCCGCGCCTAGGGTGCTTAGGCACCGCCTAGGCACTAGGCGAAGGCCAACCGCCTCGCTTACGCCTACCGCTTTTTCCAACCTTGGAGGCAACCCAATTTTATTTTTAGTTTTTTGTTTTTTCTTCTGTTTAGGAATAAATAATCCATCTAGCCTCTGTTTAGATGTGGTTTTATGTTTTAATTAGTGTTTGTGCCAAGCTAGACCTACTGGATCTTCTTGGATGATAGTTATTTGATCTTGCTGTAATTTCCAGAAACTTTGCGCTCAGTGACCGAATTATTAAAAATAACCAGAACGCGGTAAAATACTGATTCCAGTTGCTGCTGATCAATAAACAAATTATCTAGCTCGTCTAATTTTGGTAGATTTGTTTGAGTTCCAGAAGTTTGCGTTAGTTACAGATTGCTACAGACTGTTCTGTTTTTAACAGATTCTGTTTTGCGTGTGTTGTTTGCTTATTTTGATGAACCTATGGCTAGTAAAATAGTTTATGATCCATAGAGAAGTTGGAATACAGTAGGTTTAACACCAATATAAATAAAGAATGAGTTCATTACAGTACCGTAAAGTAGTCTTTTGTTTTCTTTCTCTAACGGAGCTCACGAGATTTCTATTGAGTTTTGTGTTGTGAAGTTTTCAAGTTTTGTGTGAATTCTTTTGATGGATTATGTAACAAGGAGTGGCAAGAACCTAACCTTGGGGATGCCCATGGCACCCCCAAGATAATCCAAGGACACCAAAAAGTCAAATCTTGGGGATGCCCCGGAAGGCATTCCCTCTTTCGTCCACTTCCATCGGTAATTTACTTGGAGCTATATTTTTATTCACCACATGATAAGTGTTTTGCTTGGAGCGTCTTGTATTATTTGCGTCTTTGCTTGTTAGTTTACCACAATCATCCTTGCTGTCCACACCTTTTGAGAGAGCCATACATAAATTGGAATTTGATAAAATACTCTATGTGCTTCACTTATATCTTTTGAGCGTGATAATTTTTGCTCTAGTGCTTCACGTAGATCTTTTAGAGCACGGTGGTGGATTTGTTTTAAAGAAACTTGATCTCTCATGCTTCACTTAGATTATTTTGAGAGTCATTAATAGCATGGTAATTTGCTTAATGTTAATATACTTGGTATTCAAGATATGTGAAACTTTCTTTTGAGTGCGTTGAATACTAAGATAAGTTTGATGCTTGATAATTGTTTTGAGATATGAAGATGGTGATATTAGAGTCTTGCCAGTTGAGTAGTTGTGAATTTAAAGAATGCTTGTGTTGAAGTTTGTGATTCCCGTAGCATGCACGTATGGTGAACCGTTATGTGATGAACTCGGAGCATGATTTATTTATTGATTGTCTTCCTTATGAGTGGCGGTCGGGGACGGCGATGGTCTTTCCTACCAATCTATCCCCCTAGGAGCATGCGCGTAATACTTTGCTTTGATAACTTCTAGATTTTTGCAATAAGTATATGAGTTCTTTATGACTAATGTTGAGTCCATGGATTATACGCACTTTCTCCCATCCTTGCACCATTGCTAGCCTCTCTAATACCGCGCACCTTTCGCCGGTATCATACACCCACCATATACGTTCCTCAAAACAGCCACCATACCTACCTATCATGGCATTTCCATAGCCATTCCGAGATATATTGCCATGCAACTTTCCACCGTTCCGTTTATTATGATTCCCCCACTATCTTCCCTCTTTTTGTCTTCTCCACAACCACCATTCTATTCCACATATAGTGTTATATCCATGGCTCACGCTCATGTATTGCGTGAAGATTGAAAAAGTTTTGAAAATGTTAAAGTATGAAACAATTGCTTGGCTTGCCATCGGGGTTGTGCATGATTTAAATATTTTGTGTGGGGAAGATGGAGCATAGCCAGACTATATGATTTTGTAGGGATAACTTTCTTTGGCCATGTTATTTTGAGAAGACATAATTGCTTAGTTAGTATGCTTGAAGTATTATTATTTTTATGTCAATATGAACTTTTGTCTTGAATATTTCGGATCTGAATATTCATACCATGATTAAGAAGATTTACATTGAAATTATGCCAAAGTATCACTCCGCATAAAAATTCTCTTTTTATCATTTACCTACTCGAGGACGAGCAGGAATTAAGCTCTGTGCTGAACACCTCCTTCGAAGGGCCCAAAATTGGGATAAAGAGTGCTCAGGTTTATCCCGAACACCTCTGTTCTAGTTACATGGGGGCAGAAGCCGACGACTGGCCAACTCTCAGATTTCATAAACGGTCGCACAGAAGGTAATATTTTAAATTAACAAGCGTTGCATAGCGCAAACGAACTCGTTTCATATTACAGGATCACATGAGTACATTCATTCGAATATTACATCCTTAGCACATTCCTCCGCCACAAGGCGAGCACCCTTCAGGACACTGTCATAATACTTTTCGGGGTGGCGATGCTCCTTGCCTTCCGGCGGCCCCTCCTTCACCAGCTTTTCGGCGTCCAGCTTCGCCCGGTAAACCTTCGCCCGGGAAAAAGCCCAGCACGCACCCTCGATGCAGACGGACCGCTTTATGACTTCAAGTCGTGGGCAGGCATTCACAAGCCGCCTCACCAGACCGAAGTAGCTATCAGGCAGGGGCTTGCCAGGCCATATCCGGACTATAAGACCCTTCATGGCCTGTTCGGCCGCCTTGTGGAGGTCGACCAGTTGCTTCAGCTGGTCGCTCAAGGGCATTGGGTGTTCGGTCCCAGTATAGTGAGACCAGAACAACTTCTCCGTCAAGCTCCCCTCCTCAGCCTGATAGAACTCCACGGCATCCGACACACTGCGGGGTAGATTTGCGAACGCTCCTGGAGAGTTGCGAACTCGGGTAAGTAAAATGAAAGTTTCCTTCACATGCTTTCTTTGCATAATGAATGCCTTATCCACCGATATCTTCTTAACCGCCTTTTTTCCCGGAGGGCCATTTGGGCTTCAGCCTTGGCATGTTGTACGCTGTCGAGGGCCTTCGCAAGCTCGGACCCTTGCGTCTTAGAGTCAAGCTCCAAGGACTCATGTTTTTTGGCGAGAGACTGGAGCTCTTGCTGCACCTCGCCTACTCTGGCTTCTTGCTTTTCTCACTCGATGCGCTCCTTGGCCGCTTCGTCTTCGGCCTCGGATAGCGCCTTCTGCAGGGCCGCCGCTTTGGTTGTGGCCCCTAGCAAAATTCATGATGATCATATTATTCTAAAACCAATTTTTTTATAATATACAGACGGGGTATCACATACCTTTGTTCTCTTCGAGCTGCCTCTTGGTAAGGCCGAGCTCTTCCTTGGACCGCTCAAGGTCCCGCTTGATCTTGGCGACCTCCATTTGTCTGGCGACAACGACGATGTGAGCACAACCTTGTTCACATAGACATATTTTGATTAGACTCCTGTGATTATCATTTGATCCTCTGTTCGGCCTTTCTTTGCGAACACCAAATAGAGAATCAGGGGCTACTATCTATGCTGTAACATTTTTGCATAATTTGATTACTTACCTCAAAGCCTGTTAGGATGCTGGCGCAGGCTTCACTCAGTCCGCTTTTGGTGGACTGAACATTTTGGACCACCGCACTCATGACAGTGTGGTGCTCTTCATCAATGGAAGCGCCAAGGCGCTTCCAAAGAAGTTGTCCGACGCCTGTGGATGGACAGAGGCCGTCAAGACAGACGGCTTGCCCCTCTTAGCGAGGGGTCGCTTTGGCGAATCTGGAACCACTTTGGAGGTTCCGGTGCGATATTCAAATGGGGCTAGGCTTGCTGCCCCCACAGCCCATGGGAGTCTTTCCCATTCCGCGCCCAGCGACCAGAATATCGCCTTGGGGCACCTCTGAAACTGTCTCCCCTTGGTTCAGTGCCCTTTGGGACAACACCTCGGCGTCATCCGTAGGGCAGGGAGAGGAGGCGGTCGGGAGTGAATCGCTCTTCATCTCCGACGAGCCCAAGGACTCCTCCGAAGAGGATACGTCGATATGGGCTCTGGATGGACTGCATGATCATGTTCGGCATGATAAGAAGCGATAAAATAAAACATACCGAGAACTATTATGGTGTCCGAATACTTACGTCTTCGCCAGGGGCTTGTCCCTGGGCAGCCACTCATCGTCGCTAGAAGCAGCCGCCGTGGAGCGATGCGGAAGGAGAGTCCTTCCTTTTTGGACCCTTGGCCTCCCGGATGGGGCGGCCTTCCTTTTCTTGTCTCCCCGGGAGAGAGAACTTTCCTCTTCCTCCTCCTCGTTTTATTGGAGGAGTGCACCTCGATGCTTTGGACGATGAGTCCGATATAACCTTGCGCCGGAGACCTTTCCTGGTTCCCGCGGCCTTCTTCTTGGCCTTCTTCTCCGGCACCTCATATGGCGCCCGAACCAGCATCTCCGTTAGGAGAGCATCTGCAGGATCTTCGGGCAGGGGGCTGGACAATTGATCTGCTCCGCTGTCGCTACCCAGTCCTGTTAAATGGCATGGGGGCTTAGATCCCACGCGTGGTTAAACAGGGGGAAGAACATCTTATGAGAGATAAAAGACTTCCCGGATTGGCAGGGCGCTTCGCGCAGAGTCCACGGTCCTCGGTAAGGGGAGGAGGTACCTCGGCGCCCTTGAATAGCACCTTCCAGACGTCCTTGTGCGTCGTGTCAAAGAGCTCTCGTAGCGTCTGATGCTCCGACGGGTCGAACTCCCACAAATTGAACGCCCGTCTTTGACATGGGAGGATCCGGCGGAAGAGCATGACTTGGACCATGTTGACAAGCTTGATTTTATTGCTCATCATGTTTTTGACGCAGGTCTGGAGTCCGGTCAGCTCTACCGAGGAAACCCAAGATAGGCCCTTCTCTTTCCAGGAGGTGAGCCGCATGGGGATTCCGGATCGAAATTCAGGGGCCGCCACCTAGTTGGTGTCGCGCGGCTCGGTGATGTAGAACCACCCCGATTGCCACCCCTTTACGGTCTCCACATAGGAGCCTTCGAGCCAGGTGACGTTGGGCATTTTGCCCACCATGGCGTCTCCGCACTCCGCTTGCTGGACGACCACCACCTTCGGTTTAACATTGAAGGTCTTCAGCCACAGGCCGAAGTGGGGCTTGATGCGGAGGAAGGCCTCGCACGCGACGATGAATGCCGAGATGTTGAGGATGAAATTGGGGTCCGGATTGTGAAAGTCCAGCCCGTAGTAGAACATGAGCCCCCGGACAAATGGGTGGAGAGGAAATCCCAGTCCGCAGCCGAAGTGGGTAAGGAATACCACCCTCTCATGGGGTTCTGGAGTAGGGACGATCTGCCCCACATCTGGAAGCCGGTGTGCGATATCCGCGGCCAGGTATCCGGCTCCCCGGAGCTTTCTGATGTCCTCCTTCATAACGGAGGAGACCATCGAGTTGCCTCCCGCTCCGGACATGCTTGGAGTGGTTTCGAGGAGAAAACGCAAACTTGGGCACCGGAGCTCGAGTGTGCGAGAATGGATGAGCAAAGAGGAGGAGCGCATGGGTGAAAAAGATGAATCATTGCCTCTTTATAAAGGCGGAGAAAACTATGCGCCTCCCCACCTGCCTGGTAAACTGGCTTATTCCCCAAGCACCGAAATTGATGGCGCGGTTGGGTTACCCACACCCGTATTGATGAGAATCCCGTGATAAGGGGGACACGATCTCTGCTTCGACAAGACGTGCCAAGAAAACCGCCTCGCAATATGTGCAGTGGCTGGTTGAGAAAAACGGTTTGAATAATGGCCGGGTCGTGGTGTGGTGTCATGCTGCAGAATGTGTCAGCAGATTTGATGTGTGGAAATATTGTTATTCTCTCTTCGGTGGCATGTGGAATTTGTTTTGCAGAGTCGGACACTATCCTTGTGTTCAAAATCTTCTATGGAGTATCTGGAGGAGGAACCCGCCTTGCAATGCTGAAGACAACCTGCGCGCCGGACTCATTGTCATTGAAGCCTGGTTCAGGGGCTACTGAGGGAGTCCTGGATTAGGGGGTCCTTCGACAACCGGACTATATACTTTAGCCGGACTGTTGGACTATGAAGATACAAGATTGAAGACTTCTTCCCGTGTCCGGGTGGGACTCTCCTTGGTGTGGAAGGCAAGCTTGGCAATTCAGATCTGTAGATCTTCTCCCTTGTAACCGACTCTGTGTAACCCTAGCCCCCTCCGATGTCTATATAAACCGGAGGGTTTTGTCCGTAGGACAACAACAATCATACCATAGGCTAGCTTCTAGGGTTTAGCCTCTATGATCTCATGGTAGATGAATTCTTGTAATACTCATATGATCAAGATCAATCAAGTAGGAAGTAGGGTATTACCTCCATTGAGAGGGCCCGAACCTGGGTAAACATCGTGTCCCCCGCCTCCTGTTACCATCCGCCTTAGACGCACAGTTCGGGACCCCCTACCCGAGATCCGCCGGTTTTGACACCGACACTGGGGGCTCGACATACTGGGCCCCTTTCTCCATGCCGTCGGGGGCTTTGAGTACTTGTACGTTGCAATCGACAAGTTCACAAAGTGGCCGGAGGTGGAGGCAGTGAGAAAGGTGACAGCACAATAAGCCGTCAAATTCTTCAAGGGGCTAGTCAGCCGTTTTGGTGTGCCAAATAGAGTCATCACCGACAACGGAACGTAGTTCACGAGCCACGTCTTCATGCAGTACATCCAGGATGTCACAACCCTAGAATAATGTTTGTAATTAGTCACATCAAGCATCCATGCATCATTTTAATTTCAAGGAAATTGAATTGAGGGAATTCCTAGAGCCTCAGAAGTCGTTTAAAAATGAGCAAGTTAAAATTTTATTCAAATGAGCCCGAAGAAATGTTCACTTTAATCCCTGAAAATATTGGCAAGAGGTAAAAATCCAAACCAATATTTTAGGGCCTTAAGGGTAATTAATTTGGGCATTTTGACTTAAACCATAGTGTATTTGAATTGGCTTTATACCTGTTATAAAAGAAATACATGTCCATTAATTTTGGAAATTATTGTGGGGATCTAGAGTAATAGCTCTAGCCCATACAATAATTTACAGAAGCAACAAAAATTGTTTAGTATTAGTACTAAATCAAAACAGAGCAAAACAAATAGAAAAGAGAAAGAAAATAGGAAAGAAGAAAACCCACCTGACTTACCTAGCGGCCCAGCTGTTCTGGCCCAGCAGGCCGGCCCATCTGGCCATGCCAGTCGTCCTCCTCCTTGCGCCAGAAGGACGAGGGTGTCGGTGTCAAAACCGGCAGATCTCGGGTAGGGGGTCCGAACTGTGTGTGTAAGGCAGATGGTAATAGGAGTTGAAGAGCCTAACCTTGGGGATGCCCATGGCACCCCCAAGATAATCCAAGGACACCAAAAAGTCAAATCTTGGGGATGCCCCGGAAGGCATCCCCTCTTTCGTCCACTTCCATCGGTAATTTACTTGGAGCTATATTTTTATTCACCACATGATAAGTGTTTTGCTTGGAGCGTCTTGTATTATTTGCGTCTTTGCTTGTTAGTTTACCACAATCATCCTTGCTGTACACACCTTTTGAGAGAGCCATACATAAATTGGAATTTGATAAAATACTCTATGTGCTTCACTTAGATCTTTTGAGCGTGATAATTTTGCTCTAGTGCTTCACTTAGATATTTTAGAGCACGGTGGTGGATTTGTTTTAAAGAAACTTTATCTCTCATGCTTCACTTAGATTATTTTGAGAGTCATTAATAGCATGGTAATTTGCTTAATGTTAATATACTTGGTATTCAAGATATGTGAAACTTTCTTTTGAGTGTGTTGAATACTAAGATAAGTTTGATGCTTGATAATTGTTTTGAGATATGAAGATGGTGATATTAGATTCTTGCTAGTTGAGTAGTTGTGAATTTAAAGAATGGTTATGTTGAAGTTTGTGATTCCCGTAGCATGCACGTATGGTGAACCATTATGTGATGAACTCGGAGCATGATTTATTTATTGATTGTCTTCCTTATGAGTGGCGGTCAGGGACGAGTGATGGTCTTTTCCTACCAATCTATCCCCCTAGGAGCATGCGCGTAATACTTTGCTTTGATAACTTCTAGATTTTTGCAATAAGTATATGAGTTCTTTATGACTAATGTTGAGTCCATGGATTATACGCACTTTCTCCCATCCTTCCACCATTGCTAGCCTCTCTAATACCGCGCACCTTTCGTCGGTATCATACACCCACCATATACCTTCCTCAAAACAGCCACCATACCTACCTATCATGGCATTTCCATAGCCATTCCGAGATATATTGCCATGCAACTTTCCACCGTTCCGTTTATTATGACACGCTCCATGTCATATTCCTAGCATGATCATGTAGTTGACATCATATTTTTGGCAAAGCCACCGTTCATAATTCTTTCATACATGTCACTCATGTTTCATTGCATATCCCGGTACACCGCCGGAGGCATTCATATAGAGTAATATTTTGTTCTAAGTATCGAGTTGTAATTGTTGAGTTGTAAGAAAAATAAAAGTGTGATGATCATCATTATTAGAGCATTGTCCCAGTGAGGAAAGGATGATGGAGACTATGATTCCCCCACAAGTCGGGATGAGACTCCAGACGAAAAATAAAAATAATAAAAAATAGAGGCCATAAAAAAGAGAGAAAAGGCCCAAATAAAAAAATGAGAGAAAAAGAGAGAAGGGACAATGTTACTATCCTTTTACCACACTAGTGGGACTCTTTCATTATAGAACTTGGCTTGTATATTCCAATGATGGGCTTCCTCAAATGCCCTAGGGCTTCGTGAGCAAGTGAGTTGGATGCATACCCACCTAGTTTCTTTTGTTGAGCTTTCATATACTTATAGCTCTAGTGCATCTGTTGCATGGCAATCCCTACTCACTCACATTGATATCTATTGATGGGCATCTCCATAGCCCGTTGATACGCCTAGTTGATGTGAGACTATCTTCCCTCTTTTTGTCTTCTCCACAACCACCATTCTATTCCACATATAGTGTTATATCCATGGCTCACGCTCATGTATTGCGTGAAGATTGAAAAAGTTTTGAAAATGTTAAAGTATGAAACAATTGCTTGGCTTGTCATCGGGGTTGTGCATGATTTAAATATTTTGTGTGGGGAAGATGGAGCATAGCAGGACTATATGATTTTGTAGGGATAACTTTCTTTGGCCATGTTATTTTGAGAAGACATAATTGCTTAGTTAGTATGTTTGAAGTATTATTATTTTTATGTCAATATGAACTTTTGTCTTGAATCTTTCGGATCTGAATATTCATACCATGATTAAGAAGATTTACATTGAAATTATGCCAAAGTATCACTCCGCATAAAAATTCTCTTTTTATCATTTACCTACTCGAGGACGAGCAGGAATTAAGCTCTGTGCTGAACACCTCCTTCGAAGGGCCCAAAATTGGGATAAAGAGTGCTCGAGTTTATCGAACACCTCTCATTCTAGTTACATGGGGCGAAGCCGACGGTAGCCAACTCTCAGATTTCATAAGCGGTCGCATGAAGGTAATATTTTAAATTAACAAGCGTTGCATAAGCGCAAACGAACTCGTTTCATATTACAGGATCACATGAGTACATTCATTCAATATTACATCCTTAGCACATTCCTCATACAATGCGAGCACCCTTGAGACACCGCCATAATACTTTTTCGGGTGGCGATGCTCCTTGCCTTCGGCGGCCCCTCCTTCACCAGCTTTGGCGTCCGGCTTACGCCCGGTAAACCTTCGCGGGAAAAAAGCCCAAAGACGCACCCTCGATGCAGACGGACCGCTTTATGACTTCAAGTCGTGGGCAGGCATTCACAAGCCGCCTCACCAGACCGAAGTAGCTATCAGACAGGGGCTTGCTAGGCCATATCCGGACTATAAGACCCTTCATGGCCTGTTCGGCCACCTTGTGGAGGTCGACCAGTTGCTTCAGCTGGTCGCTCAAGGGCATTGGGTGTTCGGTCCCAGTATACTGAGACCAGAACAACTTCTCCGTCAAGCTCCGCTCCTCAGCCTGATAGAACTCCGCGGCATCCGACACACTGCGGGGTAGATCTGCGAACGCTCCTGGAGAGCTCCGAACTCGGGTAAGTAAAATGAAAGTTTCCTTCACATGCTTTCTTTGCATAATGAATGCCTTATCCGCCGATATCTTCTTAACCACCTTTTTTTCCCGGAGGGCCTTTTGGGCTTCAGCCTTGGCATGTTGTACGCTTTCGAGGGCCTTCGCAAGCTCGGACCCTTGCGTCTTAGAGTCAAGCTCCAAGGACTCATGTTTTTTGGCGAGAGACTGGAGCTCTTGCTGCACCTCGCCTACTCTGGCTTCTTGCTTTTCTCACTCGATGCGCTCCTTGGCCGCTTCGTCTTCGGCCTTGGATAGCGCCTTCTGCAGGGCCGCCGCTTTGGTTGTGGCCCCTAGCAAAATTCATGATGATCCTATTATTCTAAAACCAATTTTGTTATAATATATAGAAGGGGTATCACTTACCTTTGTTCTCTTCGAGCTGCCTCTTGGTAAGGCCGAGCTCTTCCTTGGACCGCTCAAGGTCCCGCCTCAGTGCGGCGACCTCCGCTGTGCGAGCGGCAACGGCCAGTAGCGAAGCCTGCTTGTTCACATAGACATATTTTGATTAGACTCCGGTGATTATCATTTGATCCTCTGTTCGGCCTTTCTTTGCGAACACCAAATAGAGCATCAGGGGCTACTATCTATGCTGTAACATTTTCGCATAATTTGTTTACTTACCTCAAAGCTTTGTTAGGATCTTTGTACGAGCTTGATCAATCCGCTTTTGGTGGACTGAACATTTTGGACCACCGCACTCATGACAGTGTGGTGCTCTTCATCAATGGAAGCGCCGCGAAGCGCTTCCAGCAAGTTGTCCGATGCCTCTGGATGGACAGAGGCCGTCAGCACAGACGGCTTGCCCCTCTTAGCGAGGGGTCGCCTGACAGAATCTGGAACCACTGGAGGTTCCGATGCAGTATTCAGCCGGGGGCTAGGCTTGCTGCCCCCACAGCCCATGGGAGTCTTGCCCATTCCGCGCCCAGCGACCGGAATATCGCCTTGGGGCACCTCTGAAACTGTCTCCCCTTGGTTCAGTGCCCTTTGGGACAACACCTCGGCGTCATCCGTAGGGCAGGGAGAGGAGGCGGTTGGGAGTGAATCGCTCTTCATCTCCGACGAGCCCAAGGACTCCTCCGAAGAGGATACGTCGATATGGGCTCTGGATGGACTGCATGATCATGTTCGGCATGATAAGAAGCGATAAAATAAAACATACCGAGAACTATTATGGTGTCCGAATACTTACGGCTTCGCCAGGGGCTTGTCCCTGGGCAGCCACTCATCGTCGCTAGAAGCGGCCGCCGTGGAGCAGTCTGGAAGGAGAGTCCTTCCCTTTTTGGACCCTTCGGCCTCCCCAGATGGGGCGGCCTTCCTTTTCTTGTCTCCCCCGACTTGGGGGGAGAACTTTCCTCTTCCTCCTCGTCGTTTTCGCAGGAGGAGTGCACCTTAGTGCTTTCGGACGATGAGTCCGATATAACCTTGCGCCGGAGACCTTTCCTGGTTCCCGCGGCCTTCTTCTTGGCCTTCTTCTCCGGCACCTCATACGGCGCCCGAACCAGCATCTCCGTTAGGAGAGCATCTGCTGGATCTTCGGGCAGGGGGCTGGACAATTGATCTACTCCGATGTCGCTACCCAGTCCTGTTAAATGGCGTGGGGTCTTAGATCCCACGCGTGGTTAAACAGGGGGAAGAACATCTTATGAGAGATAAAAGACTTCCCGGATTGGCAGGGCGCTTCGCGCAGAGTCCACGGTCCTTGGTAAGGGGAGGAGGTACCTCGGCGCCCTTGAATAGCACCTTCCAGACGTCCTTGTGCGTCGTGTCAAAGAGCTCTCGCAGCGTCTGGTGCTCGGCCGGGTCGAACTCCCACAAATTGAACGCCCGTCTTTGACATGGGAGGATCCGGCGGAAGAGCATGACTTGGACCATGTTGACAAGCTTGATTTTATTGCTCATCATGTTTTTGACGCAGGTCTGGAGTCCGGTCAGCTCTACCGAGGAAACCCAAGATAGGCCCTTCTCTTTCCAGGAGGTGAGCCGCATGGGGATTCCGGATCGAAATTCAGGGGCCGCCACCTAGTTGGTGTCGCGTGGCTCGGTGATGTAGAACCACCCCGATTGCCACCCCTTTACGGTCTCCACACAGGAGCCTTCGAGCCTGGTGACGTTGGGCATTTTGCCCACCATGGCGCTTCCGCACTCCGCTTGCTGGACGACCACCACCTTCGGTTTAACATTGAAGGTCTTCAGCCACATGCCGAAGTGGGGCTTGATGCGGAGGAAGGCCTCGCACACGACGATGAACGCCGAGATGTTGAGGATGAAATTGGGGTCCGGATTGTGGAAGTCCAGCCCGTAGTAGAACATGAGCCCCCGGACAAATGGGTGGAGAGGAAATCCCAGTCCGCGGCCGAAGTGGGTAAGGAATACCACCCTCTCATGGGGTTCTGGAGTAGGGACGATCTGCCCCACATCTGGAAGCCGGTGTGCGATATCCGCGGCCAGGTATCCGGCTCCCCGGAGCTTTCTGATGTCCTCCTTCGTAACGGAGGAGACCATCGAGTTGCCTCCCACTCCGGACATGCTTGGAGTGGTTTTGAGGAGAAAACGCGAACTTGGGCACCGGAGCTCGAGTGTGCGAGAATGGATGAGAAAAGAGGAGGAGGGCGTGGGTGAAAAAGATGAATCATTGCCTCTTTATAAAGGCGGAAAAAACTATGCGCCTCCCCACCTGCCTTGTAAACTCGCTTATTCCCCGAGCGCCGAAATTGATGGCGCGGTTGGGTTACCCACACCCGTATTGATGAGAATCCCGTGATAAGGGGGACATGATCTCTGCTTCGACAAGACGTGCCAAGAAAACCGCCTGCATAATATGTGCAAGTTGGCTGGTTGAGAAAAACGGTTTGAATAATGGCCGGGTCGTGGTGTGGTGTCATGCTGCAGAATGTGTCAGCAGATTTGATTTGTGGAAATATTGTTATTCTCTCTTCGGTGGCATGTGGAATTTGTTTTGCAGAGTCGGACACTATCCTTGTGTTCAAAATCTTCTATGGAGTATTCGGAGGAGGAACCCGCCTTGCAATGCTGAAGACAATCTGCGCGCCGGACTCATCGTCATTGAAGCCTGGTTCAGGGAGCTCTTGAGGAGTCCTGGATTAGGGGTCCTTCGACAACCGGACTATATACTTTAGCCGGACTGTTGGACTATGAAGATACAAGATTGAAGACTTCTTCCCATGTCCGGGTGGGACTCTCCTTGGCGTGGAAGGCAAGCTTGGCAATTCAGATCTGTAGATCTCCTCCCTTGTAACCGACTCTGTGTAACCCTAGCCTCCTCCGATGTCTATATAAACCGGAGGGTTTTGTCCGTAGGACAACAACAATCATACCATAGGCTAGCTTCTAGGGTTTAGCCTCTATGATCTCATGGTAGATGAATTCATGTAATACTCATATGATCAAGATCAATCAAGCAGGAAGTAGGGTATTACCTCCATTGAGAGGGCCCGAACCTGGGTAAACATCATGTCCCCCGCCTCCTGTTACCATCCGCCTTAGACGCACAGTTCGGGACCCCCTACCCGAGATCCGCCGATTTTGACACCGACACTAGGGGCTCGACATACTGCGCCCCTTTCCCCATGCCGTCGGGGGCTTTGAGTACTTGTACGTTGCAATCGACAAGTTCACAAAGTGGCCGGAGGTGGAGGCAGTGAGAAAGGTGACAGCACAATAAGCCGTCAAATTCTTCAAGGGGCTAGTCAGCCGTTTTGGTGTGCCAAATAGAGTCATTACCAACAACGGCACATAGTTCACGAGCCACGTCTTCATGCAGTACATCCAGGATGTCACAACCCTAGAATAATGTTTGTAATTAGTCACATCAAGCATCCATGCATCATTTTAATTTCAAGGAAATTGAATTGAGGGAATTCCTAGAGCCTCAGAAATCTTTTAAAAATGAGCAAGTTAAAATTTTATTCAAATGAGCCCGAAGAAATGTTCACTTTAATCCCTGAAAATATTGGCAAGAGGTAAAAATCCAAACCAATATTTTAGGGTCTTAAGGGTAATTAATTTGGGCATTTTGACTTAAACCATAGTGTATTTGAATTGGCTTTATACCTGTTATAAAAGAAATACATGTCCATTAATTTTGGAAATTATTGTGGGGATCTAGAGTAATATCTCTAGCCCATACAATAATTTACAGAAGCAACAAAAATTGTTTAGTATTAGTACTAAATCAAAACAGAGCAAAAAAATAGAAAAGAGAAAGAAAATAGGAAAGAAGAAAACCCACCTGACTTACCTGGCGGCCCAGCTGTTCTAGCCCGGCAGGCCGGCCCATCTGGCCATGCCAGTCGTCCTCCTCCTTGCGCCAGAAGGACGAGGGTGTCGGTGTCAAAACCGGCAGATCTCGGGTAGGGGGTCCGAACTGTGTGTGTAAGGCAGATGGTAACAGGAGGTGGGGGACACGATGTTTACCCAGGTTCGGGCCCTCTCAATGGAGGTAATACCTTACTTCCTGCTTGATTGATCTTGATGATATGAGTATTACAAGAGTTGATCTACCACGAGATCATAGAGGCTAAACCCTAGAAGCTAGCCTATGGTATGATTGTTGTCCTATGGACTAAACCCTCCGGTTTATATAGACACCGGAGGGGGCTAGGGTTACACAGAGTCAGTTACAAGGGAGGAGATCTCCATATCCGTATTGCCAAGCTTGCCTTCCACGCCAAGGAGAGTCCCATCCGGACACGGGACGAAGTCTTCAATCTTATATCTTCATAGTCCAACAGTCCGGCTAAGGGATATAGTCCGGCCATCCGAGGACCCCCTAATCCACGACTCCCTCAGTAGCCCCTAAACCAGGCTTCAATGACGATGAGTCCGGCGTGCAGCCGGTTTCTTCCTCCGAATACTCCATAGAAGATTTTGAACACAAGGATAGTGTCCGGCTCTGCAAAACAAATTCTACATACCACCGTAGAGAGAATAATATTTCCACAAATCTAATCTGATGACAACTTTTCATAACGTGACATCACACCACGGCCTGGCCGTTATTCAAACCGTTTCTCCCAGCCTGCCACTGCATGTTTCGTGAGGCGGTTTTTATTGGCACGTCTTGTCGAAGCAGAGATCGTGTTCCCCTTATCACGGGATTCTCATCAACATGGGTGTGGGTAACCCAATCGTGCCTGTTGGTATGACTCCTTGATTTTAGGCAAGTTCAAAACGGCCACGCGGAGGACGCTTGATATTCACCCTCTTTATAAAGGGGCCAAGGCCTGTCCTTTTCTTCTTGCGCTCAATCGAATCCTTCCCCCACCTCGAGTTCCAACACCCAAGGCTCAGGCTAGGCGCTTCGGACCTTCAAACATGTCTGGATCCAACATTCAAGGTCGGTGGATGCCCTCCTCTGTCACAGAGGCGGACATCAAGAAGCTAAGAGAAGCCAGGTATCTGACCGCCGAAATCTCGCACAGTCTGCCTACTCGAGGGCAGGTTATTCCCACTCCCGAACCCAGCGAGAGTGTCATATTCGTCTCCCACTTCCTCTGAGGGCTAGGCTTTAGTCTAGATCCCTTTGTTAGAGGGGTCATGTTCTATTACGGGCTCGATTTCCATGATCTGGCCCTGGATTCCATCCTTCACATCTCATCATTCATCGTCGTGTGTGAGGCCTTCCTCCACGTCACCCCACACTTCGGCTTATGGCTCAAGACCTTTAATGTGAAGCCGAAGATGATTAATGGGCGACACACAGAGTCCGGAGGTGCCATAATAAGCAAAGGCGCCGATGCTCCATGGCCAAAGGGTTCCTTCCCGGAGGTGCCCGGCTTATGGCAACATGAGTGGTTTTACATCACAACCCCTCGAGGTACTAAGTGGGTAGCCGCCCCTGCCTTCCGCTCGGGCCCCGCGCCACAACTGGCATCATGGGTCAACAAGGGGCTGGACTGGGGGCTAGTAAATGATGTGCCGACATTGCAGAGTCGCATCCGAGATCTTCTCGAGAGAGATGTCAGCCTTGTCAAGGTGATGTAAGTCATGTTAGTTCGTCGAGCCCTGCCTTGCAAACGTCGACCTCTCCGTATGTGGGAGTTCAACCCGGAAGGACCGCGAACTATTCAACACTTCTTTGGCATGACGCACGAAGAGATGTATGGATTGTTCTTCGGATCACAAGTAAAGTGTACGGACACCACCAAGGATGCGGGTCTGAGCTGCAATTGTCTAGATACCCAAGTAAGTAGTTCTTTAGCCGAACGTGTTGTCTCTTTATTTATCACAACATTATTCTGAAAAGTCGCTCTTTGACGGGAATTTGGGTAAAAAGGCGAAGATGATCAGGTGTTCGGCCCCCCTTCCCGATGGCTCAACGGATCCAGTACTGGCCAGAATGCTTGAGCTCGCGCCTTATCAAGCGCTATCAAGGGAAGATAAAGGGAGGAATAATGAAGCCAAAAGCGGGCCTCACTCATTGTTCATCCAAACCGGGGGAATTAGTGCCTCCGTGAAGGAGGATAACTGGGGAGAAGGATCTAAAATCCCTTCTCCCCAAGGAAGGAAGAGGACCGCCTCTGAAGGCATGGAAACACTGGTTTCCAAACGAGGGAAGAAATCTCTGTTAGTGGGCCCTACCCCGGAGGGTATCCTTACCGCACAGAGCCCGCAAGGGGATCAGCCCTCCACCGAGCTGTAAGTAAACAAAAGTACTCTATAGTAAATATATCCTGCTTTATTTCCGAGGACGATAACCGAGACGTATGTCTTGTAGTTCGGATCGTAGCCCTTCTCGACAGAGTTCGTCTTCGGGGGATCTTCTTTCGGAGATGATGGAGAGAGAAATGCCTCCCCGTGCCTCCCCGCCTCGTGAAGCGGACGACCTTGAGGTGTCGTCATAGAGGATTTCTCCTGATCCGCCAAGGCCAGAGGGTAACCCTTCGGCCACCCGAAGTCCGGAGTATTCGGCTCCTAAGGAGAGCAACAGAAAGAGTCTGAGACTATCCGATGCGCGACCAGACGTACTGATGAATCTTCTGGAGCAAGCGGCTATCTCAGAAGGGCATCGTACGCTAATGGGTACGGTGGTTGAGAGGATTTCATCCGCTGAAAGTGGGTTGCAAGAAGCTTTTATGAGCCTGCTGAGAGGCGTTGAGGTACGCAAAGTAATATATGTTTTTGACGGTACCGCACATGCTAGGTGTGCCCTATGTAGATAGTAGCCCCTGAGACTCTGGTTGATGTCGAAAAACAGCGGCAAACAGAGGATCATAGTCCTAGGTAATGATCATGCCGCCTTCGTGTGCAAGTGGCTAAAGGTCAGGTGGCTAGCCGGACTGGTGAGTTTGCCGAACTGAAGCAGCAACTTGATGCGGCAGATGCCGACATCATGCTTGTAAACAAGCGGCTTGACGAGGCACATGGTATGTACTTTCTCCGGTGATCAACACATATTAAGAGGAGCATGATGCTAGTATCTTTAATATGCTGTGACTGCAGATGGAGCTGCCGCAATGGAGACCCTTCGAGCGGAACTTGCCCGAGCCAAGGAACAAGCCAGGAAGAGTGATGCGGCCGCCTTAAAGGCGGTCGAAGAGCTGAGAGACGAACAGGCTACGCATTGCCGGAGCAAAGAGAAAATAGCCAAGATGGCTGTTGAGCTGAAAGATGCCGCTGACCGTTATGAACTTCTTGAAAAGGAAAGCCAAACGAAGACGGCAGACCTGGAAAAAGCCATGGTAGCAGCCAAGGAATCCTGCTCTAAAATCAGAGCGGCGAAGGAAGAGCTACGTCAAGCCGGAGATATTGCGGCTGGGAAGCCCTTTTTGTTGCGGACGAAGTTCGGAGATCCTAAGTATGCCCCTCATGATCAATTATGGAGTTCTGCAGATGCATATGTATGGAGGTGGTCAGGAATCGGGAGACTCACGTCGGTCGCAGCGCCGCAGTTAAAATGATAATGCCAAGTCAAATCACCGACTAGGCGGAACTGCCCCGCCGCCTACCGTGCAGGAAAAGCCCCGCCCTCGACTTTTAAATAGTATACAGTATACTAATTTTGTATCCATGGATAGCGCCCGCGCCATGGAGCAAAGCGTCTGGAAAAATGGTGGTACACAGGTACGGAATATCTGACCGCGGTACATCGGCGTTCGCGTTGCACCTCGAACCGGTCGGTCGATTACGGCACGCTGCTCTCCGAATGGAGCAGCGTGTCATATTGCGTTGCACATACATGTGGGACGGCAATTGAGAACCGACCATAGGCACACTCCTGGCCCCGCAAGTCGGGTGACTTAATAGAAGAGGGAGACGAGCGATAGTACTAGAGAAGTGTTGTACTACGTTGGTGCCTGGACGATCCCTGCAAGACATGGAAGATCAGTTCGTCCATGCATGTGACCAGACTCCAGCAGAGACGCCTGGATTGGCTATCGACTACATATCGTGCAGGCTGTGTTGTACATGGTTGTAGTTGTGGTGAGAAATCTAAAAAAAGGTTTCATGTCATCTCGCAAAATTAGGTGTCATGTGCTTCGCATCACTTCGAGGGTTAAACAACGACAACTGAGTTTGGCTAGTCATTGGGGGCACATGCACGAACAGCGACTACTCGGCTGCCATCTAGGTCAAGGCGGCTATGTTAATTAGGACATCTATCGACAAACTCCTTTTCTACGAGTTTATCGTTAATTTGAGCTTTGTTCCTCGTCTAGTTTGTCCCTCGGGATTCATGTTGTCTCCTTTGGGCAGTGAGGTTATGATTTATTGTCATGTGGCATTTTTTCGTGTTATATGTTATAATCTGGCGCTTCAGATCAAAATGATGACAACTGCGCCTCCGGGGCACATGCATGAAGACTTCTCGACAGTCATTGACGAGGTCAAGGCGGCTCTGGTAGACAAAAGAAAACTAGTACTAATCCACTATATAGGCAGGAGCCTCCGCGCTTGCTTGCTAGTGTTGCTCTCTTCACACTGTCTCGGCCTCTCCAGATCTAAACACGACAGCGGTGGCCACTCTCTCTCTCTCTCTCTCTCTCTCTCTCTCTCTCTCTCTCTCTCTCTCACGCTCACAGTCACAGATCCGGTAGGATCCGCTCCGGGGAAGGTGAGAAGGTGCAATGTTCACGCGGTTGTCCTCGGTGATGGCTCTTACCCACTGCTGGGCGCGTCCCGATCAGCCTGCCTTTCCGTTCTCTCCCAAGCACCGCTAGCGAGGGAGGGCCTCCGACCCCTTCTTCCTCGCTACCATAGTGTGGGTAGATCCGGCCTCCCGCCGCCCACCTAGCGACATCCCGGCGACCATCAGGTATAACTTCCTTCGAAACCGGCCTTCCTCTACTTCCCGAGCTCCTGACGTCGCTGCATTTGTATATTTTACTATTTCTCAGGCCCCCTCGTATATAGGATCGATCGGCTGTTCGAAAACCACCTAATTTTTTTTACATTTAAGAGGTAAAACAAGTTCATGCACTCGAATCTACTACTACTTGGTTCAAACAAGGAAGAAAGGGGGTGGAGGGTGGGGGAGGATTTGTTACCTGAATCTAGGACTTGGTCGAAAGGGGAAATAATGGGGGCGAAAAGTAGCAGAGACCGACTATCCAACTGGTCTCTAGGTCTAAAATGGAAATAAAGGGAAACGCAGTGCAAACTCAATATAAACCCGATCTATTGGTTGAAAAAGGAAAGAAAGTGGGGACTAGGGGACAAGTCAACAGATTTAGTCCAGCAGTACATTTGCTAGCCTCACACAGTATAAGGTGGCCATACCGAACAAAAATGGGACCAACCCAGATATCCTGTTCTGATGTTTGTTGCCCCGAGCCAATCTTATGTAATGCCCTTTGGTAAAATGTAGCGATCGCCTTTGTTAAAAGTAAGGACACATTAAACCAATGTTGTTTTCAATGTAATGCCTCCAGTAATATGAATCAATGGTACTTCTTTACATGTCCTGCTAAAATTTCACATTAAGATAAGTTGGTTCTTTTCGTTAGAAATGCAACTTTCCTGGTCTGCCTACTCTCCCGTGCCCAAAGTAATGTCGTATTTAACAGTTGTCATAGTTAATCCTAATGCCCACACTAATATCTAGCAATGTCAGTGCTTTAGAAATTGCTACTGTCCTTGTAGCATTGCCATTCAGATAAGGAACATGCTTCTTTTCATTTGATGCATGTTTCATCACTTGTTAGTCACCCTCCTTTCCACCTTTTTTGTGCAAACAGAGATATACATTTCACGCTCGAGCTTAGTTGAACTGCACAAATGATATCCAAATTATAGTTGAGCATTGCAGGAGCTTCACAACCAACCTTGATGTTGCTCAATTTTATTGCATCTAATGAAGAAGAAGCTCTTTGAGTTTCGTTTTCTGATGGAAATGGAACCGGGGCTGGAGCCCTTTTCTTAAAAAAATTTGAAGAAGAAGCTGCTAGCTCACGGGACATTGCTTCATTTTAGGTGAACTGCACCAAAAGGTCCCATGAATTGAATCATCCATGTTGGTGACTGAAAGAGCCGACTTGACATCGATCTAAGCACCCTGGCGTCCATCCTTGCGATGCACGGTACACCTTGTTTGCCACTGCTCGACCCTAGTGTCACCGATAAAATGAAGTAATAATCTGATTAAAATAGAGCGAGTGTCATCTCTATCATTTCATTTCCAATGTAGATAAAGAAAATGCTTCTCTTTGTTAATGTATGGTTCATCAACTAGTCCCGTTGTTAATGTTTAAGCGTTTCTGCAAACTGGGGTGCTTAATGTATCTGGGAGACTTGGGACGATGTCCAGCATGAGCCGTACCGTATGAGGCGTCGCAGGGCCCATCTCGCCCTCGCAGTATGAGCCGTACTATGATACTATCACAATATTTTGTGTGTTTCATCAACTAGTGCCACTATAATGTAATCAAGCTTTTTCATTATCTGTGCAAACAGGGTTATTGAGCTGCATTTTGGTGGACTGCACAAATGTACGTATGGAACCGGCATATATGCAGAGTGCGAGGTGTGCCAAGTAAAAATTACCGACACCAACCATGTTGCATGCACGCATTGGCATCCACCACCACGATTGGGATGTGTGGCGCTCTCTGTGGACAAATCTTTCTCAGCAGCAAATCATCTAACCAAATACTAGTAGCTTATATTGGCAGTTTTCTAGGGAGTACTCTTTTCTGAAAGAAGCACCAATATATTTTTCTTTATTTTTACACTGTGTAACAACTTTGACCCAAAGGTCCAGAGCTATTTTATGGTGATTGTCATAGTACTCGGAGACTGATTGTAAGCATGATTTTCATTAGCTGTCACACTAATTGTAAGCATGAGTAGGTGGAAGATTAGATTAGTGCGAAGCTTACCTTAAACCCTACCGCCGCCGTTGAAATGAGGCGAGCGTCGAGGGAACCGTGAAGAACGGCGGGAAAGTGACGTCGCGCCATCCGGCCTCCACTTGCGGTGGGAGAACGAATACACCTGTGGCTCCGGCTGGGTCTCCACCCTCACGAACGGCACACCATACTCGATCGATTCATTATCCTCTGGGTGCTCGACCTTCGACCTGTACGCCCACCACCTCCGCCCGACTGTCGCCTTAGGCGAATCTGTCTGCTCCATCGCCCATAGGAGATACTCGATGAACTCGGAGGACTGCGGCGTGACTGCCGCCGAGGAGTACATGTACATCGCCGCCGTCTCGCTCTTTCGCATACATTGCCACATGGCCCGCACCGTCCTCGAAATCTCCCACTCATGTCAAACCAACTAAGGATCTCCTTCAACCTGGCTAACTTTGCCTGGTCGCCGCCGGTGATCTGCCTGATTCGCTCCTGCATCCTCTCCATATATGTCCTTCTAAGTGGTCCGGTGCTAGCTTCGGAAGATGGGAGGAGAGACGGTGGTCTTGCAATAGAGAAGAGGGAGAGGTGAGACGGTGGTTTTGGAATGGAGACGATGGAGAGGAGAGGAGGTGGTTTTGCAAGGGAGAAGATCGAGAAGAGGGAGAGGCGAGGCGGTGGTTTTGGAATGGAGATGATGGAGAGGAGAGGAGGAGGTTTTGCAATGGAGAAGATCGAGAAGAGGGAGAGGCGAGGCAGTGGTTTTGGAATGGAGATGATGGAGAGGAGAGGAGGTGGTTTTGCAATGGAGAAGAGGGAGAGGAGGCGTCGGCAGCGATTTAGGATTGGATGAGAGGGCGGCGCTGTGGTGGATCAAAATCAAAATCAATTTACCGTTCAATTAATAAAGCGACCCCACATTAACTAGTCTCCCTTTTATTCTGGGTCATAATTGACCATGATTTTCGCACAGGTCTGTTCTATTTTTCTATATAAGAATAGGAACGCCAGGTCCAACTTATGTTTCCCTTCTAACTATATTATATATATTTAAATTATTTTATATGTTATTATATATTATATATAAATATTATTGTCATCATATATTTAACAGATACTTACATGTGTAAGAAAACACTATCCCACATCTTATTAACTTATAAAAATAATTTCTTAACCAATAAAATCCTAGATTGTTTTGTACGAAAATCCTAGTGATTGTGTACAAAAGCTTGGTAAGATTTAAGGGCGAATGTAATAATATCACTTATTATTTAAATATATTTATAACAAAATGCTCAGCCCTTTTTATTTTTTGATTACATTGCTGGCCCAACCCAACATTATAATTAGAATCAGCCCAGCAAAATCGTGTATTTCGAGAAAGTGTAAATGGCCTGTAATTTTTTAGGAAATAAAATAAATGGGCCGCATGGACGCTACATTATTTGTTCACCCAGCCCAGCTAATGGCTGTAATTCATAAAAATGGATCAAATTGACTGTAAATTCTACCGTGCAAAAAAAAGACTGTAAATTCTGAAAAAATGGGTTGAATACGTGCCACATTTTTGGAGGCTGAAATGTGGGCCAATAGGTCGAAGCCAACGCAAGTCATTGTCAATTTAGTAAACAAATGATTCTGACATGTTAGCCGTTGGATTTACATCCAACGACCAACATCCATCTTCAATCTCTCGTCTTCTTCCTCCAGCGCTGCCGGGACCACCTCCGCCTCCTCGCCGCTAGACTACTGCTTATGCACGCTTCGCTATGAAGCGCTACTCCATCATTGGCCAGGCCATCCCTCCACCCCTCCACACCTCCTGTTCTTCTCCACCGACTGCCGACTCACACCGCACTAGAACCAGTTAACCCTCGTACACCTCTCTGTCTGCGACTCTACTCCCGCATCTTCCCATCTCCGACTCGTTGCTGTCTGGGGCCTCGCCGTTGTCCACCACCTTGGATGCGCTTGGCGTGGCATGGTCAACGTGGTTAACGAACGGCACCATCGGAAGTAGACTGTGCGTGGAGAGGCTGACAGCTGGGTCCACGGCCGCACACAAGGAAATGCCTCCTTATTACGCGCAAAATAATGATTCCTCCACGACATCAGGGACCCACGGAAGGGCCTCGTATTTCGTGAAAATAACGTGCCCCCAACGACATGTCGGACCCACCAGCTATCTTCGCATGCAAGGAAGTGCCTCCTTATTACGCACAAAAAATGAATACTCCCCTGCCGGTGGAACCCGGCATAGTGGGAGGCTAACTTGTGGGCCTACCAAGTTGTGAGGACGGAGGGCTTTGTGAACTTAGTCAATATGAGCGATTCTAGCTCCACATTACCGTACAATGTTCATCCAACGGCCGTAGTGCTTCTTCAACCTCTGGTCTTCTTGCTCCAGCCGCCCAAACCAGCACCGGTCGTGCCGCGTGCTCCTGCCTCCCGTGGCCAGCTGTGATGCCGCGGAGGCCTCACCGCCCCTACTACTCCCACCGCTGGCCAGGCCATCCCTCTACTCACCCACACCCCTTGTTATTCTGCGGCGACAACAGCCTCACACCATAGCCGAACCAGTGAACCCTTGACTCCTCTTCGCGTGGGCATCCACTGCTGCGTCTTCCCCGGCTCCAAGTCGTCCCCTTCCTAGTCTTCGTCGTCGTCCACCGCCGTGGTGCTCTCGGCACGGCATGGTCAATGTGGTCAAGGAACGACTTCCATCAGACGTGGACTATACTTGGAGAGGCTGACAGCTGGATCCACGGCCGCAGCAAGGAAGTGCCTCCTTATTACGCGCAAAATAATGATTCCTCCACCTGACAGCAGGGACCACTGGACGGGCCACCGTATTTTGTGAAAAAAAAGTTTCCCCCTGACTGCTGGGACCCACCAGCTACATCTTCGCACGCAAGGAAGTGCGTCCGGGCAAAAAAACATGATTCGCCCCCTGACTACTGGGACCCACCAGCTACATCTTCGCACGCAAGGAAGTGCGTCCGGGAAAAAAAACCGATTCGCCCCCCTGAGTGATGGGATCCACCAGCTACATCTTCGCACCCAAGGAAGTGCCTGACAGTCGGGACCCACCTAGTCGAAGCGTATGTAGCGTTGTCATTCTGGTGACGCGATATGCGTACATATATCTGGTGGATGTAGAGGCGGCGCCGTGTCGTAGTAGAGGCGCATACATGTCGTAGTAGAGGCGCCGCATGTAAGATGTACACCCTCATTACAGCGGCGAGGGTGCAAGAAAGAAAAATCTGACCCGTATGTGTACATATGGGCGGGTCTCGAACGCCTACTCACGCATACGTCACGGCGGGGCTCGTGTACATGGCTGGGTGAACGGAGAAACAACGCGTCGTCGTCATGTTCATGGGGAGGCAACGGAATGCGTCGTGTTCATGGGGAGGCAACAGAATCGTCGTGTTCATGGGGAGGAAGCGGAATGCGTCGTGTTCATCGGGAGGCAACAGCAGGCAGCGTGGGAGCCAACCGGCTGGGTCGGAGCGGAATGCGTGGTCGTGTTCATCGGGAGGGCTTGGACGGAATATCACGATGGAAACGAGGCTGGCGTCTGCCAAAAGCGGAGGAAGCGGACCTCCTACATTCGGAATGGGGTCCTGTTGATCGGGAGGGTGTGGCGTCTTGCAAAAGCAGAGAAGCGGACCTCCTAAGGTCGAAACGGGGGTCCTGTTGATCAGGAGGTGTGTGGCGTACCGCAAAACGGAGGAAACGGACCTCATACGGTCGAAACGGGGGTCCTGTTGATCGGGAGGGGTGGGCGTACCGCAAAACGGACGAAACGGACCTCCTACGGTCGAAACAGGGGTCCTGTTGATTGGGAGGGGTGTGGCGTACCGCAAAACGGACGAAACGGACCTCCTACGGTCGAAACGGGGGTATTGTTCATCGAGAGGGGTGTGGCGTACCGCAAAACGGGACTCCACGAGATACTATTCCATCTCCACCATCGACCTCCTCCAGCCTCCACGGGCTCCTGTTCATCCAGCCTCCACCGCGCGCTACTCCACCGGCTACTGTTCAACCACCCCTCCACGGGCACCCTCCACCATCTACTGTTCATCCAGCCCTCCACACCACGGGGTCCTGTTGAACCACCCATCCACCGTCTATTTTTCATCCAGCCCTCCACACCACGGGGTCTTGTTCATCCAGAGGCAACGCCACCGGTCACTGTTCATCCAAACCCCCCCCCCCCCCACCCCACGCAACGCTCACTGTTCATCCAATCGGTCGGCTTCAGTTAGCAGCAGTAGCGAAGGAATAGCTCGATCGGGTTCAGTTCACAGCCATCGATCGATCACTCGGGTTCAGTAACATGTAGCCTGCAGTGCAATCGCTCGGGTTCAGTTAGAGCCCAACGCCTCGCTCGAGTTCAGTTAGAGCCAACGCCTCGCACACACACACGTACATGTATGAGAGAAACGCACATCGCTCGGCCCCCGACCTCCCACCGTAACCGGGAACTCCCAGATATTTTCCTCCCCCTCGCTTCTACCACGGTTTTTTCCGTCATGGACGGCCCAAACAATGGTATGCAGCTGCGTCTCCGGCCCGCCCAGGACGAAAAGCCCATTTTCTGTCATGATTTTTTGTCATAGAATTAGGAGCCCACCACATCTATGATGATATCGGGTTTTGTCACAATTATCGTCATAGAAGTGTCATATGTATGATAGAAAAAAAATTCATTCGGCCCAAAATGTCACGGATAGACATTTCAGACAAGCGCGTCCCTAAGACATGGTTCCCAACTCCCATCCCATCCGCCCACCCATTCGTACACCGAGGTGGCAAAAACCCGCGAAGTCCCACACCCTCCTCCGTCCGCCACCCAGCCGGAGCCTCTTCCCCAACGACAACGTCCACAGAAACACCTCGACATCCCTCATCCACCGCACTAGATGAGGATTCGTCGTCGATCTCGTCGTCCTGCCGGGTCAGCCATCCCGTCCTCCACTTCCAAGGAGCTGCCCCGACGTTGCCCTCGTCTTTCGTGCCACCTCTATTCCCACACCGTCGTCTTCACCTGCACCACTAGAAGAGCAGCATCGTCACTATTTCCTCAGATGAAGCTGAGGACTAATCGGCGCCACCAAAGAGGTTTTACACTAATCATCGCATTTTCTTCTTGATACGATCGCACCGCTGCTGCCAGCGCTCGATCCTGGACGGCATGGCGCGGCTCCATTTATGGCGGCGTCATCGGCCACTTCCTTCATGACTTCGTTCCCACGGCGGCGATGTCCACATCAGTAGGAGCTGCTACTGCTTTCGCTCTCTCTCGTGCTGCTGCTCCGCTCTTGCTCTTGGTCCCCTGCCTGGTCTGCTCTTGCTCTTGCTCTTTCTCTTGCTCTTGCTCGTGCTGCTGCTCTAGCTCTTGCGCTTGCTTGCACTACTGCTCTACTCTTGCGTGTGTTGCTGCTGCACAAGCAGCAGATCCTGCTCTCCCTCGAGCCCCGTGGCCGCTACCGAGATCTTTGCTACACGCCATTCTACAGCTCTCGCCTTGCCTTCTTTGCTATTGCTTTTACGCTACTAGTGCGTTCCATTTCGATAGTAAAATTCAGTTTAAATGACAAAGTTCAGATTCGACGGTTAAATTCAGTTTCGATAGTTAAATTCAGTTTTGACAGTTAAGTTCAGAGATGAGCAGCTAATATATTTTACATCTAGCACTTTGTGGTTATGTAATTTACGTCATCTATTAGAGATGTTATTAGAATTCCACTCAGGTTAACGTTGTCTCTCTTGTCCTGTTTCAGCCTCGCCGTCGTACAACTCAACGGAGCTGCTCCAATGATGAAACCCTCCATCACAGCGGAGCAGTACCCTGGGCTCCATCTCCAGACGCCTAAGATCTTCTTCCCCTCCTCCGACAGCCAAATCAGCCGGAGCATCCTCACCGATCAACCCAATCATGCTGAGATCGACATGGCTTCTCCAAAGAGGTTGTTCACTTGTTGCATCTCTTTTTTACTCTACATGTTATATATACTGTCCACTGAGCACACGTAGTTACGTTAAATACCATTAGTTTCTCCTACTATGTGACAAACAGTGAGGTACCAGGCAACTTAGCTATCTGCGATGGACTCTCTTGAACGCCATCATTATTTATATCTACTCGTTTGAGCTGTGCATTTGTAGATGGGCCTGGGAGTTGATCTAGTATGGTAGTTTCCTGGGTCCAAAGTATTAGAAGTACCACAAAAACACTTTTTGAGTGTAGGCTTTTCCCTGCTCAAGCTTGCCTACTAGAATCGCCAGTGCTTGAAAGGAAAGGTGAAAGAAAAACATAGGAATTGGAAAGTTTCCTATGGTACTACTATTCATGCATTTGGTTCAAAGGAATGGAGCAAAGGAAAACTGTAGGATTTGTTCCTTTAGTGTCTCCTTGAAAGACAAACTATAGGAATTTTAATATCCACTTGTCCTCCTTTTCAAATTCCTATTCATGAAGCATAAGACTAAGAGATAGTAGCATAACAACATTATAACCGTACATTTTCTTGTGGTTTGACTTAATCTCACCATGCTTCTTTGCATCTTGTGACCTTCCAATTCTTGTGAACCAAACACCCAGATTGGCAGAAATCATGTGTTTTAAAATTATCTATTTTGCACGTGCATACATATCCTATTCCTGTGTATCTCCTATCCCTGCATTGTTAGAATCCTCAAATTTGAAACAAGCCCTTACACAATTACTTCTGTTACAGATATGTGTCAAAGAAAACCGTGTGTGCTTTGTCCTGCTCCTGCAGCGTTGTGTTCCACCCCAGTTAAGTTGCTCCAATGATGGAAGGGTTCAGCACAGCAGGGATCCACCCTCCAGACTGTCTTTCGCTGCCTCATTTCTTCTTCCCCACCACCGGCAGCCACGACAACTGCATTACCATGATCAACTGAGCAGATGACCTTGAGGACTACACGGGTCCGCAAGAGAGGTCACACTCTTTCGTGTCTGCTTACGTTATGCATCACTTAATATCATGACGTGCTACTTTATCGTCTTGTTCACCTGTTAGACTCTGAGTCAGGTCCAAACTAATGCTCAAACTTGATTTTTTAAATGGTTGTGGGGTACATATTAGTCAGGTCCAAACTAATGCTCAAACTAATGCTCAAACTATATGTCTACTATCTAGTTAATCTCGGGTGTCTACTATGAGTTTCATGTTGGGTGGAAACAAACATTAAAGGAACCATTATCTTTATTTTTTAACTAAAGCTATTATGTGCCTACTATCATTGGTTTCGGGTCTACCCACAGTTTGCTACCATCACTCTGGATTTTTGCATGCACTCCTTACATAATCTCACTATGTTTTATTCCTATGCATGTCAGTTATTGTACACAATGGAACTGAACATGTAGGGCAAAAGAGACGCGCCTTGCGTGGCAATGAAATTTCATGCAGACGTTGCTCCATGGTGGGTGCAAAGGCAGCCCCCCTCCACCCATGTTGGATTGTAATCAAGAGGAAAATAACTATTCTGAGGGGGATTCAGAAGGAGAAGACCACTCCTATTTAACCCCCGAGGTCTTCGCTCTAACTAGGCATGTTGATGTTGGTAATTTCATGCATATGGTGCCTTGCATTGCTTACTTTATACATGAAATATGTCATGTGCTTAGTTTAGACATGCTTTGTGTGAATGGCATCTGTTTAGTTACTTTATCGTATATGTGAATCATGTAATGCCATCTTGTTTAGCCAGGCATCATATATGTGAATTTTGCAATGCCACCCTGGTTAACCAGTCATCTTATATTTGAATTTATATCATGCCATCATTTTTTATTAAGTATTAAATTTGTCAACAATTTTAGTACATTCAATTACTCTTCCTGTGCATCAGCCATACGACACGGTCATTGGAAAATATGGAGTGGAAACAAGTTCTTCAAAGCAGACAATGCTATCTGACGAAGCGCATGTCTTCTTTGATTCTGAATAGCTCCTCAGACGAGGATCGGAGATAGATGACCAGTCCTATTCCCCCACCTTGAGGTGCATGCTCTAAATTGGCGGGGTTATATTGCTCATATCGTGCATATGGTGTCTTGCATTGGCATGTCATTTTCTTTAGACATGCTTTGTGTGAATGCCACCTATTTAGTGTCTAATTACCATGTATGTGAATTTTGCAATGACATCTTGTGTCAAGACATTATATATGTGAATTATGCAATGCTATCTTGTTACAAGGCATTATGTATGTGAATTATGCAATGCCATGTTGTTTAGCGAAATGTCATATATGGGAGTTATATCATGCCGTCCTTTTTTTGTATTACTCATTGCATTTGTCAACAATGTTTTTATATTCAATTGCTCTTCCTGTGCATCAGCCATTTGAATTGGTGATGGAGAAATCTGGAGTGAAAACAAGGTCTTGAGTGCAGACAATGCTACCTGTTGAAGCAGATATCTTGCTGGTTACAGATAGCTCCTCAGAGGAGGATTCAGAGGCAGATGAACAATCCTATTATCCCCCTGAGGTGTATGCTCAAACTTGGCAGGGTTATATTACTCATATCATGCATATGTTGTCTTGCAATGCTTAGTTTTTACATCATATACACAATATTGAATGCCATCTCCTTAGTTGACACATCATATATGTGATTGCCCTCTGCTCACTTGCTTAGTATATAAATCATATATTTGAATTATATCATGCCATGATGTTTACATAGACAGCTTGTATCTTAATTATGGCATGCCAACCCATTTTTTAAATACATAATATAGTTATATCATCTCATCCTATTTACATAGTCATCATATTTTCAAGTATGTCATTCTATCCTGTTTAGTTAGCCATCATACATGTGAAATTGTGTCATTCTATCCTGTTTAATTAGCCATCATATATGTGAAACTATGTCATGCTATTCTATTTGGTTAGACAACATAAATGTGAATGATTTCATGCCCTGTTTTCTTCCCTACTATCCATTGCACTTGTCTATCTTACAATGTATGTACATTCAATTACTTTTCTTGTTTATGAGCCATTTGAATTGGAGGGGTGATGGCAGTATCTGTGGGACTAAAAACATGGTCTTTAGAAAAGATTGTGCTACCTGTCGATGCAGATAGAACCATGGTTGTACTTGCCCAAGAACCAGCCCCACCAAACATAACCCAGACTCACGCAGATTGTACCCCTACCTAGTTGGACAAAGAATGAGCTACACCCCTTCTAACCCCAACCGCAGCAGATAGTAACCCAGTTCCAGTTGACACATCACCGTCTCCATGTGATAGCCTCGCTTATTAGGGATGATAGACTACTCATATCAATAAGGAATTCCTTCTTTTACGGGAGCCCATTAGGACATAATTCCAAAGTTAAGCATGCTCAGCTTGGAGTAATTTCAGGATGGGTGACCGACCGAAAGATTTCTCCGGTGCGCGGCAGTGAGGACAAAGTGCGCAGAAAATACTAGTATTGATATGTGGGGCCAGTCTCGATCCCACCAGGAGTAACGACCACTGGCGGGTGTGTCCGGGGCGTTACAAGTTTGTATCAGAGCCGACCCTCGCAGTTACACGGATGTTTGCAGACAAGTGCGCGGTCATGTTGTTCATGACGTTCCGACCCGTCGTGGCACACGGCATGGCACATGTACCGGACTGGATGCACATACGTATGTGCCAAGAGGGAACGTTCCTATGGCCAGATGAGAACGTCGGTTCCTCTGAGTGGGGGTGTATGTTATAGCCTGGCTTATTAGGGATGATAGACTACTCATATCAATAATGAATTCCTTCTTTTTCAGGAGCCCATTCGGACAAAACTCCAAAGTTAAGCATGCTCAGCTTGGAGTAGTTTCCAGGATGGGTGACCGACGAAGTTGCTCCGGAGTGCGCGCAGTGAGGACAAAGTCTTGTGAAAAAGACTAGTATTGATCTATGGGGCCAGTCTAGATCCCGGCAGGAGTAACGACCATCGGCGGGTGTGTCCGGGGTGTTACAAGTTGTGTGGGCCAGTCTAGAGCACCCAAACACGAGCAGTTAGTAAGGCAACTGCAGTGCCCAAAGCACGTGGATCACCACTCTGAACCCTAAGTAAACGCTTAAAGCAGAAGAAGAATTGTTCTCGGGTCAGGTTCCGTAGCTATGGTTCATACTCCTTTGCTCTTGCATCACTATATTTACTCATACCAACTAATTTCAAATTTGGAGGATGCAATTGAAACTCCAATGGCGCAACAGGTATGTTTTAAACCTAATTCTTTAATGTATTTGTTCTTGTAACTTGCTCTATGTTGATTTCAGTTTCAATTGAATAAATAGTTATGTTCTCATGCCATGCACATTACAAGTGTTGTTATTGTTGTGTAGTTTCCCACACTTATATTCTTTCTATGCTGCTTTGTCTTAAATAGATATGATTTGAAATGTCTCTATCTTGATTTGGCAACATAAACTAGAATGATATAAACCATATAGTGACCATACTACATAGATATATGTTTGTTTCATGTTATTATCATGTCCACCTTACTCCTGAACTGGTTTGCCAAAATGAGTTTTCATATACAACATGGTAAACCTGTCATGTGTCTGTTTGTTTCTCTTTTAGAATGCGGATAATATATTGGAGAAGAGTACCCCGTTATGCAATGGTAAAGGAAGTAATGCAGATAAGGTTCAAGATAGTGAGACATCCCTGTTGGTCTCCAAGAAACTGATAAAAACTATATTGAAGACACTGAGACAACCCCAAAGTCATGTCTTGACATAGTGTTCGAGTTACTGGCCATTACTTACGGCACCACTCTTGAACTTCATTGCTGAATCGATTCGGCTTCTTGAGTCTCAACTTCAAGTTGAAAGACATCAATCGGATGTTATCTGACCGGGGCCTTGAAGGGTGAGAAGTCCTGCGAAATTCAGATGCATACTTTCTGGTGCAACAGCAAACGCTGGAGAATTTAAGCGCCAAACAAGAGAAAGTTAATAAACTTGCTAAGCATCTTGCCCGATTATGGGTATCCTGGATATTGTTTCTTGAGCTCTTCTTAAGTTGTTTCAGTTCTGGACTTGTTTTGCGGAGGCGTTTATTTGCACTGGTTGCCAACTTTGACAACCAGTGTATGTGATATGCTACTTTGTTCCCTATATTTGCACTAGTGGTGAACTTTGATGCCCAGTGGATGTAATATGTGTAATAGTCGTAATAGCCTAGCATAAGTTGCTTGCTTTATTTATTTCCTTGTTGTCTTGTTTATTTGTTTGCTTGTAGTTAGTGAAGTTCTTTTTCCGCGGTTTGCTAGTGGCCGCAATAACCTATTTTTTAAAACTAGGCCACAATAACCACGGGTTAAATATTTACTATATTGACCCCGGGCCTCCTACGGGCCGTAGAAACAATGGGCCTTCTAAGGGTCATAGAAACAATCACTGCTGGAATCAGGAACTTTGCCGTCCGGCACGGCGGACGTCAACAGGTCCGGTCGAATGAGCTACGGCAAAGGCATCTTTGTCGTCTGCTGACGGGCGGCAGAGATGAAATGGTCTTTGCCGTCCACCAACTGACAGCCAAGAACCTGGACGGCAGACGTGTCAGCTGTGGGCCGTTAGTGGGTTAACAGCGTGCTTTGCCGTCCGCCGGCGGATGGCAAAAACCTTTGCATATTTGCCGTCAGCTCGTGGATGGCAAAGACCTTTGCATATTTTCCATCTGCCGGCGGACGGCATAGCTGTCCATGTGGCATCACCGGGGGGCTGGCCTATTGAATTTCTTTGGCGTTCGCTGGCTAACAGCAAATATGCAATGGACTTTCTCGTCTGCCCGCTGACGGCAAATCAACCATCTGAGACAGGGCCGGTGCCCTGTGTTGCATGTAGCTGCCACGTGGCATATTTGCCGTCTGCTGGCTGATGGCAAAGCTCTTTGCCATCTGCCAGCAGACGGCAAAGAGCCTGTATAGCCCTTGTTTTTTCTGATTTTTCCTTAATTCTGCAATTTCACAGATATATATATATATAGACACACACACACACACATATGAAAATACTTTCGACAAGCATACCAACTCATATCCCTGCCATATGGATATGATCATCGAACACATATACATAGCAAATCAAAAATGCATATGCAACATATATAGCTAGCCAACATATCCAACAACAAGCATACAATGGTTTCATCCATACATACATATATAGGTAGCAAGTTTCACATTGTTCATCCTACAAAATCAAAACAAGAAGGAAGCACAAAGAGAAGAGTAGACTCCATCAACGCAAGCTTCCTCATCTAAAGAAAATATGCAAATTGGGAAAGAAGAAAGTTAGAAGAAGAAGATGAAGAAGACTAGTTAGAAGAAGAAGAAGAAGAAAAAGAAGAAGAATATTTTTTTCTTCTCTTTCTTTTTCTCCTCTCCTCTTCTTTATCATCTTCTTCTTATAACTAAGGTAGGTAAAAATGCCATTTTATTGCTAAGCTAGGTAAAAATGCCAAGTGTAGGTCATTTTAGAGCTAAGCTAGGTAAATAGGTCATTTTGGAGCTTAGTAACGTTATTATGTCATTTTCAAGGAAAATAAGCTAAGTCTATATCATTTTGGAGGTAACAAAGATTATCATGCCATTTTTTACCTACGTATGCTAAGTATGTCATAAATGAACTGAAGAGGCTAAGTATAGCTCATTTTTATCGAACTTAGGTAATTATGCCATTTACGAGGAAAATAAGCTAAGTATCCATTTGTAAAGCAAAACACTAGAGAAAACTTACTCTCATCACAACAAATGTGATGAAGATCGCAAATAAGGTAACAATTGATCCAATGGCATAATTATACCAAGCCTTAGTAACAATGGCATATTTTCTTATCTTCTTAAGCTTCAGGCGCATTGCATCCATCTTCAAGCGCATTTCATTCATCTTCATCTTGTGATCATCGACGACATCGGCAACATACAACTCCAATGTCATCTTCTCTTCTTCAATTCTTTTAATTTTTTCTTTCAAATACTCATTTTATTTTTCAACTAAATTGAACTTCTCCACAATAGGGTCAGTTTCAACTTCCGGTTCACAAACATCCTAGATTAAATGATCTCTATGTCAACTTGATGGCCATATTGTCATAAATGCAAAATGCAACAAATAGTAATGAAAGAGAATTTACCACATCTGAATCATAAAGCGGGCGAGGGCCGTGAGGGGACGGACATCAAGACCATGGCATGTATAAGAAACAATCATACAAAGTAAGGACATTATACATACCAAGTATATAAATCATACAATCATACAAGTAACTATGTAAATCAAGTACAACATAAAAAAATTGAATACCTAATATTAATCTAGATCGTCGGGTTCAGTAAATGCTCTGGGGTCAATAAATGCATCATCATCATCACTATCGGTAATGACGTGCTCATCATCATCATTAATAAATGCATCATCATCATGTGGAAGGCCACCTTTACGTAATCGGTCAAGCATTTACATGTCATCTCCAACAGTAACCTCTTCTAGTTCAGGCTCTTCTTATTCCGGCTCAGGGGTGAAGTCGGGTTCATTGTCGCTGTCTACTACAATGTTCTGGGGTGAAGTAGAGCGGTTCTTGAAACGTTTTTTGGAAAGACGTGTTTCTTGGAAGAATTCTCCTTCATGTGTGTCTGGGTTAATGTGAGGTTCATAATCCTCTTCATTGGGGGGAGGTGGTCTAACACGTGGCGGCACTTCATAAACGACATCCCAACAATTGAGATTTGGATTACTTTGATAGGCCCACGGTACATAGAAAACTTGGATTGCCTATTGAGCCATAATATAGACATCGAGAACATCCAAATGGGTGCTTTGTTTGATTTCCAGTAGGCCTAAGTGTTCATGAGTGCTTCTAGTCTCCTTCGGCTGGAACCAATAACATTTGAAGACTACGACGTTTGGTGGGTTTGCACCATAGAATTGAAGTTCATAAATTGCTTCAACTCTTCCATAATACTCGGTACCTCCTTCGCCGATAGCAGAGACACAACAATTTTTAGACTTCCGGTCGGCCATAGATAGCTCTTTGCCATAGGTCCGAAAGTGATACCCGTTGATGTCATATTTGTCAAATCAACGGATTTTAAAGTCAAAACCATTAGCGACTTGTATCAATTTGGCATCCATTAACTCTAAATTAGCCTACAAGTTTAATACGAAAGGGATTGTTGCATTAGCCACAAATTAGACGAACAAATAAAATTATCTAATGGAAATTACCATTTGTTTGAACCAAGAGATGAAACCGGTATAGATGCCTCCATGCTTTGCCAGAAGCTCATACTCTTTGACAGAATCCTTTTGGATCACCGCTCCATACGAGAATTTGGCGACGTATCGACTGTATCAAATTTATCCGGGAATAAGAGGAGTTCAAAGGAATTAGAAGTTGCAAAACAATATACCGAGAATTACTCGATGTACGACCGCACTTCTGTTAGGTTGGTGAAGATATACAATGAAGTGATCTGCCATTCTTCGAAATCCAACGTTAAGGAATTAGAAGCACCAGCTGGTGCGAGATCCCCTTTGAATAGGCTAAGGTTGGATCCACCCTTTTTAGGTTCGTCACCATTGTACCGAGGCTTCGGATTTTGCAAATGATGATTTTTGGCTTCGTAGTGTGCTTTCACGAAGTTTGCCGCCTCCTCAGTAATGAATGCCTCAGCCATCGATGCTTCAATTCTATGTTTGTTTTTACATTTTGCTCGTAGCGTCTTCTGCATCCTCTTAGTGGTGTAGCACCAACGATTTTGCACGCCCCCCCCCCCCCCCGATCTTGCCTCGGTTGGGAGATGCAAAACAAGTGCTGCATTGGATTAAAGAAGCCCGACGGAAAGATCTTCTCTAACCTGCAAATCAACTCCGGCACCAACTCTTCCACTTCTTCTAGCAGGCCAAGCAATAGTTCTTTCGCACAAGGAACACATAAGAAATTGCTCAGCTCTGCCAGTCCTAGACGTTCATCCTCAGGGATGAAGCCACGCAACATCACCAGCATTACCCACTCAATCCATATGTGCCAATCATGACTCCTGAGACCAAATATCTTCAACTTATCAAGACTCGCTCCCCTCTTTAGATTCTCTGCATACCCATCGGGGAACATCAACTGCTATTGCACCCACAAGATAATTTCCCTCATAGCTGGCCTTCCATGATTGAACCATGCCTTTGGCTTCGTCCAGTTTTGCTTTTTTTTGGTTCTTTCATGTTTTGTAACGTCCTATCACATAGCGCCTCCAGATCGACTCTAGCCTTAGTATTATCCTTTGACTTCCCATCTATTCCAAACAATGTACCAAAAAGTGCCTCGGCGATATTCTTCTCAATGTGCATCACGTGGATGTTGTGTGGGAAAAGGAGGTCTTTGAAGTAAGGCAGATCCCACAAGTTTGTCTTGTGAGTCCAGGGGTGTTTCGAATTATACCCCTTGAAATACCCTGGACGCCCTGGATCTAGCTCGAGCGCATTTAACTGATCCAGGGTCTCTTGGCATGTCAACGCAGGTGGTGCAGAGTTTTTGACAACTCTACCTCTGATGAAGTTTTTCTTGTCTTTCCTGAACATATGGCGAGGATCCAGGAACTGTCTATGCATGTCGAAGCAAGAAAACTTGCGACCAGCCTGAAGCCGACGAAAATCAAGAGATCCCTTGCATGTGGGGCATGGGAACCTTCCATGCACGCACTAGCCAACGAATAGTGCATACGCCGGCAAGTCATGCGTCGAGTACATGTACCAGACACGCATTATGAAGTTCCGTTTGGCTAAGGCGTCGTATGTCTTGAATCCATTATCCCAGGCTTCTTGCAATTCGTCCTTCAGCGGCTGCATGTACACATTCATATTCTTCCCCGGATAGTTGGGCCCTGGAATTATCAACGTTAGGAAAATGTTCTTTCTTTGCATAATCTGTCCGGGGGGTAGATTGAGTGGAAAGACAAATACGGGACAACAACTGAATTGGGCTGCCGTCAGACCAAACACACTGAACCCATCCGTGTTGATGCTGACTTGAGGATGCCTCGGATCTGCCGCTTTGTCCTCATGTAATACATCGAAGCTTTTCCATGCTTCACCGTCCGATGTGTGCACCATCACAAGCTTCCCATCTGCATCTAGTTGGGTTCTTTTGCCCATTTTGTCCCATGTCATTTGTCTGCCCGTCTCTTTGACCACAAAAAGACGTTGAAGTCTTGGTACGATTGGCATATACCGAAGAACATTAACGAGAATTTTGGTCTGCATCTTCTCACCCATGAAATGTCCACACCGTATAATCTGGTGTAAAACCCCACTCCTGCAGGTGTTTGCCCATTTCATCCTCTGTCCTCTTGCGCCAATTGTTGCACCCGACACAAGGGCACCATGTTGTCCTCTGGCCATTTGCAAATGCGGCTCTCAGAAACCCCTTGGTTTTTGTTAACCATTCAATGGTCTTGTCTTTCTGACAAGTGTGACCGGTGTACATCCACGCACGATCAATCATCTTGCCTAGCTACTAGACACATAAGAAATATATATATAATAGGTAAAGATAGGTCCTAATCCCACCTGAGTATGTGTAGATTGGGTTCGTTTTCCCATGCTACCTTGGGATCCGGCATAAAATTTGCGCACCTCCCGCTGTTCTCCTGATACACGTCTCTGTAATAAGAAGATAGGATGTGTACCCGGAGAACAAAAGGGAGGCACTGACGAAATTCTGCATCGGATCTAGAGCAGAGCATATGGGAACACGAACCCAACCTACACATACTCGGCCTGTCCATGGATAACATTGGACAATTCGAAAGAATCACGGTTATAAATATGCAAATGCATGCATATTTATAGATGTAACCCTTCGAGCAGGAGACGCATAGTGGTCACGCATACTGATGATTGAAGACACCTATAGCTAGCAAGTTTCATCGGCACGAAGACCGGAACAAAGCAAATGAAAGGGGAGGAGGAGATGTCATTTGTGCTCACCCATGAACGCAGGGGCAGAGCTCGTCGAACACTAGACCATTGCAGCAACGAAATAACTACACATTTGAATCGAAAGATGAGTAACATAGCAATTTTGTTTTTTCTGTCGACCTAACTAAATATTTACAACAAGATGAGTGGGTTAGGGGGTTCCTTAGCGTCGATGGAACCCTAAATAGCAAGTATCATCGGTGCGATATACATGTGGCGCTCGGCGTTGAACACTAGATCCACATCCCACAAGTGAAGCCGGCGCCCGGCGTCCCGCAACAATAGTTCTAGTGGCTGATGATGGTCGAACACCTTGGCCAATTTGTCTGGCAGCCTCTGCGATGAGGATTAAAGCCAAGTTTTCAAATTTCAAGCAACCAAACTGACTTGAGTCAGTTTGGGTGTTTCAAGTTTCAACATTTCCCATTTTATCGTCATTGCAGAGGCTGCCAGAAAAATTCACAATGGTGTTCGACCGCCATCGACGCCGTGAACTGTTGCTTTGAGATGTCGGACACCGGCGTCACTTGTTGGACGTGGATGTAGTGTTCGACAACGACGGGCACATGTGTCTCGCACCAACGATACTTAATATTTAGGGTTCCATCGACACCGAGGAACCCCCTAACCCGCTCGACCCGGTTTCTTCGGTGATGCACCCCTAATCTTCTTCTTCCTCCTCCTCCTCTTCTTCTTCCTCCTTTTCTTCTTCTTCCTCTTCTTCTTCTTCTTATTCTTCTTCTTCTTCATCTTTCTTATTTCTTCTTAACCTAAACTAAACCTAATAAACTTAACCTAAATCTAAACCTAAAAAACAGAGACTAAACCAAGCCTAAATTAAACTAAACCTAATTAAACTAAATCAAAAAATAGAAAAAAACAGGGATGTCACCTTCAGGCGCGGCAGGGGGTGCCGGATGGAGGAGGAGGGCGGTCGGGCTCGGGTCCCAGGCGCCTGGCGGCGGGCGGTCGGGCCGAGACGGAGGCGGGCGGAGGCGGGCGGGACGGCGGGGCCTTGGCGGTTAGGCTGGGGTGGAGGGGCAGGGAGGTGGGGCGGGGCGGGCCGGCCGGGGCGGTGAGGCGGGGGCGGCTCGGGCACGGGGCAGTGGCGCGGGTGTGATGAGGGAGGGAGAGAGAGGGGAGAGAGAGAGGGACATGGGGCTGGCGCCTTTTTAGTTTAGGTCACAGCTCTGTGCCGCCCGCTAGCGGACGGCAAAGAGCGTAGCTAACAGACGTTAGTTGGCCACTTTCTTTGCCGTCTGCTAGCCGACGACAAAGATTCTTTGTCGTCCACTAGCTGACGGCAAAGAAAGTGGCTGTTAGGAGGCCCTCACTGGTACGCCACCCTCCCTCTTTGCCATCCGCTAGCGGACGGAAAGCTTCTATGTCGTGTGCTAGCGGACGGCAAAGAACTGGCTGATGGCAAACATTATCTTTGTCGTCTGCTCTTTCTTTGTCGTCAGCTTTCTGTATGATGATGGCAAAGACCTCCTTTGTCGTCAGCTAGCTGACGGCAAAGATCCTGATTCCAGTAGTGAATGGGCCTTCTACGGGCCGCAGCATCAATGGGCCTTCTACAGGCCGTATGATCGATTGGTCGAACATGGCCCAATAACAGACCGCGTTATGGGCCGTAAACGGGCTAGAGTTGGAATCACCCATTCATGGGCCGACCATAAAGGGCCATCATTAATCGGCCGTATTTGATGATGCTATGAAAATGGCCCAACGGATTAACGGGCCACAAACAGGCCGACTGTAACCATGGGCTGAATTTGGCCCACAAGCAGTAAAGGCTAGTAACATGCCCTAAGTAACCGAATGCTGGAAATGAGGCCAATCATAAATGGGCCCTGAGAAGGCCGAAAGATAGCATAGGCTGGAAACGGCCCAATGGAATGATAGGTCATTAATGGGTATAAAGCAATACGATGTTCTACGGGCCAGTTTCACCATGGGTCGTTAATGGATCAAGAGTTACAAAGGGCCTCATATGGGCCAAAAGACGTCATGGGCCATACATGGGCTGGAAGTTACAATGGGCTGGAATCATATTGGACGGCCCAGATGACACTACTGGGCCTAATTCGGATAGGCCGTAACAGGCCCTGAGTTAGCGGGCTGTAAATGGGCTATATGCGAACAAGCCGTTAATAGGCTTTCTGAGGGCCGGGCCGCTACCTTTTGACCAAGTCAAACGAGCCAGCCTTTTCATAAGAATGGGCCTCTGTTGGGCCATGCCAAGTGTCAAAGTATCATAGGCGCCTTCTGTCCAATGAGCGGATGACATCTGTCCCAATGGTGAGCCGACATGTGTTCCCTCCAGCCGATGATGAGTTTACACATGGAAAATCCCCATTAGTCAGGGCTGTTGACGGGTTAATGGATCCAAACCTGAACCCGATAGCTTAATGGCGACCCGTTACGGTGGATGCCACGTGTTGGTCACCCTTGACGAAAGCACTTCCATGACGCGCCATTTATTCTCATGGAAGTGGACACTTCCATGATGATAATTTTGGTATTGTCATGGAACACTTCTACGATAGCATAGGTATGACTATCTTGATTTTGTCATAATATCGTCATGGATGTACATGCATGACAGAAAACATGACCTACTATGACAAACATGTATCATCATGGAAGTGTATTTTTTTGTAGTGAATCACGTCCTCGTCTACCACTACTGCCTGGCTACAAGGCCTTGCGAGTGTTTCGCCAGGTTTGTCAATAGCCCCCACTACATGTTCGCTACAGTGGACATCACCAATGATGTAAAGGTGCTCAAGAATTTAGGCATCACCTGCCAGAATCTTGTCGACATCCCGGGCCAATACAAGATCTGGGGCAGCAACGATCATGAGAAGGACTCACGGGTTCACCTCATCGAGGGCATCATCGATCCCTACTACAGAGACATGAAGGATTCCTACAACAAGGACAAGAATGCCTGGCACTCGGCTTGGATGGAGAAACTTGACAAAGCTCACGTCATGTATGTGACCAAGGAGGCATACACGAGCTACGAGATGTATAGGCGGATCATTGACATGTGGAAGTGCCTCCTTCCCCAAAACGGCCAGGGATCCAGCCGGAAGCAGAGCAATGGGAAGTGTCATCTCAACAAGAAGTAGATGATTAGTTAGATCCCCGTTTCTCCTAGTTTAGTATGCATGTAATTGCTAACTTTGGTGTGTGGAAATGTTATGTGTGTAGTCACTTGTGTAATTGTATGCTTAATTTGGTTATGCAATGATGTCTTGTTAAGTATATATGTTGATGCTCTGTAGACAGAGCGTAGATGTTGTGGGGACAGAGCAAATCACATCGCACACGGATTCAACAGTGGAACCTGTCGGTGATGTTTTCATCAATCACTCACAATTGTATACCAGTAATCGTTTTCTCACAACACACACGGCTTGTTAACAAGAATCATCTGTGTTGTTACCGGTCTTCCCACACATTTCTGATTGCACGCCTGTTTGCCGCGTATCACACACATCTTGTTAAGTTGAACCGTTTCTATTCCCTTGGCTCAACACAAACAGTTCCTCCGAGTGAACTGTATGTCGTATATCGCACAGACATTCATCAGGCTAGCCGTTTCTTTTGTGTTTCCTAATCACAAACAGTTCATCCGAGTGATTTGTATGCCGTATATCTCACACACCTTCATCTGGCTGCACGTTTCTGTTATTCCGCCTCATCACAAACAGTTTATCAGGGTGAACTATATGTCATATATCGCACACACACCTTGATCTGGCTGCCCGTTTCTGTTGTTCTATCTCATCGCAAACAGTTCGTATGTATCAACCGTTTGCCCCGCATCGCACACGCATCTAAAATCTGAACTGTGTTTGATGTATCCACCATCGCAAATGTTTTGCATCTTTTTTGACGGGTTTTTTACATCATCGTTTGTGATTAATGCATCGCAAACAGTTTCGTCAAAGGGTCTCTGATTGTAGTGTTGCGTTAGCATCATCCTACAGTAATGATGACTCGTGGCGACCAGGAAGACGTTGATGACGACTTCATGGAGGCACCACCACGAAATAGTGCGGCCGGTCATACGAAATACGGTCATGAGGTTCTTTCTTTTCCATGTTTATTGTGTGACAGATATTATATTGATTTTCCAGTAGTTTTTTTAGCATATTAAACATGGCAAGAATGACCTTTTTTGGTTATGTAGAAGAAGAAACGCCTCTGCAGTAGAGCTTTGCAAGAACGCTTGACTATATTGAACAAGGGTTTTAGTGATGATCAGAAGGAAGCTGCCCATGAGATGGGGATGCGGGCATTGATGGATATTCGATGCCAAAATTGAGTGAACCTTTTATTTGATTGGCTCATTGAGATATACGAACCTCCGTCCAGGGACTTTGTCATTCCGGGACATGCAAGATTCCCTTTTGGACGAGGAATCTGTTTTCTGCACCGTGGGTGTCCCCCGTGGGGAAATCAAAGTCCCTTATGAGGTGAACAATGAGATTGAGGAAGTTGTGTTCCCCCGTTTGTTTCCTCGCAAGGCATCCATGCCTAATACGACTGTGCTTGCAACTTCGTTGGAGGGCATGACAAGCCATGGCGAGGTATTTAAGATGAAGTTGCTAATGTACTTGATCTCGTATGTCTTTGCGCCTACCACGTCGCTACGCCCAAGCGACAAGTGCTTCCCAGTCCTGGTGAATGTTCTTTGTTTATTCCTTTTCCTACCATCTTGTGTTTTGATGCCATGTACTAGCATGTTCCTGCTAGTTCAATTTTTTTCGACCATTGACGTGTTTTGTTTGTTTTTTAATCTTTTGTGCATGCCAAACTGAAAGATCTTAAAAACATGATTGGTGTAAGTTAATTGCCGACTTCCTGCATGATGCATTCGCAAATAAGATGTACCAGAAGGGCTGCCGCCTACACCTAATGGTAATTTGTCTATTTGCAAATGATTTTAACACGGCTCATTTGTTCCTCATTCACAATATAGAGAACCCAACATTTTGTTAGTGTACGGTATTCAAGGTTGAATTGTACTTCATTTGGATGTCTTTTAGGAAGTGAATAAAATGGGAGGTCTACTTGAACATAGTTGTCATTTTTTACAGTTGTTCATATGTGGCAACCAAATTGTTTTGCACATGGCAAGTCTGCTTGGCCATACTATGACAACTCTAATTTTATCCTACATGCGATTCTTAACTGATTCTTCATGGCAACCCTAGTTGTTCGTGTATGACAACTTTCATGTTTTGTTTTTTACATGTCTGGTGTAGTTGTTGACACATGGCATTTACAGTTCATGCTACATGGCAATTACATTTTAAAACACACAAAGTGCACATTTTATGTGGAATGTTCATTTCTTAGTTTGTTTGTTTTTTGGGTTTGTTCAAGTGGTGATTCATGGCAAAGCATACGTTCATGTACATGGCAAATCTTTTCTATTTTTTTAGTTTGACACATGGGAGACTGCATTGCCAATCACGTGGAAACCGCAGCTATATTTTTTCCTTCTTCCGTAATTTGCTCTATATTTTTTGCACAATACTAATTCCTGACACGTTTTCCATTTACTTCCTTTCTTTTTTCTATGTACGTCGACCGTCTTGATTTATCTACTGTCAATTTTGCTGAGATAGGAGGTCCACCTCCTCCACATAAGTTTGTTGTTTCTGCATGGAGTTACAATGTTGTCAACGTTGTGCTTGCCGCAGACAGGTTATCTGAAACAACATATGGCAAACTGCAGGTTAGCTTTATCTTCCTTCTTGCACGGCATTTTTTGAAGTTCAGTGTTGGAAAGGATATAGAAAAACCGAAACTGTTTCATTTGGGCTATTCATAGTATTTTTTTAAAGGGGAATATGTAGCGTATAAAACATGGCAAATATGTTTGTTTCCCATGGCAAATGTACAAAATTTTACATGGCAATCCATATTCCATTCTATGTATTTCAACTACGTCTCTACATTACATACTTTCACCTCAGTGCATTCATTACGTCTAACAAACTATAAAGCCCTTGGCAACTATGGTTGTCTGCACATGGCAAGTATGGTTGTCTCCGTATGGCAACTATGCCCCCCCCTCGAACTATTTTCTTGTGATCCATGACCATAGTCACTCTTTCTTTTTTGACCTCTCTTTTTTTGCTATTTTTTAGTTGATGGCCAAGCATGCCATCGACTACAGCGTGTTTGGTGGTCCACAAAATTTCGGCAAGTGGATGGATGTGCATTCAGCTCCATCTTGTCCCTCTGTGGTAATTATGCCCACGTTTGCTTCTTCAGTGATCTTTTTCTTTGCGTTTTCCTTCTTTTACGGTTTTTTTGCATTTTTTATACACATGTACCAATGTGTTTGAAGTTGTTACTTTTTGGTTATGATCAGACCAGGGCTCCTGTTGAGCACCTAGTTGGGCAGTTTGCTTCTGGCATGACCAACCTGCTTGGGAAGTTGGTCGAGGGCTCGGCAACATTGAATGGTTCTGATAGCGATGTGGTTGCGAGGCAGTTCACATCTTTTGTTGGAGAACGCACACATCGTCCAACTGTCTGCCGTGGCTGGTACGACTACAATAGTTCTTAGGAGCTCCCTGACACGCAAGAGGAGCTATTCGTGGATGGTTTCGATGGCGCGGATGCTGGCCTCGATAAGGACTGTGAAGATGACATGGAGAATGTGCAACATGACACTGACCATGTTGAAACTCGGGAAGTTTGTGTAGGAGGTAACAACAATAAGGCTCCGCCGAATGTTCCTCCACCAGAGGGAGGCATTGCCTCAACTGTTGTGGGAGACACAGTTGTTTCTCTCTCGAAAAGGGGTAGGGCTCCAGAGGATGCTGCTTAGGGCCATGTTGGCAAGAGGTGTAGGATTGATCATGTTGCTGCTAGGAGGAGGTTTGTTGTTTACTTATTATGTCATTCATTCTTCTTGTCCCACCGTATTTTTTTGATATGTATGCCATTATTTTTGTGTTCTCATACTCGGTTTTTTGCATTTTTTTTGCTTTTTCCTTTTGTGTGCAGTGAGGCGACAGCTGGTGGCCGATTAGTTAAACAGAAACAAGTAGCCACACCCTCTCGTATTTCTGCTTGGCTGAACAAGGGGGCACCCACCGCTCCTGCCATCACTTCCACTCGATCGTCTCCTCGCACTTCGTCGTCCAATACCGGGGATCCTGTTGTGCTCGAAGACTTGAGGAAAACAATCAGGAGGTGGGTTCTTATTTTTTTCATATTTTTTTGTCATCGGGCTATTTTCAACGTGTCGCAATATGGAATACATTTTCTTTGAAATTTTCATGGTAATTGCAGCATGTTTAGCATGGCAACTCATTCATAATATTGACACTAATTTTGTTCGATGAATTCCGTAATCATAGGCTACCTTACTGCTTCCAACGTGGCAACTCCTGTCTGTCCCGCATGGCAAATACTAACTTTGTCACGTGGCAACTCTTGTTTGTCCCACATGGCAACTGCTCACTTTGACACATCGCAACCATTGTAAAGCATGCATGTCAGTTCTTGCTTTGATTCAAAAGGCAACTCCGGCATACCACACATGGCATTTTATGTTATCTGGCATGGCAATCACTTGTTCCTGCATCTCATCTTTTTCCTGCACGTCTTAGTTTTAATGGTTGTATTTTGATTCCACAATTTTTGTAGGGTACAGAAGACTAGTTCATGCTCGGCTAATCGCACTATTAAAGCCCCATTAGAACGCATTCACTCGAAGCTGTCGACATCCGTTAATGCAAAGATTCACAAGCCGCCAGTTGACAAATTTCCTGTTGCACCGTTCACTGCTGTCGCTAGTTCTGATGCAGGGAAGCACCCATATTTGCCGGTTGCATATGTGCATACTACATATCCAAGCATCGGTACATCTGGCAGCGACGAGTTAGTATCTGCCAGGACTGTTGAGATAGTGCCTACCCTGGTGGCAATGAGAGATGTTGTGGTGACCCATGTCACCCACTCAGCAAGTGTTGAAGTGGACGCTCCCGAGCTCAACCTAAACAAGGAAGATTCCCGCTCATCTGGTACGGATTCCATGTGTGGGGCCGATAGCACTAATGTGGCCATGAAAGAAGGGGCTGCAGCCTCATTTCAGTATCAGAAGAGTTCCACAGATGACTCACATTGCACAACTACTACAGAAGCTGCCGACACACAGGTTGCTACTGCAACTGGTCTGCAGGCTGGCCTGCCACCTAGGCATGGCCCCCGCAAGCATCCCGCATAGTCATCCAATGCATCGGAGATACTTAAGAGCAGAGGTGACACCGGTTATGTGTCTACTTCCACTCTTTTCCCACCTGTTGCCCAAAGCAAAGCAGTTGAGAAGACGGAAGTCCACAATACATCAGATGCAGTTGCTAAGCAGTGTACAATGAAGGAGATGGACGTTCAGGGCAGACGACGTCCTTTACTACCGAGGAGAACCCCAGTTTAAATATACGTACTTCTAAGCTCCATGTCAACATCAGTGTCCCGTATAGCCCAAACAAGAAGATAGTCAAGAAGGTCGTGATTGAAATCCCTGATAGCACACCCTGTCCTACCTGTAAGCCAGATGATTGTGCAACTGGCAGAAGTGACATGTTTGTTGATCTGTCACCTCTAGATTCTGCTAAACAGTTTGTTCGGAACCCGGCTGACCAGCAGGGGAGGCACCCCATGGCTTTCACCGCACCAAGTTTTAGCCTGAGGATTGATCGCAGTCAAGCTGAACCAGTCATCGACCCTATGCCTTTTGCTTTTGCTTTCCCGGAAGGCACGGTCCCGATGATGGCGCAGCCCATTCCGATGGCAAGAAGGTTGTGAAGTTTGCAGGCCCAATAGTGCAAGGTAAACTCTTTTTGTTTCCCTTTTGTTCTATCTTTTTATGATCTTCATGGCAAGTTTAGTTTGAATATTGTGATTGGCAACTCTTATGTGATGTAAACACCATGGCTTTTTTGTAGTTGATGTAACTGTTGATGCCTCCACAGTATGTAGATGGCATTCTGATTGACATAACTTGGCGGTTACTGTTCATATAACATGGCAAATGATATTACTCTAACATGGCAATTACTGTCTAGCTTGGCACGGCCTAAACACTCTCGAACACACATGGTTTATGTAGTTGTTATCACATGGCAATTGTAGTGCATTGCACATGGCAAACTTTGTTTTGAATTGACATTTGCAAACAACATTCCTCTTTGCATCACAATTCACAGTTTTATCTTTGCACAACAACTTGTTGTGTCCAATTCTCATCCACGTGTTCTTTCCTTTTCAGTAACCCCTAAGGAGTTTTTGCCGTCTCTTGATGAAGCTTGTTGTAGGATTGAGCAGGATGCCTTAAATAGGAGGTCATCACACAATCAGGGTCAACCAAGTCCTAACGCTCGTGTCGCACTAGTATCTGAAGACATTGTCAGTAATGCAACCCCTGGTTCTGTGAGGCAGCCGAGGGTAGTTCACACACCACCGACGAATGATTTTGAGCACGATGTTGGGGATACAAAGGAGCAGACTAATCTCTATGATATTGTCAAGCGTTTTGGAAATGCAAGGTCAAACTGAAAATACATGAAGGAACTGAGAAAGTAATGACCACACCACACGCCCCCTAGTTTTCTTTTCATGTTTTTTGTCTTTATTTGATTTTTGTTTTTCTTAGCACATATGCTTCTTTCATGTTATATCATTTTCATGCAGCTTGTGTTTGGACAGAACTAGAATCATTGACTGTGATATGACGTTCGTTGACCTGGGTAATCTAGCCAAGTCTGTGAGGCCCACTGGTAGAATCTCGCTGAACGTAGTTGCTTGTGGGATCGACTACATCAACAAGCATATGGACATTTGTGCCGACAAGACCATCATTCCATATAGCATGACCACCAAAATATGGAATGGTGACTTCCACCATGCCATCCTGAGGAAGCACTTTCCCCGCATGGTGATTTCAAGCTGACGCTAAAAAAATTGTGAGTGTATCATCTTTTCCCCTGTTTTTTTTCATGTTATGTTTGTGCATAGGTACATCCCATATGTGGGTTAGTTACTTTCATGGCAACCGTTCCTAGGCAAAAAAGTGTCAACTTTATTGAAACTCACGTGGCAACTTTAACTGAAAAGGTGATGGCAAATTTATTGAAACATGTATGGCAACTTCTGACGAGTACACACGACAACTGATAATGTAACTCATGTGGCAACTTAACTGACAAAGTGATGGCACTTTTATTAAAACATGTATGGCACCTTCTGAAAAGTACACATGGCAACTGAAATCTTCGTTCGCACAAACCTGGTACCGACTGTGCCTTTTTCACGTGTTCAATTGACCATTGATGGCTGCTTCATACAACAATTTTTATGGCAGTATTAGTGCATATCATATGGCAACAAAATCCAGCTTTTTCATGTCAAATATTTTCCCCCTTTACTTGTAGATCATGTTCCCCATGTTCCAACTACTTGCACCAGATAATCCACTTGACAAGTGTGGTCACCACTACGCCATTTTCCTTGACCCGAAGAACCAACGTTTTGAGGTGCTCGATTCAGTCCACTCAGGAGATGACGCCAGCCTTACTACCCATGTTGAATTCTTTATCAGCAATCTGAAAGAGACGTCATTACAGAAGCTCAAAGATCAGTCATTTCCCAATTGAGTACGTCATGACTGCCAAGCAAGGAAACGGGTAATGTCTATCTTTTAATTCCTGTGTTTTTTCTACCTCATTCTTGACTTTTTAGTTTTTCCTGATAGTTTATTATGTTTTGTTGGCATGTGTTTACCTACTTTTTCGTTGTAGGCGTGACTGCGGCTTCTACATGTTGGAATACCTTGCAAAGTGGGAAGGTTGACGGGTTCGTGTCATCACAGACGCAATTGTAGTCGAGCTCCATAAAATCTTTACATGGAACTGGGTGATGAATTAAGATTTCAACAAGCGGTCTTCAGCTTAAGAATTCATCGAGAGAGCTATCAAAACCGCGAACAAGAAGTACAAGTGATCACGGGGTGCTCAATCCCCACGCCTACCTTACATTCTGTGGGTCGATTTAATGTAAGGTATCATCTGCTCTTCGAAACCATGTACATGTTCTAGGTTATGTCCTTTTCACCATAGTTGTAGGTCCTAGTGATGACTTGGATGTGCCGTCTAATCTTGTAATATAAGTGTGGAACAGAATCTGTTAGGTGTGACAACAACTAATTTTTATGTTCATTCTACCTTGTCAACGTGCGTACTAATGTTTGAAAAGTGTGTGCTTTGTCCGCAATGTGGTTTCATACATGGCAAATATAGTTGACAACGCATGGCAACTACAACTACTATTTTTTTCTTTTTGGAATTGCAATGCTAACCATGTTGGATTTTCTAAACAATGTCCATGTGGCAACTACATCAAGTCTTTTTTTTACTTTCTGGCAAATGCAGTGCTGTCCACATGTCCATTTTTTATGTACATGGCCATGCTCCAAGCATGCTACTTCATAGATTCGCATATGTGCCACCTCTCCCACATTAATTTCAATACAACCTAGATGGCAGTTTGTTTCTTTTCTTGGTTCACATATGTGTCACTTCAATAGTTCTCACATGGTATATGTCGGGGATACACCCCACGGCGTTACCCGGAGGAAAGTATAACCCGACCGGACTTGGCGCTTCATCGTAACCCGCCAGAGGACTAGCGATTCATGGGTCTGGCGGTTCACTGATCTGACGGTTTACGAGCCTGGCGACTCACGAATGACCCCGACGACGGGTCAGGTAAAGGACTAGGCCAAGGGCCCAGAAGGCCGGTTCATGTTATGGTGGGCCAGTGCAAGAAGAAAGCATAAGGAATATTACCTTACAAAGGAAGAAAGACTAGGACTCCACTTGTAATAGAGTAATCCTAATCCAACTAGGACTAGTCATGTAAACCGCCCCTTCAACATATATAAGGAGGGGTAGGGCTCCCCGAAGAGGACAGAAAAGAAAAGACAATCTCTAGGGCTAGACACAAAGAGCCAGTTTACCGGCAACTCTCTCATGTAGGGTTGTTACCGGAGGAGACCTAGCCAGAAACAACATGTAGGGTTGTTACCGGATGATGTTTCCCGGGGTCCGAAGCTGTCTAAACCCTTGTCTTGTGTTGCATCTCTCGATTCCGCTCAACCCCTCTCAAGCTACCACATAGATGCGTTGGCCTCACGACTAAGTCCTCACACTAGGACATTTGCCGTGACAATTCCACGCCAGTTGGCGCCCACCGTGGGGCATGCGCACGATGGTGTTGAGTTCTTGGAGGGATCTTTCCCAGGGATCAAGGAGTTTGTGATTTTCTGGATGAAGAAGAGCCTTTTTGGAATAATCTACATCAACTTCATGTTTATCGGTTCAGATTTATAATCCGTCGGATTTGAGTTTAAGAAAAATTAGGTTTGAATCTGTGCGTCCCCGTGTGCGACCTGGCGTTCCGTCAGTCCGGAGCCAAATCAATTTCGAGAGTACCGCTGCAAGAGGCCAAAGTGCAAAAAGGAATTCCATCCGTATGGATGGAAAATCATTAAGTTGTGTTTGTTTTTTGGTCTGATTCGCCAGGTTGTCACCGCCGCGTACATGATTCGCCGAGATGGTAAAATTGTTTCCATCACATCAACTGTCACAGCCTAATGGTTTCAAAGTCTGGTGTACTTCTCGACTAGTATATCACCTGAAGCCAAATCAGTTTTCTATTGGTCAACTCCGATTGCTACAAGGAATCTACCAGGAGGTTAAGTCGAGAATTAGAGAAGAAAAATAGCATGATTTGCCTTAAGTGAACATACAGGATTCCTACACCGGGGCGGATTGACAAGTCGAACACCAAGTTTGGACGAGGCCACGAGTTGAAGCTCGGTTTCCGTTTTTATCTCTAAACCGCCATCGCCAGGCGCGTTTCTGACTGCCGCATGTCTGCGTGGCCCTACTGGACCAGCACCTCTCCAACTCGCTGACGTCTCGGCTGTGCTTCTTCTCCACTCCGCACGCAGCTGCCCCGGCTCGCGCCACAGATCTACTCCATGTGCTACATCCATTTCAAAAACCGCCATCCATGCAGTGACCCTCCAGCTCCGTCAGCCGTGCCGGCCTCTTCTCTGGGCCGCATCTGCATCCCTGAGTCGCCCAGCGGCAACACCTTTGCATCTGAAGCTGCGCCAAGCCGCCGCACCACTGAATCAACGGAGGACTGCCTCAACACGCCCGCAAGCCACTCTCGGACGTCGAGCTGCTATAGCCTTCGTTGCTAAGCCGCCATGTTGTCTTGTGCTCGAGCTGCTGCAGTCACGCCTGCTCCATTGCTTCACGCCATCTTTGAGTTGCTGCGCCCACGGGTTGTTTTTGCCTTGCTGCCTGGCCCGTCGCTCCTCCGCGCACTACCTGGTCTTTGCTTCCAGCAGCGGCGTGAACTGCCTGACGCGCTAAACCGCCGCGCTCGCCTCAAACCGCCGGCTCTCCGCGCATGAGCCACCCGGCCTCGTACCGCCGCGCTCGCCTCAACCCATCGCTCTACGCCACCACGCGCTAAAACAGCCGCGCTGCCACGGATTTTTAAGCCACCCCGGGTCAACCCACTTCCTCCTTGAACCGTCGTCGCCCCGCTCTAAACCGCCACCGCGAGCCGCTGTTGGGCCTCGCCTCTGCCGCAAGACACCGCTCGGGCCAGGGCCTACTGCTTTGATGATCCGCCACCTTTGCCGAGGCTCGCCGCGACTTGGGTCGTCTCCATTTTCTTCAATCCGCCGGCAAATCGTTGTTGCCTGCTAAGTCGCCCGAGTCCGCCGCCGGGACAATGGCCGCGCATCGAGTCATCGGATCTTCACTGGCTCTACCCTTGTTCTCAATGTTGTCTCCGGTGCCGGGTCAGGCCAACCCAATAACGCCGCCCTCAAATCGCATGTTCAAATCACCATGGGCCGGCCTTGCGACCTCAAGCTCGTGCGGGCCGCCGCAACCAAACCGTCTGCATCGGCCGTGTTCCCGTGGCCCAGTACCATCACGCCGTTCTTCCATCGCCCTTAATCCACGCTGCCAAGTTGCCGTTGTCGCCATGATTCGCTCCACCTCGGCATCATCGCTCCATTATTGAAACAACCTCGCATGCATGCATGGTTATTATGAGTCGATGATTGACTAAAGTGATGGCCATTCAGTTATCAAGAAAGATGCAGACTATCCAAGGACGGTATATACAGATCATCACTTATCCAAATATGTCAGGTGATATCTCTCTAAACTTATTTTATTCGCATATATTGTTTCTATCAAAGAACAAATTACTTTGATTTGTATATTCTTATATACAGGATCATTATTCATTACAAATTTGGTTTATACCACGGGTATGGAGCACGGGTTGATAATATTCCGCCTGGGGACAGTCCGAGACATATTACATGATGAATGACCGCACACAAGTTGCTGCCCTTGCGGCCCAGTCTACATCGACTTGCCGGGATCGCGTTTGATTGCTGTTCAACGGACATGCACAAAGCCGCCGCCTCTGTGGACCTAGTCTACATTAACTCGTCCGTCTGTGCCAGTTTACAACACCGGTGCTGATTTTCCCCATCCGCACCGGCTTGCAATGCCGTGACATGCGGCCGACTAATCTGTCTGAGCTGCCTCTGATGCTGCGGTCGTCTTTGCTGTCCGTCTCTCGCGGCCTGGTCTACATCAAATTTCCGGGCCGCACCTGTCTGCATGAGCTGCTTATTGAGTATAAAGCCAGTCACTGCTTGGGTAGCCCGGTTTTCTTTCAAATTGGAGGCGAATTATCATTAACCACCATCTGCATTGGATTGCTCAATGACCAGGCGCACAAGTCGCCGCCACTATAGTTTGGTTAACTTCAAATAGCCAGTTGGAAGGAACCATTGGCCGAGTTGCTGACACAGCTCATACGGGATCATTTATAACCCGTCGCAGTCACCTCAACCTTCTGTGGATTCCCATCGTGCTATCAACACCAATTGTTTACAACTTATGCCGGTTTATATCACGGTCAAATATCGAGAATCTCAGGCCAACTCCTCGAGTCACATTGAGAATTGGGGGCTACAATGATATGACTCAGCAAATGTTGCCGGTTTTCAGTGAAGTCAAGAACCCCAGGATGTTGGAGGGAAAGATAACCCGGTCCCGGAGGCTACTACCATATTGATGAAAATTTAAAGACCGTCAGAAAATTTCTGGTTCAAAATGAAGAATGCCGGTTTAAAATCTGGTTCAAGAGAAATTTGTTCTCCCACAAAGCTCTGAAGCTCTCAAATCCGGTTTAAGAATTTACGGTTCAAGAAGGATAAATCTTTCGTAAGTTCGAGTTTAAAGGTCGTCAGAAAAATTTCCTGCTGAAAATTAAGACTCCGGTTTAAGATCCGGTTTACGAGGAACCTATCTCTTGCAAAAGCTCTGACGGTCTCAATATCCGGTTCAAAATCCCGGTTCAAGAAGAAACTATCTCTTGCAAAAAGTTAAAGGTTGTCTGTAACATCCCAAATTTTCAATTTGGAATGTTATACATAGGTCATCCATGCATATCATATTTTATTGCATCTTCGTTTCGCAATCCTCGAAATCCTAAGCAACTCAAGGACCCTCGGAGAGAGTTGGGGATTTTCCGGTTGTCATATTTCATTTTTCTCAAATAGCGAAAATGAGGATTTTTTATTTTAATTATTTTTCTCTCTGAAAAATATTTCATAATAAAATAAATGTGGGGAGATAATATGACTTCTTCAAAACAATTGAATTATTGGAGGAAAAATGTTAAAATCATTTGTTGGATTTTATTTGATTTTATTTGGATTTTATTTGCGTTAGAAAAATTGCACGTGTTCAAAAATTGCATTTTAGGGCCAAGAAAATGTTCATCTCGTTCTAAATATTTTATTTAGATGGGAAAATTTGTTTTGGCATTTTTAGATTTTTATTTTATTTTATAGGATTTATTTTCTGTCGGCGGAATTATTAAAAAAAAGTTTCCCGCACCCGACTGGGCCTAGGACCCAGCCGCCGCCGCCGCCAACTCGGACCGGAGTCCGAGCCGGACTACGCCTCGCCGCCGCCTTGCCCCCTCCTCCAAGCCGCCCCCTCTCTTAAATACCCCGCCGCCACACCACCACCACGACCACCACCCGCCACCGCCGTCCCAGCCGAGCCGCCCGAGCCGCGGCCGCCGCCCGCGCCTCCCGCCGCCGCCGCCAAACGCCGCCGCCGCTTCCGCCGCCGCCGCCGCCACCCCGCCACCCGCCGCCCGCCGTCGCTGAACCCCGCCGGAGCCAAGCCGAGGTACCCGCCCGCTGTCGCCGGTTTTCTGGGAAAAACCGTTCGGTTTTTTAGAAACCCTAGTTTTTGTTTTTTTAATAGATCGGTTTTTCTCCGGTTTATTTATTTAGCGAGCGTTCGCTCGTTCGTTCGTTTTAACGAACGCGTTCTTCGTTTAGATCCAGATAACGAACGTTCGTTTGTTAGTCTGTTCGTCAGTTTTTCTTTTTCTCGGATTTATTCCACGATTTCTCTGATCGTGATTTCTGATCCGATCTTAGTTTCTGTTTATCTTTTCGCTCGTTAGTCGGAATCAGGCGATTCAAGCGCCCGGATCTTCGTCTCGAGACCCTATTTCCACTTAAATAACTTAAACAAGATTTTGATACTGTAAAATTTGACCCTAGTTCAGATTAGTAAACGGATCTTGTTTCTTTCGCCGTTTGAGTTTCGTTGCTCCGTTTGGTTTGATTCTTTTTGCGAATCGGATTTCTTAAGTTGAACTTTTTGGTCAATCTCTTTTAGTTGATGTTTTTCTTGTGCATCTTTTCTTGTTGCTTATGTATGTTATTGTTTGCTTGCGATAGAATTCCCGGAGTGCGAAGCGTGTTACTACGAGTATCTACGATTCGTGGATCGTCAGCAAGGCAAGTAACACATTGATCATACTCTTTTCATACCCAGTTTTTATGCGTTAGTTCCAATCCTCAAACATTGCATGGTTAGGATGTCATTAACTTGTGGGTCGGGAAGTAGTAGTTGAGGTAGAACCTATTGCCCTGTTACTATCAAACCCTTGGGAGTTACTTCTACGTGTTGCTTATGTTGCTATGCTATGCTCGTAGACATGGTTGGGTTTGAGTGAATCCATGACAGATGTGAGATTGTTAATTAATGGTTTAATTAAGGTGGAAACTTTAATACACATCTGGGTGGATTGAGGCACCTAGGGAACCCAGTGTTGTCTGTTTTATTTTTGGAAATCCCGGGGTACCCGTGTGATCTTCATATGGACCGCCACCCAGGCTCAAAGGGAACTTAGATTATTCATGCTAGAAACTTCCGTGTGCAGCCACAAGCTACTATGGGCTCTAGCATAGTTGAGTAAGTTACGTGAAGCTCTTGAAGAGGTAGATCAGCAGGTAGTGGGTTTTGTAGGTTTGGTATGGTCTACCCGGAGTAGAGAGTTAATGTTTCTGAAAGACTATGTCTCGGTCATCCGTTTCTCAAACACCATGTAGTGCGAGAAATCAATAGAGGCGACCGAGTCTTGTGGGGAAAAGTGCGCAAACCTCTGCAGAGTGTACAATCTAATCATGGTTAGCCGTGTCCCCGGTTATGGACAATTTTGAGTGTCTAGTACTTGAGTTATCGCATGTATCTCATCACTCTTAAATAATATTGTTGGGTTGTTAACTACTTTAATTGGGATTGAGTTGGGGTTATACCTTCTCAATGTTTCAACCACCATGATAGTTACATTAAAATCTATTCCTTTGTTGTAGGGAAAAATTGGCTTTTCGCAAAACTATGACCATAGAGCTTTCCACCAGCCAAATATGCATGTAGTGATAGCATTATTCTGTTCTTGCTCTATTGTGTTATATTGCCAGCATATTCCATGTGCTGACCCGTTCTCGGGCTGGAACGTATTATGTTGTAGACTTTTCAGACGAGGAGTAAGGTTCGTTAGGTCGTTGCCGTGCAGCTCAGCTCTGCCGTTGGAGTTGATGGACTCACTTTATCTTCCAAGCCTTCCGCTGTTATCGCATTAGATGGCCTTAAGCCATATTATTGTAATAAGTTCTCTTTTGAGACATTCGATGTAATAAGTGTGTGATTGCTAGTTTGTTATAAATCATTCGAGGTGAACTGTGTGTGTCAGCATTACTGATCCAGGGATGACACTGGAACACAGAGACTTGACCATCTGAGGTCGGGTCGCTATATTGTCGATGAGGACATGTTGCCATGATGCACTGTTCAAACATGGGTATTCCGCCTTATTGGCTTATCATATTATTGATCACATGGGGGCTTCTGCTTTATAGAGCAAAGTTATGATTACCCTTGGATCCGGCTTATAAAGCCATATATAAAATCACTTGGGGGCTTGGTTGTATTTGAACCATAGCATTACTACCCTCTTAACCGAATATGTCACTTGGGGGCTTCCTGTTCAAACATAGGTGTATTCACCAAAGAGAACATAGCGTTACTACCCTTTTGACTGGTTTATCTTGTTCAAACATAGCTGTATTCACCAAGGAGGACATAACCCTTCTGGGTCATCCTACCTGTATTCTAGCTGCTTCTTCATCAGGTAATCCTGATTGGCCCGGCGAATTCTTAATAGTCATTCTTTAAAACAAGACCCTGAACTCGTTAAGGTTAAAACACCGGTTTTTCATGTGAGGGCACGGCTTACAGATAGCGAGGATGAACCCAGGCTACTAAGCCGCCTTCATTGAAACTTGGTTAAACCTGCCTGTTTGCATGATGCTAGTCCGACCTCGTGTACTCCCGATAAGTCAATATTTAGACAAGACCCTGAACTTATCTAGGTTAAAACATCGATTGGGTCATGTGAGAGCCGGCTTACAGAAAGCGAGGATACTCCAGTCGCTATCATGCAAGTTTCATTGAAGTATTCTGTTATCATACACATACATCATCATATATTGCATCATACATTGCATCATTATTACATCATCATAGCATACATCGTATCTGCATGGATATACTGGTTTATATTGCAGGAACCGGTTTTTCAAACCGGATTATATAATTCAAATCTTAAATAGCTAACATGGCTGGATTTTTATTATGGTTATCTATAACCAGTATTATGATTGAGGTTTTTCAAAGTTGCTCCAGCGCAATGGCTATTATTATCTGGACAATGGATATAATTTTATACAATGGAAGTAATAGTCCCGAATCGCTGCAGGCTTTTGACCCGGCACTTGGGGGCTACATTATTCAAGTTGAGATTACATCAAATATGCAAGTCCCATGTCACTGCCAGCATGCACCATGACAATTGGGGGCTAATGCAAAGTCATTTTTTGCTCACCTTTTGAAGACCCGACTCATCACATTGTAATGAGCCGGCCCTTGGGGGCTACAAATCGCTCCTGTCAACAATTCAAGGTACACAAGTCTTAATCCATTATATTGAAGGGTCCACTGCTCAGTTGGTAAAGCACAAAGCTCTTAACCTTGTGGACGTGGGTTCAAGCCCCATGACGGGGGTTACATCATATGATGTTCTTTTCCAAGAAGTATATATAAAGTCCCAGCTCAATATTATCTTACTAAGCCGACCCTTGGGGGCTACATTGGTTGAAGTCTTTTTAAGCATCAGGCAATTTCAAGTCCCAGGTTGCTGCAAGCATAACAACCCGGCACTTGGGGGATACATATGTGGAATATTCAGTTGTGACTAGTGACTAAGATGAACAATCTGGATTTCTACAAGGTTGCAACATTTATATTGAAACAAGTCTTAAGCTATCACTATGTTCTCCTCTTAAGACTTGGGGGCTACAGGTAATATGCATATAAAGGAGGAACATCTTCAAAATTCTCAGTTTTGGGCAAATCAGGAAGATTAATTGCGTGACCCGGCGTTGGCAACAATCATAACCCGATGTCTATAAACGGTCATGACCCGGGATCATCAGTTTTTATAACCCGGCAATTTTGGCAATGATAAACCAGCAAGTTTTTACATCCTCAAACCGGTTGAATATCAGATGAGTATTTCAAGACCAATATTTCTTAAAGCCGGCACTTTGGAAGCCGACTCAAGTGGATTATTCTTCACAATATTTTTTCTATGAGAAACCAACGTCAGCAATTTGAGTATGAATGGTTTATTGACCTGGATTTTTTAGAAGGAGGAAATGACAAGGACTTAAGGATGGTCAAGTGCCGGCCTACAAGAATATCTAACCCGGAACATGACCTGTCAAATTTTCTCTGGAGTTATTTTACAGGATCAGTTTAACATGGATAAATCGAAATTAAACTGGGGGCTAATGTCGGGGATACACCCCGCGGTGTTACCCGGCCGAAAGTATACCCCGGCCGGACTTGGAGCTTCATCGTAACCCGCCAGAGGACTGGCGATTCATGGGTCGGGCGGTTCACTGATCTGACGATTTACAAGCCTGGCGACTCACGAATGACCCCGACGACGGGTCAGGTAAAGGACTAGGCCCAAGGCCCAGAAGGCCAGTTCATGTTATGGTGGGCCGGTTTAAGAAGAAAGCATAAGTAATATTCCCTTAGAAAGGAAGCAAGACTAGGACTCCACTTGTAATAGAGTAATCCTAATCCAACTAGGACTAGTCATGTAAACCGCCCCTTCAACATATATAAGGAGGGGCAGGGCTCCCTAAAGAGGACAGAAAAGAAAAGACAATCTCTAGGGCTAGACACAAAGAGCCGGTTTACCGGCGACTCTCTCATGATGATAATGAGACCTAGCCACAAACAACATGTAGGGTTGTTACCGGATGATGTTTCCCGGGGCGCGAAGCTGTCTAAACCCTTGTCTTGTGTTGCGTCTCTCAATTCCACTCAACCCCTCTCAAGCTACCACATAGATGCGTTAGCCTCATGACTAAGTCCTCACACTAGGGCATCTGCCGTGACAATTCCATGACAGTATACATAATACTTATGTGGCAACTATTTACTTTCTCAAAAATGCGTGCATTGAAAACGAAGAAGCTACCCGATGGTAGATTTAGTAGAAGCTACATGGCATATTTAGTAGCAGCTACATGGCATATCTAGTAGCATGTCCATGGGCACTTCAATAGATCTCACTTGGTATACATAATACTACATACTTGGCAACTTTTCCTTTTCTAAAAAATGCGTGGAATGAAAACGGAGAAGCCACCCGATGGCAGATTTAGTAGTATCTACATGGCAGATTTAGTAGTAGCTACATGGCATATCTAGTAGAATATTGTACGACCGAAAGTAGGTCTAGAGGGGGTGATTATACTACTTGACCAAATAAAAATCTAGCGTTTTCCCAATTTTAAGTGTTGGCAGATTTTAGCAACTAGTACAAGTCAAGCAATCAACCTACACTTGCAATTCTAAGAGTGTAGCAGCGGAAAGTAAACCATTGCATATGAAGGTAAAGGGAAGGGTTTGGAGAAGGCAAATGCAATGTAGACACGAAGATTTTTGGCGTGTTTCCGATAAGTGGTGCTATAGTACATCCACGCTGATGGAGACTTCAACCCACGAAGGGTAACGGTTGCGCGAGTCCACGGAGGGCTCCACCCATGAAGGGTCCACGAACAAGCAACCTTGTCTATCCCACCATGGCCATCGCCCACGAAGGACTTGTCTCACTCGGGTAGATCTTCACGAAGTAGGCGATCTCCTTGCCCTTACAAACTTCTTGGTTTAACTCCACAATCTTGTCGGAGGCTCCCAAGCAACACCTAACCAATCTAGGAGACACCACTCTCCAAAAGGTAATAGATGGTGTTTTGACGATGAACTTCTTGCTCTTGTGCTTTAAATGATAGTCTCCCCAACACTCAACTCTCTCTCACAGATTTGGCTATGGTGGAAAGATGATTTGAGTGGAGAGAAATTTGGGGAAGGCTAGAGATCAAGATTCTTGTCGTTGGATTGGAATGTCTTGGTCTCAACACATGAGTAGGTGGTTCTCTCTCAGAAAATCGGTAGTTGAAGTGTAGGCACGTTCTGGTGGCTCTCTCACACGTGGAGAAGGGGGTGGATGTGTATATATAGCCTCCACACAAAATCCAACCGTTACACACATCTGACCCAACTCGGCCAGACTGAATAGAGGAACTCGGTGAGACCGATTTAGTTCAAAATGTGAACGTTAGGAATCTCGATGGGACCGGCTGGAACAACTCGGTGGGACCGATGTGCTAGGGCTAGGGCAAAACCTCATCTCGGTGAGATTGATTCCAGCAAAGAGAAAACAGAGAGTAGGTCAAGCAAACTCGGTGGGACCGATTGCACATTTTGGTTAGACCAAAATAATTACAACAGGCAACCGAGAGTTTGCAAGGCCATCTTGATGTGACTGAATTGTCTAGGGTTTCTGGCAGTGGCTAGGTCAAATAAACTCGCTGGTGCCAGATAGATCAAATTGGAGGGGCCGAGTTTGACTTTGAGTTTTGGACAAATGTGGAAATGAGAAAGTGGTTGAGGGTTTTGGAGCAATATCACTAAGCACTTTTAGCAAGTAGACCATTAAGCAACACCTCATCCCCTTTTAATAGTATTGGCTTTCCTATGGACTCAATGTGATCTTGGATCACTAAAATAGAAATGAAGAGTCTTGAGCTTTTGCCAATCTTTGTCCTTAGCATTTTGAGAGGTCCACATCTCTAGTCCATGCCAAGCCAATCATTGAACTTTGTGAAATATTTAACTTGAATGGATATTAGTTCAATGAGCTATATTTTGTTATGAATTACCAAAACCACCCGGGGATTAGTTGCACTTCAATCTCCCCCTTTTTGGTATTTGATGACAACATATAGATCAAAGCTTCGACAAATGATAATGAATGAAATACATCATCGCTTTGAGAAGTATGTGATAAGCAAGAGCTCCCCCTAAATTTGTGCATTATTTAAAATTTACTTTTGAATGCAAATGCACAATCGATTAGGATCATGGGTCACTCTTCCATGTCACATTCATCTTGGTGCAGCGCTCAAAATGATATGAGTCAAATAACAAGCACTCATCACCAAGGGGTAACATGATTGATCATACACAAATATCATAGATATCATCATGCAAGCACACACTAAAGAATAGTATGATCAAACACATGATCATAAGAGTATCTCACAAACATAACACAAATTGTAGCATAGGAATCGAACAAGCAAATGATCAAAGTAGAAAGAGAGGAAAATAAAAGCAAAACTCTCTCTCTCTCTCTCTCTCTCTCTCTCTCTCGAAGCCTAATGATCTATACACTTTCTCCCCCTTTGGCAACAAGTTACCAAAAAGCTTGAAAATGCATAGTGTTATACGGCACGCTAGGCACGATCTCCGGGAGCTCCTGAAGGGGTCTTCTGGCTGGTTGCTCTGGTGTGCGTAGATGGCGTGGAGAGGAGGTCATCTGAAAATGCTTCGGAGGATGTCTGTGGAGCTGGAGGATTTGAAACTGGTGGTGCAATCGTGGCAGTTGCTGCAGGTGCTGAAATGGTAGTCCTAGTGTCACTGACAACTAGCATTGCTGAAGACCTTTGTGCCCTTGGCACTCACTAAAAAGTATCTATGGTAGGTCTGTCATTCCTGTCCTCAACTTCTTCCTGGAGCTTCTCCATAGTGTTCTAGATCTCTGTGACCTTCACATCTAGATCACGAAATTTTGTCTCAATGATCCTCTCAAGACTCTCTTGATTTTGAGTCAGGGTGGCCAAGCCCTTCTCAATTCCCATAGTAGCCTTAAGCAGATAACTGACTTGATCCTGCTTGGTCTTGAGCACCACTTTTGAAGCATCTGGTGCACTGGCTGCCTTCGCTGCTTTTCAGCCTTTGCTCTCTCTCTCTCTCTCTCTCTCTCTCTCTCTCTCTCTCTTCTCCTGAGCTTCTGCGCAAGTTGGATAAGAAGCATCCATGACAACCTCATTCTCCTTAAAATCTGGCCTCATTGTCCTTAACATCCGTATGTGAGGGGCATATCCACATGATCTCTTCTTATCAACAGCTATTTTCTTCGAAGTCTCAACAATCAAAGTCATCACTTGGAACTTCTGAGGTACATCAAACATGTGGAGCAAGTTGATTGAGTGACCATGGATCATTCTATGGTCTCATGACTTGGGAAAAGAGTGTGCCTCCAGATGGTGTTGATGGTGGTCAGACCAGATAGCAGATAATATATTGAACCAAGCTTGTGTGTCTCCAAGGCATCATAAGAAATAGTCTTGTACATGTTGGCCATGGAGTTGTGATCCTTCCTAGGCTTGGCATATACATCAATGTCATCCTCATCTTCCTTTGGGGCATTGATCAACTTGGCCCACTCAGATATTGTAGATTGATATTTTGTACCTTCAGTCATCCAGACAATCCTTCCATCTGGGTAGAAGTGAGCAGTGGAATAGAATTGCATGATCATCTCATCGTTCCACTTGGTCAACTTCGGACCAACAAATTTGTCCACTTCATTCATCCTGAAGGTCTCATGCACACCTGGGAAGTAGTCCTCATTGTCATCAATGAACGTCAAGTCAACCTACTTCATGTCACGGATAACGGGCTTCTTGTCTAACAAGACTATCTCAAAGAAATCATGTTGTTCCTTGGTGTGGAAACGATAGTCTACATCAGTTCTCCTCCTGGTGGCATATGGATCAGTCTTTCTCCAGAGTTTCAGGCCTGCATCCTTCCTTAGCTTCATATTCTCTGCCACAGGATGATCGTCACTATGAACTGGAATCTTGGGCTTCAGTTTTCTGAGCACTTGTGACTCTTCTTCTTCTTGAACTTCAGACACTGGGGCCTTGTTCTTCTCAGCTATAGATATGTTCCTTGTTGATCTCTAGGGTGCAGATGGTTTGGGGCTTAAGCTTGAGTTGGAGGCTTGGAGGCAGACCTGGGCTTTGATGGAGCAGCCCCAGTCCTTATGGCATCACCCATGAGCTTTTGAGTCTTTGCAGGAGGTGCAACAGGCTCTTCCTCCTCCTCTTCTTCATCATCAGAGTCTCTCATCATAGATGGTTTGCCAATGACTCTGGCAATTGTCTTCCTGACTCTCTCCTTCCTATTCTTTCCTCCAGTAGTCTCTTCCCCTCTTGGTTCAAGAGTGAACTCCATGGTTTATTAAGTGGAGGCTCTGGCTTTTGACATAGGATTCCTCTTGGCAGGAGCCTTCTTTGGCATTCCAGGCTTGGTGGCAGCAGCAACATACTCTTTCTTGAGACCTTTTTCTTGGAGGTCACCTCCTCCTCAATAACAAAGTCCTCATCCTCAGATTTAGAAGTTCTCTTCTTCCTTTGCCTAGTTGCTGCCTTTGGCAAGTTGCTGGGAGTGCTTCTGATCCCCTCATCTGCTTGAGGGACTAGTGCCCTCACTAAGATTTACCTGCTCTTCAAACCTGTTCTGGCTATCACTGCCCTCTGACATAGCTAAAACTGACCCTGTGAATAGATGGGCATAGATAGAGTGGATGAGCACCACAAAGTACAGCTTATTTTGCAAAAATATTGAGACAAAAACTTAATTTTAGTTTTCTACAGAAAGCATTTCGGAGCTACCGATTTGAAAAACTCAGTGACACTGAAGCACAAATAGAGTCTAAACACATAGTTTCAGTCAGACCGAAATACAGTTCGGTGACTCCGAGAAGCTAGGGTTTCATAGAGTAAGTGATATTGGTTGCATCGATTAGTACAATTGGTTAGACCGAGTTATACTTGTGCAATGGCCAGGGCCAAATCAGTGTGACCAAGATCCTCAGATCGGTCGAGATGAGTTCGGTGGAAACCCAACCCTAAGTTTTTGCATCAAATCTATTCTAATGGATTCTTTTGGAGGATATATAGATTGATCTCATACGTGGAAAGAACACTGGCAATCTTTGTGCAAGAATCCGAATAATAGAACGCAGAAAAAGGTCCATTCCATATCCTAAGTTGGCGACGAACTTGCTACGGCGACAATGGCGGTGAGAATCTCGTTGACGGTGATGGAAACCAGCGGCAGGGCGTCACTAGCGACGACGGCGACGATCCGGAGACCAAGGGGTGGCAGAGCTAGGAAGGCGAGGTCGAGTGTTTGGAGGAATTTCCAAATTTTCAACCCGCGGTATATATACCCAGTCGGTGTGACCGAGTGGAACGACTCGGTGGCACAGAGATGCAAAATTGCTAGCAGTTTCTGCAACTCGGTGTGACAGAGTTGTTCAAATCGGTTGCACCGAGATGAAAACCTAGATCAACTTAGTGAATTCGGTGTGACCGAGTAGGAGTGAGTTAGTCTCACCGAGATGCATTAAGAGGTTTTGGTAGTTTAAGCCCATGACGGATCGGTGGCCCCAAGTGCTCCTCACCCGGAGGGTCCGAATTCAACTTCTTCAAACTTTGTGATGTAGCATGGATAGAGTTTGAGACGAGAAAAACATATATAGCTAGAGGGAACAGTTAGGAATTCTTATCCATCCATTAGGCAAAAAGAAAACCAAACAATCAAAGCAAAAAATTGATGTCCTTGAATGGAGAAAATTATGCAACCAACATGCTCACACAATAAGATGGCAAATAAAACATGTCACAAAGCATGAACAAACACTCTAGCATCTATCAAGCAAGTGGCGATGACTAGGTCATCTATATATGAGTATATTGACTATAATTCCCTACAATAAGCTATTTTCTTTCTCAAGTGTAACTTGGCTAAGAGAATCATTAGTGGAATCAAGAGAACTACTAGAAGCAACAATATTGGATTTAACATTATTATTGTTACTACTAGAAGAAGAATCTTTCTTGCCCTTGTTGCTAGATTTTACTAGTGGCATATAAGTAGACAAGAGTAAATGCTTGGCAATGTAAGAACAACTTATCTTTCGAAGATCGGCATTGATTGCGTTTAAGAACCCATGCTCTTGCTCTAAATTTAGCTTTTCGAAGCGTAGCTTCTCATGAATTTTTAAAAGCTCTTGATGATCCTCTAAGGTAGTTTGAGCTAACTTAAGAGTGTTTATTTATTTAGTTAGACGCATAATCTCCTTCTTATCATTCTCATTTGTTTCATCTTGATTAGCATGATTAATAGCAATTTCATCATAGTTTTCATCACTAGTGTTTGTCGGGGAAGCTGATCTGGCCCACGAACACCTATGGGACCGGCGGACCGAGCCCCTTTCGTTGGCGCAGATTTCCTTCGTCGCCGCCCCTTCGCGGAGAGAGGAGGAGACCCGCTGGGAGTTCCGAGCGGGCGGATATCATGAGGCTACGCCCGGGCCTCAACTTCAATTTCACTATCTCGAACTGACGCGATGCTCTTGGAGCTGTTCAAGCACGATCTGAGCATCCGGAGCGTTCAGTTGCGAAGAATGTCGTCGGCTGTGCAACAATTCCTCGCCGACCGCATCCGTGCAATGATGCCGTTATGCGACTTCGCATGGAATCATTCCAACCTGGCAAGAGCCTGCAGATGACGTCGTGCGCAGTGTTCTTTGACAGCCTGGTAGAAGTGCCGGTCCGCCTACGATGAATGTAAGAGCCTCACCCGTGACACCACTGGCGATGATGAGATGCGCGACGCCACCAGGCTGGAAGAGGCGGCAGCTGCCGCGCGAAGTTCGGATTCACCATGGAGGAGGCAGAGGCAGAGGCGGCAAGCCTTGTCGAGCGAGGGAGTTTGCCATGACGAAGAGCTTGTCGAACTGAAGCTGAGTCGGCGAGCCGCCGAGGGCGCCTCCTCCTCCTTCGACATCTTGCCGCGAGCGAGCCCCCAGCTCCACCAAGAAGGCGCCTCCGCAAGGCCGGAGACGAAGCGGTGCGGCAGACGGGTCAACAGCCGCCGCAAGGCCACATGACAAGACTCCACCGCGGCAAGCATCAAGCGCTGGAGCACCTCACGCCGCTGCGGCAACCGGAGCGGGCCCTCGCAACCACCGCTTCGCTCCCGCCAAGCGGCCAAGGGAACCTACTCCTCCGCCTCGTCCGCATCTTGGAGGCGAGCCAGACTTGATCTCTCCGCTCAGCTCAAGCGAGGAAGAAGAAGAGTAAGATTCTTTGCAGCATTTGTAGTTCTTGACTTGTTGCTTTGTCTTGTATCTGATTTGCATCACTCTGAACCCATTCCTTTTCGTGACGCCGCCCGAAGAGCGTCGAAGAGAGCCAAGGCCCCGGTGATTGTCATCGAGGGCGAACCCACATGACAGCAGGAGGCGCGTCGAGACCACCTTGCCGGACGCTGCAACTCTTCCTCAAAGCAGCCCCAGCGCAGCCCCTAAGCGTAAGTATATGGTTTACTTCCTGCTGTTAGGCGTGCATGGGTGCCCTTTCTTTGCTGATATCATCGCTGATTTGTGTAGGAGCAGAGCAGCCTTACCAGGTGTGCCTTGAAGCCGCTCCTGACATGCCTTCTGCTTCGACTACACCGCCAAGGGAGGATTCCCCGGCAAGTGAGCGTTCTCCGACAAGGGAGACTTCTCCGGCAAGGGGCGGTTCTCCGGCAAGGGACAACAATCCGGCAAGGGACAGCACCAGCGATCCCCTGGTGGCGGAGACCATGACTGCAGACCCTAGCACAGGTAATTCTCTTGCTTGAAAACTTTCCTTGTGTTCTTCTTCTTCTGATTTTCTTTTTGAATATTTGCTTGACTTTTCTTCATTTTCCGGCCGTCAGATCCATCCGCCACAGAGCCAATGGAGACCTAGGCCGCCAGCAAGGAGGACGCAGCTGCAATCGACGACGCCGCTGCCATCAGAGAAGAAGTCGGCCGACGAGCCCGGGCCGTGAAGAGGCCGCCAAAGCTGCCGCCGCAGAAGCCGGGCGAGGGGTCCGGCGATCGACCGACAGCCACGAGGCTGTAGGAGCGCCAGCGCCACGCCGACCGCCGATCCCTCCGCGGCTGCGGCGGCTGTCGAACTCGAAGAGCCCCAGCCAGCGCTTATTTGAAGGCCGGCGATGGCGTCTTCATCAAGCTCCCATGGGCGTCGAGCTCCAGGGCGCCGGCCGAAGGAGAAACTTTTGATGAAGAACTGCTCGCCTCCGCTGGACTAACGCTGGTCGTCGCACCAAACAGCAGCAGCGGTGAGTCTGAGGAGGAGGAGCTGCTGCGGAAGCTGTTGTCGCTCTACCGCGCCCGACAAGCCAAGCTGGAATCCCGGGAAGCGCTTGTTGCGAAGGCGGGAGCAGACATCGAGAAGCGCGCGGAGGAGCTCCGGGGCCTCAACCAGGAAGCTCTCCGGTCCCTGGCGGAAGGAGCGGAGCGACTTCGCCGAGAGCGCAAAGCCTTCCTCCTCGAGAAGGCTGAAGCCGAGGAGCAACAATGACTTGCCGCCGAGCAGCTATCTGCAGGAAGGCGAGTTGGCGCAGAGGAAGGTTAATCTTGACAGCCATGAGGAGGATCTAGCCGCGAGCAAACATTTGGCGGGGCTCTCAAGGAAGCAAAGGATGCTGCCGCAAATGCCGAGGCCGCCAAGAAGGAGCTGGAGACGAAGGTGTCTGGAGGCCAATCTCAAGGAGAGCGGCGAGGAGCTTGCTGCACTCAAGCATGAGCGCGAGAAGGACGCCTACACTCTTGGCGAGCTGCAGGGCCGTCTCGCCAAGAGGAGCAAGGAGCTCAGCGCCGCCAAGGACTCCAACGCAGATCTTGAGTTGAAGCTGACCACCTTGACTCAGGCGCTGGACGGCGCCATGGAGCAGGAGGTGGCCTTGAAGGAGAAGATCAAGGCCGACGAGGCGCTGCTGGCGAGTGCTGCTGCCGCCCAGAATACCTTTAGGGAGAATGTGGAGCACTGGACCGAGGGTCTCGTGGATGTTGCTGCAGCCATCGACGAGGAGTGGCGCAGCTGGGATGGAGGATCTTGGATATTCCTCCGATGAGCACCTCCGACCCAGCGCCAAGCTCAGCTTGTTCTTCAAGGGCGTGGTGGACGGCCCTCCAGCGACTCGGGAAGAAATCCCAAAGCAGCTGGCCGAGGAGTCGCGCCAGATCTGCGTGGGAGCTCTTCAAAGGTCTTGATGAAGGTGGCCTTCCGCAATCCAGGCCTCAACCTCACCAACGGCCTCAAGTCCTTGCCGCGGATGCTGATGTGGAAGCGCTCAAGACACTTGTCGCACCCATCATGGACAGGTGAGCGGGATCAAGAGGGTTGAGGGCGATCAAGAAGATTAGGCCGCCCTCTTTCTTTTTCTTGCCGCTGCTGGTCATGTTATGAGAACAATCTATTAGAGCTGCGACAAGCTATCTTGTAATATAACTCTATTTCGGGTAGCAATTGCTATGTTATTTCCTTTCCTTGGTTCCTTCCTTTGTATTTTTTTGCCCTACGCTTTTAGGGAACTTGTCATGAGGCACTGGCATGGCGCTGAGTCTTGAGACGTCGGCAGCCTCTTTGGCGGTGCTGCTACCGACAAGAAACCTTTTCGCAACTAGTCGCAGCTCACTTAAGTTGTTGAGCGGACTCGAAACAAAGTAAGGGCACAACTAGCTACGAGTTGGTTCCTCCGCGCACATGTTTTCCATACAAAGTACGGTCGTTCGAGGAAGATAACTTAAGAATTAAAAAACTGATTGCTCAAACTTTAGCAACTTTGCTTTTCTGTCGTTTGCTTCTCGGTAAGGCTAGACTTCCTTGAGCGACGCTTGGTCCACACCATTATCTTCTCCTTTCCCCCCGGCAAACTTGTGGGCGAGGGAACCTTCCTTTCTTTGAGAAAGAAGAGAAAATAAAGATATGGAGCCTTATGGCTCGTTATTGCTTACCGGGGGTAGGTGCTGCACAAAGTGTCAGATAACGCATGCCAAAATAGAAGTACAAAGCATGAAATTGACAAGATGTGCAAAGCACATTAGCTTTACTTATGCACGGGGTCTACGCCCGGCTTTGTACAAAGGATTACATGCAACATCGGCAAGACTTGTACAAAAGGTGGTGGTTGCGGAACAGGTTCCGCAACCCCGCCTCACGGGTAAAACTTACGAAGATGCTCAATGTTCCAGGAGTTGCTCACGGAATGCCATCTTCGGTCTCAAAGCGGACAGCGCCGAGGCCTAGTGACTCGTTTCACCCGGTAAGGGCCTTCCCACTTGGCGTCAACTTGTTGGAATTCTTGGTGGACTGAACGCGTCAAGAAAAAGGTCGCCTTCCTCGAGACTTCCGGCATTAACTTTATGCGGCTATGGTAGCGGCGCAAAGCTTGCTGGTATCGAGCAGCTCGTCTGACAGCTGAAGACGATCCTCCTCAAGGAGCGCATCATCTTGTCGCATAGCTGTTCTTGCTCAAGCTCATCATAGCGAGCACTCGAGGTGATCCGTATCACGAGTTCCGTGTGGAGAACTACCTCTGCTCCATAGACTAGAGCGAAGGTGTGCGGCTAGTGGCTCGATTTGGCGTCGTCTGATCGACCAAAGAACCACCGGCAGCTCCTCAATCCAGCTTCTTTCCGCACTTGTGCAGCCTGTCGAAAGTTCGGGTCTTGAGCCCGCAAGAGCACTTCAAAGATTCGCCCTCTCCGCTTGACCGTTACTTCTCGGATGAGCAGCGAAGCGAAGCGCACCTTGGCGCCAAGATCTTGGACGTCTTGCATGAAGGTGCGGCTCAGGAATTGTGTGCCGTTGTCGGTGATGATCCCGTTAGGGATTCAAACGACAAACAATCGACCTAAAGAACTTGACTCGACTATGTTGTCACCTTCCTCACTGCTTCCACTTCCGGCCACTTTGTGAACTTGTCGATTGCAACGCATAAGTACTCAAAGCCCCGACAGCTTCGGGGAAAGGGGCCGAGGATGTCGAGCCCCGGACCGAAAATGGCCAGGATAAAGGGATCGTCTGGAGAGCTTGAGCTGGCTGGTGTATCTGCTTGGAATGGAACTGCACGCTTCACACTTGGTTACTTGTGCGGTTGCATCCTCGGAGGGCTGTCGGCCAAAAGAAACCTTGCCGGAGCAACGCTTTGCGGCAAGTGCTCTGGCGCCAATGTGGTGACCACATATGCCTCGCTGTATCTCTCGCCAACAGCTTTGTCCGTCTTCGGTGAATACACTTCAATTTCACACCGTTGAGTCTTCTTACATGCGGTGTGTTGTCGACAAACTGGTACATACTTGATCGCTGGGCTACTCTTTCCGCTTCTTCTTGCTCTTCGGAAGTTCTCCTGCACTGAAGGAAGCGGACAATCTCTTTGTGCCCATCTTTGGAGCTTGCGGCTCGACAACAAGGACTAAAGGTACATCTGCTGCTGCGGGAACATCCGCTTCCACGGCGAGAACCTGCGGCTCACCGAGCTTGACGTTCCTCGGCAAGCTTGTCGGAGCAAAACTTGTCGGGAGCGTCTGCTTCAACGGAACAAACCCTAGGGCTTGCCGGAGCAGACTGCTCCTCAGCACCCTTGGTGTTGATCTTGAGGACCTTCTTGACGGTGACTTTGGGAAGCTCTGCCGGAAAATAGTCACCAGAGATCAACTTCCTCTTCTTGCTCTGTCCGGTTGATGGCGTTACAGACGGTTGAGTCAGCTTGAGCACAAAAATTCCTGGTTCCATAGGTAACTTAAGTGCAGCGACTTCGGCGAACCATCGGCAATGTCGTTCTCGAGCTGTTGGAACATGTTCCATTTGTAGGCCGTCAAAGTGCTCTTCTAGCTTTCTCACTTCATCAACATAAGCTTCCATCAACGGACTCGATAACTCTTGTTCACTTGGCGGATGACAAGCTGTGAGTCACCCACGACAATGAGCTTCTTGATCCCAAGGTCTCTGCGATCTCGAGACCGGCAAGCAAACCTTCATACTCTGCAGGTATTGTTTGTTGCTTGCTCCTTGGGAAAGTGCATCCGGACTACGTACTTGAGGTGCTCTCCGGTGGGTGCAACAAGTAGCATGCCCAAGACCGGCGCCTTTGCAACGAGAAGGCACCATCAAAGTACATCAGCCACTCTTTGCTTGCTTCCTTGACGGGATGCTCGCTTCGGAATTTCTTCATCTTGTGTTGGCGTACATTCTGCTTTAACTTCGCCAATGCTCTGCTTTGGATAGTTGAAGTGCTCTCAAACTTGAGGCCAAAGCTTGACAGTTCCTATGCCCACTCGACAATCCTGCCTGTTGCCTCTGGATTTTGCAAGATCCTCTTCACGGAAAAGCAGTGACTTTGTGATCTCATGTGCCTGGAAGTAATGGCGCAGCTTTCTCGAGGCCATGAGGAGGCCGAAAAGCAATTTCTGCACACAAGAGTACCTTGACCTAGCCCCCCTGTAGAAGGGAACTGACAAATTAAACTGGGCGCTGCACAATTTTTTTCTGCATCTTCTCATGCGTCTGCGTAGATCCGGCCTTGTCAGGACCAGAGCTTGCCGGTGAAGCCCCGCCTTTCGTCATTTGGATGCATCTGCCATGGTTGCTAGCTCATCATCCGCCTCCCTCTCTGCTACTAACACAACACTAACCACTTGATTGGTTTCCGCTATATATAGCAGCAACTTCTCTTGTGGCTTAGGTGCGACAAGTGTTGGAGTGGAGGATGTATCTCTTCAAGTCTGCAGCAGCCTCCGCTTCCGGAGTCCATTTCATCGGACCTGCCTTTTTCAAAATTTTGAAAAAGGCAGGGCGCCTTCAACACACCTAGAGATAAACTCGCCGAGAGCAGCTATGCAACCGCAAGTCTTCGTACATCCTTGACGCGCTTTGGTGCTTCAATCTGCTCAATGGCCTTGATCTTGTCGGGATTGGCTTCAATTCCCGGCGAGACCACGAAGAACCCGAGAAGCTTGCGGAAGGGACTCCAAACACACACTTCTCGTGGTTGAGCTTGAGGTTGATCTTGCGCAGATTTGCAAAGGTTTCGTCTAAATCTTGAATCAGAGTTGCCTTGTCCTTGCTTTTTACCACTATGTCATCCATGTAGGCTTCCACATTTCTATGCATTTGCGGCTCAAAAGCGTCATGGACTACTCTTGCAAATGTTGAACCAGCATTCTTTAATCCGAAAGGCATCCGTATTTAAAAGCAGTATGTGCCACATGGGGTGATGAATGCGGTCTTCTCCTCATCCTCTTACGCCATGAAGATCCGATGATATCCTCGAGTATGCATCGAAATGAAAGCAAATCACATCCGGCCGTGGAGTCAACAATCTGGTCGATGCTCGCAAGGGAAATGGGTCTTTGGGACAAGCTTTATTGACATTGGTAAAGTCGATACAAAGCCTCCATTTCCCGTTTGCCTTTGGCGATACAACTACAGGATTGGCCAACCACGTAGGATGGAGCACTCCTCGACAAGGCCCGCCGCTTCCAATTTCTTGATTTCTTCTCGCGATTAATTCTTGGCGCTCCACCGCTCGCTTCGACTTTACGCTTGACGGGCCGCGCATGAGGACAAGCGGCAAGATGGTGCTCAATTACTTTCACGGGAACACCGGGATGTCGACGGTTGCCACGCAAACACGTCGACGTTTCGCCCTTGAGGAAAGCAACGAAAAGCGCCTTCCTATTTAGGGTCGAGAGTGGCACTGATGGTGAAGGTACCACCAGTGCCGCCCTCCTTGGTGGACACCTTCTTGGTCTCTGGTGGAGCTGCCATCGTCTTCTTACACTTGCCGGTGGAGCTCGATGGTGCGTCCTTGACGGTAGCGCAGCACTCCGAAGAGGTGCGCTTGCCGGAGTGGGCATCGAGCTCTTGCGGACATGGTCTTCTTCTTCGCCCGGGAGCTTCAGCGGCATGTGGCTTGCAATCTGCCGCAGCTGTTGCTTCCCAGTAGATCTTGTCGGCGCAGATAAGAGCATCCTTCTTGTCACCAGGGACAGAGATGACACTTATCGGGCCTGGCATCTTCAGCATATTGTATGCATAGTGAGAGGCTGCCATGAATTTGGCGAGTGCTGGACGGCCAAGTATCCTATTGTAAGGCAATGGAAAGTCAGCAATGTCAAAAGTGACCCTCTCGATCCACGAAGTTCAACTTCGCCACCAAATGTCACCGGCAACGTGATCTTTCCTTCGCTTGCTCCTTCCCGGATTGATTCCTTGGAATGTGCGGCCGCTTCGAGCTCGCCATCGAGGATCTGGAGTTTCGGAGCACCGCGGAGGAGATCAGTTCAAGCCGCCCTGCCGTCAACTAGCATCTTAGTGACCTTGAGGTTGCGGATAGTTGGTGAAACCAACATCGGCAAGCACCCGACCGCAGATTACGCGATCAGGGTGGTCCTCAATATCAAAGATAATAGGCGTGCTAGACCATTTCAGAGGCTTGCGTGACTCGACGGATGGTTCTGCCGCATTGACTTCCGCATCCACCGCTTGAGCCGTGGCGGTGTGAAGTATGCGAAGCACCGCCGTCAACGCCTGAGGACCTCCGTGGCTTCGGAACTCCCGCTCATCGGTCTCGTCATCATCCATGTCTTCATCATCGCCGTTGTCTTCATCCTTGTCGCGGCAGCGGGAGGTCTGTCTCCTTGCCGCCGCTTGGCCTTGCCGCGGCGTCCTCCTCGGCCGGACGCTTTCTTGCTAGCTCCTCCAGCACCTTCCTGGGTCTTCTCCTTGTCGCGTCGTTCAGATTCAACCTTCGCTGCTCGACAAGCTGCTCGACCTTTTTGCAGCTCGGAGTTCATGGCCCTTGGTGCGGTGGATCTTGCAAGATCGCTTTGTTGGAGCCGCCCCGCTTGTCGGCGACCGCCATACTGGCAGTTGGTGCCAGCGGCAACCTCCTTGCCGGAGCTGCCGCCTTTGGCTTTCTTGGCGCCACCTCCGTTGCGGACTGCTCAACAACTAGCACATCTTTGCCTTTCTTCTTCCTGTTGTTCCGCCGCCGGTTTTTCTTTGCCGGGCGGTCTCCTCACTATCGATCCTCCCGCTTCAAAGATTCTCTCCGGGAGTCTCCTCCCTTCCTCAAAGACGTGCACACTTGTCGGCCAGGGCATATAGCTCATCGACGTCTACGATCTTGCACATCGCCATCTCCTACCGCATCCTGCGATTTCGCACGCTCGATGGAACGCGCTGATTACCGCGTGGTGGACATCCGGGATGTTGTGTCAGACGCGCTGAATCTTCCGAATGTACTTGCGAGGGCTCTCCTTCCTTCCGGGCAAGCAGATGAAGGTCGCTTTCTTAGCCATGGGGCTTGTGGTCATCAGAAGGCGCCGACAAACTGATGGCATAGATCTGCCAAGAGGATATGGAGTTGTCCGGCAAGTGCATGAGCCAGGATCCGACATTGGGCTTGAGCACCAGCCGAAGTAGTTGGCCAGGATCTTGTCGTCTCGCCCCGGCAGCTTGCACCGCTATGGCGTAGATGCCGAGGAACTCCGACGGATGCGCCCCGCCGTCGTACTTCTCTGCACGCGTCGCTTGAAATTCTTCTTGCCGGGCCATCGGACTTGCTGCAGCTCACGCAGTGAACACAGGGGCAACCTATCACAGACGGCAAGTCGCTGGTTCTTCGGGCGCATGCATGTCGACAGAGGGCCCAGCCGCTGGTCGATTGACGCCGCGCTTCTCTTCGGCGCTCGATGTGAGTTCGGCGTCTTCTTGCCGCTGCTCGTTCGTGAAGAACGTGGCGCTGATCGCGACGAGCTCGTGGATCCGATGATGCGGTGGAGTCGTTGTCGAGGTGGATCCGGCGAGTCGGCGATCTTGGCCTTCGGGGCGAAGAGTGCATGGTGGTTGCACCCCCACCGGTTTCGTCGCCACCGGTTCGTGTTTGGCAGTCCTGCCGCGACAGCGATGCACTCGGCTGCCGCGGAGCGTCGCCGTTGGCAAAGCCGATGAGACTTCGAATGGTGGCCTCCATTCATCGACCTTGTCGGCTGTTGGAGGGTAATCCAGAGCAATTGAGCTCGCCAAAGCTTCGCTGGAGTGGTGGGTGGCAGCGGTGAACGGCGCGAGGAGCGGATATGCTCGGACTTCTAACTATGTTAGAAGGAGCAGTATCCGCCCAGCGACCGTGCCTCGCTTTCGCGCCAAAGATGTTGGCGTGCATGCTGGTCTTGAGCATCCCGAGATCCACCAGCTCGATCTTGGTCCAACGGCGTATGGCGTTGTGAATACCATGACGCTGCCGGTCCCGCGCCTCTGAGACGGGCGCGGTGCATGTACGGACGCCGAGGTCTGCGCAGCCTTGTCCTTGGACTTGGCAGCACCGTGGGCTCTGCCGACGTCCATTCTTACGCCGGCGTCTACCCCACCACCCGCTTGCTCCGGTGGTGGTGGGTTCGACGCGACGGAACATCTGCCGCCAAGCCTTCTTCTTCGGTGGCATGTCGATGAAGATGATGAAGATCTAGCTTCGTGTGGACGCCGGATCAGGTTCACACAATCTCGACGCCACCTACCGGGCGCGCCAAAGATGTCGGGAAGCTGATCGGCCCATGAACACCTATGGGACCGGCGGACCGAGCCCCTTTCGTTCGGGCGGGGGCGGAGGTCGACGAAGAGCAGATCGAGGCGGCACACGGCAGCTTTACCCAGCCGAGCTCTCCGAGAGATAACACTCCTACCGCTGCATGTCCGAGTGTATTGAGTTCTTGCTCAGAGCGCTGAGTGCTACAAGACACACAAGCTGCTAACGAGACCGGCGTGAGTGTTCTTCCGCTTGAACCTTTTCGACCCTTTTCCAACCCTCCCCACGCTATGCGCATGGGCCTCCTTTTATATGCTAAAGGGTCTCCGGCTGTGGCAACGTAGACAAGGGTAAAATGGAAAAGGAGTGGTTGGTACAGCTACTTGTACAGTGTATCATACCTAACCACGATGGCAGGGGACAAAGGCATTAAATGCTCGTCTCACGCCGCCCTAACGGAGAAAGGACCGTGGGCGCCACCGCTTGCCACGATGGCAATCTTGTCGGCGCTTGCCATCAGCGCTCCGGCCGGCCAAGACGGCCTCTTGCCACACGCTACCTGGAAAGGTCGTGGCGACACGTTAGTGGATGTCTTTGGAAGCGCAGGTACAGAGTGGTGGTCTGCCGCGACAAGTTCCTTGCCGCGGTTGTTGTCTTGTCACGTCCGGAAGCTTGTCGCTCACCGGGCCTTCCCGGCAAGCTCCTCTTGCCGGGGCCTTGTCTCCTAGGTGCCTTGGGTGGCCTTCCCGGCAAGCTCCTCTTGCCGGGGCCTTGTCTCCTTGGCTTGAATACTTTGTTCTTGAATGGCTCCAAAGGAACCACGGAGGACCTTGGCGGTCACCCGGTAAGCCTTGCTGCGGAGGGCTGCAACTGCCCGTGCACAAGTTCGGGATACTAGGGCACCCCTACTCTAGTACACCGACAGTGTTTTAAACAAGTAAATCATCATCACCCAGAAAATCATCTTCATCATTATCGAAATCAACATACTCAGGGTGTGATACCTTAGGGCCTTTATCCATGAAGAATCTTCCAATTCCCTCATTTGGTGAGTCAAATATGTCAAAGGAGTTGGATGACAGAAGTGCAAGACCGGCAACACCTTCATCTTGAGTATATTCGGAGTCGGAGTGATAACCCATTCACCAACGTGAGCTTGATGTCTTCGTCTTGTGTAGCTCTTCGATGACTTGTCCTTCCTTTCTGAATCCTGGCTTCTACGAGAGGGTCTTCGTTCATAACGATCATCTCTACTCCTTCTCTCTCTTGGTGGTGATTCGTCTCTTTTACTTCTACTTTTAGGTGAATCTTCTCTTCTGTTGTAGGGATCCGTACACTCATTAGAGTAGTGTCCGGTTCTTCCACAATTATAGCAATTGTGATCCTGACTAGAAGATCTTTTGTCATTGTAGGACCTTGACTTGGAACTTCTCTCTTTGCTTCTATTCTTGTACAACTTGTTGAAGTTCTTCACCATTAAGCTTAATTCTTCATTGAAGACTTGTTTCTCACTTGATGTTGTAGGAGCATCACATGAAGCTTTGTAAGCACCACTAGGCTTGTTGTGAAGCTCTTCCTTATCCTTGAGTGATATCTCATGATCAAAAATTCTACCAATGACTTCCGTTGGCGTGAGATCTTTGTAGTTGGCATCATTTGGATCAAGGTGCACATGGTATCATATTTTCCATCCATGGCTTTAGGATCTTCTTGATGATAAATTTGTCAGTGATCTCTTTGCTTCCTAAGCCGGCAATCTCATTTGTGATGAGAGCAAGCCTATAGTACATCTCAACGACTCCCGCACCATCCTTCATTTTGAACTTCTCAAGTTGAATTTGAAGCACATCCAAATTGGATTCCTTAATGGACTCGGTACCTTCGTGCATATCAACCAAAGCATCGCAAATTTCCTTTGCATTCTCAAGGCGGCTATTTTGTTGAATTCTTCGGGACACAATCCGTTGAAGAGAATATCGCAAGCTTGAGCATTGTATTGCAACCTCTTCAATTCTTCCCCGAACACTTCATGATCCACTTCTCTTCCATCATTGAAGTATTCATCTTGCAAGCCAATATGCACAATAGCCCAAATGGCGGGGTTATGACGAGGAATATGCATTTTCATCTTATGCTTCCAACTAGCAAAATTAGTACCATCAAAGTAAGGACCTCTATGGTGGTAATTTCCCTCGCTAGACGCCATACTCTCCTAGGTTGTGAAACCAAGGCTATGATCACCAAAGCTATGGAAATCAAGGAAAATGGAGACCAAAGCTCTGATACCACTTGTAGGATCGAGAGTAAGTCTAGAGGGGGGTGATTAGAATACTTGACCAAATAAAAATCTAGCCTTTTCCCAATTTTATGTGTTGGCAGATTTTAACAACTAGTACAAGTCAAGCAATCAACCTACAAATGAAATTCTAATAGTGTAGCAGCGGAAAGTAAAACATTAAATATGAAGGTAAAGAGAAGGGCTTGGAGAAGGCAAACGCAATGTAGACATGGATATTTTTGGCATGGTTCCGACAGGTGGTGCTATTGTACATCCACGTTGATCGAGACTTCAATCCACGAAGGGTAACGCTTGCGCGAGTCCACGAAGGGCTCCACCCACGAAGGGTCCACGAAGAAACAACCTTGTCTATCCCACCATGGACATCGCCCACGAAGGACTTGCCTCACTCTGGTAGATCTTCACGAAGTAGGCACTCTCCTTGCCCTAACAAACTTCTTGGTTCAACCCCACAATCTTGTCGAAGGCTCCCAAGCAACACCTAACCAATCTAGGAGACACCACTCTCCAAAAGGTAATATATGGTGTGTTGATGATGAACTCCTTGCTCTTGCGCTTCAAATGATAGTCTCCCCAACACTCAACTCTCATAGATTTTGCTATGGTGGAAAGATGATTTGAGTGGAAAGCAACTTGGGGAAGGCTAGAGATCAAGATTCTTGTGGTTGGATTGGAATGTCTTGGTCTCAACACATGAGTAGGTTGTTCTCTCTCAGAAAATGGGTAGTGGAAGTGTAGGCACGTTCTGATGGCTCTCTCACACATGGAGAAGGGGGTGGAGGGGTATATATAGCCTCCACACAAAATCCAATCGTTACACACGTTTGCCCCAAGTCTGTCAGACCGAATAGAGGAACTCGGTGAGACGATTTAGTTCAAAATGTGAACATTAGGAATCTCGGTGGGCCCGACTGGAACAACTCGGTGGGACCGATGTGCTAGGGCTAGGGAAAAACCTCATCTCGATGAGACCGATTTCAGAAAGAGCAAACAGAGAGTTGGTCAAGCAAACTCCTATTGCACATTTCGGTGAGACCGAAATAACTACAACAAGCAACAGAGAGTTCGCAAGGCCATCTCAGTGAGATCGATATCTTTATCAGTTTGACCGAATTGTCTAGGGTTTCTGGCAGTGGCTAGGTAAAATGAACTCGGTGGCGCCGGATAGATCAAATCGATGGGGCCGAGTTTGACTTTGAGTTTTGGACAAATGTGGAAATGAGAAAGTGGTTGATGGTTTTGGAGCAATATCACTAAGCATTTTGAGCAAGTAGACCATTAAGCAACACCTCGTCCCCTTTTAATAGTATTGGCTTTCCTATGGAAGCAATGTAGCGACCCGACCTCAGACGATCATGTCCCAGTGCTTAAGTGTCATCCCTGGATCGGTATTGCTGGCACACATAGTACTCGAGGATTTATAACAAAGTTCATTCACACACTTATTACATTGAATGTCTCAAAAGAGAACTTATTACAATAATATGGCTGAAGGCCATCTAAATAAGATAACAGCGGAAGCTTTGAAGGTACAAGAGTCCATCCAACTGCACCACAAAATTGAGGGCAATACAACGACCTAGCGCACCTTACTCTTCGTCTGAAAACTCTGCAACATAATACGTTGAAGCCTGTGTGGGTCAGCACATGGAATATGCTGGAAAAATAACACTATAGAGTAATGAACAGATAACATCTATCACTACATGCATATATGGCTGGTGGAGGCTCTATGGTTATCATTTGCATAAAGCTAGTTTTTCCCTACAACAAAGGAATATATTTTATTTAACTACAAAGTTTGTTGATAATATTGAGAATGGTAACCCCATCTCAATCCCAAAATAGTAATTATCAACCCAACAAATTAATTAAGTAAAGTGATGAGATCAAAATCAATAATTCAATTACCAGATAGTCAGGATGTCCATAACTGGGGACATGGCTAATCATGATTAGTTTGTACACTCTGCAGAAGTTTGTGCACTTTTCCCCACAAGACTCGATGTCCTCCATTGAATTTCTCGCACTACATGATGTTTGAGAAATGGATGACCGACACATAGTCTTTCCGAAGAGGTCCCCTTAACCGATAGATAGGCCGGTACACCTACAATCCCCTACATCTGCTAGCCCATCATGGAAAGGATTCCCACAACTTAATCAACTACGCCAGAGCCCATAATGGCTTGTGGCTGCACATGGAAGTTTCTAGCATGAATAATCTTATGATCCCTTTGAGCGTGGGTAGCGAACCATAGGATGATCACACGGATGCCTCAGGATCTCCTTGGACAACACTGGATTCCCCAGGTGCCCACAAACAATCCACCCAGATGTGTATTAAAGTAGCCACCTTAAGTTATCTCTTAATTAACAATAACTCTCACATCTTTCATGAATCACTCAGACCAAACCATGTCTACGAGCATAGCATAGTAGTATAAGCATAACGTAGTAACTCCCCAGGGTCTGATATAAGACAATAGGTTCTACCTCATCAACTACTTCCCAATACTCACATGTTATCAAATCCTACTCATGCAATGCTTGAGGGTTGAAACCAATGCATAAAAAAACGGGTATTAAAGGGATATGATCAAAGTGTTACTTGCCTTGCTGACGATCGGAAAACCCTAGAGATTCATAGTAGCAAGACTCGCACTCCGGAAACTCTATCATGAACAAACAATAGCATACATAAGCACTCAAGCATAATATGCAAGGGTAAATCTAAAATGAAAAGATCTGAACAGAAAGTTCAAAAGAAGAGCTTCTATTTGCAAAAAGAATTAATCGAATTGGAGCTATGAAACTCAAACTACGATCAAAAGAAGTTTGAGAACAAATCAGCTTGAAACCAAATTTTAAATTGTCAAAACCATGTTCAAGATGATTATCCGAACAAAGGGGAACAAGGCGAAGATTTTGGCGTTAGTTTCACTAGATTTGGATAAATGAGTAAAAAGTACCGAGGGTTTGAAGTTCAGGGAATAATCTGCGATAAAAGTATTTACAGATAGGTCCCTAGCCAAAAATAAAACTAAAAAGAAAAATCTACAGAACGAAGTTTGTCAACAGAACTAAACAAGCGAATCTATTCGTTAACAGAAACTAACGGGTGAACGTTCGTTAACTAACAAACTAAAACAAAAACCGATCTAAAAAAATAAACTGAAAAAACCGAACGGTTTATACCGTTTAACCGGAGAAAATCGGTGGTAGCGGTTTTCACGGCGGCGGGATCCGGCGAGTTGGCGACGAGCGTCGGCGGCGAGGCGAGGCTCGGCGACATGCGGCGGCGGCAGCAGTGGCGACGGGCGAGGCGAGGCGGCCCGGCGGCGGCGGGCGGCAGGAGAGGCGGCGATGGCGGGTGGGCGGCGGCGACAATGAGCGTCTTAGCGGCGCTGACAGCGGGTGGTGGCTTAGGCGGCGGCGACGCTTGATGAGGAGGAGAGGGAGGCGGGGCCGCGGCTTATAAAGCCCTTGGGGCGGTGGCTTGGGCGACGGGGCGACGGAACGGGAGTCCGAGCCGGACTCCCCAGGCGGCTGCGGCGGGGACTCCTCCCGAGAGAGGAGGAAGGCGGCGCGCGAGCTGGGCCGTGGCCCGGCTGCGGCTGTGCCGGCCCAGGAACTTGTTTTATCAAATAAATTTCGCCGCGAACAAAAATCCTAATAAAATATATAAAAAAATTCTAAAAATTCTAGAACAATTTCACCGTCCAAACCTAATATTTAGGACAAGATGAACATTTTTCTGGACTAAAATGCAATTTTAAAAAATGCATGTTGTTCTCTTATTCAAATAAAATAGCAACACTAGTAGAAAAGGGGGCAATGGCCCAGGCCAGTTCAGCCCATTAGTCCCGGTTCAATCCAGAACCGGGACCAATGGAGCTATTTGCCCCGGTTCGTGAGCCCAGGGGGGCCGGGCCACGTGGGCCATTGGTCCCTTCGTCTCGGACCTTTTGGTCCCGGTTGGTGGGACGAACCAGGACCAATGGGCCTGGCTCCTGGCCCACCACTATTGGTCCCGGTTGGTGGCATGAACCGGGACCACAGGCTTCCCTTTAGTCCCGATTCATGCCACGAACCGGGACCAATAGTGCTGCCTATATATACCCCTCGCTCGCGAGCAAAGCACTCCAGTGCTCTGTTTTTCTCTTGCCGGCGAGAGGGGGCTTTGTGGTGCTCTAGCTCACCTCCTATGCACATGAGGTGTTCGATGAAATGCCCGAGCCACACTACTTAAGCTTTCTCCTCTCCAAGCTCGACCTCCAACCTCCATTTTCCTCAATATTTGTCTAGGTTTAGCGGTCCGTCACGCCCCGTCCCCGTCTTCACCGCCGTCGATCACCCACGCCGATCTCATCGCCAGCACCACCGTGGTGAGCCTCTTGTTCTTATCTTCTTTCTAAAAGGAAAAATATTCTTACTTGTATTATTTTCTTATTTTTATTATTGCATCTTATATAGTGCGATGGTTTTGGTATCCGCCCCCGTCGACCCTCATCCTGTCTATGATTCGGATGTGGTATATATTATCTTTTCATAACTATTGGTTCATTTATTGTTTATGAAAATTATGCCGACCAACGTGACATAGATTTTATTTATCTAGGAGGTTGTTGAACCGGACATTCCAATCGACCCTATTGTCGAGAGGTTAAATTTAGTTGAAGAAGAAAACAATTTCTTGAAGGAAAAAATAAAAAAACTTGAGGAGGAGAAGATGATATTGGAGTTGCATGTTGCGGATGTAAATGCCGATGATCACAAGATCAAGATGGATGCAATGCGCTTGAAGATGAGAAAGATTAGAAAATATGCCATTCATACCGAGGCTTGGTATCATTATGCCGTTGGATGGGTTGTTACCTTGGTTGCGATTATGATCGCATTTGTTTTCGCATTGAAATGTTTTACATAGTTTCAATGTATGGTTTAATTAATTTAGATGCTCTTTGAGCTTTATGTTGTTAGATGAGAACTATGTATGTACTTTGGTTTTTATGTGATGATGAACTTCTATTAATTTGGTCACTTAATTATCTATTCATGATGTTCTTTAATGATTTTTGACACACTTAATTATATATAATGCACGCAGATGAACCGGCAATGGATGTACGGTGATGCACACACCTCCGAGTACATTAAGGGCATGCATGATTTTCTCAAGTGGCTGAGGAAAACAAGCAGAACGGTTTTATGTGTTGTCCATGCCCTATATGTGGGAATCTGAAGTCTTACTCGACCGAAAATCATTCACACCCACCGCTTTACAAGGGTTTCATGCCACACTATAATGTTTGGACGAGGCACGGAGAAATAGGGGTTACGATGGAAGACGGCGAGGAAGAAGAGTACGATGACAACTATGTGCCCCCTGAATACGGTGATGCTACTGAACATCAAGATGCACCAGACGATGTGCACGATGGTGCTACAACAGGCGAAGCTGCTGAAGATCAAGAGGAACTAGAAGATGTGCCCGATGGTGATGATCTCCGCCGGGTCATTGTCGATGCAAGGACACAATGCGAAAGTCAAAAGGAGAAGCTGAAGTTCGATCGCATGTTAGAGGATCACAAAAAAGGGTTGTACCCCAATTGCGAAGATGGCAACACAAAGCTCGATCTTGTACTCGAATTGCTGCAGTGGGAAGGCAGAGAATGATGTGCTCGATAAAGGATTTGAGAAGCTATCAAAATAATGAAGAAGAAGCTTCCAAAGGATAACGAATTGCCCGACAGTACATACGCAGCAAAGAAGGTCAGATGCCCTCTAGGATTGGAGGTGGAGAAGATACATGCATGCCCTAATGATCGCATCCTCTACCGTGGTGCCTACAAGGATCTGAACGCATGCCGGTATGCGGTGCATTGCGGTATAAGATCGACGAGATGACCTCGGTGATGTTGACGGCGAGCCTCCCAGAAGAGGGTTCTGCGAAGGTGATGTGGTATGCTCCTATAATACCACGGTTGAAACGTCTGTTCGTAAACGGAGAGCATGCCAAGTTGATTCGATGGGCAGTGAGGACTGTAAGAAAGACGGAAGTTGAGAGCACCACGACGGGTCGCAGAGGAGAAAAATCGAGAGATAGTAATCGGGATGAGTTTGCAAAGGACCCAAGGAACGTATGGTTTGCTTTAAGCGCAGATGGCATTAATCCTTTCGGGAGCAGAGCAGCAATCACATCACACGCCCGTGACTCTATGTATGTATAACCTTCCTCCTTGGATGTGCATGAAGCGGAAGTTCATTATGATGCAGTTCTCATCCAAGGCCCTAAGCAACCCGGCAACGACATTGATGTGTACCTAAGGCCATTAGTTGAAGAACTTTTACATTGTGGAATGGAAACGGTGTATGCGTCGTGAGATGAGCACAAAAGGAGGAATTTGACCTAAAGGCTTTGCTGTTCGTGACCATCAACGATTGGCCCGCTCTCAAGAACCTTTCAGATGTATAAACAAGGTATACCACGCATGCACGCACCGCTTACTTGACACCGATAGTATATACCGGGAAGCTGCGGGAAGAATATGTACCGGGCCATCGTCGATTTCTTCCGACCAACCATCAATGTCGAAAGAAAGGCAAGCATTTCAAAGGCGAGGCAGATCACCGGAAGAAGCCCGCCATGCATACCGGTGATCACGAACTTGCTATGTTCAAAGAATTACACGTAATATTTGGAAAGTGTCCCGGCGGAATAGCTGTTCCTAATGACTCTGATAATCACGCACCCATGTGGAAGAAGAAATCTATATTTTGGGACCTACCCTACTTGAAAGACCTAGAGGTCCGCTCTTCGATCGACGTGATGCACATGACGAAGAACCTTTGCGTGAACCTTCTAGGCTTCTTGGGCATGTATGGGAAGACAAAAGATACACCTGAGGCACGAGAGGACCTGCAACGCTTGCACGAAAAAGAGGGCATGCCTCCAAGCAAAGATGAAGGTCCCGCCACCACGCTCTTATGAAAGAAGAGAAAGAAATATTCTTTCAATGCCTGCTCGGTATGAAGGTCCCAACTGGCTTCTCGTCGAATATAAAGGGAATAATAAATATGCCGGAGAAAAAGTTCCGTAACCTAAAGTCTCATGACTGCCACATGATTATGATGCAACTACTTCCGGTTGCATTGAGGGGGCTTCTACCGGAAAACGTCCGATTAGCCATTGTGAAGCTATGTGCATTCCTCAATGCAATATCTCAGAAGGTGATCGATCCATAAATCGTACCAACACTAAGGAGATATGTGGCGCAATGTCTTGTCAGTTTCGACCTGGTGTTCCCACCAACCTTCTTCAATATCATGACGCACGTCCTAGTTAATCTAGTCGACGAGATTGTCATTCTGGGGCCCGTATTTCTACACAATATGTACCCCTTTGAGAGGTTCATGGGAGTCCTAAATAAATATGTTCAGAATCGCTTAGGCCAGAAGGAAGCATCTCCATGGGCCATCAAGCGAGAGGATGTTATCGGGTTTTGTGTTGACTTCATTCCTGGCCTTAAGAAGATAGGTCTCCCTAAATCGCGGTATGAGGGGAGACCGATCGAAAAGGCACACTTGGAAGGGACTCAATAATATGCAGGGACGGATATTCTTAGTCTCAAGCACACTACAGCTTCTACGTAACTCTACCTTGGTGACCCGTATGTCGATGAACACAAGAACGATCTGCGCTCCAAACACCCGAGCAAGGCGACGATCGGATTACATGTGAACACATCAGACTTTCAGCAGCTTGGTTGGAAACACGTCTCAGAGGTGACAAAGACTGTTTGTGATGAGTTGTACTTGTTGTCCAGGGACCATCTTCGATTGTAATGATTTGCAAAGGATACGAGATAAATGGGAATACATTTTACACGATTGACCAAGATGAAAAGAGCACCAACCAAAACAGCGGTGTCCGCTTTGATGCAAAGAACCGACAAGGAAATGACACATATTATGGTTACATAATAGACATATGGGAACTTGACTATGGAGTAGATTTTAAGGTCCCTTTGTTTAAGTGCAAGTGGGTCAATCTGTCAGAGGCGGAGTATGTGTAGACCCACAAGACGGAATGACAACAGTGGATCTGAAAAATCTTGGGTACACTGACGAACCGTTCGTCCTAGCCAATGATGTGGCACAGGTTATCTATGTGAAGGACATGTCTACGAGATCGAGGAAAAGAAAAGATAAGGAAGCGAATACATCATACAATGAGCCAGAGCGCCACATAGTTCTTTCGGGAAAAAGCGACATCCACAGGAGTGGAGGGCAAGATGCAGACATGTCTCAAGAGTATGAAAAGTTTCATGAAATTCCCCCTTCAAAGTCAAGGCTGACCCAAGCATCCCGATAAACGATGAAGATTATCCATGGTTACTGGCGCAATAAGCAAGCGACACAAGCGAAGAAAAAGTGAAGACTTTCTCCCGCAACTATTATGATGATACCATGCCAACTTTGTAATGCATTTAGTATGATACCATTGTCCGCTTTTGTACATCCACATGCTATGCCAACTTTTTCAGAGTTCATTTGAAAACTATGAATTTGAAAACCTCGCCAACCGAAGGGCGCTCACACCGGTTTATAAGCCCGTCCCTCTACACGCCTTTTGAGCTCACAAACTTGTGATTCACACAAATTTCAAAGAATTCAAATTTGAAAACTAATGGCACAAACAGAAAGTTTATAATTTTGCTGACCTAAAAGCAAAAAAGAATTAAAAAATAAAGCAAAAACCAAAAGAAAATAAATAATGCAGAAAACAAAACAAAAAACTTGAAAATAAAAATAAAAATAGCAACAATAAGTATTTTGTTGTAAGTAGAAACAAAATAAAATAAATAAAGCAACAAAGAAAACAAAAAAAGTGTTTTCAAATTTCAAAACTAATGGCACTAACAGAAAGTTTATAATTTTTCTAAAACTAAAGCAAAAAGAATTAAAAAATAAAGCAAAAAACAACAAAAAATAAATAATGCAGAAAGCAAAAAAAAACTGGAAAAAAAATAGCAACAATAAGTATTTTGTTGTAAGTAGAAACAAAATAAAATAAATAAAGCAACAAAGAAAACAAAAAAACAAGAAAAAGTGCCACCTACTGGGCCCCCACGGCCTGAATACGACTAGAAACCCTACCAAGGCCAGGATTCAGTTGGGAGGCCCAAAGAGGGCCCATTGTGCACAGATTGCAGGTTTAGGCCCGAAAGCCTGCTTTAGAGAGGAGTTCGAGAGGGAAGGTGCACCGCACCTTATAAACAGGTGCGCCTCCCTCTCAACTAGCGAGGTGGGACTAAATATTTGGGTTCGGGGCAGCACAGGCCTTTGGTCCCGGTTGGTGCACCAACCGGGACTAAAGGGGGCATTGGTCCCGGTTCATGGAACAAACCGGGACTAATGCCCTTTAGTCGGTTGGTGCCACCAACCGACCAAAGCCGCTGGTCCCGGTTGGTGGCACCAACCGGGACTAGTGGCATTAGTCCCGGTTTGTGCCACGAACCGGGACCAATGCACTTTCTATATATCTGAGGACTTTGCGAAAATTTCATTCAGTTCCTCATCCCGCCGCAGACGCCGCCCTTCTGCCTCGATGCCCTGCTCCTCGTCGTCGGCGCCACGACGTTGTCGCCGCCCGTCGTCGCCGCGCTTCAAGGCCGCCGTCGTTGCCGTTCGCGCCGCTCGACCGCCGCCGCTTCGACGTTGCCGTCATTGCCGCCCTGCCGCCTCGAGCCCATCGTCCCATCGCTGCCCGAGCCCGCCGTCTGCCGCCCGAGCCCGCTGGCCCGTCGCCGCCCGAGCCCGCTGTCCTTGTCGCCTCGCCCCGCCCGAGCCCGCCGTCCTCGTCGCCTGCCCCACGCCGCCTCGAGCCTCGTCGCCTCAAGGCCGCCTCGAGCCTCGTCGCCGTCGCCCTCGCAGGCCGCCCCCGTTGTGAGCCGCCGCCGTCGAGCCTCTGCTCATATGTTGCAATATGTTTTTTTATTTTTATTAGTTTATTTTTTTGTTCACATATGATGTATACGTGTATGTGGCTATAATGTATATGTTTTTTATTTTTATTAGTTTAGTTTTTTGTTCATATATAGAAAGTTACAATTTTAATTAGGTTAGTGCAGGAAAAGGTTAGTGCATTTTTAATTAGGTTAGTGTAGAGGAAAAAGTAAAATAAGGAAAAGGAAGAAAAGAGGAAGAAGGAAGAAGGAAGAAGAAGAAGAAAAGAATGAGAGGAAAAGAAGAAAAGAAGAGGAGAAGAAAGGAATAGAGGAGAAGAAGAAAAAATAGAAAAAAATTTCTATTTTTTCTTCTTCTCCTCTATTCTTTTCTTCTTCTCCTCTTTTTTTTCCTTCTTTTTTTCCTTATTCTTCTTCCTTCTTCCTTCTTCCTCTTTTTCCTTCCTTTTCCTTATTTTCCTTTCTCGAGGGATAAGAAGAAAAAGAAGAGGAGAAGAAGAAAGAAAGGAATAGAGGAGAAAGAAGAATCTTCAACACGAGGGGGGGGGGTACCGATACCCCCTCCCCGATAACATTATTTTCCCATGGATATGTATGTCGCGTCGTTGTCAATATAACGAGGGTGTCGAGGATCGCCGAGGGGTCGAGGGTCGGGATCTAGGGTAGAGGGTCGAGGGTCATTAAGGGGTAAAGGGTCGAAGGTTTCAGGGTCGAGGGTTCCTATAGTGTCAAAGTATTGAAGAAATCCATGGCTTCATCATTAGCCGGAAGTAACCATGGCATGATGATGAAGTCCTCCAAAGTTATTACGGAATGGAGTTCCGGATAGGATAATTTGCCTTTTGTACGAATTTCAGCAAAGGCCTTTCAAATAACGATATTCGGAAGGTTCTTGCTAAACTTTGTACCAAAAGCTTAATTATCCTATCTCGGGACTCCGCTCCAAAATAACTTTGGAGAGCTTCACCATCATGCACTACATTTACTAATGATGAAGGCGTGGTTTTGTTGAATCCTTTGACACTAGGCAACCTCCCGACCCTCGGCGATCCTCGACCCCTTGACCTCGACACCGGGCGATCCACGACCTCTACCCTCATCATGGACGTCGATGCCCACGTCACTTGTGGGACATAGATGTAGTTTTCAACGCCGACCCCCTCCCGATAGCTTCAACACGTGGTGGGGGGGGGTAGATATTACCCCCTCCTTGAAGCGTTCTCGAGGCCAACCCCTCACCCTTGAAGCGTTGTCGAGGCCACCCCAAACCCTAGAGAAGCAGCGTCGAGGCCACTAATATGATTCCTTATTGTGATTAGCTAGCTAGTTCTACGTTTTCCACTAATATATCCATATCTGTCATGTTTGAATAATAATTTCCATGTTGTAAATATTTGTAGAAACTATGGACACCCCCCGAGACGAAGCACAAGAAGTGTTGTTGAGGGACATAATCGCACAAGGAAGTGATGTCGCTACGCTCGTTGATGTTTATCAACGACAACGATGGTCCGGAAGGAGAGGATGAAGAAGCAGCTGGCTATGATTTACATGGCTCCGATGACCCAATGCCGGTGCAAGAAGGAGAGGGTGAAGAAGTAGACCGTGAGGACGGCTCCGGTGATCACCAAACCGAGTCCGCCAGGTATATATATTAGTTAAGCTGGCCGACTAGCTAATTGATGCATTCATTGTTTTGGTATGTACACATATTAATTAACTCTCGTCTTTGTTCTTTTTCTAGCCCTCCAGATCGAAAGCACAACTTCGGGTAAAGAGACGAGGCCGAAGAAAAAGTTGAGCTCGGATGAAAAGTTTGAGATCATACAAATCGCGCGTGACGGCCAATCGATTGAACCCTACCGGACAAAGAAGGCATTTGTTGCTTTCGGTCACGGGGGTTACGGTTAGGGACAAGATCCCGATCAGCATCCACCAATGGTATAAGCCTCAAGAACGGAGACCCCGAGGTGTCTTATGTCAATGATATGCAGAGAAAAATGATCTTTGGACCGAGCTGAAGTCAAATTTTACCCTACCGCTAGAGGATGATCCGGAGAAGCCAGTAATAGAGCCATTAATCAAGTCTTTTGCTCTTAAGAAGATGGCAGACCTATTCAGGAATTGGAAGAAAGAACTCAATACGTATGTCAAAAAAATGAGACACCAGAATTCAAGGGCAAATATGAGAAGATCGAGAGATGATGGCCCGCATTTGTGGCCTACAAGACATCGGAAAAGAGTAAAAAGATGTCGGCGACAAACAAGAGAAATGCTGCGAAGAAGAAGCTTCACCATCGCACGGGTCGGTGGCGACCTCGTAGCCCGACCTAAGTGGGCCAAGGCTGAGAATGATCTCCTTGATAAAGGGATCAAACCAGAGACAATGAACTGGCCAGACCGTTGCCGGACTTGGTTCTTCGGGGCCGGCGGATCCTTGGACCCTATAACAGGGAAGTGCATTTGGAAGGACGAACAATTGGACATACCCGGTCAAGAGGCTTCAGCAATATATCGAGCGGCGCAGCAAGGGAAGTTCGTTCCAGACAGGAGAAGGACGAGCTCACAATGGCCCTCGGGAATCTCGAGCAACCAGGACGGACACGAGGCACGCCAGTTCGCTTTCGTGGAAGGCTGGATTTCGGACGCAGGGGTTACAAAACCCATGAGAGGAGGAAGAAAGCGGAGCAGAGCCAAATGCAAAGCGCTGCATTTAAAAGGGTAATGGGGCTAGAGGAACGAGAAGAGGAACGAGAACCAGCAGATCGCGGCAAATGACCTGCCGAAGCTTCCCCCGAAGCTACCCCGCCATCTCAGCGGAGAAGCAGCGTGGCTTCCACCGAGCTGCTTCAGCCAGAGCAGCATGCCTTGACGGCTCCTGCCAGCTATCCCATGGATGCTATCACGGATGCTGAAAATTGCCACCTTATGGCGCAATGGAGCAATTTAAAGGTCAAGGCGGCTGTTGGCTCTATTTATCCTACTAAACCCGACTCAACTTTTCACTGCCGCCGATTCCGAAGGATATGCTAAGGTGATGGTCGATGAAATAACGGAGGGATTTGAGGACCTCCGGCTTGACCACCCTACGGTGAAGGGGAGTATCGGCTGGGTTCTCGCTCAAGACTCCATGCCTATGGTGGAAGGATCTCATCAACCTTCCGAATCGACGCCTCCGCCTCCTCCTCCTCCTCCCGGCGAGTCGGGCACTCCGCCTCCTCCACCGCCTCCTCCTCCGGTGAGTGGCGATCGGGGCACTCAGCCGGCTCCTTCTCGGCGTGGCGGCACTCCGCCTCCTTCTCACTGCTTGCGGCGGCGCCCGAGCAGCCAGCCTCCTCCTTCTCCGCCTCGTCGGCAAAAGGCGGAAGAGACCCGCCGCCGCTCCGGCTGCTCCGGCGCGTCGTAGTCCTTCTCCTTCGCCTCGTAAGAAAGGAAAGAAGACATCCGCTCCGTCTGCTCTGCCGGCGTCTAGCAGTACAGCCAAAGGCGGGAGGAGATACAGATTCCATCCTTCTCTGAAGACTCCAGAGAAGTTACCGTACGAGAGGAGCGAGGAGGAAACGCGAAGATCGCGCAGACCGAAGTGGATGACTGGTTTCAAGGGTTGAAAGCAAAGAGACATCCACCTCCGGAGGAGAAGGTAGATCCGTGAAAGCGAAGCGCACTGGCTGCCCCGACAAAACCACCCAAGTCTCCGCCAAAAAGGCAACTATGAGCGCATTATTGGAAAGGCATTTGCCAAAGCAGAGAGGTCGGGAAGTACTGCTTGATCAAAGGATGAAAGAACGACGAGCTGGGAAACAAATTGCCCAGCTCGGCGAACAAGCCGGCAATCGTGCCCCTGCTCAAGGTGCGTGCTAGCGACATCGCTGCTCCGAGGATGGTGCCGGTTATGGAAATCCTGCAGATTACACTGCCTGACGATGTACATTATGATTTCTTGGAGGTGCAGATACAAAGATACGAGTACAGGAAGCCTCTCGTCAAAGATGAAAGTTCTCTATCAACGATGATGCGAAGATTGCATGATTGGTACATGAAAACCTGCAAAGAGTCTGAGGGGAGGAGTACTTTGTATGTGAGAGTTAAAAAGGAGCATGACCTCCTTGGAATTGAACTGTTGCCTATTCCATTTGAGGAGTTCTATCAATTTTTCAATCAATTGGCCCTCGATAAAGCAACGGTCACCTGCTACTGTCGTAAGTAGTACTACTTCTGTCATTAAGTCTCTCTATATAACTCAGCCCTTTCATTGCATGTATTTATAATTATCCTCACTATATTATGCAGATTGAAGATCGCCGAATTGAAGAAAAGACAAGTGGGTGATATTGGGTTCATTAACACATATCTCATGGATAAAACTGAGGTTTAATTCCGTAAAGAAAATACCGAGGCCAACTTGCTACAATCGTTGGTAATAAATGAACACAAAGATATAATACTCTTTCCTTACAACTTCAAGTGAGTGTTACTGTCTTGTGGCATATTCGGTTTCCTTATTAGTCCAGGTTATAGTAATGTAATATTGGTGAGTTATGCATGTGTGCGCAACTACCACTATATTCTCCTAGAGATTAAGCTTGAGAAGGGAGTAGTAACTGTCTTAGACTCCAAGCGAAAAGATCCCAAGGAGTATGCAGACATGACTGAAATGCTCGAGAAGTAAGTTAAATCGATCATTATCCACCATATCAGCAACTTTGTTCATTTCGATATCAAGTAATTGTTTTCTTTGTATGGCAGGGCTTGGAGAAAATTCACCAAAAAAGCTCGGGACTACCGAAGAAGCTGCAATTTAGACACCAAAGTAAGTACTATATTATAGTATATTCCACGCATCTCCTAGTGATTCAAGCGCTTAGTTTCATCAATACCATTTAGCATGCTTGCTAATTATCAGTTTGATTGACCTCTATTTCTTGTAAAGTGGTTGTGGCAGGAACAAGGAATGATTTCTGTGGATACTACGTTTGCGAGTCCATCCGCCACACGACACTGTGAGCGGGCTACTCCGACAAACAATATGAAGTGCGTAAATAAAAATATTCACAATTTTATTTTGTTACCATCATTTGTGTTGAGTTTCATTCATTCATATATATATATATATATATATATATATATATATATATGTATTGACCCCTTTGTTATAATTATATGTTTCGGTTGCGGATGAACTCCTAGCACCAGATCGCATGCAAGCAATTCAAGAGGAATTGGCGGCATTCTTTCTTGACCACGTGATCGCTGAAGACGGAGAATACTATGTGGACCACGCAGCGTCCGTATGTTAGGAGATTATATATTTGTAAAAGATAATTATTGTATATATGTAGCCGGTAGTGTCGGATAGATATACGAGAACTTGTTGTTCGACCAATCTCTCGGAGAAGGAGAGGTGGTCGATATCACTTCTCTCTGTATGCATATATGTTCATGACAATCTTATGTTTGCTTAATTACTAGCTAGCTAGCGTGTCTAGCTAGTCCTCTCTATACGTATGTATAGTATGTAGCGTTGACCAAGCACGTACAAAAGAGAGGACACTTTTCTCTATTAATTAGCTAGCTATAGCACAATATATGAAACACCTAAATTAACCCCCCAAACCCCCCCCCCCTTTTCAAAAAAAATTCAAAACCACAGCCATAGAAATGCTGACGCGTGGATGCCTATTGGTCCCGGTTGGTGCCACCAACCGGGACCAAAGGCCTCCCCGCTCAAGGCCACGGACCGGCCACGTGGAGGCCCATCTGTCCCGGTTCTGGATTGAACCGGGACTAAAGGGTCAGGGCATTAGTCCCGACCCTTTAGTCCCGGTTCATGAACCGGGACTAAAGGCCCTCACCAACCGGGACTATAGGCCCTTTTTCTACTAGTGCAAATAAAAACATCAATAAAATAATTTGATTTGAAAATTTCTTCTGCAATATTTCTCCTCTGTTGAAGAAGTCATTTTATCTTCTCTCATTTATTTTTGTTATTAGAAATAATTGGAGAGAAAATATTAAAATCAAATTGATCCTCTTTTCAAATTTGAATTAAATTCAAATATGAAAATTGTGAAACCTCCAACTCTTTCCTTGGGTCCTTGAGTTAGATTTCTAGGATCACAACCAAAATGCAAATAAAATATGATATGCATATGATGATCTATGTATAAGATCCAAATTTAAAATTGGGATGTTACCAACCTACCCCCCTTAAGATGAATCTCGCCCTCGAGATTCGGGTTGGCTAGAAAATAGGTGTGGGTGGTCTTTCCGTAGGTCTTCCTCTTGTTCCCAGGTGGCTTCTTCCTCGATATGGTGGCTCCACTGAACTTTATAGAACTTGATAACCTTGTTGCATGTAACTCGGCTGGCAAACTCGAGAATCTTGACAGGTTTCTCCTCGTAGGTTACGTCACTCTCCAACTGAATTGCTTCTAGGGGCACTGTATCTCTGAGAGGAATATCGGCCATCTCTGCATGGCACTTCACCATTGGGAAAAACTTGATATGGTCCTACAAATCTTGGGGCTAACTTTCCTTTGACTCCAAATCGTTTAACTCCTCGTAGTGGTGACACACGAAGATATACTCTGTCTCCGATTTCGAAGACTACCTCCTTGCGTTTGTTATTGGCGTAAATCTTCTGCCTGGACTGAGCTACCTTCAGTCTATCACGAATCAACTTAACCTTCTCTACAGACTCCTTGATTAAATCTCGTCCGAACAACTGACGGTCTCCAACTTCATCCCACATCAATGGTGTCCTGCACCTCCTTCCATACAACGCTTTGAAAAGGGCCATCTTCAAACTAGCATGATAGTTGTTGTTGTATGAGAACTCTGCATAAGTCAAATTATCATCCCAACTAGATCCATAATCTAGCGCACAAGCTCTCAACATGTCCTCCAAAATCTGATTGACTCTCTCGGTCTATCCATTTGTCTGCCGAGGAAAGGATGTACTGAACTCTAGCCTAGTACCCAAAGTCTGGTGCAACTGATTCCAAAACTTCGAGGCAAATTGTGTTCCACTATCTGATACGATGCTCCTCGGAACTCCATGCAGACATATGATCCTGGTCATATATATCTTGGCCAACTTCGTGCTTGTATAAGTGGTTTTCACGGGGATAAATTGAGCCACTTTGGTCAAGCGGTCAACTAATACCCAGATAGAATCATATCCTGATCGTGTCTTGGGTAATCCGGTGATGAAATCCATGCCAAGCTTATCCCACTTCCATTCGGGTATCGGCATAGGCTGTAGTAATCCTGCTGGCTTCTGGTGTTCTGCCTTAACTGTCTGACATATATCACATACTGCTACATACTCGGCAATATCCTTCTTCATACCAGTCCACCAAAAACGCTCCTTCAAATCGAAATACATCTTAGTGTTTCCAGGGTGAATCGAGTATGGCGAGTCGTGAGCCTCCTGAAGTATTAACTTCCCGATCTCCGCATCATTGGGCACATAAATACGATCCTCAAACCATGAATTTCCGTGCTCACACTCACGAAAATCTTTGGCCTTTCCTTTGCTCATCTTCTCCTTTATCTCTACAACCTCCTTATCAGTCTTCTGGGCTTCTTGAATCTTTCCCAATAATGTGGACTGAACCTCCAAAGTTGCAACAAAACCTCTCAGAACTATCTCCAATCAAAGTTCCCTTAGATCTTCGGCTAACTCCCGTGGTAATCCTCCGGTTAGGAGAGTATTTGATATAACTCTTGCGGCTCAAAACGTCTGCTACACCATTGGCCTTTCCTGGATGATAATGCAGCTTCATATCATAATCCTTTATGAGCTCCAACCATCTCCTCTGCCTGAGATTTAGCTCCTTCTGTGTGAAGATATACTTCAAACTCTTGTGATCCGTGTATACATCACATCGGCTTCCAATAAGAAAATGTCTCCAGGTCTTGAGCGCGTGTACTACGGCTGCTAAGTCCAAATCATGCATAGCATAATTTAACTCATGAGGTTGAAGCTGTCGTGAGGCATATGAAACAACTCTTCCATCTTGCATAAGTACACCTCCAAGTCCTTGGCGAGAGGCGTCGCAATACACTTGGATATCCTTGCATATGTCCGGAAGAATTTGTACTGGGGCTATAACTAAACGCTTCTTCAACTCCTGAAAACTGGCCTCACATTCTTCGGTCCACTTGAACTTGGTGTCCTTCTTCAATAACTCCATCGTGGGCTTTGCAATCTTGGAAAAATTCTTGATGAATCTCCGGTAATATCCTGCGAGTCTAAGAAAACTGTGGATTTCTCCAATTGAAGTAGGTGCCAACCACTCCGTAACATACTGAACCTTGGAAGGGTCTACTGCTATACCTTCTCCTGATATAACATGTCCAAGAAATCTAACTTCCTTCAACCAAAACTCACATTTGCTGAACTTGGCATATAGCTAGTGTTCCCCGAGCTTCTCGAGAACTAATCGCAAATGCTCCTTGTGCTCCTATTCATTCTTCGAGTACACCAATATATCATCAATGAACGCCACGACAAACTTATCCAAGAACTCCATGAACACCTTATGTCGGTGTACTAGAGTAGGGGTACCCTAGTATCCCGTACTCGTGCACGGACAGTTGCAGCACCCCGCGGCAAGGGTCGCCTCGCCACCGCCAACTTCCTCCGTGGCTCCCTTGGAGCCATTCAAGAACAAAGTATTAGATTGAGAAGATAAGGTCCCAACAAGAGTAGCTTGTCGGAAGGCCACTCTGCACGCAGAAGACAAGGCCTGCAAGAGGAGCTTGCCGGAAGGCTCGAGCGCCGAGAAGCTTCCGGCGCGACAAGGTTTCGGCTGCAAGGCGCTTGTCATGCATGCAACTTCTCTCCGTCTCCGCCCAGCTCACCCAGCGACGTGTCGCCATGGGACCGCTCCATGGGCGCTGCGTGTCGAACAGCTGTGCAGCCAGCGGGGAACAGCGGCGAGCGGCGACAGACTTCGCCATCGTGGCGGCGGAGGCGCACTGACGGTCTCTGTTAATCATGTTTAGGCGACAACGACAGGCATTTATTGCTTTTGTCCCTTGCCGTCGAGTTAGGTATTTTTGCAATCAGACGCTGTTCAAGTAGGTGTACCAACCCCTGTTTTACGTTTGAACCCCCGCCTATGTTGCCACCGTCGGAGACCCCTTGAGCATATAAAAGGAGGCCCGAGTGCAACGTGAGGGGTTCATGGTTTAACCAAGTTTCGATTCATTCGACCCACCGTAGACTAGCCACACTCACGCTTAGGTTTTGTAGCCCGCATTGCTCCCTAGCAAGAACACAATAGATCAAACAAGCAGCAGAGGAGTTTTATCTCTCGCGGCGACCTCCGCCTCCGAACCACAAAGGGGCTCGCTCCGCCGGGCCCCATAGGTGTCCGTGGGTACGATCAGCATCCTCGACATCTCGGGCGCGCCAGTAGGTGCGCCAAGGCCGTGTGAATCCGATCCGGCGCTCACGCTGAGCGGCGTCATCAACATCTTCCTCAACATGCCACCGAAGAAGAAGGCTTCGCGACAGCAGAGCCGTCCGCTGCATTCCACCCTCACCACAAAGAACGGGTGGTGGTGCAGACGCTGGCGGAGGTACGGGCACCGATGAAGGTGCTCGCGACGTTGCCAAGTCCAAGGACAAGGCACCGCAAACCTCGGCGTCCGCGCATCCCCCGCGCCCATCTCAGGAGACGCGGGACCAACAACGTCATGGCGTTCACAACGCCATACGTTCGTTGGATCGAGACCCTCAAGACCAGCATGCGCGCCAACGTGCTGGCGCAAGTGAGATACGGTCGCCCGGACGAGGCGCTGCTCCTTCTAACATAGTTAGAAGTCCGAGCGTGTCCCGCTCCTCGCACCGTTCTCCAATGTCGCCTACTACTCCAAAGCAGGTACCCGCGAGAGCTCAATCGCTCTCGACTACCCTCCAACGGCCGACAAGGTCGACGAGTGGAGGGCCACTATCTGTAGCCTCATCGGCTTTGTTAACGGCGACGCTCGCGGCAACCAACGCCATCGCTGCAGCGGGCGCGACGACAAGGCACGAGCCGAGGCGACGAGACTGCCGGAGGTGCAACCACCGTGCACTCTCCGCCAAGAAGGCCAAGATCGCCGACTCACCGGATCCACCTCGACAGCGACTCCACTGCGTCGTCGGATCCGCGGACTCGCCGCGATCAGCGCCAAGTTCTCCATGAGCGACAACAAGAGGACGCTCGAACCCGCATCGAGCGCCGAAGAAAAGCGCGACGTCAGTCCGACAAGCGCGATGGGCCTTCTGTTGACATGCACGCGCCGGAGGGGCCAGGCGACTTGCCGTACGCGGTAGGTTCCCCTGCGTCCACTCGTGAGCTGCGGCAAGTCCAAAGGGCCCAGCCTGTAAGAACTTCAAACCAGACGTGCCGGAGAAGTATGATGGCAGGACGCATCCGTCGGAGTTCCTCAGCATCTACACCATCGCGGTGCAGGCTGCGGGGGGACGGGACGACAAGATCCTCGCCAACTACTTCCCGCTCTTGCTCAAGTCCAACGTCGGATGTTGGCTCATGCACTTGCCGGACAGCTCCATATCCTCTTGGGCGGATCTGTGCCATCAGTTTGTTGGTGCCTTCACAGGTGGCCACAAACCTCATGGCCAAGAGAGCGACCTTCACTTGCTCGCCTGAAGGAAGGAGAGTCCTGCGCAAGAAGTTCATTCAGAGATTCAGCCGTGTGCACTACAATATCCTGCACGCCCACCGCCGCGGTAATCAGCGCATTTCATCGTAATGTGCGAAACCGCAGGATGAGGGAGGAGATGGCGATGTGCAAAGTCAAGGACGTCGATGAGCTGTACGCCTTTGGTCGACAAATGTCTGCTACCGAGGAAGGGAGGAGACTCAGGAGAGAATGCGAAGCAGGATCTCGACAGTTGATGACACCGCCAAGAAAGAAGGGCCGGCGGCGAGGCAACAAGAAGAAGAAAAGCAGAGAAGTTCTAGCTGTCGAGCAGTCCGGCAACGGAGGCGGCGACAAGAACGCCAAGGTTGGTGTCTCCGGCAAGGAGGTTGCCGCTGACGCCAACCACTGGGCCGGTGGCGGTCACGACAAGGTGAACTCCGCAAGCAAGCAAGATTGCAAGATCCACCGCACCAAGGGCCAAGATCTCCAGAGCTGCAAGAAGGTCGAGCAACTCGTCAAACAGCAGAGAGCTGAGTACGAGCGGCGCGACAAGGATAAGGCCCAGGAAGGTGCTGGGGGAGCAAGCAAGAAACATCCCGGCCGGGGAGGACGCCGCGGCAAGGTCAAGCAGCGACAAGGAGATCGACCTCCCCGCGGCCGCGACAAGGATGAAGATGATGATGACGACGAAGATATGGAGGACGACGACGCCGACGAGCAGGAGTTTCAGAAAGCCACAGAGGTTCTCTGCGTCGACGGAGGTGCTTCCCTGCATACCTCCCACCGCTAACTCAAGCAATGGATGCGGGAGGTCAATGCCGCGGAACCATGCGTAGAGTCACGCAAGCATCTGAAGTGGTCCAGCACGCCTATCATTTTTGATATTGAGGACCACCCTGATCGCATAACTGCGGTCGGGTGCTTGCCGATGTTGGTCTCTCCAACCATCCGCAACCTCAAGGTCACAAAATGTTAGTTGACGGCGGCGGGCCGGCTTGAATCTGATCTCCTCCTCGGTGCTCCGTAAGCTTCAAATCCTCGACAGCGAAGCTCGAAGAGACCGGAACCTTCCAAGGAATCAATCCGGGAAGGAGCAAGTCAAGGGAAGATTACGTTGCCGGTCACATTTGGCAGCGAGCTGAACTTCAGGATCGAGAGGGTTACATTTGACGTTGCCGATTTCCCATTGCCTTACAATGGGATACTTGGCCATCCAAAGACTCGCCAAGTTTATGGCGGCCTCTCACTACGCCTACAACCTTCTCAAGATGCCGGGCCCGATAAGCGTCATCTCTGTCCATGGCGACAAGAAGGATGCCCTTATCTGTGCCGACAAGATCTTCCGGGATGCAGCAGCCGCGACAGACTGCCCAACACTTGCCGGTGAAGCTCCCGGAGGGAAGAAGACCAAGTCCAAGTCCGGCAAGGGCTCTGATGCTCACTCCGGCAAGCGCGCCTCTTTGGAGTGCTGCGCTACCGTCGAGGACGCACCATCGAGCTCCACCGCAAGTGCAAGAAGATGGTGGCTCCGCCAAGACCAAGAAGGTGCCCGCTAAGGTGACATACCGGTGGTGCCTTCACCATCGGTGCCTCTCTCGACCCCAAATAGGAAGGCGCGCCGCTGCTTTCCTCATGGGCTTAACGTCGACGTGTTTGCATGGCAACCGTCGGATATCCCCGTGTTCCTGTGAAAGTGATTGAGCACCGCCTCGGGCTGTTTGTCCTCATGCGCCGCCCGTCAAGCAAAAAGTCAGAAACAAGCGTTGGAGCGCCAAGAATTCATAGTCAAGAGATCAAGAAACCGGAAGCGCAGGCCTTGTCGAGGAGTGCTCCATCCCACGTGGTTGGCCAATCCTCGTAGTCGCGCGCAAGGCAAATGGGAAATGGAGACTTTGTATTGACTTCACGGATGTTAATAAAGCTTGTCCCAAAGATCCATTTCCCTTGCCGCCAAGATTGACCAGATTGTTGACTCCACGGCCGGATGTGACCTGCTTTCGTTTCTTGATGCATACTCAGGGTACCATCAGATCTTCATGGCTGAAGAAGATGAAGAGAAGACCGCATTCATCACACCATGTGGCACATAATGTTTTGTACGGATGCCTTTCGGTTTGAAGAATGCTGGTTCGAGATTTGCAGGGGTAGTCCATGACGCTTTTGAGCCGCAAATGCACAGAAATGTAGAAGCCTACATAGATGACATAGTGGTCAAGAGCAAGGACAAAGCAACTTTGGTTCAAGATTTGGACGAGACGTTTGCAAATCTCCGCAAGATCAACCTCAAGCTCAACCCCGAGAAGTGCGTGTTTGGAGTCCCTTCTGGCAAGCTTCTCGGGTTCTTCGTGTCTCAGCGGGGGATTGAAGCTAATCCCGACAAGATCAAGGCCATTGAGCAGATTGAAGCACCAAAATGCGTCAAGGATGTACGAAGACTTGCGGTTATGGCCGCTCTCAAAGAGTTTATTTCTAGGTTCTGCTGAGCGCCTCGCCATTTTTCAAGATTTTGAAAAAGGCAGGTCCAAAGAAATGGACTCCCCGAGGCGGAGGCTGCGCCGCAGACTTGAAGAGATATCTGTCCTCCACTCCAACACTTGTCGCGCCTAAGCCACAAGAGAAGTTGCTGCTGTATATAGCGGCGACCAATCAAGTGGTTAGTGCTGCGTTAGTGGCGGAGAGGGAGGCGGAAGACGAGCCAGCAACCACGGCAAACACATCCAGCAACAAGCAGGGGGCTTCGCCGACAAGCTCTGGTCCCGACAAGGACGAGTCCGCGAAGACGCATGAGCAGATGCAGAAAAGGATGGTGCAGCGCCTACCTACTTTTGTAAGTTCCCTTCTGCAGGGGCTAGGTCAAGGTACTACGGTGTGCGAAAGCTGCTTTTCGGCCTCCTCATGGCCTCGAGAAAGCTGCGCCACATTTCCAAGCACATGAGATCACAGCTTGTCACTCGCTTTCTCAAGAGGATACTGCAGAATCCAGAAGCGACAGGTAGGATTGTCGAGTGGGCACTGGAGCTGTCAAGCTTTGGTCTTAAGTTTGAAAGCACATCAACTATCCAAAGCAGAGCCTTGGCAGAATTCATAGGAGAATGGACGCCAACGCCAGATGAAGAGATTCCGGAGACGAGCATTCCCGTCGAAGAAGCAAGCAAAGAGTGGCTGATGTACGTTGATGGTGCCTTCTCGCTGCAGGGCGCCGGTGCCGGCGTGCTGCTTATCGCACCCACCGGAGAGCACCTCAAGTACGTCGTCCAGATGCAATTTCCCAAGGAGCAAGCGACAAACAATAATGCAGAGTATGAAGGTTTGCTTGCCGGTCTCAGGATCGCCGTGGACCTTGGGATCAAGAAGCTTATTGTCAGGGGTGACTCGCAACTCGTCGTCCGACAAGTGAACAAAGATTACCAGAGTCCGTTGATGGAAGCCTACGTTGATGAAGTGAGGAAGCTAGAAGAGCACTTTGACGGCTTGCAAATGGAACATGTTCCAAGAGCTCGAGAATGATATTGCCGACGGCTGTCAAAGGCGCAGCAGCTTAAGTTACTCGTGGAACCAGGGATTTTCGTGCTCAAGCCGACTCACCAACCGTAACACCATCGACCGGACAGAGCAAGAAGAGGAAGTTGGCCTCTGGTGACTACTTTCCCGACAGAGCTTCCCAAGCCGCTGCTGTAAAGGTCCCCAAGATCAACACCAACAGCGCTGAGGAGCAGTCTGCTCCGACAGACCCCAGGGTTTGTTTCGTTGAAGCAAACGCTCCCGACAAGTCTTGCTCCGGCAAGCCTGTCGGGGAGCATCTAGCTCCGGCAGAGCCACATGCTATTGCCGTAGAAGCTGATGTTCCCGCAGCAGCAGATGTGCCTTTAGTCCTTGTTGTCGAGCCACAAGCTCCAACATGGGCGCAGCAGATTGTCCATTTCCTTGAGCGGGAGAACTTCCCAAGAGCAAGAAGAAGCGGAAAGAGTAGCCCGCAGTCAAGTATGTACCAGTTTGTCGACAAAGATACTGCATGTAAGAAGACTCAACGGTGTGAAATTGAAGTGTATTGCCGGAAGATGGACAGGTTGTTGGCAGAGATACATGGAGGCATATGTGGTCACCACATTGGCAAGAAGAGCACTTTCCGGCAAAGCTTTCCGGCAAGGTTTCTTCCGGCCGACAGCCTCCAAGATGCAAATCGCACAAGTAACCAAGTGTGAAGCGTGCGGCCCATTCCAAACAGATACACTCGCCAGCTCAAGCTCTCCAGACGATCCCTTTATCCCGGCTATTTTCGTCCGGGGCTCGACATCCTCGGCCCCTTCCCCGAAGCTTCCTGGGGCTTTGAGTACTTGTACGCCGCCATAGACAAGTTCACAAAGTGGCCGGAAGTGGAAGCGATGAGGAAGGTGACAAAGACTGTCGTGATCAAGTTCTTTCAGTCGATTGTTTGCCGCTTGAATCCCTAATAGGATCATCACCGACAACGGCACACAATTTCTGAGTCGCACCTTCATGCGACGTCCCAAGACCTTGGCGCCAAGGTTCCGCTTCGCCTGCTGCTCACCCGAGAAGCAACGGTCAAGCAGAGGGCAACGCTAAGTGCTGCGCTGGCTCAAGACCGTAACTTTCGACAGGCTGCACAAGTGCGGAAGAAACTGCTCGAGGAGCTGCCGGTGGTTCTTTGGTCGATCGAACGACGCCAAATCGAGCCATCGCCGTGCACCCTTTGCTCTAGTCTATGGAGCAGAGGCAGTTCTCCCCACGGAACTCAGATACGGGTCGCCTCGAGTGCTCGCTTATGATGAGTTTGAGCAAGAGCAGCTGCGACAAGATGACGCGCTGCTCCTTGAGGAGGATCGCCTTCAGTGCTTTGGCGAGCCGCTACCAAAGAAGCTCAAGGCCGCTACCATGGCCGCAAGGTTAATGCAGAAGCCTCGAGGAAGGCGACCTTGTTCTTCGCCGCTCAGTCCGCAAAGAATTCAAACAAGTTGACGCTTGAAGTGGGAAGGCCCTTATCGGGTGAAACGAGTCACTAGGCCCGGCGCCGTCCGCCTTTGAGACCGAAGATGGCATTCGGTGAGCAACTCCCCGAACATTGAGCATCTTCGTAAGTTTTACCCATAAGGCGCGGTTGTCGGAACCCGTTCCGGCAACCACCTTTGTACAAGTCTTGCCGCTGTTGCATGTAATCCTTCGTACAAAGCCGGGCGCAGACCCCGTGCATCAGTAAAGCCCATGTGTTGCGCACAGCTAGTCAAGTTCATGCTTTCATCAATTTGTTGCATGCTTTGGCTAACACTTTGTGCAGCAACCACACCCGGTAAGCAGAATCGAGCCGCTAGGCTCCATAACGTTATTTCCTCTTCTTTTTTTTCTCTCAAAGAAAGGAAGGCTCCCTCGCGCACAAGTTAACCAGGGGGAGGAGATAATACTATGGACCAGGCACCGCTCGAGAAAGTTTCACCTCATCGGGAAGCAAGAAATGTAAAAGCTAAGTTGCCAAAGTTTGAGCAATCGATTTTAAATTTTCGTTATCTTCCTCGAACGATAATACTTTGTATGGAAAACTCAGCGCAGAGGAACCAAATCGTGATCGGTCGCGCCTTACTTTGTTTCGAGTCCGCTCAACAACTTAAGTGAGCTGCGGCTAGTCCGCGACAAGGTTGCTTGTCGGTAGGCGACCCGCCAAAGAAGTTGCTGAAGTTCCGCACTCAGGGCTCGCGGCAAGGGTGCCTGCACCGGCAAGTTTCCCTGAAAAGCGTAGGGCAATAACATACAAAGCCAGAAATCAAGTAGAGGAAATAACGTTGCATTGATCGATTCACCTAAGATAGAGTATATTACAGAATAACTTGTCGCTGATCTAACAAAGTTTTCTAAACATGACCAGCAGCGACAAGGGAAAGATAAGGTTGGCGGCCTAGTCCACGCGGTCGCCCTCGATCCTTTTGATCTTGTTCACCTTGTCCACGATGGGTGCGACAAGGGCTTTGAGCTCCTCCACGTTGGCTTCGGCCGGCAACGATCTGAGGACGCCATTAAGGTTGAGGGCCGGGTTGCGGAAGGCCACCTTCATCAACACCTTCTCGAGGGCCCCTGCGCAGATCCGGGCGTGATTCCTCGGCCAGCTGCTTCGACCTCTTCCTGAGTCGCCGGAGGCCCGCCACCACGCCTTTGAAGAACAGGTGAGCTTGACGCTGGGTTGGAGATGCTCGCTTGAGGAGTACGCGAGGCCCCCATCTCCAGCCTTCATCAGCTCGTTGTGGATGTTGGCGGCGGTGTCCACAAGACCTTCGTCCAGTGCTCCACGCCTCTCCTCGGAGTGTTCTCGACGGAGACGGCATTCGCCAGCCAGCTCCTCCTTGGCCTTGATCGCCTCCAACAAGCCCGCCTCCGCCTTCCGCACCATCCAACGTCTGCGTCGGGGTGGTCGATTTAACTGCAGATCCGCTTTGAGTCCTTGGCGGCGGCGAGCTCCTTGGCCCTGTCAGCGAGACGGACCTGCAGCTCGCCCAGCGTGAGGGCGCCCTTATCGTGCTCACGCTTGAGCACGACAAGCTCTTCGCCGCTCTTCGTGAGGGTGGCCTCCAGCTGTGCCACCTTCGCCTTCAGCTCTTCCTTGGCGGCCTCGGCGGCTGCGGCAGCGTCCTTCGCTTCCTGAAGCGCCCCGCCAAGCGACTCCTCACACGCGGCAAGGTCGTCCTCGTGGCTGTCCAAGTTGACCTTCCGCTGCGCCAACTCGCTTTCCTGCTGGGCGAAGCTTCGGCAGCCAGCCGCTGCTCCTCATCCGCTGCGGCCTTCTCAAGGATGAAGGCCGTGCGCTCTTCTGCGAGCTGCGCCCGCGCGTCTGCCACGTCGCGGAGCACTTCTTTGTTGGCGCCTGACGGGTGCGGTAGAGGGACATCAGCTTCTTCAGCAGCTGCTCCTCCTCGGACTCGCCACCGCTGCTACTTGGCGCGCGTCCACAGCGTCAGGCCAGCGGAGGCGAAGTAGCTCACCGTCGAAGGTCTCGCCGACCGGGCGCCTGAGCTCGGCTCCTGTGGGAGCTTGATGAAGACGCCACGGCCTTGGTAGGCATCGGGCTGGGGCTCCTCGAACTGGCGCAGCCTTGGCGGCAGCGGGAGAGTCGGCTGTCGGTGTAGCGCTTGCCACTCCTGCGGCCTCAGGGCCGTCAGTACGACCGTCCGACCCCTCGCCGGCCCCTGCGTCGGCAGCCTCGGTGGCCTCCTCGCCAACAGGCTCATCGGCGGCGGCCTCTTCTTCCACGACGATGACCTCTTCTTCCTCGACGGCGGCCTCGTCGGTGTTGCCGCGTGTTTCCTCCTCGCCGTCGATTTCAACCTCCATCGGGTCTGCGTCAGACGAAGAAAGAGCAGTCAAGCAGATATCCAAAGAAAGAGAAACAAAAGAGAGCAAGCCCAAGGGATATTTTCGTGTAAGGGAGTTACCTGCAACGGGATCCGCAGCCATGGCCTCGACCGCTGGAGGGTCGCTGGCGCCTGCCCCTTGCCGGGTAGCCTCCCTTGCCGGAGTGGCCTCCCTTGCCGGGTGGCCTCCCTTGTTGGAGGGAGCTCCTTGCCGGGAGTCCTCCTTGGCGGCGTGGTGGCAGAGGCAGGATCTCGGAGGTGGCTTGAGCCCTCGATGAGATCGCCTCGCCTCGCACAAGCACACAGTCAAATATCAACAAAGAAGAAAACTGCACGCTTACTCTGGGGGCTGTGCTGGGGGCTGCTCCGGGGAAGGGTTGCCGCGTCCGGCAAGGCGGTCTCGGACGCGTCCCCCGTCGCCACGGGAGAATCGTCCTCAACGACGACCGTCGGGATCTTGGCCCTCTTCGCCGCTCTCTTGCCAGCGTCCTGAAAAGGAAAGAGTCCAGAACGAAGCAAATCAGATTCAAGATGAAGCAATAAAAATTGAAGACATACATGCGCGATCTCGAGAAGCTTACTCTTCGCCTTCCTCCTCGGAGCTAAGCGCGGAGAAGTCAAACTCCGGCCCGCCTCCGGTGCGATGAGGCGGAGGAGTGGGTTTCTTGGCCGCTTAAGCGGAGGCATCGGCGACGGCTCGAGAAGATTCCGCCCAGCTTGTCGCTGCGGTTTGGGGCGCCTCGCTGCAACCTCGCTTGCATGTGGAGCACGCCGAGCGGCTGCAGCTGTGGGCCGACCTGTCGCCCGGCTCGTCTCTAGCCTCGCGGAGACGCCTCCTCGGCGGAGCCGGGGCTCCGCTGGTGGCAAGTCGCTGGCAGCGGGAAGAAGCCCCTCGGCGGGTCCACTCGTCCCGGCCTCGAACTCGACAAGCTCGTCCTCGCCGGCGTGACCTCCCTCGCTCTGCGGCGCTTGCCGCTTTCGCGCGTCCGCCTCCTCCACGGTGAACCCGAAGGCTCTAGCGGCAGCTGCCGCCGCCTCCTCCGCTCGAGTGGCGATCCACGCCATCTCTCGCCGGTGGTGTCTCGGGTGAGCCTCTTCGCTTGCCGGAGCGGATCGGCACCTCTTGCAAGTTATCGAAGAATTGCTGCACGACCTCGTCGGGGCTCTCGCCAGTCGGGACGATCCTGGGAGTCGTGACAGTGGCATCATGGCGCGGATGCGGTCGAGCGCCGAAGTTGTTGCACAACGGACGACTTCGCGGCAACCTGAACCACTCGGGATGTTCGGGTCGTTCTTGAACAGCTCGAGCAGCACCGAATCCAGCTCCACGACGGTGAAGTTCCAATTCCAGGCCCGGCGCAGCCTTTCATGATGTCCGCCAGATTCGAACTCCCAAGCAGGCCTCCTCCTTTCCCGCAAGGGATGGCGCGGCGGCGCGAATGAAGTCTGCGCCAATCGCGCTAATGGTTAATCCGGCAAGCCCGAGGCGCAGAATCCGGTCACAGCTATCTTCACCTCGCATGCTCCGGCGCCAAGTTACTTCCAATCCTTGCCACAAGCAATTGGGGTTTGGCGACGGCGGTGAAGGGCTGTGGGTCCTCCTCACGACTCCAAAGACCAGTTGGCTCACGACTCCTCCCACTTGTTCCGAACTCCCCCTCTAGGTAGGCCTCTTTCTTGCCGATCCTAGAGACCTGTGCTATCCCTCGGCAAGGGGCTCTCCTCTCTCGACGCTGGGGACAAAGAAATGGCGGAAGAGTGCCACGCTCGGGTGGATTCTCGACAAAGTTTTCGCACAAATGTGCGAAACGGCCATGGTCAAGATGGCATTGGGGGTGAAATCAAGGAGGTCGAGGCTGAAGGTGTTCATTATGTCGCAAAGAACTTCGAATACTGGCGGGCAAAGACCGCAATAGAAGAAAAGGGCGAAGAAAGGGTACCTGTTGGGGCCAGATCAGCAGCGAGGCGGGAGCACCTCGCGGCGCCGGATGCACCCGGAGTCTCCGTCGACCAGAAAAGATAATAGACGTCCCGTAGCTCCCGTGCGCCGAGCTGCGAGGGGAAGACGGCTCGCTCCTTGCGCATCATCGCGAGCCGCTGCGCCTCGGCCGACTTGACGCCCTTCTCCTTATCGGCCTTCGGGGCCATTGCGAGGGGGGGGGGGGGCGGAGGAGGTCGACGGCGGCGAGTGTGCTTGTGGCGAAAGGGGGCGCTCTCTTCGCACCGGAGAGGACGAGGGAGCGGCGGTGGTTTCTTGACAAGACAGCAATAGCAGGAGTGGTCGGCTCGCCTCCGCTTCCTCCGCTTATAAAGGGGAGGAGGGGGCGGACGCCCGCTTATATTAATAAAGAACTCCCCACGACCGCACTCCACGATCTTCGCAGACGACGCCACGTCCGTGCGTGCCGTTAGTGGGGATCGTGGTGGGTCCGGGGCGAAGTTGCGGCGTGACCGAGGCCGCGCGTGTCCGCGTACGATTCTGGGCCTGGCCCGACAGGCGCCGGCACCGTACGGCCCAGGCCCGGGGCTCTGCCGGTGTACTAGAGTAGGGGTACCCTAGTATCCCGTACTCGTGCACGGACAGTTGCAGCACCCCGCGGCAAGGGTCGCCTCGCCACCGCCAACTTCCTCCGTGGCTCCCTTGGAGCCATTCAAGAACAAAGTATTAGATTGAGAAGATAAGGTCCCAACAAGAGGAGCTTGTCGGGAAGGCCACTCCAGGCACGCAGAAGACAAGGCCCCGGCAAGAGGAGCTTGCCGGGAAGGCTCGGAGCGCGACAAGCTTCCGGGCGCGACAAGGTTTCGGCCGCGGCAAGGCGCTTGCCGCGGCATGCAACTTCTCTCCGTCTCCGCTCCAGCTCACCAAGCGACGTGTCGCCATGGGACCGTTCCATGGGCGCGTGTCGAACAGCTGTGCAGCCAGCGGAGAACAGCGATGAGCGGCGCTGACAGACTCGCCATCGTGGCGAGCGGAGGCGCACCTGACGGTCTCTGTTACACTGTTTAGGCGACAACGACAGGCATTTATTGCTTTTGTCCCTTGCCGTCAGAGTTAGGTATTTTTGCACTGTGACCTTTGTTCAAGTAGGTGTACCAACCCCTGTTTTTACGTTTGTACCCCCGCCTATGTTGCCACCTGTCGGAGACCCCTTGAGCATATAAAAGGAGGCCCGAGTGCAACGTAGAGGGGGTTCCGCGGTTGGCCAAGTTTCGATTCATTCGACCCACCGTAGACTAGCCACACTCACGCTAGGTTTTGTAGCCCGCATTGCTCCCTAGCAAGAACACAATAGATCAAACAAGCAGCAGTAGGAGTTTTATCTCTCCGTAGAGCTCCGAAGCTGGGTAAAAACCGCTCGTGTGCATCGCCTCGATCCGCTCTTCGTGCGACCTCCGCCCCCCTCCGAACCACAAAGGGTCCTGCTCCGCCAGGCCCCATAGGTGTCCGTGGGTACGATCAGCATCCCCGACATCTCTTTCATCATACTCATAAAATAGGCAGGGGCGTTAGTCAATCCAAAAGACATGACCGTGTACTCATATAGCCCATACCTTGTGGTAAAAGTTGTCTTACATATATCCTGTTCTCGGATATTCAGCTGGTGGTATCCTGATCGAAGATCGATCTTAGAGAATACTTTGGCTCCCTGCAGAAGGTCAAACTAATCATTGATCATCGTAGTGTCACGCCCAAGATGCTACCCTATCCTAAAGGAACTTGAAGGTCCCACCAAGGATAGAAGCGCATCTTGAAGACGCTTTTGCAAGGTGGATATCATTACATCGTACCATTAGTTGGGGATACATACAAAAGGCACAAGCGCCCAAGAATACATGAACATACATGAGAACAACATTCGACTACAGATGAAACACAAACAGGAACTCAAACGAAATCCACCCTGCTAGCCCAGGCTGCCGACCTGGAACCTATCCCCTGATCGAAGAAGCAGAAGAAGAACTCCAAAACAAGTAAACATCGCTCTCGCGTCATGATCATCGCAATAGCTGTACCTGCAACTGTTGTTGTAGTAATCTGTGAGCCACGAGGACTCAGCAATCCCATTGCCATGGGTATCAAGACTAGCAAAACTTAATGGGTAAGGAAGGGGTAAAGTGGTGAGGTTGCAGCATCGACTAAGCATGTGTGGTGGCTAACTTACGAAACAAGAGTGAGAAGAGGAGCTAAGCAAATGGTCGCCAACTAGTAATGATCAAGAAGTGACCCTGAACTCCTACTTACGTCAAAACCCAAAAACCGTGTTCTCCTCTCAAACAATGCCGAAAAGAGATAACATACACGATTACGCTACGGTTGGTGTATTTTAGAAGAGTTTACTTCAAGTTTACTACAACCGGATATTAACAAATTCACATCTTCCACATAACCGCGAGCACGGCTTTCGAAAGTTGAAACCCTGCAGGGGTGTCCCAACTTAGCCCATGATAAGCTCTCACGATCAACGAAGGATATTCCTTCTCCCGGGAAGACCCGATCAGTCTCGGAATCCCGGTTACAAGACATTTTGACAATGGTAAAACAAGACCAGCAAGACCTCCCGGCGTGCCGACACCCTGATAGTAGCCGCGTGTATCTCGCCTCAGGCCACGTTCGGATGAGCTAAGCGTACAGGTACCAACGTAACCCAAGTTGCCAAGGGACGGTCCCGCACGGTGCTCTAGTTCGGACCAACACTTAGAGAAGCATTGGCCCGGGGGGGGGGGCTAAAATAAAGATGACCCTCGGGTTAATTACTCCCAAGGGAAAGGTAATAGGTTGTAGGCAAATGGTAAAACCAATGTTGGGCCTTGCTGGAGGAGTTTTATTCAAGGGGAACTGTTAAGGGGTTCCCATAACACCCAACCGCGTTAGGGACGCAAAATCCGGGAACAGAATACCGATATGATGGAAACTAGGGCGGCAAGAGTGAAACAGAACACCAGGCATAAGGCCGAGCCTTCCACCCTTTTACCAAGTATATAGATGCATTAATAATATAAGAGATAGTGTGATATCCCAACATAAACATAAACCAACATGGAGCAATCTTCATCTTCACCTGCAACTTGCAACACTATAAGAGGGGCTGGGCAAAAGCGGTACATAGCCAAACAACGGTTTGCTAGGAAGGGTGACAAAGGTTAGAGGTTCATGGCAATTTGGGAGGCTTGATAAGCAAGTGGTAGGTAACACGGCATAGCGATAGCATCGAGGCAACTAGCATAGCAATGATAGTAATGAGATCCAAGGTGACGGTCATCTTGCCTGAAATCCCGCTAGGAAGAAGAACAAGTCCATGAAGAAGATGAAGCCACGAAGACGAACCAAGCGTAGACGAACGAATCCTCACGATCGCAACGAAACGGGAACTATCATGAAGAAGCACACAACATGATAAACACACCACACATGAACAAGACACGATGCTCAACCAAGTATGATGCATGACAAGGCTACATGAGGCTACACATGGCAAGAGATGATGCATACAAGAACAACACATCAAAACAAGTTTAAATGAGGCCGGAAACAACATATAACAATTCCGGTAAGTCCCCGTATGCAAATTCCAAAATTGTCAGCAAGTTAAGACGCACCAAAAGATCTACACGAAATTCTAGTCAAGTTACATATAAAATTCATTTAATTTGGAACTACAGCCTAGAAGATATGAGCAAAACAAGTTAAACATGGCATTGATGCAAAATGCATTCAAACATCAAGCAAACACACTCAAAACATGGATGCAACAAGGTAACATGAAACTACATACAAAACTAAACAAGTTTCATGTAGAGCACACTCAAAACGGAGCAACGGTTCAACACATACACATGAAACAAGTTTAAAGGACAAACTGTCCAAAACAGCAACTAGGCAACTAGCAAGCATCAAAACAATATGCTACAGCACCTTAACATGAAAAAAGGCATGTACATGATGTACAGGTAAAGCATGAAAAAACATGAACACTAAGATAACTCCAGAAATCACTAGAACTTGCTCGAAAGGACCTGGCAAGATTGCAAATAATAACAGTTTCACAGAATTGGCAGAAATCACTGGACATGGCAGAAACAACATCAGGTTGCAATGTTTAGAGCTATCAAACAACATTCTACGAGAACTTATCATGGCAAGCAAAGGCACGGCATGAACATACTAATTGCATAGAACAGAAGTAACTTACTGTTCATGAGCCAAAAAGGCACATAAGATATGATGGCACCCATGTAAACATAGCAAGTTTATCAACAGATTCAGACGGCAGAAAAACTGAGCATGGCATAAACAGAATTATGAAGGCACCTATGCGAGCTCGAATCACTCATCCCAAAGCATTGCATGACAAGACAAGCATACCTACAGGAAGATGACATGTTCATGAAGCTAACCATGGCAAGAGCAAGTTCATAGTATGCTTGGATCACTAACAACTGTCATGGAAAAATTGATTAACATGTAAATAATCTGCCAGGAACATATTATAGCAAAAGTAGAGCAAGATTAAGACATGCTAGAGCACTCCATAAATGCAAGCAGGGGCATGAGTGGATAAGCATAACATGTGTAACAAAACACCCTTAGTCAACATCTCCAGATTATGCATATAATGACTTGTAGAAGCAGGTTTACATGGCATCACAATATATTAGTTACAGACTTAGCAGAAAAGACTAAGTCACAGAAATCAGCAACATCACGGAGGCTACTTGGAAAGCTTGTAACAAGCAACACATGGCATATCATGAAGAGTGGATTGCACCACAGCGAAGATTGCATGTTGTAGCTCATAAAACATGTAGACATAATGCTAAAAATAAATTTATACAAAAAGATACAAAAATGACAAAAGAGCAAGTTCTGTTAAACTACAGCAGACAACATCACAGAGCACTCTTGCAACGATGATTAGGGCATCAAGATGAACTCAAACAAGCATGGCCCACTGGAACAAAATTAAGAGCATCTCATGACGAACATTTTTTCATATTACACCCACAAAAAGCAACAGCTCACACAGAGGTATGGCATGATGAATAGGGGCACATGATGATAGAATTTTGGGACTTACCAAAATCTCACCCTCCTAGAAAAGTCAATGGCGGCGTGGATCGGGCGAGGTGGAGCGGAGCGGGTCCGGGCGAGGTGGATCCGGGTCGGAGGGGACTCCGGTGAGGTCGGCGCCGGCGAGGGGCACCGATCCGGCGCCGGGGAGCTCTCCTCCGGCCGGATCTCGCCGGATCCAAATGGGAGAGGCACGGACGACGGGCGATGAGCGATGGGCGCCATGAGGGAAGACGGTGGCCGGGCGGCGGAGGCGCGGTGGCGGCGGGCGCGCGGTGGAGAGGCGGCAATGGGCGGGCGTGGTGACGTGGCAGCGCGGGAGTGCCTGAGGCGGCAGGGCGGATGCGTCGGTCCGATCCGGACGTGTCCGGCGGCGCGGGGAAGAAGGGGCTAGGGTTAGACTGCGAAATCTCGGGGGTGGGGGCTTATTTATAAGTAGAGGTAGATAGGAGTGTCCAAATGAGGAGCGGTTTTCGGCCACGCGGTCGTGATCGAACGACCGAGAGAATGGAGAGGGTTTGGATGGGCTCAAGGGCTGTGGTGGAGGGGTGTTGGGCTGCAAAGAGAGAGGGGTTACGGGGTTACACGGTTAACAGTTGGAGTATCAAACGGACTCCAAATGGCACGAAACTTGACAGGCGGTCTACCGGTGGTGTACCAAGGCCATTTGGCAAATCTCCGTCCATTCCGAGAATGTTTAATGCCCGTTCACAACAAGAGACAAAAGGGGGACGCCGGAAGACATAGGAGTGTCGGATTGCAAAACGGACAACGGGGAAAATGCTCAGATGCATGAGACGAACACGTATGCAATGCAATGCACATGATGACATGGCAAAATTCAACACGCAAGCACATGACATGGCAATGACGGCGAATAACTGGAAGACACCTGGTGCATCGGATTCTGGGCGTTACAGGTAGTGGGTATTTGTACTTGATCGTCCCCTAATTAAATGCATGATAATCAACAACCATTCTCAAAGATCCATCCTTCTTCTCAACTAAGATCACTTTTGCTCCCGACGGTGATGAACTTGGTTGGATATAACCTTTCTCCAATAACTCCTTAATTTGCTTCTTAATTTCCTCCAGATCATTTGTGGGCATCCGGTACGGTCTCTTTGATATTGGGCTGGTGCTCGCAAATGACTCTATCAAAATTCTATATCTCGATCTGGTGGCATGCCTGGTAATTCCTCTGGGAACACATCAGGGTAATCCTTCACAACAGGCACTTCTTCCCGAATGACTCCTGAGAGTGAATTTACTTGAGTCCTCCTTGGAGCATGCCGAGACACATACTTGATCCTTTTACCCTCTGGGTGGTGAGGAGAATTGACTTACTAGCACACTCGATATTTCCTCCATACATCGATAGCCAATCCATGCCTAGTATCACATCCAATCCTTGTGACTCCAAAATTATTAGGTCTGAGGGGAAAACATGCCTACCTATGGTCAATGGCATCTGAAAACATCCTCTGCTTGCCATATACTCCGCTACGGGTGAGCTTGTCTTAAGGGCTATGGTTGGCAAATTAACTTATCCACAAATCCCCTCGATATGTCCGAATGCGATGCGCCAGTGTCAAAAAGAACAATACTAGTAAATGACTTAATCAAAACTTGCTGATAACTCCATCCGGATGTTCTTCAACTTCATCTACGTTAACGTGGTTCACCTGTCCTCTGGTGAAAGGGTTGGGCTTCTTCCCAGAACATCCATTTCCGTTACCATTCTTCAACTCAGAACAATCATTGGCGTAGTGTCCAGTCTTCCCACAATTGTAACAGGTGACATGACTTAGATCCTTCTTAGCGGGTGTTGCTGGGTTGGAACGATTCTGATTGTTGTTTCCTCCATTCCCATTCCCATTCTTAGGGCCTCTGTGGTTATGTGAACTTCCTCCATTGTGAGTATGGCCTCCATGGTTATGATGGGTATGTCCTCCCGAGTTTGGGGTAAAACGAGGCTTCTGCTGAACTCCAGAGTTGTACTTCCCGTGTCCATACTTCCTTTTGCGGCTCTCTATCTGCTGCTGCTTGCCTTCAATCATAAGAGCCCTGTCTACCAACTCCTGGTAGTTAGTGAATGTTGCAACCATCAACTGCATACTTAGCTCATCATTCAACCCTTCCATAAACTTCTCCTGCTTTGCGGCATCTGTGGCCACATCATCTGGGGCGTAATGAGCTAACTTACTAAACTCATCCACATACTATGCCACGGCATGATTTCCCTGGCGTAAGTTATGAAACTCACGCTTCTCCATACTCATAGATCCAGCTGAGACATGTGTACTGCGGAATGCTTGCTGAAATTGATCCCAAGTAAAATTGCCATGGGGAAAGTGGCAGTGTAGTTCTCCCACCATAAGGCTGCGGGTCCATCCAATTGATGTGCGGCAAAGCGCACCTTATCAGCATCTATGCAACCTGTGGTGGTCAGCTCCCTTCCAATCTTGCGGAGCCAGTCATCAGCAACAATCGGCTCGGTGCTACTAGAGAACACCGGCGGATTCAACCTCAGAAAACGGGCTAATTTGTCAACTGGAGGTGGTGGCGGTGGTTTTTTTTGTTGTTGCCTTGGTTCTGGACTAGCAACTGCATCAAGGCATTCTGCTATTGGATCAACTGAGTGAGCTCCGGTGTGAAGACAGATCCGGGGTCACGTCTCGGAGGCATCTGATAGGTTTAGAGGGGTGAGAATAGAATAGAGTGAGGTCTAAAGAGAGATCACTACCAATATGCACATGAGACAAACACATTATTTCACACCACTCAGTTCAAACAAGATCATACAATTGATCTAAACTACCGTTACAAAATACTCGGACTATTACTATATACATGGGGGAATACTACTGATAATATGATGGTCGACTAGAAATTTTGATCTTTGGAAGACTCCATGATATCTGCTCCAGCTTCGTCTTCATAATCATCATCACTATCGGGGTCAGAGTCGGTGTCGTCGATTATGATGTTGTCTTCGGGATGGTTGTCCTCCTCAAAAGTAAGGATCTCCCATGAATATTCCTAGCTTCTTCTTCAGGTCTTCATTCTTCTCAAGTAGTACTGCAATTTCTTCTTCATATCCATCGTGTGTATACTTGAGTTCCTCTTCTAGCTCCATCTTCATGGTCATCACCTTCTTCATGTCCATCATGCTGGCGCACATCTGGTTCTCATGACAACGAATGTGCTGATTTAACTCCTGGATGTAATCTGCAATGGATTTATCCTTCCTGGTGCTAATCATCTCCCATTGCTCATCTTGGTGTCCACATATCTGGTAGATGGTGTCCTTAAGATCCTTGTTGTATACTTAGGCGATGCGTCCGATGGCGATGTGGTCGGCCATGCTGTTTCCTAGTATCCAGGTGGGTGCATCAAAGGAAAACTCTATGGGCTTAGTAACTGGTGCAAACATCCTTCCTGGAGCATGAACTCGAATCATCCAGCGCTCCTCTTCGGGTAAAGTGGCGGTGTAAGTCCTGGTGAAACTTGGTATTTCGATGCTCAGGTACCTAGCGACTTCCTTCAAGTGTCGTCCAAAAGGTGTGTCCTCATCTGGTTGAGTGAACTTGTTCCTTGGGTCCGCCATCTATAGAGTAGAAAATGGAGAAGAGTCAGAAATGAGTACAGAAGAGTATCTTGTGGCTTATCCTAGTGGTCGCTATCCTACAACAGGTGTGTGCTCTCATACCATCTTGTAGCGACCCAACCTCAGACGGTCAAGTCTATGTGCTTAAGTGTCATCCCTGGATCGGTATTGCTGACACACATAGTACTCGAGGATTTATAACAAAGTTCAATCACAGACTTTTTACATCGAATGTCTCAAAACAGAACTTATTACAATAATATGGCTGAAGGCCATCTAAATAAGATAAGAGCAGAAGCTTCGAAGGTAAAAGAATCCATCCAAATCCACGGCAAAACTGAGTGCATGACAACGACCTAGCGCACCTTACTCTTCGTCTGAAAACTCTGCAACATAATACGTTGCAGCCTGTGTAGGTCAGCACATGGAATATGCTTGCAAAATAACAATATAGAGTAATGAACACATAACAGCTATCACCACATGTATATATGGCTGGTGGAGGCTCTACGGTTATCATTTGCATAAAGCTAGTTTTTCCCTACAACAAAGGAATATATTTTATTTAACTACAAAGTTTGCTGATAATATTGAGAATGCCCATCTCAATCCCAAAATAATAATTATCAACCCAACAAATTAATTAAGTAAAGTGATGAGATCAAAATCAATAATTCAAGTACCAGATACTCAGGATGTCCATAACCAGTGACATGGCTAATCCTGATTAGTTTGTACACTCTGCAGAGGTTTGCACACTTTTCCCCACAAGACTCGATATCCTCTGTTGAATTTCTTGCACTACATGATGTTTGAGAAATGGATGACCGAGACACGGTCTTTCTGAAGAGGTCCCCTTAACTGATAGATAGGCCTGTACACCTACAATCCCCTACATCTGCTAGCCCATCATGGAAAGGATTCCCACAACTTACTCAACTATGCCAGAGCCCATAATGGCTTGTGGCTGCACACGGAATATTCTAGCATGAATAATCTTATGATCCCTTTGAGCCTGGGTGGCGAACCATAGGATGATCACACGGATGCCCCGTGATCTCCTTGGACAACACTAGATTCCCCAGGTGCCCACAAACAATCCACCTAGATGTGTATTAAAGTAGCCACCTTAAGTTATCCATTAATTAACAAAAACTCTCACATCTTTCATGAATCACTCAGACCAAACCACGTCTACGAGCATAGCATAGCAAAGATAAGCATAACGTAGTAACTCCCTGTGGTCCGATATAAGACAATTGGTTCTACCTCATCAACTACTTCCCAATACCCACATGTTCTCAAATCCTACTCATGAAATGCTTGAGGATTGAAACTAATGCATAAAAAATTGGGTATTAAAGGGATATGATCAAAGCGTTACTTGCCTTGCTGACGATCGGAAAACCCTTGAGATTCGTAGTAGCAAGCCTCGCACTCCGGAAACTCTATCATGAACAAACAATAGCATACATAAGCACTCAAGCATAATATGCAAGGGTAAAACTCAAATAAAAAGATCTGAACAGAAAGTTCAAAAGAAGAGCTTCGAATTGCAAAAAGAATCAATCGAATCAGAGCTACGAAACTCAAACTATGATCAAAAGAAGTTCGAGAACAAATCTGCTTGAAACCAAATTTTGAATTGTCAAAACCATGTTCAAGTTGATTATCCGAACAGAGGGGAACAAGGCGAAGATTTTGGTGTTAGTTCCACTAGATTTGGATAAACGAGTAAAAAGTACCGAGGGTTTGAAGTTCAGGGAATAATCTGCGATAAAAGTATTTACGGATAGGTCCCTCGCCAAAAATAAAACTAAAAAGAAAAATCTACGGAACAACATTCGTCAACAGAAGTAAACGAACGAATCCTTTCGTTAACATAAACTAATGGGTGAATGTTCGTTAACTAACAAAGTAAAACAAAAATCGATCTATAAAATATACCAAAAAACCAAACGGTTTATACCTTTTAACCGTAGAAAACCGGTGGCCATAGTTTTGACGGCGGCGGGATCCGGCGAGGCGGCGACAGGCGTCGGCAACGAGGCGAGGCGGCTCCCAGGCGGGCGGCGGCAGCGGCTTGTGGCGCGGGCGGTGGTGGCTAAGGCGGCGGCGGCGCTTGATGACTTCGAGAGGGAGGCGGGGCCGCGGCTTATAAAGCCCGGGGGGCGGTGGCTTGGGCGAGGGGGCAGCGGAACGAGAGTCCGATCCGGACTCCCCAGGCGTTGGCGGCGGGGACTCCTCCCGAGCGAGGAGGAAGGCGGCGCGCGAGCTGGGCCGGCCCAGGAACTTTTTTTTAAATAAAATAAATTTCACCGTGAACAAAAATTCTAATAAAATATATAATTTTTTTTGTAAAATTCCAGAAATAATTTTCACCATCCAAACCTAATATTTAGGACAAGATGAACATTTTTCTGGACTAAAATGCAATTTTCAAAAATGCATGTTTTTCTCTAATTCAAATAAAATAGCAAATAAAAACATCAATAAAATAATTTGAGTTTAAAATTTCTTCTGCAATATTTTTCCTTTGTTGAAGAAGTCATTTTATCTTCTCTCATTAATTTTTGTTATTAGAAATAATTGGAGAGATAATATTAAAATCAAATTGATCCTCTTTCCAAATTTGAATTAAATTCAAATATGAAAATTTGTGAAACCTCAAACTCTCTCCTTGGGTCCTTGAGTTGCTTAAGATTTCTAGGATCACAACCAAAATGCAAATAAAATATGATATGCATATGATGATCTATGTATAACATCCAAATGTGATCTTGGATTACTAAAATAGAAATGAAGATTCTTGAGCTTTTGCCAATCTTTGTCCTTAGCATTTTGAGGGGTCCGCATCTATAGTCCATGCAATGCCAATCATTGAACTTTCTGAAATATTTAACTTGAATGGATATTAGTTCAATGAGCTATATGTTGTTACGGATTACCAAAACCACCCGGGGATTAGCTGCACTTTGACATATACATGACATTTTTATTCATTTTCTATAATCCACCACCAGTTATGGTCACATTTATAACCTATCATCATCTGCATTGCAAAAGCGTCACTAACGTCAATGTTAGAATCTCCCACAGCTGCTTACAGATTGCTGGTTCCTTTCCTTGGTTTCTTGTGCTTTTCTTGAATTTCCAACCCTGATTTCTATCTCACCTCTTTTGGATGCCCTTTTGTGATGGAACATGGCGGGTTCCTGACCTGAGTTTGTGTGTTCGATGCTCCAGACCCTACTTCCAAGTTTTCAGAGGACGGACCCGTGGATGAAGGCACGTCAAAGTGTGGGGAAATCTGTGTAAGGGCTCTTCAACCTTCCTTTTCCTGATCTCATCAACCTCTCTTTTTAGTGCCTTCCTGTGCTTTTCTGCCACCCGTGCTGTCTCATCCCTCTTGCATGATTCATCTATTAGTTCAGCATAGTTCTTGGTCAAGACCACGTGCCTCATGGAGTCCATGGTTGCCTCCGGTCTATCATCATGTACAGCCGAAACTGCATCTGATGTTTATGGCCCCAACACATTGTCGGCGTCCCAAGTCCATCGCCGACGTATGAAATGGTGGGGCAAACGCTTGACCGCGTGCTTCTCCATAACTTTGAGTATGTGCCAGCATACAATCCCTTCATGCAGAGGCGGAGCCAGGATTTCTCAAAGCCTAGGGCTAAAACTAACTGACTAAAAATAACGTCAAATAGCATGTACACCAATGTGTTCTAGAAGTATGCCACAAATTCACATTAAAGATGAAATATAAATTCATTATTACGACGAGAGAAAATTCGATAAAAAAAATAATTCAACAAAGTGCATTTTTGCAAACATTGTTTGGTACCAAATTAATGAAGACATGCTTAATTCTAGGCCATTGTTTCTTTACCAGCAATAGTAGAAGGACCTGGAGCTGCAAACATATAATCGAGTATTTAAAATTAAGACATTGGACATATACTAAAATCAGTTGGTCATAATAATATTTTGCAAAAAAAAACCATTATCACGAAGTGCACGAGGTAGTAGCCCCCTTGCGTTTCCTCATTTTTTGATAGCACTGTATCATCTTAATATCATCAATGCTTGCAAATACATCACGCTCAATAGAGCACACCAAATGATGATTCATCCATTCATCATTCATCTTATTCGCAACTTCGGTTTTGACAATGCTCATATCTCGAGAAAGCTCTTTCTACTGATTCTTTGAAGCGCCAAAGCGTAATCAAGGCCAATTCAATGAGACGATATACTAATCGAAAATGTGTGTGCCTATCTGTTTGAACCATCTTCATAGCAAGCTGGCCAAGATCAATGCATCTTAAAAATTCAGTATCAGCTCTAGCTTCAGTGACAAATGTCTCAAGTTGGTCCCTAAGAATTCTGCACTCATATTCCAAGAAATCAGCGCCATACATCTGTGCAAGTTCAACCAGCTTATTTATATCAAAGTTGCCAAAAGAATTTCTTGGGTCAAGACAAGCAATGCATGTTAATAGTTGAGTAGATTTCTCAGCAAAGCGAATGTTGAACTCAACAATAATCTGGTACCACATTAAATATTTCATGATTGTAATAATGCAAGTGAGTTACCAATTGCCCGCCGCGACCTCTAGAGCGGCCCCCAATAGCTAATGTTTCCATCATGTTTGGAATAATGATGTTATGTTGGAGACAAAAGGCCGTTACCCCTTCAAATAACTCATCCCAACCCTGATGCCTCATCTCATTAAGTTTCTGTAATGTGGTCTAACAATGTTCTAGTTCTTTTTTTGCAAGCACTATGATAGATCATTAGTTTTTCCCAACAATTTGATCATTAGATGCAGTATAAACACAAACTCAAAGCTCTCCATACGACTTATCAAACCTCATGTTGTGGTTTTTTGTAATGTGTTAGTGGCATCATCAGACATATTTTCGAGTGCCTCTAGCACTGCATACCACATCTGATGAAGACGACACAAGGTTTTATGATGTGAGCCCCACCTAGTATCAACGGGTCTTGTAAGGTTAGTTTGTTGGTTCTTCCCTCTCCCTGTAATAATTTCTCCACTCTCCAATTTCTGCACAAGATTATCATGGTGTGCTTGGGCTAACTGATCATTTCGCTTGCAAGAACCATTAACACTGTTGACAATCATAGAAGTGTAGCTAAATAAATCCAAGACAGAAGGACAACACTTGGCAACAAAGAACTACCACTAATCGCAGAATCGATGGGAAAAGCAATAAATATAAAAAACATAAGGATTCTCATCTAGTACCCTTCTTTGCAGCCCATGGAATTCACCTCTCATGTTTGATGATCCATCGTATCCTTGGCCCCGCACTCTATGGATAGATAGGCCATGTTTAAGAAATAGAGCATCCAAGGCTGCCTTCAATGAAGATGATGTCGTGTCGCCAACATGTTTAATCGCAAGAAACCTCTCAATCACTTCCCCCTGACTATTCAAATACCTAGATGAGATAAGAAACAAGCTTAATACAAACATACTTCATAACAAAGAAGCAATAAAAATTTCAATTCATGAAATACAAACCTCAAGGCCATAGCCATTTGCTCCTTGATAGATGCATCTCGAGCCTCATCCACAAGGACAATGTAGTTTTTATCCCCAATATCCTTCACAATGGCTTTCGTAGTCACACAACTGCTTCTGTATTTCTCCGGAAGTCAACAAATTATTTCCAGGAGCACAATCTAACTACTTCGCAGCATTTTCATCCTTCTTTCTATACCATTGCACCATCTCTAAGCAATTCCCCTTATTATTTGAGTTAGCTGACTCATCATGTCCACGAAAAGCAAGAGCTTGCAATAAAACGAACCTCACAACACCTAACATAATAGTGAGACGACCCAAATACTCTTCCTCCTTCTTCTTATCTGAACCAGCCCATACTTGTTCAACATTTTGTGTTGGGTTTTGAAAAGCTTTACAATGTCTTCTAGCTCTATTATGAGCACTATTAACATTGCCAACATGAGTCTCAAAAGATGCAGTAGCATTTTTCCAATTACTAAAACCTTTCTTTGTGTATGCTTCTATTCCATAGTTTTCAGCTCTTGGTTGCTTAAAGAGAAAACAATGAAAACAAAAGGCAGCTTTTTTAGCAACACTATATTCCAACCAATCATGTGACATGTACCACTCTTCACGAAAGCCTCTATTTTGTTTCCCAATTCTTTCTTGTTCATAGACATGGCCTGTTGGTCGGCATGGTCCGATGGCCAAATATTCCCTTCTAGCAGCATCTCTAACATCCACATGCAACTCCTCAATTAGTTTTCTGAGGTCGGGATCAGGATTAATGTCATCTGGATTAAGCTCCACACGTGCATTACAAGCTCTGGCTCCTACTGATTCGGTAGGTGACTCATTGGTGTTGGTATTGTTGGTTGCGGGCTGGCCAGATGTTGACCGAAAAAAAGATTCAATTGTTCGAATCCTCTTCATCTTGGATTCTCGAATAAAGATTTCGTTAACAAATAACAATGAAATGTAAGTGAATAAAGTAGAAAGAAAACTATGGAAAATTAGATGATGACATCAGAAATCAAGATTACCCGTCATGTCCTACCGTCTAGCCGATTCTGAAGATGAAAAGGAAGAAGGGCCGGAGCCCGAGGGCCTCGCCGCCGAGTCGACGAGGCGACGATCCATGCTCTGAGCGGCGAGCGCCAGCAGCCTGGGCGCAAGTACAGACATGGGACACCGATCTGTCTCATGGGATACAATGGGCGGCTAAGGGGACGCAGCTATGAACGGGAGACTTTTTTTGATCAATTGGGCAAAAGATCAGGCGAAACACAGCACGATTGATTCCTTAGAAATTGCTACTAACCAAACCAACTGTGCTGGTCTCGAGTCGTGGCATAGGACATCTCTGTTGGGCTGGGAAGTGGGAACTTATGTTGGCTGAACATTGGGATGTGCTTGCACACCTAGGGTTGGGCCTTGTATGTCTATAGATATATAAAGAACTAATGAATGTACGCCTACTAGATGAGCCAAGCCTGGGGATATAGCCCTAGTTGCCGTAGGCCCAATTCCGTCCCTACCGTCTGTTCGTATTTGCAACATTCACAATAATACTCACCTTCATTTAATAGGGCCTTCACAAAGTAGTTTCTTCCTTTGTTCGGATCTTCAGGTTCTAGATTGGACATGTCCCTGAGACTAAACATTTTGAATGTCCATTCGTCAACATGATAAGCTGCGTACATGCTAGACACACTACAAAAAAAGACACATCCGTGACATTTTGGGCCGAACGAAAAAAAATTCTATCATACATATGACACTTCTATGACGATAATTGTGACAAAACCCGGTATCATCATAGATGTGGTGGGCTCCTACTTCTATGACAAAAATCATCACAGAAAATGGGCTTTTCGTCCGGCGGGCTGGAGACGCAATGCATGACATTCTTTGGGCCATCCATGACGGAAAAACCGTGGTAGAAGCGAGGGGAGGAAAATTTCGGTAGTTGCGATTACGATGGGAGGTCGGGGCGGAGCGATGCGCTGCTTTCTCGTGACGACGCTGCGTGTTTGCGAGGCATTGGCTCTAATCGAACCCGAAGCGAGGCGTTGGGCTCTAATCGAACCCGAAAGCGATTGCATCGCAGTTACGCTAAGCATCGAACCCGGCGATCGATCGATGGCTGTTAATCGAACCCATTGAGCGATTCCTTCACTATTGCTAATCAAGCCGATCGATGCTGCCTCGGGATGAACAAAGTGAGTGTTATGGGGGTTTGGATGAACAAAGGAGCGGTGGCGTTGCCTCTGGATGAACAGGAACCCGTGGTGTGGAGGGCTGGATGAACAGTAGACGGTGGAGGGGTGGCCGTGGAGGGGTGGTTAAACAGGACCCCGTGGTGTGGATGGCTGGATGAACAGTGGATGGTGGAGGGGTGCCTGTGGAGGGGTGGTTGAACAGTAGCCGGTGGAGTAGCGCGCGGTGGAGGCTGGATGAACAGGAGCCCGTGGAGGCTGGAGGAGGTCGACGCTGGAGATGAATTGTATCCCCTGCAGTCCCTGCTTATGCAGACGCCACACCCATCCCTGCTTGATCAGAAGCGCCCAACACAAGTCCTTTTCGTCCGCTTTTGTGGTACGCCACACCCTCCCGATCATCAGGACCCGGTTTCGACCGTAGGAGGTCCGTTTCGTCTGCTTTTGCAGACGCCACACCCTCCCGATCAACAGGACCCTCGTTTCGACCGTAGGAGGTCCGCTTCCTCCGCTTTTGCGGACGCCAGCCCCTCCGATCAACAGGACCCCGTTTCGAACGTGGCCGGTCGAACACAAGGCCATTTCCTCCGTTGTGTGGTACGCCAGGCCTCGTTTCCATCGCCTGTTCCATTCAAGCCATCCCGATGAACACGACCATGCATTCCATTCCGACCCAGCCGGTTGGATCCCCATGAACACGACGATGACGCTGTTTCTCCAATCCGACCCAGCCATGTACGTATGCGCGATAGGCGTTAGACACCCTACCCGTATGTACGTACGTGGCCGTATTTTCTTTCTTGCACCCTCGCCGTTGTACATACGTTCGCGCCTCTACTACGACACGTGCGCGCCTCTACATCCACCAGTATATATGTACGTACACGTTCGCGACCAGAATGACAACGCTACGTACTCTTCGACCAGGTGGGGGCCGACTGTCAGGCACTTCCTTGCATGCAACGATGTAGCTGGTGGGTCCCAGCAATGGGGATTTAATCGCTTTTTTTGCGGACGCATTTCCTTGCGTGCGAAGGTGTAGCTGGTGGGTCCCAGCAATGTGGGGAAACATTTTTTCGCGAAATATGGTGGCCCGTCCGGTGGGTCCTCGCTTTAGGTGGAGGAATAATTATTTTGGCGCGTAATAAGGAGGCACTTCCTTGCTGCGGCCGTGGACCCACTGTCGGGCTATCCACGCATGATCCACGTCCGATGGAAGCCGTTCCTTGACCACGTTGACCACGCCGCGCCGAGAGCACCAGGGCGGTGGACGACGGCGAGGCCTAGGAAGGGGACAACACGGAGCCGCGGAAGACGCGGCAGTGGATGCCCACGCATAGAGGAGTACGAGGGTTCACTGGTTCACTGCGGTGTGAGGCTGCCGTCGCAGCAGAATAACAGGGGGTGTGGGTGAGTAGAGGGATGGCATGGCCAGCGGTGTGAGTAGTAGGGGGCGGTGAGGCCTCCGCCGCATCGCAGCCGGCCACGGGAGGCAGGAGCACGAGACACGACCTGCGCTTGTTTGGGCGGCTGGAGCAAGAAGACCAGAGGTTGAAGAAGCGCTACGGCCGTTGGGTGGACATCGTACGGTCAATGGAGCTAGAATCGTGCATATTGACTAAGTTGACAAAGCCCTCCGTCCCTGTCAACTTAGTAGGCACACAAGTCAGCCTGCCACTATACTGGGTCCTAGCTAACAGGGGGAGTATTCATTTTTTTGTGCGTAATAAGGAGGCACTTCCTTGCGTGCGAAGATATAGCTGATGGGTCCGAGCTGCCGGCGTAACGCTTTTTTCGCGAAATATCGAGGCCCTTTCGGTGGGTCCCCGATGTCGTGGACGAATCATTATTTTGGCGCGTAATAAGGAGGCATTTCCTTGCATGGGCCGTGGACCCAAATTGCCGGCCTCTCCACGACATCCCACTTCAGATGCATGTCGGTCGTTGACCACGTTGACCAGGTCAGCGCCGAGAGCACTGTGGTGGTGGACGACGGCGAGGCCTAGGAATGGAACAACACGGAGGCAGGGAAGACTCAGCAGTTGTTTCCCACGCGGAGGGGAGTACGGCTGAACGAGGGTTTACTGGTTCGTCTGCCGTCGCCGGAGAATAATAGCACGTGTGGATGAGTAGAGGGATGGCTAGGCCAGCAATGGGAGTACGGTGGGGCGGTGAGGCTCACAGCAAAGACAAATGGCCGCTGAGGAGGAGGGAGCGAGCAGTCCACGGCACTTGTTTGAGCGGCTGGAGCAGGAAGAGCAGAGATTGAAGAAGCACGACGGCCGTTGGATGGCCATCCAATAGTCACTGCTTGTGCGTCAACCTTTTTGTTAGGAAAGCCTCAAATCTGTGGAAAACAGCATACAACCCATCTGCCATTATTTCTAATAATTTATAGCCCATTTCCTAATTCTTAAGGTTTTTTTGGAGCCCATATTCTTTTTGTTAGCATTACAGCCCATATTGTGGCCACGGTTAAAAAATTATACGAAATTTTGCATATTTTGGTGCGGTCCGAACTGTTTTTAATCCCGAAATTTCGACTCACATTCAAACTAATTTTAAAACTAAATGTATATCAATATAAAATCCAACAAATTCTCCATGCATAAAAATTAATGTAATTTAAAATCTCGAAATGAAAAAAAAATTGAAACTAATTGCCGCTTTGATGTGTTTTAAAAATGTACAGCCCATTTCTCATTACTGATGGGGCATTTTCTCGGCCAGCCGAATGAAAGCTCTCCTCGTCTTGAAAGATTTGCAGCCCAACAGGCCTGACAAAGCGACTTACTTGGCAAATCACAAAAAAACTGGGTTGTGGCCGTGGACCCAGCTGTCAACCTCTCCATGTACAGTATTCTTCCGATGGAAGTCGTTCCTTGACCACGTTGACCACGCCGCGTGGAGAGCACCACGGCGGTGGACGATGGCGTGGCCTAGGAAGGGGACAACGCGGAGCCGGGGAAGACACGGCAGTGGAAGCCCGCGCGGAGAGGAGTACGAGGGTTCACTGGTTTGGCTGCGATGTGAGGTCGTTGCCGCCGCAGGCTCGCCGGCCGGTGGGAATAGTAGGGGGCGATGAGTCCTCCGGCAAGACAAATGGCCACGGGAGGCAGGAGCATGAGGCACGACGGGCACTGGTTTGGGCGGCTGGAGCAAGAAGACCAGAGGTTGAAGAAGCACTTCGGCAGCTTGGATGGACATCAGACGGTCACCGGAGCTAGAATCGTTCATATTGACTAAGTTGACAAAGCCCTTCGTCCCGTCCAACTTAGTAGGCCCACAGTCAGCCTCCCACCAAGGTGGGTCCAAGCTAGTGGGGAGTATTCATTTTTTGTGCGTAATAAGGAGGCACTTCCGTGGGTCCGAAATGACAATGGGGACGTTTTTTTCGCAAAATATGGTGGCCCGTCAGGTGGGTCCCAGCAGTCAGGGGGCAAAGGTTTTTTTCACAAAATACGTTGCCCCGTCCAATGGGTCCCTGCTGTCAGCTGGAGGAATCATTATTTTCCGCGTAATAAGGAGGAACTTACTTGCTGCGGCCGTGGACCCAGCTGAGACTCTCCACGTGTAGTATACTTCCGATGGAAGTCGTTCCTTGACCATGTTGACCTCGCCACGTTCTGTTGCATGCATGTGTCCATGGGCGTGGTGCGTCCCCACTGTCAGCCTCTCATGTACAGTCATCTTCCGATGACTCTTGGTTGTTAACCACGTTGACCACACCGTGCCGAGCGCACCCAGACTGGAACGACCCGGAGATGGGGAAGACGGGGCATTGGAGTCGCAGATGGAGAGGAGTGGGAAACTTCACTAGTTCGGGTGCGCGGCAGCACAGCCGCGGTGCCGCCCACGGGAGACAGGAGCAAGAACGGAGGTTGAAGAAGGAGCACGGCTGTTGGATTAACATCCAACGGTCCAAATTGCTAGAATCATTTGTTGATTAAGTTGACAAAGCCGTGCGTACATCGCCCGCTTAGCAGCCCCACAAGTCACCACCAACCGACGGGTCCCAGCTGTCAACGGGATGAATAATTTTTTCGCAAAACAAGGAGGCACTTCCTTCCGTGTGAAGATACAGCCGGTGGGTCCCAGCTGTCAGGTGGAGGAAACATTTTTTCAGCTTAATAAGGAGGAACTTTCCTTGCGTGTGACCATGGACCTCGTGGGTCCCAGCCGTCAGGCTCTCCACGTATAGTCCTCTTCCGATGACTCTGTTTGTTGACCACGCCGCACCGAACATAGCGACGCGGTGGACGACGGCGAGCCCCCGGACGGGAATGACTCGGAGATGGGAAAACGCGGCGGTGGAGTCGCAGATTGAGAGGAGAAGGGTTATAACTGGTTCTGTTGCAATTCATATCAAACTCAGGTTCACAGGACACATTCATATTCAGAGCCAACATTCACTATCAACAACTCAAAAGGTTCGTATATACACAAGCTCAGCATATCTATGCATCCAAATGATTGATAGATCACACGACAATATTCATACATAATTCACAAAAAGATTCAGATATACACATGTCCAAAGATGTTTATGCATCCAAATGATTGAGATCACAACCAATATGATCCATGGACGAACTTTCATTACCTAGGGTACAGACTGGTAAATGGTGTTCAATCGGAGGTACTTCTTGCTAAAACTAGTTCTTGTACGAGTAAACTTTCGAGTACATAAGAGGCAAAGATGCATAATATGAACTTTGCTTGTAGGTTTATCCTCAAATAGTGGCCTCGTGTCGACGGAGGTTTGGCAACTTGGCCACTACTTTCATCCAACTAGTTTATCGGCTCATCTTGGTCCTCAGATCTCGCCAAAATTCTACATTGCGCATTTAGAAAGGAGGCGGTTGAGAAAATGAACCACCCAAATTTTTTGTGCAGTTCAACCGAAATGGAGCATCCTTGGCGTAGACTGATTAAGTCCCAGATGAATATACGCTTCAACCAACTTGTCCGGAATCTTTAGACTCCATGCCATATAGTTCGCTACCATATGTGTCGATAACCAAAAGGCACAAGTTGGGACCAAAGACTGGATCAAGGTTTTTCTGGGCTATGCACCAAGCAATATTTTTGGCGTTCACTCTCCTAATACTTGGAGTTTGACAATTGGTTGACGCCGGTTGATACTCGAATCAATATAGGCACTTCTTGTCAACATCGATGCTTGTCTGAGTGAACTTTGGAGTGCATAGCAGCAGCATAAGTACCTGTCCATCTGATCATTTTTTACAGTTCTACTGAAATGACCCCATGTAATGATTTGCCTGCGAGTTCACACTCCAAATTACTCCTTTATGAAATCGGCAAACAATAGCACAATAACAAATTACCAATACATATGAAAGGCACAATAATCAGGATAAAGACCAATACCAACCTGTGTGAGGTAGCATATCAATTACTATTTCCTTTGACTGGAAGCCGAGATAAGCCAAGCGACTGACAACAAAGGAAGAAAGCACGTGGATATTAGCGACTGACAGGACAGGACGGAAGCTGTCGAGGCAATGAAGCACCCAAAATTTTTGTGCAGTTCCACCAAAATCGACCATCCCTGTTGGCACACATATTGAGAGCGTGAGATTACTGTAATAGTGGGACTAGTTGATGAAACATACACTAACAAATAGAAGCACCCTCATTATCTTAATGGGTAAAGTTAGCAACATAGTAGTCTTGCTTAAAGAGAGGTATTAGTTTATTTAATCATTGCCAATTTGCTCAACTCAACACTCAATGCATTGCCATTTATCATAGGTTGCAAAACTTAAAAGTGCAAACATAAAGGAGTTTCTCATGACAGTAGCACGGTACAAACAGAGATGACAGCAAACTAATGTGGATGAAGGCCTTAGGCCTGTACCAACCTGATAAAAAAGCTTATTCATGTAGTCCCATAAGAGATGATAAAGCACTCACTGGAATCACACAATAGTATATATTTTTGTGCACTTCAAATGTATGGTTGAAATCACTCTTGTTTACCAAAGGTTGAGATTATATCGAAAGATTATCAAGAACTTCCAGCAGAAAGTTAAAGCAATCGGGCCGGGATATGCTTCATTGTATTGTCTTGTGTAGTTCCACTAAAATGTATGATGGGCACAACATGATCCCTGTTTGCACAAGTTGGAACAAGGTGAAACCTTCATTAGCTTAGTGAGAAAGGATAGGAAGACATTAACATATTACTCAAATAGTAGCATCAAATTCATGATGGACAATACGCAAAACATTGCCTCATTGAACCAATGGCAATAAATTGACATGCAAAATAATAGCACTATTATGTTATGACACTAATAATATTCCCTCCCTGCTCCACCACATGATTCACCTCCATAGACAAACATTCACACCTACATGATTCGGCATAGGGTCCTACTAAAGATTTGTTTAACTCCAATAGGAAAATTAGGCAGTAATAAATTAGTGGTACTTAAGTGCTCCTAGTTAATTAAGTGAGATGCAGAAGTGGAAGGGCTCCTGGAGGATCATCTCACATGTAAGGTAGTCGCTGTTGCGGAGCCCTTGAATAGCCTCGACCGAGGCCTCCGCTTCAAAGCAAGATCGCCTTGGCACTGTGTATTCTTCTTCTTCTTCCTCTTCATGCTATGTTTCTCTTTCTCCTCACCAGTTGGTGAAACCAAGTACATGATTGGCCTTTTAATTCAGAATTGGTTTTGTCAGTGAGGGAGTACCAGTGTACTAGTAAAAAACAGCATTATTTTCTCATGGCAGTCGAAAAATAGAGATGAGCACATGCATTAAATATCATTCTTACCTAAAGGAAGGTTATTGCGCCAATATGGATGATGAGGATTGGAACATAGATCTCCCTTTGTGAAGTTGCACCAAAATGAACCAACTGTTCCATCTGACATTCCATTTAAACAGCACAAAAGTCACTCCTTTTAAGAAGAGTTTTGTGCAGTGCACCAAAAGGTCACAACAACAACTAGGTGAATTGGATATCCCTGTTTGCACAAAAAGGCACAGAGGAAACAAATGAGTCTCAAACAATTACAGGCAAAAACATTTGGCTAAACTTGCGAGTCTCAAACAATTACATTCAAAACAAAGGCATGGCTTCATTTTACCAGTGGACATTATATTAAGAACAGCTAAGGCTGCGTTCGGTTCACAGGTTTGGTGCAGGATTTTCGTAGGAACACAATTCCTACCATATTATTTCCCTTCCAACCGTTCAGAACACGGGAAAGGTGAATAGTGTTTCATAGGAAAGATGGTCTGGTAGAACTGATTCCATCGGATTAGAAACATCCACGCGCTGCTCATTTTTTGGGCGGAATCCCGAGGCAGGCGCCACGCCATGCGTTAGACAAAGTTGTGTGTCTGTGTTTGCCGGAATAAAAAATCAACCTATGTGTGGTACGTGAGGTGAGGACAAGAGTAGTCACTATGCAGCTGAATAAACAAATAGCATCTCATACCGCCAAGCATGCTACTCTAAAAACAAATATGTACATTTCAGTAGTCCATCCGAACACATTCTCTTGAGAGTTTCCTCCGGTTCGTTGTTCCATAGTTTTATACCTACATTCCTTTCCTATTCCTCTATTTTCATCAAGACCTTTGTTTTCCGCCTTTATTCAACCGAGCCTAAATATTTGGTATAAGGGCATGGGACGGTGGGTGCACCAAAGATGCTGACACCATGTACGTAAACAGGGGGCATAAAGTGGTGATTCATAGTTTGTTGCCCCGAGAAACAAACATCCAAGAAACATATCTGGGTTGGTCCCATTTTTGTTCACTCTAGCCACCTACTCCTATGTGTGGATAGCAAATCTAGTCCTGGTCATACCATTGTGTACAGCGTTACCCCAATATTTCCCTTTTCGACCAAGAGACCGGTTGGATGACCAGTCTGTTCTACTTTCATCCCCTTTCCTTCCTGTTTGTACCAAGTCTGATGTACATACTAAATTCCCCCACCCCCACTTTATTTCAGTGACAAGTATTTTTGGACGGAGGGAGTACAAGATTCGACTCCATGAACTAGCTTTACCTCTAACAATAGAAGAAAAAAAATAGGTGACGTTGGACCATCCGATGGAGAGGGGCTGAGAGGTAGAAAATGATGCACATGCAAATGACGTAGCGAAATGGGAGAAGTAGAGCCAAGGCGGTTTCAAACGAATATATACAGAAGGTCGTCGGGATGTGGATAGGTGGGCGGCGGGAGGCCGGATCCGCCCATAGGCAACGCATTTAAGGGATCGGAGGACCTCCAGCGCCCGGCCTTCGGCCGAGAGATAATGGTGCGGCCCGGCGGTGGGTCTCCTCCTCGTTGTCGACGATCGCCCAAACGCTGCCCTCCTCCCTTCACCGGGCGGAGGGATACATCCGGATCTGTAACCAGCGGTGAGGATAGAAAGCCGTTGTTTTTGAAGGCAGAAAGACAGTGTTACTACCCCTATCTTGTTTAGATCTGGAGAGGATGAGAGTGTGTGAATAGAGCAGCCCTAGCAAGCAAGCGCGGAGGCTCCGACCTATATATAAGTAGTGGGGTAGTTTTCCTTTTTCACTCCATCAAAACAATCGTTTAAAATTGTGTACTATACTACATGCCAGGTCGCGGGTTTTTTTAGTTGTTGATTGTTTTTTGAGATAGCTACCCGCTTGTTCCAAGTGGTGTTATGGTGTGCCAGGTCGCACTTTGTATCATTCAAGTCTGGTAGTATTACAAGTCCCTCCATTAAATGAACAACCACCCCCTCGTAAAAATTGTGAACAAGCCCACGGCTAAAATTAGCGGAAACGTGGGTTGCCCCAACATGCATGATTATTTATATTTTCTACTCCCTCCGTTCCTAAATATAAGTCTTTTTATTAGCCACACCTAAGACAAGAATTGTTTATTAGCGATGAACCCCACATGTCATAGACACAAAAATTGTGGCAAGATTCCCTTAGGCAAGCCAAAGTGTGTCTAACAATTTGAGCAACTCAGGTTAGGCAAGTGTGGCAAGTGTGGGAAAAATAATGTGGCAACATAAGACAAACATAGTCACAATCCAAACAGCCCCGTGATTTTTTGTGACATGCATGAAAATTTGGTTAGTTAAATATATAGTCAAAATTTGGCAAGGTGCATCAAATCAACACATGCAAGTATCAAAAGGAAAGTCACGGCATGCATGCTTACGTTTTACTCCATCCATTTCCAAATATAAGTCTTTTTAAGAGATTGCAACAAGTGACTACTCCCTCCGTTCCTAATTGTAAGTCTTTTTAGGGATTCCACTACAAACTACATACGGATGTATATAGACATATTTTAGAGTGTAGATTCACTCATTTTGTTTCGTATTTACTCCAGTTCATAGTGAAATCTCTAAAAAGACGTATATTTTGGAACGGAGGGAGTACATATCTGACATAATATGTCTACTCCTACATACGAAGTAGCCCATTTGAAATGTGTAAAAAGAGTTATATCGAATGCGGTGCTTTGATGTGTCGCACAACTCGCATAAGCCCGAGAAATTTGATTACTACGACGCCCTCTCCCTCATGGACTGAGCTCGGTGCCTTATCGCACTGCCTTTGGCTGCATGACAGGTGGGCCAACCACCTATTGGGCCCACCTTTCATGGACGCAAAGGCAGGAGCAGTAAGTAGAAGCTTTCGCTACACGCTATCCCTCCCACACGAGGTGGACGGACATGCAGCAGTGGATTCGATACTATAGATGTAGGGGTAACATCATTGTTCGTATTATCGAAGAGGCGAAGAGCCAAGTGCAAACCGAATGTGGCAGTTGCGAACGCTCGCGTGGTGCGGTTCCTTGGAGTACTAGCCAGGCTCTTGCATGAGACAAAATTGATATTGTTTAACAATTAAACTCCATTATCCATTGGTTGATACTCATTACGCATAGGTCCAATGCGCTTAGCACCGCTTTCCTCTGGGGTCACCAATGTTGATTTGCTAATTAATAGCATTCCATGCAATGAACTAGCCATTGCAAGTCATTAAAAGCATGCACACCTCTCATCTCTTATTGGTTGATACGTATGTCAAGAAACAAGAAACAAGGTAGAAGTTAATGCACTGCGCCTAAGTATTTTGGGACTATTTGGTTTTCCTAAGATGACTTACACAGCTAGACGGAGGGAGTAGTATAGACCTTTAAACCGGAAAGGAGTATTTGCCTTTCTAGAGATTTCAACAAGTGACTAGACTTCGGCTCAAAAAAAAACAAGTGACTAGACTACACCATGTGCAGTACCCCCCCCCCCCTCCGGTTTATAGGGCTCAAATCTCAAATCTCATGAACCAAGGCATTTGCGATTGGAGGAATGTATCTCGTACTTTACAAAACTGCCCTAATTAAACTCATACATTAAGTACGTAGTTCTCTCGTTTTCCTCTCCGCCTTGGTCGCGGTGCACAATATTGAGGCTAGCCATAGTGGGAGTAACTTAGGTAGTAACTTAACACATCCCAAGACAATTTTGCTTATGTGGCAAGTATTTAATGAGGAAAGAGGTGCTTGTGGTAACATAATATATTCTTGTAACATAGCGCTTTCCGAGGCAAAATGAGTCTATGAGATAATAAATGAAGCAATCTATGATACTACTACTATGTTACTTTGCACTATGGAGGTAGTAACTTACACTAGTGTCATATGCATGACACTAGTCTAAGTTACTCCCCACTATGACCAGCCCGAGAGAGTGCTTTGATACGCTTTTAGTCTCATGACTAAAAGTAGTGGGACTAAAACTTGTTAGCCTCATCCATGCTTGGATCCAAATACTAAAGAGACTAAAATCAAGTTAATGACATTTCAAAGCATCCGGCCCGCGTGCCATCCACCAAATCACAGCCAGGGTGCTACAATGAGACTCAATTGTCACCCGGTGTTGCCGTCATGACCCGTCATATCACAAAACCCACACCTTTACCAAAGAAGTGGTAAGGTGGCCTCCAAGTTGGACTGGACGAAGCAACCATCATTTCATTGGAACGCTGCTCAAGCCCTTTCTTCCCTTTCTTGAAGAAAACATCACCTGTGCTACTCACTTACGCCATTTTTCTTCTCTACCGACGAAGGAAAGGTGGGCGAATCAGTTATGCTGCTATATTTTCATTCCAATAATCTTCTTTTATGGCTTAATCGACCGATTCTCACATCTTATTCTTTTCCTGCTTTCATTGCGATTGTGGTTTCTTTTCGATTGCTTTGTGTTTGTCAGTTCATTGATGGATCTCGGAGCACTAGGCAAAGAGTTGCGGCGGACAATCCACTCGGAGACAGCGATCTCTGTGAAGCAAGCACCGACCACCGAGTTGACCATGTTGGCGGGCCAACCCATGGAGACGAAGAACTCCAAGAAACAAGCACTGGCCAAAGAGTTGAGGACGTTGGCGGACGAACTCCACAAAGAAAGTTGGAAGAACAGCAAGGTCCCCACCGTGCCTACCCCAGGAACTCTGATTGCCACCTATGTGAGGCTCAATACCGAGTTTGAGGAGATAGTCGCCGTTGAGAAGCAATATCCCCGCAAGGTGATGGCCCCCATCGAGGACGAGGAGATGGCCCCGAAGGGATGAGATCCCCCGGTGAGCTGCACAAGGTAAAAAAATAATGGCTTATTACCATAGTTGTGGTTTTTGATTATTTGCAATGTGCTTGCTTTTTGATTATTTGCAATGTGCTTGCTAATATGTTAGTGTTGTGCAGGTGCCGGTGGTTCTCCTTGATGATTCCGATGTCGTGGCCCGTACTGTTGGCATCGCCCCGGAGATCGATTTCGATACCGCTGTCCATCTTGTGGACATCGCCTCAGAGATCGATTCCGATGTCGCGGTCCGTCCTGTGGACATCGCCCCAGAAATCGATTCCCATGCCGTTGTCCATGCTGTGGTCATTGCCCGAGAGATTGATGACAAGAAATAGTTGGTCGCGCTAATCCTTCAGGGTAGTTTGCATTGCCTTGTGTTTAATTACCAGAACGATGCATGTTAACAAACCATCTTAGGGCTAGTGCACTGTCTTGTGTGGGCGGATCTTGCTACTTTTGTTTCATAGTGAATCATGCGATGAATCATGCGAACCCTCTTCGAGTTATGGAAACAGATGTATCCTCACCAGCTTTTGATGTAATATATGGCAAGCTTAGATGTAAGTTTGAACTGTTTATCATATCAGCAGGGCTTGTTTGATGATTCTTGGTGTTAGTAGGCTAGCAAATCGTATGCGAGCTATAGTACTTGCAAAACACTCACCGAAGAGAAACGTTGGGGCTGATGAGCTCGTGGTACACTTATACTTATCCCTCGTTGATCGACCAATAGCCCTAGCTCCTAAAATTGTAGGCTTAGTGATCGATCAGACAATAGTCGACATACATTCAGGCCTCATTTGGTTCATAGGGTAGTAAAATCGTAGAAAAAGTACAGAGAACGTGCAACACAAAATCATAGCAGTGCAGAGACGTAATCCCTCCTTTCCAAAATAGGTGACCTAGGCGGGCTAGTTTGGCCTAGTGGGTTTCAGTGATATGACGTGGGTACAAAGGTCATTCAGCCTTGGCGTGTGGTAGCAGTATTGCAGGTACAGTAAGTTTTCTTCAAGAAGCGGAATTCAACGAAGTCATGATGGTTCCTTCGTCCGAACAACTTACCGTGGGAAAGGTTGGGCCTGAGATACGACTGGGGTAGACCAGGATAATTTTGTGCATGGCGGTCGATGGGATGGTCGACGTCCCACATGTCGTGAATGAAAGTATTTTTTCCGATATAGAGGACGAGCAACGAGTATTCATTGTTTATTTTTGATGAAAGCTATTGTCTCCACTGTTACTCCTTGACTTTGTCAATGCCTCTCTCCTCCACATAAGCGGGGACTACTTGCTATGCATGCAGCGGCATTTGGCGTCTTGAGGGGCCAGGCGGTGAGAGCGGGCTCGAAGCGGTCCGGACTCAAAGATGGCCCACCTCACATTATCACCATATATTTCTTGGAGTCCGTGCACGGCGGGCGGGCGATCTCTTCTCCCTCCCCCATTTCTCTCTTCTCAGCCGACGTCCGCCGAGCGATTAGATTTCGGCTATCGACGGTTTATTCAATTATAGTCCCACATGTCAGTGAAATTGCAAGACAATGCGTGTCCCCTTTGGTGAGCGGTGTGCGAGCCGGACTGTCGGGGTTGCGACGCGTACGAGTCGTAAGTGTGCCGCCTTTTCCTTTAGAACTTGCGAAGTGTAACATTTTCGCGCGATCCATCGATAGAAATCCAGAACAAAATGACGAGGGCGGTGCTTTCCTGCTTGTTAGGCGGGCTAGTTCGAGTGATATGACGTGCTACAGTGACATCCACTTGCTCCATTTTTATGTAAGCAAGAGTTTACACTCGTACGCGGGAGGAGTGCGAAACACCGCGGATCTGATTTTGATCGAGGGATAACTGTTCCCTGCCAAATAATGGAGGATTGTTAGCGATTATAGCATGATAGTTAGGGCATCTCCGGTACCTGGCCCACAAATTTACACCGCATCTGTCCGAGGACACTGATGGATGCCATCCGATGCTACCCACATACCTTTCGACAACTATATGAACTAACCGGACGAAATTCGTGCAAACAAAGCAAATTTCAAATTAACCGGATGAAATTAACCGGATGAAATTAACTGGATGAAATTCATTACATTTCGTAAACTTTTCCTACAAACTGGACGAAATTCATTACATATTTCGTGGTGGAGCAAGGAACCTCGTGGTGGAGCGTCTGCACTCATAATATTTAATATTATTCAGCGATATAAAACTAACCAATCATCTCCACAGTGGACTGGAAGAGTACAAAACACGGCAGCCCAGTGTAGTTACATCATACTAGTACATGGCTAACCCACGCTATCACCCGGCGCACACACACAATAGCCCTGGAGAGAACCCGTCTGAGCACGAGGTCCCCTACCTCACGAGTTCTGGGGCGAATGTTGCGGCAGTGGTATCGCCGCAGTGCTTGTTGGTACCTCGCCACTCGTAGCGCGGCTTCTCGACGATGCTCCTCCCCCAGCACGAGGTCCGTCCCCCGCATGGCGTCCTGCTGCGCCTCATCGAACGCCAGGACCCGTGCGGAACGACGCCTGACCTCGTGAGGGAGGACTGCTTCAGCTCCATAGACCAGGAAGAACGGGGTCTCGCCAGTCGGCTTGGTCGCGGTCGTGCGGATGGACCACAACACGGACTGAAGCTCATCGTACCAGCCTCTACCGCAGGCCTCCAGCTTCTTGAAGGTCCTGGTTTTGAGGCCCCTCATGACCTCTGCTTTGGCCCGCTTCGGCACGACGTTGCTGTTCGGGTGCGCCATCAAGCGTAGCATACCTGCGCCCCGAGGTTAGCACGGTATGTTTTGAAGAGGTTATCGTGAATCGTGAACCGTTGTCGGTGATGATGCGGTTCGGCACCCCGAACCGGCTCACGATGCCCTTGATGAACTTGACCGCAGAACCTGCGGGGATAATGCAGACGGTTTCCACTTCAGCCCACTTGGTGAACTTGTCCACGGTGACGTAGAGGTAGCGATAGCCTCCCGGCGCCCGAGGGAACGGGCCCAGGATATCCAGTCCCCAGACTGCGAATGGCCACGAGAGGGGTATAGTTTGCAGACCTCCCGCCAGTTGATGGATCTGCTTGGCATGGAATTGGTAGGCCTCGCAAGCCTTCACCAGTTCCACGGCATCATTGAGCGCAGTGGGCCAATAGAACCCGCTGCTGAACGCGTTGCCAACGAGGGTCCGCGATGACGAATGATGCCCACAGTCTCCATCGTGTATGTCTGGCAGCAGCTCCTTCCCTTGCTCCCTGGAAATGCAACGTAGGGACACATCATTCGGTCCGCTTCGAGAGCTCTCCATCCTCGATGCAAGACTCGTGGCTTGCCGCACCACACGCTCCGCTTCCTCCTCCTTTTTCGGCAAGGTCCCTTGCGTCAGGTAACTCCGGAGCTCTGTGATCTAGCACCCCTCCTGAGGCTCCAGTGTCAGGAGCAGGCGCGCTCCTAAGGCCGGGCCGCAGACCGGGGCTCCCGAGGCAGGTGGCTGGGGGAGCTCTTCCCGAGGCTGCACCGTGCTTGACAGCGATGGCGTTGCCGAGGGCTTGAACAACCGCTCCTCGAAGACGCCAGGTTCCTGAGGCAGCCGCCTGGATGCCCGTTTCGCGATGTCATCAGCCTCTTGGATTAGTGCCGCGAGGCACATGCTGCAACTCCAGTCCCTAGAACTGCTTCTCCATCCTGCAGACCTCCGCGAGGTAGGCTTCCATGTGCTCATCCCTCGGCTCGTATGCTTTGTTGAAGAAGTTGACGAGGAGTTGTGAATGACCCTTGATGGTAAGGCGCTTCACCCCCAGGGAGACCGTGGCCTTCAGGCCTGCTATCAGGCCTTCATATTCTGCTATGTTGTTGGAGACCTTTTCTCCGTGCTGGAAACAGAGCAGCACGACGTAGTAGAGCTTGTCTTGAGTAGGAGATATAAGCACTGCGCCAGCCCCCGCACCGTGTCTGGAGAACGCCCCGTCGAAGTACATGACCCAACCGTCCGGTGCCTCACATCCCGGGGAGAGGGATCGATCTTCATCAGCCTTGAGGCCCGGCGCCTCCGCTCATTCCGCCACAAAGTCCGCTAGCGCGGCCCCCTTGATGACTCTGGTGGTGCTGAATTCTAGCTGAAACGCTTGCAGCTCGATGTTCCACTCAGCGACTCTTCCAGCCGAGTTGGGGCTCCTGAGCACCCTTTCCAAAGGGTACGCTGAGATAACCTTGATGGGATGGCCCTGAAAATAGTGCCGCAGCTTGCGCGATGCCACCAATAGCGCGAGGAGGAGTTTCTAGGGCATGGGTTACCGTGCCCTCGCGTCCCGCAACACTGTGTTGACGAAGTACACAGGGTGTTCGACGAGGTTGGGAGTGCTGGTGCTGCTGGCGTCCTTTGGAGGCCGTGGCGCCTCCTGAGACAGTGGAGCCCCCTGCGGCTGGTCGCCAGGGGGAGGGGTCTCTTCTGTTCCGAGTGCGCTTCCCTGTGGCGGTTGATCCTTCTCGGCTGTGGTAGTGGTTTATGTGAGGCCCCCTTGATCCTGCTTCGCCTTGACCCGGGCAGCTGCAACAGCTTTGGTCCAACGCTCCTCCCTAATCGCCACCAGCTATTGGCCGGCAGAGTAGGGAGTGGCTGCAAGGTAGAGCACTGTGGTCTCTTGAGGGCACGGAGCCACCATTCTTGGAGGGCTGGTTAAGTACCTTTTGAGATCTTGAACGCCTTTGTCGGCCTCTTCACCATTCAAAGGGGCCCTTTTTCTTCATCAGCTTGAAGAAGGGTAGCGCTTGTTCCCCAACTTGGAGATGAAGTGTCCTAGTGCGGTCACGCTACCAAAGTGAGCATCTGCATCTCTCACGAGGGTCTTCGGCGGGCTCATGTCCTCGATCGCTTTGACCTTTTTGGGTTAGCCCGATGCCCGGTGGGACATGAGGAAGCCCAAGAGCTTGCCCGAGGGGACCCCAAACACACACTTCTCCGGTTGAGCCGCAGGTTCACTGCGTTGAGGCTCGCAAAGGTTTCCTCCAGTGTCTTGTATCGTGGTTACGGCCTCCCAAGACTTCACCACAATGTCATCGACGTAAGCCTCAAAGATTCCTCCCGAGCTGCCGACCAGGCGATGAGCATCACCACTGAAGGTCGCTCTGCTGCTATGCAGCCTGAACGGCATGCATGTGTAGCAGTACACTCCACATGGGGTCAGGAAAGCCGTTTTTTCCACGTCCTCTACTGCCATCTTGATCTGGTGATAGCTAGAGAAGGATCCAGGAAACATAACAGGTCGCACTCGGTGGTGGAGTCGACGATCTGATCGATACGAGGAAGCGGGAATGGATCCTGCGGGCAGGCTTTGTTGAGGTTGGTGAAGTCGACACACATGCGTTCTTTCCCCCTTTCTTTGGCACGACAACCGGGTTAGCCAACCAATCTGGGTATCGGACCTCGCGAATGACCCATGCCGCCTCTAGCTTACGGGTCTCTTGGATGATGAAAGCCTGCTTCTCAGTGGACTGCCATCTCGCTTTCTGCTTCACGGGGCGCACGTTGGGGCACACGTTGAGGTGGTGCTCGATTACGCATCTTGGGACCCCTGCCAGCTGATTAGGTTCCCATGCGAACACCTTCTTGTTCGCGCGTAGGAACTTGACTAGGGCCTCCTCCTGCTCGGGCTCGAGGTTGGCGCCTATGGTGAAGGTGGCATTAGTGGATCTGTCCTCGTCGACAAGTATCTGCTTGGTTTCCGCCTTGTCTTGGGTGAACAACTGCGTCTTCTTGGCTGGCACAGCCCACTTGGGCTCAGGGGCGTCTGAGTCGGCGGGCTGTGCCGCCGCCGCCGCAGTCTTGAAGACGAGCTTGAGCACTTGCAACGCATCCCCGGTGTCTCCGGACACGGTGAGGACGCCGCTGCTCCTGGGCATCTTCATGAGGTTGTACGCCGGGTGAGTCGCGGCCATGAATCGGGCTAGTCCTGGGTAGCCGAGGATGGCGTTGTATGGGAGGCCGATGGGGGTGATGTCGAAGTCGATTAGCTCCATGCGGAAGTTGTCGCAGGTGCCGAAGGTCACCGGAAGGCGGATCTGCCCCAGGGAGCCGGTGGAACCGCCCCCGACCCCCAAGAAGGGCCTGCTGGGATGAAGCCGCTCCGGCAGTACGTGGAGGAGGCTGAAGGCTTCAACCGAGAGCATGTTGAGGCCTGTGCCACCGTCGATGAGAGTCCTGGTGACGGCCACCTGGCAGATGGTGGGGGTGCACAGCATTGGGAGCGCGCCCGAGCATGCTGAGTTGGAAGGGTGATCCTCCGAGCTGAAGGCCAGATCGACCTTGGGCGTCGACCGACCCGGAGGAGCCCCATGCTGCGCGAAGGCAGAGCCGATTTGGCGGAGGAATCGCTTGATGTGGCGGCCTGAAGGTGGCGCCTGCGAGCCGCCCAGGAGAGCTGCGACGACCGGGGGCGCCGGTGCAGCGTGCTGGGCGAGGAAGAGGTTGCGCAGATCCTGCCAAGAGGTCACGGAAGCCGCTGGCAGGTGGAGCAGCCACATGCGCGGGGCGCCGGTGAGGGCCATGGGAAGCCAGTTAGCCATGACCCTATCGTCACCCCGCCGAGGACGGCCCCTCAGACGCCGCCAGGAAGGCCAGCGGATCCCGTCGTGCCAGAAGCGGTGGCGTCTCCGGCTTGAACTTGTTCGGCCACTGCACCTGTCGCAGGGCTGCGGCCAAGGCTCGGAGCCCCATGCCCCCTACGTCGGTGCTGGCGACCGAAGCGGGCGGCGCTACTCATCATAGGGCGAATCGCGATGTTGGCAGAGAGTGGGTCGGCGGATGGGAAAACTCCGGCGCACCCCTACCTGGCGCACCAAATGTCGGATTTCGGGTTCCGGCGGACCCTCTAGGTTCGAACTCTGGGGTGCACGCGGAGATCTCACCTCCTACCTACCTACACCTTGTCGCCTCGCAAGGATCTAAACTACACAAAGAGCAACACAAGGGACACAAGGTTTATACTGGTTCGGGCCACCATGGTGGTGTAATACCCTACTCTAGTGTGTGGTGTGGTGGATTGCCTCAGGGGCGGATGATGAACAGTACAAGGAAGAGCAGCCTCGCGAGGGTCTGTTCTTGGCCGGTGCGATGAACTGCTAGGGGAGTTCAGTCGCTTCTCTCTCTCTCTAGATTGTTCTCTCGCTCGATTCAAGATGCCTCTACCCTGTGGGTGGCTAGTCCTATTTATAGGCAAAGGCCCCGGCCTCTTCCCAAATATTGAGCGGGAAGGGCGCCAACAATTGTCCATTTTGAAGGGGAACATCTAGTACACTTATCCTGACTAAAGTCGGTCCTCGCCTGCCAAAGACTCTCACGGTGACGCCGGCTTGGGCTCCACGATGACCTCCTTCTTGCCGTTGTGTTGGTCTTGGTCTTGTTGCACCGAAATGGTTGCCTTTGCTTGCTGCTCTCGCTTGCGCTTGCATCCTTTGCACCAAAGAGGAAATGAGGACACTGCGCAGGCTGGTGCCCGCCTGGCGCCCTTGGTCATCGTGGCTTGCGTCATGGGCACCTCGTGAGGTATCCCGCCTTGATCTCTCCGCCTCCTCGCGAGCCAGCCTGACGAGGCCGTGCCTGAGGAAGCTTCTGTTGCCCGCCTCATGAGGCTTGGCCACTCGCGAGGGTCTTGAGCTTGTGCTGACGAAGATGGGCCGTATTGGGCCACCCCTTGAGCCACACCGCAGGCCGCAGGCAGGCAAGTCTGGGTACCCCCGTTCCCAGAACACTGAAAGTGTTCGCACATCAAGCGTCTTGAAAATTATAGGTGATACGAAGCTTTCCATGCTCCCATGATACGGGCTTCCGAGAGCCCTTGGATCTGAGATCAAGCATTGCATGGAGTGATTCTAGACCAATGGGTGAATATCCTATCCTGGAGGGTTATTTTGCAATGTTTCAGCAACTTAACATGCGACCGTTCGATCTCAGATGCAAGGGTCACAAGAACAGATCATGGTCGCGCCTACCACGACCATCGCCTCACTCGCGCGGTCGCACCCTTGGAGATTTCAGACGGCTATAAATGAGCATTTTTATTGCCTACTTCGCATGCATGAAACTACTTCCTTTGTCCAGGTGCGTTAGGCTATCAGTTGTTGGCATGTCATAGTACATAGTCATCACTAAGTCACTCATACGACAAGGTTAGTTATAAGGTTGGCTATAAGAGTATTTTTTTTACTTCTATCTATCTCTTTTTTCGTAGTATTTATTGCATTTGCCAAGGAGTGACCTCTTCCAATGAAATGGTGCTTAGATGAGGTGCTAAGGGCATTAAATAGCTTAGCAACTCAAGTCCCCAATGCATAGGTGCTTAGTATTTTGTTGCTAAGATTGCTTCATTTAATTAGCTATAAACTCAAAATTGTCTTTTCACCTAGGTACATGGGCTTAGCACCGTTTCTTCCTGGGGTCACGCAAGTACAATAGTGGGCTATAAGCCTGCTTATTTGGCATTTTTACAGATGTGGAGGAGAGAGGCAAGGAAAAAGTTGAGGAGTGGGCTCTCATGCAAGAGCCAGCCCTATTGTATGACTAAAACGGAGGGAGTAACCTTATAGCCAACCATATAGCCAACCCTATTGTATGACTTATAGATAATACTAAATTTTGATGGCATGGCATATTTATATAGCCAACAACTGGCTATACTATTAACATACTCTACATGGTGGAGCATTGGGAGAGGCACCTATATACCATGAAGGTGGTCAGGAATCAGGAAACTCATGCCGGTCACAGCGCCATAGTTAAAATGATAATGGCAAGTCAAATCACAAGGCCCCACCTATCCAGAAGTAACTCACTGTCAAATTACACAACCCTACGTTTGCAGCAACCTTGTCACAGCTCTAGATTTTGCTTGTAAATATTTGCATCAGAGTGCATTATGCATCATGTCTAATTTCAAGAAATTTGGAATTGAGGGAATTTTCAAAGCCTCAATTTAAATATAAGGGCTAAGAACCCAAAAATCTCATTCATTATTTCCAAAAAAATTCCTTCATTGATGTTTGACAATTTTGGCAAGGGTTTTGGTCCAAACCAAAATTAATGAACATTTTTAAGGATTTATTTTTGGGACTTTGAATTTAAATTAATAGCTATTTGAATTTGAATTATATTCATATAATTAGAATATAACTTCAAGTGCCACTGAAATGTTTTATGTGCTTTGGAAAAGTCCATCTAGCAACATAAAAATATTTCAGAGGAGTTGGCACTGGTTTTGAATCTTGTTTGGATTTAAAACAGTGGCCAAATAAATAAAATGTAAACAAACAGAAAATAAAACAGAGCAGAACAGAAGAACTAACCTGGGCTAGCTTACCTGTAGAAGTAGCCCACACGAGGCCCAACCCACGAGGGCAGCCTCGTCTTCTACCTCTTGCCAAGAGGCGAGGATAAGCCGCCACGGCGCATGCGCAGCGCCACGCCGCACTGTCTGCTGCTTCCCGCTCGCTGACGAGTGGGATGCGATCCACTCCGCCTCGCTCTCCGCCTCGCCACTCTCCTCTCTCCCACGCTGACGACCAAGTGCTCACCGTAGCGCCGTCTTGAACCATCCGCGGCCACAGCCACCGCCTCGCCTACCCAACCCGACCTCGAGCTCTCCGTATCCTCGCGCAACCTCTCCGCCGAGTCACGCCTCACCGGACGCTTGGCCAACGCCGACTACGCCCGTCGTCCTCGCCCTCTGCATCCGATCACCGCCCGTCGCCGATTCGCCGACAGACGCCGCCGAGCGTCGTCGAGCCCACTGGCCATCCCAACAGACTCGCAGTGAGCCCCCGAGTCGTTTTCCCCTGCTCCCTTGGTCGCTTTCGACCTCTAGGCCATAGCCCCGCCTTGGCCGAGAGCTCCATGCCACCGCCCCGTAGCTCCCCGTCGCTTGATATAGCATCCGTCACGTCCGAGCACGTATTCGTGCTCCTCGCATCGTCAGGAGTCTGCTGAGACCCTCCGCTAGTTTCCCCGTTCACCGGAGCACCGTTCCCGTTGAGGTCCAAACTCCGGCCACCGCAGTTATCATCGTCGCCGTCGTTTCCGGCCTCCCCGCACCCAACCGCCTGCACCATTGGATGTGGCATACATCCAGCTCGCCGTAGAACCAAGCCGCATGCCCAACGGACACCCGCAGCGCGATTCCGGCGCGCCTCCGCCGCGCTGGATGGTCGCCGCCGGTAACGCTGCCGAGCCGACGTGGGCTGCCTCATTAGTCGCTAATGACCACTCTAAACACCCCTTGAGCCACCGCCATGTGGGCCCCGAGCCTAATTAGGTTAGTCTAATTTTTCTCGTTAGATTAGTGCTAATGCCATGGACCCCACGTGTCGGCTCGACCATGGCCTAGTCGGCGTGGACCGGGCCCACATCATCCACCCAAACCAGCCACAGGACATCGATGTGTGGGTCCCGGCCGTCGAGTTTGACACGGAAGGCGTTGTTGACCTCTTGACGTCGTGCGATCGTCATCTTGTGTGATAATCATTTTCCTCGATTATTTCTAATTCTAAATGATTTGGAAATTCTAGAAAAAGTTTAGAACTTCTAAAATTCATAGAAAATAATCTATAACTCCAATGAAATAAGTTATATATGAAAAATGATCAGAAAAATATTAAGAATCTGTTTATGCCATGATCATGCATGTTTGAACAAGTTAACCTCACTGAATAGGACAAATGATGATTAGGGCAATTTATGAAATAACATTTGGAGTTGGAATTTTATCTTGTTTGAGTTCCACTTCAATTAACTTCGCTAGATATTGCATTAGGTGAATTCAGTACCTTAACATGGCATGTCATTCATGTGAATGTGCACTGCATTGATTGTGTTCCTTCTTTGCTAGTCGGTGGTTGTTCCCCCTCAGTAGACGTATGTTCCGATGATGAGTTCGATGACACCGATGAAGAGCTATACTATCTTCGAAGTGCTGTGCAAGCAAAACCCCTTGTTCATTCCAATACAATCCCACTCTCTCGCTCCTGCTTCTCTTTTATTGCATTAGGACAACAATTATTCATCTCACATTGGTTGCGTGTAGCTGAACCCCTTTATCCTCTCGCATGACCTGTCATTGCCACAAGAAATAGATGAAACCCACTAGCATGAGTAGGAGTTGTTTGAGCCCACGATGTGCCTACTCATTCATGCTTGTTTGTCATGCCCGCTATTGCTTAGAGTTCTCAGGAGGTCCGATTCATCCGGGATGAATCGGAGGTGTGTGAACATGTCCCTCGTTGAGAGCTAAGTGTGTGAATACGATTTGGTAAAGGTACGGTGAGAGGCCATGTAGGAGTACATGGTGGGTTGTCTCATTGCAGCCGTCCTCGTGAACCGAAGTTCTGTGTTTGTTATCCATGAACAGTTACTACCATGCATTGGAATGCTTAAGTGCCCCTCTCGACTTATTAATCAACCAGATCTCTTTCCAGGAGTTGCAACTAGTTTCTGGTGTTTGTAGGATATGTGTTGGGGGCCGTGCGTAGCGCTGACCCTAGGGGTGGGCTATGTTGCGGTAGAGAAATGAGGCATGGTGTACCGGGACGCCGTTTGGTGCCTCGGGAACCCTGCTCTCATCGTTTGGGGCCGTGAGAGACACCCCGGCCGGATCTCCTCGCTGATGGAACCCGAATAGGCGATAAACCTGGACTAGAGACTTGTGTGGTTAGTCAGGTCGTGGCCGACTCCCTCGCCAGGCTTCCGCTTGAAGGTTGCCGAGATACACGATGTGTACATGGTGGTAAGTGGCTAGAGCGTGTGTGAAGAAGTACACCCCTGCATGGTTAATGTCATCTATTCGAATAGCCGTGTCCGTGGTAAAGGACTTCTGGGTTGCCTATATCAGTTCATAGACAAGTGAAAGTGGATACCCTAAAATGTGCAAGATAAGTGTGAGTGCTATGGATGGCGTTCTCGTAGGGAGACGGGAGTGGATCCATAGTGGTGTATTGATATGGTGAATATGTGGACTCGTGTGCGCCACCTCAAAAGAGTTACTTGCAGTCATAGGTCAGGATAGCCACCGAGTCAAAGTTGGCTTGCTGCAGTCAAACTCCACCACCCCCTTTGTTGATAATGATGCATATGTAGTTAGTTCTGATGTAAGTCTTGCTGAGTACATTTGTACTCACGTTTGCTTAATTTATGTTTTGCAGAGAGACTTCATTCTCTCTAGTAGTTCCGCCTGGACTTCGACATTTAGCTTGATACCTCAGCTACGATCTTGTGCCCTCGGTAGGATCTGGTAGATAGTCAGGCTTCTAAGCCTTTTTCATTTGTAGATGTTTGTACTCAGACATGTTAAGCTTCCGCATGTGCTTTGATTTGTATGCTCTGAATGTTGGGTCATGAGACCCATGTTTGTATTATCTCGCTCCTCGGAGCCTAATGAATAAATACTTGAGTCGTAGAGTTATGTTGTGATGCCATGTTGTATTTACACATATCGAGCATATTGTGTGTATGATTGAAATGCTTGGTATGTATGGGATCCGACAATCTAGTTGTTTATCCTTGGCAGACTCTCTTGTGGGGAAATGTAGTCTAGTGCTTCCTTGAGCCATAGTAGTCCGCTACAGCCCGGTTCACCGGAGTCCTGCTAGCCCAGCACTACTGCTCAGGATGCTTGACTAGCCGGCATGTGTTTCACTTCATTCCTATATACGCTTCTTCGGGAAATGTCACGCGGTGACATCCGGAGTCTGCCTTAGCTGCTATGCACCCGGGTTCCCGGAGTCCTGTTAGCCCAGTGCTACAACCCGGATTCACACGCTATTGACCGACATGCTCGATGTGATTCATGTATGCCTGTCCCCATGGGTTAGTGCTGCTTTGGGTTCACGACTAGCCATGTCGGCACGGGTTCTCTGTCATATGGATGCTAGCGACACTATCATATACGTGAGCCAAAAGGCGCAAACGGTTCCGGGCCATGGTAAGGCGACACCCGCGGGAATGCCGTGCGTGAGGCCGCAAAGTGATATGAGGTGTTACCGGCTAGATCGATGTGACTTGGAATCGGGGTCCTGACAAGCCTACTCACTCATCTTCTCGCGTCTTTGTCGAACCGACTAGGCGGAACTGCCCTGCCTACCGCGTGGGAAAAGCCCCGCCCTCGACTTTTAAATATAATTTTGTATCCATGGATTGCGCCATGGAGCAAAGCTTTAAGAAAACGACGGTACACATGTATGGAGTATACAGCACGCTCGTCGCGTTCGCGTCGCACCCTAGACGGTCGGTCGGTCTGGCGTGCCGCTCTCTGAATGGAACGCTCGTCATATTGCATTTGCACACACATGTGGGACCGCAATTGAGAACCGACCATAGGCACACTCCCTGGCCCCACAAGTCGGATGAGTTAATCGATATCTATATCTATACTACTGTACAATGTATGAGTTTCAAATGTCTGGATCTCAAAACCAAAAAGCAATGTGAGCCATTGATAGAATCAATCAGAGGGCTGGAAATTTGGCATTCGCAGCTACAGTACCAGTGAACGTACCACCGATTTCAAGAACCATCACTATATACCAATGTAGGAAAAGTTTAACTTGCCTAAGGTTATCCATTCATGCATGTAACTGGTCAAGGTACACACACTGGCAGAGTGTCCGCAACGCGCACACTTTGTGTGAGGGAGAAGTTGGAAATTTTCAAGAAGTTGCAAAGTAAGCGGAGTGTAGTACGAGATTCTAATACTAAGCATGTAAAGCATTATATACATGACTAAACCCCTTATTTCAGGAAACATATATACACAATAGAATGGCTACAATAATGAACTCGATCAAGCTTTCCATGCGAAGGTATCATGTTTGAAGGGAGAAAGCAACCTATCCATGAATTGAACTTTGCACACATATCTAAATGACGTGCAAAGCACATAGGATTTACTAATAGAAGAGAGATAGAGATGAGCGATAGTACTGGAGCAGTGTTGTACAGACGTCTGTGCCTCGACGATCCCTGCATGACATAGAAGATCAGTTCGTCCATGCATGTGACCAGACTCCAGCAGACGGTTGGATTGCCTATCGTCTACATATCCTGCAGGCTGTGTTGTACATGGCTGTAGTTCTGATGATAAATCTAAAAAAAGGTTTCTTGTCATCTCGCAATATTAGGTGTCATGTGCTTCGGATCACTGCGAGGGTTAAATAGCGACAACTGAGTTCCCCCAAGGCCCTGTTCATTGGGGGCACATGCACGAAGACTACTCGGATGCCATCTAGGTCAAGCCGGCTATGTTAATTAGGACATCTGTCGATGGACCCCTTTTCTATGAGTTTATTATTAATTTGACCTTTGATCCTCGTCTAGTTTGTCCGTCGGGATTCATGTTGTCTCCTTGGGGCAGTGAGGTTATAGTTTCTTGTCATGTGGCACTTTTTCGTGTTATATGTTAATCCGGTGCTTCAGATCAAAATGACGAGAACTGTGCCTCCGGGGCACGTCCATGAAGACTTCTCGATAGTCATTGACGAGGTCAAGCCGGCTCCGGTAGATAAAAGAAAACTACTCCACTATATAGCCAGGAGCCTCCGCGCTTGCTTGCTAGTGTTGCTATCTTCACACTGTCTCGTCCTCTCCAGATCTAAACACGACAGCAGTGGCCACACTCTCCCTCTGCTCACCGCTGGTCACAGATCTAGCTGGATCCTCTCCACCGGGGAAGGTGAGAAGGTGCAATGTTCACGCAGTCGTCCTCGGCGATGGCTCTTACCCACTGACGATGCTTCCTGATTAGCGTGCCATGCCATTCTCTCCCATGCACCGCCGCTAGGGAGTGCCTCCGACTCCTTCTTCATCGATGTCGTAGTATGGGCAGATTCGGCCTCCCGCCGCCCAACTAGTGACATCCCGGCGACCCTCAGCTGTAACTTCCTTAGAAACCGGACTTTCTCTACTTCCCAGCTCCTGACATCGCTGCATTTGTATCTTTTACTATTTCTCAGGCCCCCTCGTAGATAGGATCGATCAGCTATTCAAACGCCACCTAAATGTTTACTGTTAAGAGGTAAAACTAGTTCCTGCACTGGAATCTAGTACTACTTGGTTCGAACAGGGAAGAAAGGGGGTGGGGTGGGGGAAGATTGGTTACCTGAATCTAGGACATGGTCGAAAGAGGAAATGATGGGGGCAAAAAGTAGTAGAGACTGGCTATAGAACTGGTCTGTTGGTCTAATAGCGAAATAAAGGGAAACGCGGTACAAACTCAATATAAACCGATCTATTGGTTGAAAAAGGAAAGAAAGTGGGGACTGGGGGACAAGTCAACAGAGTATGTCCAGCAATAGATTTGCTAGCCTCACACAATATAAGGTGGCTATACCGAAAAAAATGGGACCAACCCAGATATCATGTTCTGATGTTTGTTGCCCCGAGCCCCTCTTATGTAATGCCACAGGTAAAATGTAATAGTCGCACTGTTTAAAGGAAGGACACGTTAAACCAATGTTGTTTTCAATGTAATGCTCTAGTAATATGAATCAATGGTATTGTTTTCCATGTCCCGCTAAAATTCCCATTAAGATAAGTTGCTTCTTTTTGTTAGAAATGCAACTTCCAGGTCCGCCTACTTTCCTGTGCCGAAATACCAACTCTGCGGCAGCTGTTAATGTAACGTTGCTGGTAAAATGAAGCAATGGCACCATTAAAGTAATGTTATATTTAACAGTTGTCATAGTTAATCCTAATGCCCACACTAATATCTAGCAATGTTGCTGCTTTAGAAATTGCTACTGTCCTTGTAGGATTGCCATTCAGATAAGGAAGATGCTTCTTTTAATTTCATGCATGTTTCATCACTTGTTAGTCACCCTCCTTTCCACCTTTTTGTGCAAACAGAGATATACATTTTCACGCTTGATCTTAGTTGAACTGCACAAATGATATCCAAATTATAGTTCAACATTCCATGAGCTTCACAACAAATCTTGATGTTGCTAAATTTTATTGCAACTAATGAAGAAGAAGCAGCTAGCTCATGGGACATTGCTTCATTTTACGTGAACTGCACAAAAAGGTCCCATGAATTGAATCATCCATGTTGGTGACTGGTGTCATCCCTTCTACGATGGCGTTGACTGCAGATATGGTTCCCATCATGAGGTATGTTCCTTTTTGGTCAAACTGTTTGCCAAGATCCTGCCTGTCGACTTTGCTCTTGTGCTACTGTTTTGGCACTGCCATGATAAAGTAGTAATGGTATTATTTTGCACCTTAATCTAGTGGCACTATTAATTTGCGGCAATGTTTTGGCACCACTAGTGCCACTAATTTTTTTATATATCGAAAGAGGGGGTTTCCTCCGATTTCATTAAAGAAACCCAACTATGGAGAACCATTGTCCGACAACATCTAAGTGTAAACGAGCAGTTATGTAACTACTACTAGAACGGACTGAGTACTAGCAGGAGACAAGTTCGCCACATAAGCTAGGTAGGTAGGGGGACGTAGCACCAGCTGGACCAAGTTTGGATTACAACCCAAATGCTACCACAGAAACATCAGGGGGGAACATAGGGATGAAGAGCCAACTTCAAAGATCCCACCTAAGCACCCCGGCCTCTATCCTTCATGACGACAAGACACCTCGCTTGCCACCTGCTCGACCCTAGTACCACTGATAAATGAAGTAATAATACAGTTAAAATAGAGCGAGTGTCCTCTCTATCATTTCATTTCCAATGTAGATAAAGAAAGTGCTTCTCTTTGTTAGTATATGTTTCATCAACTAGTCCCATTGTTAATGTTTAAGCGTTTCTGCAAACTGGGGTGCTTAATTTTAGTTAATCTGCACAAAAATAGAGATTGGAATGTCTCAAGGCCCATCCTTGTACTACCGCTGTACACTGATGTTCATCACTGGCAGAAGGTGTATTGGCGAGAATTGGGTCGATTTCCAGTATGAGGCCTACCGTATGAGGCATCTTAGGGCCCATCTCGCCCTCGCAACATGGCATACTGTGATACTATCGCAATATTTTCTTCTATTTATTAGTGTATGTTTCATCAACTAGTGCCACTATAATGTAATCACGCTTTTTCATTATCTATGCAAGCAGGGTTATTCAACTGCATTTTGCTGGAACTGCACAAATGTACGGATGTAAACGGCATATATGCAAAGTGCGAGTTGTGCCAAGTAAAAATTACTGACACCAACCATGCTCCATGCATGCATTGGCCTCCACCACCAATGGGATGTGTGGCGCTCTCTGTGGAAGGATCTTTCTCGGCAGAAAATCCTCTAACTAAATACTAGTAGCTTATATTGGCAATTTTCTAGGGAGTACTCTTTTCTGAAAGAAGCACCAATCTATTTTTCTTTATTTGTACACAGTGTCACTACTTTGGTTTTGGTCCAGAGCTATTTTAGGGTGATTGGCGTAGTACTCGGAGACTGATTGTAATCATGATTTTCATTAGCTGTCACACTGGTTGTAAGCATGATCATATGGAAGATTAGGTTAGTGCGAAGCTTACCTTAAACCCTACCGCCGTTGTTGAAACGAGGCGAGCGTGGAGGAAACTGTGGAGAACGGCGGGGAAGCGACATCGCGTCATCCGGCGTCCTCTTGCGGTGGGAGAAAGAATAATCCTGTGGCTCCGGCTGGCTCTGAACCCTCACGAACGGCACACCGTACTCGATCGATTTTTATCCTATGGATGCTCGACCTTTGACCTACACACCCACCACCTCCGCCTAACTTCCGCCTCGAGGTGGTGGTTTTCCAATGGAGAAGAGGGAGAGGCAAGACGGTGGTCTTGCAATGGAGAAGAGGGAGAGGCGAGATGGTGGTTTTGCAATGGAGAAGATGGAGAGGAGAGGGGTGGTTTTGCAATGGAGAAGAGGGAGAGGCGAGATGCTGGTTTTGGAATGGAGAGGATGGAGAGGAGAGGAGGTGGTTTTGCAATGGAGAAGAGGGAGAGGAGCATGCGACGATTTAGGATTGGACGAGAAGGCGGTATTGTGATCGGATCAAAATCAAAATTAATTTACCCTTCAATTAAGAAAGCAACCTCACATTAACTAGTCTCCCTTTTATTCTAGGTCATAATTAACCATGATTTTCACAAATAAAATATATGTTATACGTTGCAAAAATTATATAATTTGAAAGTACATTCAGATACGAACCAAACGATACAATTTTTGGTGACATGCATTCACATTTTGCTTGTCAAGTATAGTACATGGTAAAACTTTGACCCAAAATACGCAAAAAAAAATACTTCCAAGACCAGTGCCGCTCCTCTCATGTTCCAATCTAAATCAAGCGTCACTCCTCTCCTCTTCCATTTCAAAACCACTGCCCCTCCTCTCCTGTTCCAATCCAAAACCAGCGCCACTCCTCTCCTCTTCCATTCAAAAACCATCGTCGACGAGTGAAGGTTCTGTGGAGAAGTAGATCGATGGAGGAGTACAACCGATATGCGAGGATCGCAGACAGGAACCCCATGAAGCTAGCTAGGATGTTGGAGATGCAGTCTTGGTTTGACAACAAGGACCAACTAGCTGCGGCGGCAACATCCATGGCCAAATATTTGCAACAGAGCGAAAAGGCGGCGATACCTCAAGGCAACAGCGTGGGAGTACATAGAGCTGCTCCTCTGGGCCATGGAGCTAACTGATTCACCGAATCCAATTGTGAGGGAGCGGTGGTGGGAGTATTGATCCCAGAAGGAGCATCCACCAGAGATTGAAGGATCGAGAATCTACAGGGTGCCATTTGTCAGGGTGCCGTGCCAGAGCGAGCCGGTGGAGTCTTCGTCGACCGAACCCAACTCCAATAGGAGAAAAGCAGTTGTCCTGACGACGCATCCCCGCCATCCTCTCCCTCGCTGTTCACATCGTCTCATGGGGTGGCTGCCTGCCGCTGAGGAATAGGAGGGGACTACTGTGGCACCCCGGCTCAGAGAAACCGGAACGCCCCGTATTCCAGCCCAGAGATCGAGGAGAAGTCTCTGGAATACAACACTGTTTGACATAGAACAAATCAGCTCTTATTACAAGAATAATAATTATACTTGTCTGATGTTACAAAGAAGCACATCAGCACACCGACACTATGCCTGTGATACTATACTTGCTCTATGCTAGCAGCAGAACAACTCGTAGCAGCGGAAAACTTCTAGCAGCGGAACAACGATGAAGGTGGTGAACCCCACTACGCAGGGACTCTAGCTGGGACACGATCTAGCTCGCATGAACGGACAGCTCAACAAACAATGAAGCAATCACGACATCACCTGAAATCTGGCATGACACGTCAGGTCAGTACATTGAATGTACTTGCAAGCTCACAACAACCAAAAACATCAAGGCAAGACAACAACATAGCATTAAGCAGGTTAATTAAATTAACAGCTACCATGATGAAGCAACAACTAAGCATGGTATGAAACTGATACAATACTGATAAATAACCATCTCAGATCTCCATAACCATCTCTCTGTTGGCTAACCGGCCAAGCAATATACCATCTCGATCACCTCGTGATCAAAACCAAACGGTGATGTTTCCGGCGATCACTAGCATGACCAACACTTGGTCTCCAAAATCATCATCAACATCCCGCCAATCATCTTGCTCAAAATATCAACATATATATATATATATATATATATATATATATATATATATATTTATATATATATATATATATATCACCTATAAGTCATTCCGTCATGTGAGTGTTGATCTAATGGTGGGACCTAGTACGAACCCATGCCCATGACCGAGGACGCGGCTATCGATAGATTAAATACACACTCTGCAGAGGTAGCGCACTTTACCCACACCACAGAACCCATAGCCTCGTACTCCCATTCGGGTGGACTAATGGCGTTCCGACAAAACCGATCTACAGCCATGGCACTCTCCCGGCCACTCCGACTCACTCCCCTTAGGGCTAGTCTTGGGTGGCACCGTGTCTACCAAAGACACAACGACCACCGTCGTGGTCAAAACATAAACGTCCCAAACGGGGACAAAAAGGAGCCTAACAACTACGGGCACACAAGGTTATGTCCGCCTACCTGATCAGGGTAGCGCGCGCCCATAACCTTCCCTCGTTGGAGGCACCGGCGAGAGGCACGGCAATAGACCGCATTAGGGCCTTTCCCATAAAGGCAAATGTGGTTGCACTGGAAAAGCCCGGTTCGGTGGCACCTGACCAACTTAATGATGGAATGTATCCCCAAAAATATAATTGTAATAACTGATACTCCGATATCAACTACCAAACTATAATCCAAGTCATAGCAATATCCAACAAATAATCCAAGCATAATATCATCATCTCAAAATACTCCAAGGGTAGCACGACACTACTGTCATGATGAATCCGAAACAATAATCCTACTATTCCAATAACAAGAATAAAACTATTCGGCTAAGATCCACAAGCAAACATCATCCCCGAAAATAATACTCCAAGCAACAGAACATCAAGTAGCATCATGAAAATAATCATACTAACCACTAATAATCCAAAGGCAGCATGATATCCAAAGTAATACTCCAAAATATAATAACAGATACCATCATGAAAATAATCATAATAGCCACTAAGAATCCAAAGGCACATGTCATCCAAATACTCATCAAAAATATAATCCTAGAACTCCAAGCAATATCATGGCAATATCAAGATCAAATCAATACTCCGGGAAATGCCATGAACAGATCACGCATAGCTAAAACAATATTTTAAACAAGTTCAAATAAATAAACCATGTCACTGCATTGCAATCATGCAAATGGAGGGTGTGGCTTGCCTGGGGTGGAAGAAATCACCAGGAGAAAGTGCGGAAAGGATCGCCGGAAAATGTACTCTATCGGAGGGGGCTGAATAAGGGCAGGGGCAAAATGGTCATTTTTAGAATGTTAAAACATGGTGAAATGGTTCCATCAGAATGGGCTCGACGAAACAAAGAAGTGGGCGTTGGATTCACCTCAAACGGAGTTGCGAGCAAAAAGTTATAAGCACTTGAAATCCAGGGACCAATCTGTAAAATAAACTCTACAAACAGGCCCCTGAGCTGAAAAAACACAAAGCACATTTAGTTGAATACGCCTTCCAGCAGATAAAATGTATTTCTAGCCGTAGTTAAGTGGAAATATGCTTTCCCAGAAGGCAAACGTACTTCTAATCGAACTAAGACCAAAATACGCTTTCCCATAAAGAAAACTCATTTCAGCAAATGTGTTTCCACTTATCCAGCTAGGCAACCGCGGGGCCGGCCAGAAATATTCCGGGACGTATGGGTCCCACGCTGGTGGGGCCTCCTTATCCATCTTTGGACCGGCAGGTCAACGTCGTGGCCGACCGGTGGGTCGAGGCGACGCGGGCCCGCCAGCCTAGTCGGGCCTTCAACCTCTCGCCGCCTTGCGATGTAGAGGACAACGCGCCGGGCGACGGCCCGGCGGCCGGCCACCTCTGGCCGGGGAAAGACCGGCGGGATCGGGGAAGGACGCAGATCCATCTGGCCGGGTCATGGGAGGGTGGAGCACGAGGTAGCCGCGCACTACAAGAAATATGTCAACTTGTGACCCTCACTATTGGCCGCTGAAAGGTCATAGTTTTCATTTGCTACCTTTTTTTGACAAAAAACAGAAGGTCAAAAGTTGGCGGTCGTAAACTGAATTAACGACCTTCTGTAAGAGGTCGTTGGTTCTTCGACCAAAAATTTGGTCACTAGCAACCTCCCCAGGCCACGTAGGCATCCAACGTGGAAAGCTGATGTGGCACAAGAATCAGCCCGGTCCAATTCGGTTTTCTACATGGGCCTAGCCCAAAAATTCGGCCCATTTATGATTTTTTTCCTTATAATTTTGGTCAGCTACATTGGCCTAGCCCAACAATTCGGCTTTTTTAGTTTTTGAGATTCATGCAAATTTTTATGGACCTCGGCCCTTTTTGAAATTGTTCGATGCTTGTTGGGATGTGGCCTTTTTCGGCCCAATTATTTGTCCAGTTTCGACCAGCCTTTTAATGTTGAGAATTATTTGGCACAAGCCGAATTTAGCCCAATCACACATACATACAACATTATTTCATTCAAATTAGGAAAACTCCTGGTCAAATTCAAGTCAACCATCATAACACATCACATAACACATCTACCAGGTTTACATAACACAAAAAATCATCTCAGGAATAAATTTTCCTACATAGAAATATAGCAGGATCAGAGGGAATATACAATAAAGAAAATGACGGCACATCTGCTACTATCATAACAGTACAATGTATTTTTTTACGGAACAACCTTTTTACGAAATATACAATAGAGGGATTTCATTGCTCTCTCTTACGAGACATGCTCCAGCTGCCACAACTTGCCATCCTACAATCAGAGGTATATAACAATGGACTTCATGAACATTAGAGGAGCAAACGCTCAATCAACACCAAGGGCTAGATAAAGCCTTAGCTAGCATGCATTCGAAATTTAGACAGAGGCAGTCCGTTATAGAAAGTAAATGAGAACCAGACTTTACAATTACATTACCATAGGACAAATCCATCAATCCACGAGGCAAAATATGAGTGAATCCAGAAAGAGGCAGAAAGGAATACCTATTTTGATCCAAAGGGGCTCGTGAGCATGGCCATCTTCCGTAACAGGTTGGCCCTAGCACCCTGGATCAGACGCGCTGGGAGCTTGTAGCTTGTCCTGGTCGTACTGCTATCCTAAGTAACTATTTGAGTATATCCACAACACCATAAAATAGTCCCAGACCCTAGTGCTATTTGAGTATATCGCATGTAGTTTATTTTCATGAAGGGTTGTGTATGCACGATAAATCCAGAAATAGGAGAAGGATGGCTTATCAACAAACTGAACTTAGAAATGAAACTTTGTAATGCTCAAGTTTCAGCTAATAGGGATTACATAATTTTACATGGGACAAATTTAGTTGCACTTATCACAGATAGAAGAGTTTATAGTGAATAAACATTTACAATCATAGACACAGCCTGGAACATATTCATTTCAAGGTGCAGTTTGTATACAATCGGATATCTCAGGTAGTATACTACTCATGATAATTCCACTAATCTACGGAGTCAAGGGATGCAACTCAAGAAGGTATTTCTTCACTATTACATAAATATATCATTGTTAATGTAAATGATCTGGAATACATATACAGATATTACCACAAACACCTATCAGGCAAAATCCCATCGCAAGTGAACTCGAACACGTGCTGGACACACCCAAAAGAAACACCTAGTCGTACAGCTTCGTGTACAAGTCACCTGCGCCCAAAAGAAACACCCAGCCGCCGCAGGCCATGGTTAGACAGCAGCTAGCACAACATAATTAACAGCCAGCTAAAGCTTAATGCAAGATCATATTCATAGTTGGCATGCATCAATACAGGAATCTACACTGTTGGATAAGGTGATAAAGAAAAGCAGAAATAGTGGAGTTACAAACATATGCAGCACAATGATAAAACAAAACAATAAATTTAATGTGTATATATTCTGGTGACTCTGCCAATTGTTACATGATACACTCGTGTGTGTATATTCTGATGAGCCATTACCATCTAGCCAACAACAGCATGGACATAATAGTAATTACCTACACAAGGCATCATACTCTCCATGAGAAGGCCACGGTTACTCTTTGGAGCAGTATGAGAACGACAAGCATTGCATCCTTTCCCTTTACTCGAGGCTCGAAGACATAATAACAACATCAACGCCCACCTTTTTTGCTTGAACACACACCTAAACTAGGGACATAGGAAACAAAAAGGTTAAATTGCGCAGACACCCATCGGTACCTGAATCAACATCTTTACCTACAAAGAGAAATGGGGACAGGCCATAGAATCCCCTCGTGAGAAGGCCATAGTTACATTTGGAGCAGTATGAGAAAAGACAGGCATTGCAAGCCTGCTCTTTTCACATCATTAGACCTGCAAACAACCTTGCAAGTAGCAGGCTCTCACTTAACTGAACATGCAGGCAATGAAAGCACCCAACAATTTTATTTTAGCAGCCTGATTAATAAATGTATACCAAACAAACAAAAATTGCAATGACCTAGTATGAACCATGTAATACATACACTTCAATACGTATCCTAGTTTATCTTCATCACCTCATGAGCTTAATAATTACATAAAGTAATTATCATCATATCTAGAATTACAGTAGCAGCAGCCAGCACTAGGACTACCAAATTGATTCAAATTTCTTGCCATTGTGCAACAACTCGAGCTCTCAACTACTAGCTCCTAGTACTAGCTGATCTGAATGTGTAAGAAGTTTGATATAAACTGTGAGTAGAAAAATTCTTCAGAGCTAAATGTTCAACGAGCTTCTGAATATTATCACTTTGGAGGGTTACTATTCTTAGTTCTAAGAAACCAAGACAACAACAAGCTTATAATCAATCCAAGATGACAGCAAGTCCAAGATCTTATGGCCAAAGCAGAAATTTCCATGGCGCCAAAGCCATCATAAGATTTACCACATAGAGCATGGAAGATAAGTAGAGGGGAGGAATCAGTGGGATAATTTAGAGGAGAGAAGCCGACATTGAGGACAGCCAAGGCGATGGACCACCTCCCATTGCAAGTCGGCCTTGTAGTCGATCCACCTCCCCATGCGCATGACGACGACCTCCCACTCGACGACGTGCTTGGTGACAATGCTGCGACAGGTCTCGTTGTACTTGCCGATGCCGAGGTTGAGCTTGTCGATCTCAGCATGGGAGCTTGCCGATACCCATCCATGGGAGCGTCTGCTACAACATCATAGTTGTACCTTCAATCCAAAGCACAAGATCCAAAAGTTAGAAAAGAACAGGATTAGTACTGCTCTGCCAACTTCACTTTTTGTTTCTGGAAATATAATTGTTTGAGCTAATTTGACAGATACAAAATTTAAGTTGGAACCATTTTTCCCTTTGCTGTTGAGAAATCTACCAATCCATTCAAATTTTTTTACAAAAGACCAAGATCCCAAAAATTACTTTTTTGGGGGGTGCTCAGAACAGTCTATATGTGTGGTGATTTTGTTCAAATTCCTTCATACACTAGCACCAGCAGCTGGCCTTTTCAATCAAGAGAAAAAGAAAAACGAGACAGAGAATTGGAGGGCAAATCACATGCTTAGCGTTTTTTCTTTACTGTGTGAGTGTGCGTGTGCTGTGTGTAACAGCAACCTGACTGACAACCGAGATATTCACCAGAGGCTCCTAGAGCAGAATTTACAGGCCCACTGCTACGCATGCATTGCTAAGCTACTCCCATATAAATCCGCAGCAGCTTTTCCTAAAGAGCATAGGACTAGTAGGATGAAGCTATTGCCAAGCATAACCCGTGCACGCACAGTACTCACTTGGCAGCGAAGCGCCGCGCGACAACGCCCTCCGCTGCAGCGAAGAAGGTCTCCATCTCCTCTGCCGGCGGCGACCTCCCCTTCTTCGCCTTCTTTGCCCTGCACACCATGACAAACAACAGCCAAAGCGTGAGCAGAGGAACTCCACACGCAACAGCATGGCTTGGAACGGCCAGCGCCGTGCCGTGAGGAGAAGGAAAGAAGAGGGCTGGAGACTGACAAGTCGGCGGGGAGGCCGTGGCAGTCCCACCCAAAGTGGCGCATCACGTGGCGCCCGCACATCCACTGGTGCCCCTTGACGACGGCCGCCCGGCCTGAGAAAAGTTGAAGCCATCCCGCACCGGCCGCGTCGTCGGAGGGGGTGGGTTCTCTCCCGGCGGCGCGAGCCCTCCCGCTCCGCCCGTCTCTGGTGACCTGCCATGGCCGCCGCCGGCTATGGGGTGAGGAAGAGATGCGCCATGGCCGCCGCCGCCTGACCTGCTTTGGATCCTTGCTATGGCCGCGGGCAAAGAGGTTGTTGGGAGGATGGGGCGCCTGCAAAGGAAGGGAGGATGGATGGCGTTGGGTGGCGGAGGGGCGGCGGCGGCGATCTGGATCGGGGAGAGGGAGGCGGAGGCGATGTGGATCTGGATCTAGATCGAGGGACTGAGGGAGGAGATGTGTCGTGCGCATGCGTTTAGGATAGGTGAGCGAGAGACGCTGGATCGAGGGGCCGAGGGAGGGTGTGGACGACTCAAATCAACTACAGTGGGGGTTGATCCGTGGGCTGCCTCTTGATTGGTTCGAAAATATAAAATTATTTCTTAGTGCTAAAAACAGGAGGGTTTTGTGAAGCAACTACCAAAACTATTCTGCAAATTGGCATCACTAAATGTTTCACTTAATATAGACCACATTTTACGGATGATTACCAATTTTTATGCATTTCCGATCCTTCTAGCTATTCTTGGTCATTTAAACATATTTCCGCCGATTCGGTAGAAAGCGGGTCAAATTTGAACTACAGGTGCCTCATACTTTTCTATTTATTTTTTTCAAAAATAATTTCTAGGTACATAAGTATCTATTTAATCAGAGATACTTCAATTTGTTTTGCAAGATTCGACCCTTAGCTATGAACGGTCATGCCCGTTGTTTTGACCGCATTTTGAAACAGGCATAAAAAATTCAAAAAAATTCAAAAAATTGGAAAACCTTCGCATTGTGTCATCACATGTGACCAAGTTATTACTAAAAATAATAAACTTGTAATACATCATTTATTTTTAAAAAGTGTTCTCAGAAACGAGCTACCATGTGTGGAGATCAATGGCATCCAAGCCAAATGATCAATCTTATGGCCACATTCATGGCATAGTTTGTTCAAATGATCTCATATTGTGCACAAGGGAGCATATTGGAATGACAAACAATGTTGCCTAAGGAAGTTTTCATTTTCAATGGCCGAAAAAATCATTTTCCATTTTCCGAGTGCCCAAAATGAGTTTTTTTTGTGAACGACCTACCATATATTTGTCGCAAAATTGGACCAAATCATTTTTCTAAAATACTAGGACATATTTAATGCACAACTGACCAAATGGTTGGGTGTAAAAAGTTTTGATCCACCTCTCGTGAAAATGACAAATTTCTGGAATTCGGTTGGAAGCGTCAAATTTGAACTGTAGCTGCCTTGTAGTTTGCTCTTTATTTTTTCTAAAAATCATTTCTAGGTACATAAGTATCTATTTAATCAGAGAAACATCAAAAAATTCGAAGATTCAACCACTAGCTAGGAACGATCATTCCCGCCGTTTTGACCGCATTTTGAAACGAGCATAAAAGATTAAAAAAAATCAAAAAATTGGGAAATCTTTGCATTGTGCCATTATATGTGGCCAAGTTCCCAGGAAAAATAACAAACTTGTAATACGACAATTATTTTAAAAAAAGTATTCTCAGAAACGAGCTATCACGTGTGGATATCAATGGCTTTCAAGCCAAATGATCAATCTTATGGTCACATTCATGGCATAGTTTGTTCAAATGATCTCATATTGTGCACAAAGGTGCATATTGGAATTAAAACAATGTTGCCTTAGGAAGTTTTCATTTTCTTTGGACGAAAAAACCATTTTCCATTTTTCAAGTGCCCCAAAGGAGGTTTTTTTGTGAAGGACCTCCCAAATAATTGTTGCAAAATTGGACCAAATCAATTTTCTAAAATACTAGGACATATTTAATGCACAATTGACAAACTGGTTGGGTGTAAAAAGTTTTTATCCACCTCTCGTGAAAAAGACAAATTTCCATGGAATTCAGGTTGGAAGTGTCAAATTTGAACTGCAAATGCCTCATAGTTTGCTATTTATTTTTTCCAAAATCATTTATAGTTACATACGTACCTATTTAATCATAAATACATGGTTTGGTGGCATACGTCGAGGTTTGGGCAAAGGGCCGAGGGCCCCAACTCTAGAGCACGTGAACTCAAGATGTTCGCTGCATGGTCATCAAGCGTGACTGGTGGGCGTTGCCATGTGTTCTGGGAGGCCTAGGCATGTCTAGTGGGTTGGGCACTCCCCAGGTAGGTGCTAGGAAGAAAATTACAACATAAGATTCTCACGAGGAGACCGATCAATGCTCAAACACGAATTAGCAGCCAAGTGTTTGATTAGCGCTACGGGAAATGTACATGGCTAATGGGCGTGAGTTTTGGCTGAGGATGATCAGTTACTAAGAAGACCGTCTTCACAAATTTTCAGCTCAAAAGGAGGAGCCCAGGTGGTACTTGCTTTGCAAAGTACCACACTGGACATAAATACGAATGTTGAAGTTGGGCTCAAAATAATGAATGGATTGAGCTGGCATTTGGTGGAGGATGGTTATTTGGGCATAGGAAAGCACAGTAGAAAATGGATACTATTTGGACATGCCAAAGTGGTACTTCCTTCACAAAGTCTTTGCTCTGAACAGAATAGGAAAATGAATATTGTTGAATTATTTTTGAACTAGGCAAGGAAGGTTTTTGACATATTTGATGAATATATGATCCAAACAATTTATGAGGATTTTTGGAATAATAGAAATATAGGTTGCTTAACAACCTAGGGCAAAAATTGACACATGGACATGACACATAGGCAAAACTGATGAGATGGCGCCTAGTCATCGCAACCCACCACAATTGAAAAGGCTATGACCATCTATATTTGTCGTTAACAACTGAAAATAAGGCAGCGAACTAGCGTTGTTTGCTTCATGACCATTTCGTGTAAGGAAATTACGACCTTTCTGACCAAAATGGTCGCCATGGTTTAGGGTTTGGAGCCCCCCGAAAAGCTTTAACCAATTGGTCTCAAATGGTCATAGATCTATGACCAATTCTTCCAGGGTCACTGACAGAAGGTCACTAGTTGACATATTTCTTGTAGTGGCGGTGGCAAAGAGCAACAGCGGCGGCAAAGGTTGGGGGCGATCAGCCTGGGGCACTCCGGTGAGAGGGTGGGGTGGCGGAGATGTTCACTGGAGCACGGGAAGACTCTGGTGGCTATAGAAAGGAGGAGGAGGGCTCGACTCGCTCGGATTTAGGCCGGAAGGGGCGGCGGCCATGGCGGCCATGGGAGGGACAGAGAGCTCTAGGAGCTCGGGCAAGTGGTTGGGGAGGGAGCTGGAGATGAGGTGAGGTCGATTGTGAGCTCGAGAAGCCTCAGGGGTGGCTTTTATAGTCGAGGGGAGGGGGAGCCGTGCTGGCGCCGCGGCGGACGCGTTTCTGGCACCACGGACGCGTGTGCACGCGTATGAGCTCGGGGTTAGGCGACGAGGAGGAGCAGTGCAGGCTCTCACGGGGCAGAGTAGGCCAAGGGGCGCAGGGAGGAAGAAGACGGTGGCGAACCGAGCCAAAACGCCACTGTGCTCTCGTGGGCGTTCGGCGGCGAGTGTCGGTGAGGGGTTTTACTGAGAGGGATAGAGCTCCAGGAGGACGGCGATGACACGCTAAATCTATTAGACATGCTCGTGCTCGCTGAGACGCCGAGCAGAGGAGGGGCCTGAGCAAGAAGCCATTCAGCTCGCATCCATGGCATGCCATAGAGGTGGTGACCGTGTGAGCTGGAGAGGAGAAGGTGCCAACGACTGAAAGATGTTGTCTAGGGCGTAGTCCATCCAGGGGAGGTTTCAACTCTGGTGGTAGCTTGGTTAAAAGTGATCTGGTTAAACGGTAAGCAGTCTCTGAAGTTTACTGCAGTAAACTTGGGTGAGCACTAATGATCAATAGGAAAGGTTTTGGATTCAATGGATTTGTCTGCGAGGTTGATGTAAAGAAGGACTTTCATCCTTGTAAATTTGAGAAGGTTTGGACCAAGATAAATCATAGTTGCTTTGCAACTGACCAAAATGGTCCAGAAACTTGATCAAGAAGGTGCACTCACATGGTGTATCAAATTGAGCTCAAATTGGCCAAGGGAGAGTTATTTGGTCCTATGAAGATGCTCAAAAAGTCTCATACCAATTGGCCAAGCCAATCTGGTACTTGCTTCACAAACATCTCCTCTGGATAGAAACTTGCAAAAATTCTAGAGGAATAATAGCTTGATGAACCATGCCCAGAATGGGTGGCGGTAGGTTATATGGATAATAGAAGGCCTAGAAAAATTGGCAGCCATAATGGAGCAAGATAAAATATACTTGCTTCACAAACTGAAATTTTGGGCAGAATCAAAGAATTGAAGATGAGCTGACATGGAGGCATAACATGAACTCTAATTTTGTGGAGGGCTATGATATGATGATATGAGGGATCATGCAAAATGGCAACTCATTTGGATATACCTAGCTTGTATCTCCTTCACAAAGCTTCTTTTTGGATAGAAACTTTGGAAAATCATAATTAAATAATTACTAGGAAAATGAGGTTGCCTTTTGGCATGTGGCAATTATATGGACAGGAAAAGGTGTCCAAGGAGTTTGAGGTCAATTAGGAAAAGTAAAATAGCACTTGCTTCACAATGTGCCATATAGGGCAGAATAGGAAATGAATTATTTGAGCATGATGATAAACATGACAAATGAAATATTTTGCCATATTTGAGAAAGATATGACCCAAACAATTTATGAGAATTATTTGGGAATTTTAGGAGTGATGGAAATAAAGGTTGCTTCACAACCTAGGGCGCATGTGGCATTCCTTTAATAGAAAAAAGGAATATTCCCTAGAAAAAGATTTTTGGGTTTGGTCAAGCAGTGAAGTGACATGATCTTGGCAAGGTTTTGAGAATGATGAGCCACTTGGGAGGGGAAATGAGGATGATTTCCTAGGTGGCAAGGCCACGTAACCACTCCAAAAAGAAGAACATAGCAAAAACCAATAAATCAAAAGAAAAAGAAAAGGGCCAAAATCCAGGCTGTTACAACTCTTACCCCCTTAAATAAATCTCGTCCTCGAGATTTAGTTGCTCTGGGAACAAGTATGACATGAGGATATCATTTCCAACTCGGATATCCTTTTTCCTTTATTTATTGTTCCCCCAAGAATTTCAGATGATCCACTTACCTTACTCTGGGGTGGCTTGCTTCACCTTTCCCCAAATTATGACGGGTTTTTGCTGATATACCACTTCCTGTTGCTGATGTGAATTTTCTCATATCTCAAATATTTACATCTTGAGACTTTGCTGACAGTAATGACGGACAAATGCTTTTCTGACGTAATCGACCGTACTTGATTCCGGTCCGAAATGATTATTCAGCTTTTCACTTTATCATTTTGTCGGTATACCCATTTTTGGTAATACTCGTGATATGTTTAAACATTGCACCGAGGTCAAACTGTTGAGGTTGCAAAGGAATCTTGGATCCGTGAGCAGACTTGGATATTCCGCACTAACCATATCAAGCGGGTCAGCAGGATATGAAAATCCTTGTAAATAAAGTAGGCCGCTGAAGGTGTACGTCTTTGTGGATCCATATGGAATTATGGCCTCCAACTGATTTGGGTATCCGGACCCTGATGGTCGTGCAAAATACATCATACCTTTGTTGTCAGTCTCACCCTTTAACGGTCATGATTTTCTTTGTCAGGATACCTTCTGAAATACTTGACCACACATGTCCTTGATTCTTCGTATGACCATGACTGTGGCTAGTGAAATATTGTTGGCATTATTCCTTCTGCTTATTTTCTGACCTGTGTTCGCACATATATGACATATACTCGGTGTTCGTAGTTTTACGGAGCTCATTGCTGAGGCCAATCATACAACAAGGTGACAAGAGTTCATGAGGTCCCCTTGTAGGTGCGGAATATTGGCCTTGGTGGCCATTGTCAAGAGTGTTACTTTTGCGATGTCATATTCAGATCTTGTCGATCCTTGCATTACATAAGGTGTGTATCTCTGCTTATCTTCATTTGCATGACATATGAGGTTGTTGGGTCCGTACCTTTCTTAGGTATATCTGTTGGATCAGTGTTGTATCCCGTATAAGTGACCGATCTGACCCGGGATACATGCGTACCATATGTATAATAATCATATGCAACCGAATACCATATTATTGCAGCATGCATATGTTTTGACCGAATTGTTCCTCAGACAAAATTATTGCAAATCTGATCCTTGAGATGTACTACCATATACTGCCAACTCATCATATAATCTTCCGAGGATCTGCATAGAGTGGTACTGACGCGGACTGGGTGGCTTACGAGGGAAGCCGTCCGAGTAGCTTGCTGAGGAAGGCTCTTAGATTCTGCTCGAGGCTTTTGTCTGGGTAGCATGCAGAAGAAATCTCGACAGCTTACACACGAAGCTTGGTTGGATTATTGTGCTGGAGAAGCTTGAGTTCCGTACATGAGAAGCTTCTCCTCGGGTTTGCTTGTTGAGAAAATTTCATTTTAAATGCATCGTAAGCTTTTACCGAGGTATCTTGTTGAGAAAGACCGGGTACAGTGGGCCGAAAATTGTTCACAAATCATGCTGAGGAAAAATTGAGGAGCCTTGCCTCATAAATTTCTTTCGATAGCGTGTGGACTAATACTGGGTTTCTTATATCCAAAACTTCATACTGATATGCAGACTGAAATCCATACACATGCCCATAATATTCTGCGGCTGATTATTTGCATGAGAAAATTTGTTTGATTGTCTTCCTTGAGCATGTCACATCCTGACTTTCTCTTGGAGTATAACATATTTCAATTATCATGTATTGCTGAGCCAAAACTTTGCCTATGAGCCATACCTTTGACTGAAAAATATACCATTGGTCTTGCATCTGACTTGCCTTTCTGCTGGCTGGATCATTACTGCTGTAGAATTGATGCGGATAATCAATCCAAGACACAATTGGCATTCTGAGCAGAAATTCCTTATATCATGTGGTTGACTTAGAAGGCCATAATGTTTAGCTGAGCTTCATCCAAATATTTGAAATACTTATTACTTCTTCGAGTCCGGTGTCAGTTGATGAGCAACTCTTTATAGGGGAAAAATAATGTAACACCGGGGCCCAAAAAGAAAGAAGCAAAAGAAAACTCAACTAAACAAAAGCACGCAACAACAATCAATTTACACGTAATCAATGTCACATATTACTGCTAGTCACACAGTATGCATGCCTACTTAACCACACAAATCTCGCGGGATCTCCGGTTCTACGATCTAGCATGTTGTGACGATGTGCACGAGGACGAACAAAATGTGTGGAAGAATTGGTGTAAACAGCGCTACACCAAGTGCTAGCTTAGCCAGGTAGCAACCTGGACTAGCTCAGAGGTGAGGACGCACTCGGTAATCATGTAGCGGGACACGGAGGTCGCAACCACATTATTGTCAAGCGGACGGAAAAATATCTGTACTCGTCCAAGAAATAGGATAGCGGGGAAAAACTGAGGCTGCTGACATTGCCCTTTTTTGATAACTAAGATCATTAAGGGTTGCCAAAATGACAAAGAAAAAGGACGATCCGTGATAGAATCATGTTTACCACCAAAACAAAAGGTGGGGCTGAAGGAAATAATTCGGCGCGATACCTGAGCACCATTTTTGCAAACAGTGTCAGGATCACTTGGCATCACTCTGCTGGGACAGAAATGATGCCAAACATCAAAGAATGAGCAAGAAAAGAAAACTGGAGAAAGGCAAGGCTGAGATGTAGTGGATCCGGACCGATGCCATCTACACTCACCAGATTAAACCGTTAGTAACAAAATAGTAAGGCTACATGCATGCTATGCAACAAAAAATACAACAACCAAATGTGACAAACAAGACCACCTCTAAACTACCGGTTTCTACTGCTCGCGCTGACTAGGGCATCCTACAGCCAGACCTGCTCTGATACCAAGCTTGTGGCACCCCGGCTCAGAGAAACCGGAAAGCTCCATATTCCAGCCCAGAGATCGAGGAGAAGTCTCTGGAATACGGCACTGCTTGACATAGAACAAATCAGCTCTTATTACAAGAATAATAATTGCATGGGTCTGATGTTACAAAGAAGCACATCAGTACAGCGTCACTACGCCTGCGATACTATACTTGCTCTATGCTAGCAGCGGAACAACTCGTAGCAGCGGAAAACTTCTAGCAGCGGAACAACGACGAAGGTGGTGAACTCCACTCCGTAGGGCTGGGACACGATCTAGCTCGCATGAACGGACACCTCAACAAACAATCAAGCAATCATGGCATCACCTGCAATCTGGCATGACATGCCAGGTCAGTACATTGAATGTACTTGCAAGCTCACAACAACCAAAAACATCAAGGCAAGACAACGACATAGCATTAAGAAGGTTAATTAAATTAACACCTACCATGATGAAGAAACTACTAAGCATGGTATGAAACTGATACAATACTGATAAATAACCATTTCTCTCTTGGCTAACCGGCAAAGCAATATACCATCTCGATCACCTCGTGATCAAAACCAAACGGTGATCTTTCCGGCGATCGCTACCATGACCAACACTTGGTCTCCAACATCATCATCAACATCCTGCCAATCTGTACTGCTCAAAATATCAACATTATATATATATATACATCACCTATAAGTCATTACGTCACGTGAGTGTTGATCGAACGGTGGGACCTAGTACGAACCCATGCCCATGACCGAGGATGCGGCTATCGATAGATTAAATACACACTCTGCAGAGGTAGTGCACTTTACCCACACCACAGAACACATGGCCTAGTAATCCCATTCGGGTGGACCAATGGCATTCCAACAAAACCGATCTACTGCCATGGCACTCTCCCGGCCACTCCGACTCACTCCCCTTAAGGCTAGTCCTGGGTGGCCCCGTATCTACCAAAGACACAACGACCACCGTCATGGTTAAAACATAAATGTCCCGAATGGGGACAAAAAGGCGCCTAACAACTACGGGCACACAAGGTTATGTCCGCCTACCTGATCAGGGTAGCGCGCGCCCATAACCTTCCCTCGTTGGAGGCACCAGCGAGAGGCACGGCAATAGACCGCATTAGGGCCTTTCCCATAAAGGCAAATGTGGTTGCACTGGAAAATCCCGGTTTGGTGGCACCTGACCAACTTAATGACATAATTTATCCCCAAAAATATAACTGTGATAACTGATACTCCGGTATCAACTACCAAACTATAATCCAAGTCATAGCAATATCCAACAAATAATCCAAGCATAATATCATCATCTCAAAATACTCCAAGGGTAGCACAACACTATTGTCATGATGAATCCGAAACAATAATCCTACTACTCCAATAACAAGAATAAAACTATTCGGCTAAGATCCACATGTAAACATCATCCCCGAAAATAATACTCCAAGCAATGTAACATCAACTAGCATCATGAAAATAATCATACTAACCACTAATAATCCGAAGGCAGCATGATATCCAAAGTAAAACTCCAAAATATAATAACAGATACCATCATGAAAATAATCATAATAGCCACTAAGAATCCAAAGGCACATGTCATCCACATATTCCTCAAAAATATAATCCTAGAACTCCAAGCAATATCATGGCAATATCAAGATCAAATCAATACTCCGGGAAATGTCATGAATAGATCACACATAGCTAAAGCAATATTTTAAACAAGTTCAAATAAATAAACCATGTCACTGCATTGCAATCATGCAAATGGAGGGTGTGGCTTACTGGGTGGAAGAAATCACCGGGAGAAAGTCACGAGAAACTTCATGGAAAGGATCGCCGGAAAACATACTCTCTCGGAGGGGGCTGAATAAGGGCAGGGGAAAATTGGTCATTTTTAGAATGTCGAAACATGGTGAAAATGGTTCCATCAGAACGGGCTCGATGTATACGAAGAAGTGGGCGTTGGATTCACATCAAACGGAGTTGGGAGCAAAAAGTTATAAGCGCTTGAAATCCAGGGACCAATCTGTAAAACAAACTCTACAAACAGGCCCCTGAGCTGAAAAACAGAAAGCACATTTAGTTGAATACGCCTTCCAGCAGAGAAAACGTATTTCTAGCCGTAGTTAAGCGGAAATACGCTTTCCCAGAAGTAAAACGTAGTTCTAATCGAACCAAGACCAAAATACGCTTTCCCTTAAAGAAAACGCTTTGCAACAAATGTGTTTCCACTTATCCAGCTAGGCAAACGCGGGGCCGGCTCGTGTGACGCTGACGTGCGGGTCCCATGCGGGTGGGGCCCGTCACTTTCCACGCTGGACCGGGCAGGGTCAACGTCGTGCGGCTGACCGGTGCGGTCGAGGCGACGCGGGGCCCGCCTTTGGCTGCGCATTTAAACCTCTCGCTTCGCCGCGATGCAAAGGACAGGCAGGCCGGCGATCGGGTGGCTCGACCACCTCCGGCGGGGAAAGACCGCCGGCGGGATCGGGGAAGGACGCCGCATCCATCTGGTTGGGTCACGATTGCCGGGGAGGGGTGGAGCATGAGATAGCCGCGATGGTAGAGAGCAACGGCGGCGGCAAAGGTTCGGGGCGCGCAGCCTGGGGCACTCCAGCGAGAGGGTGGGGTGGCCGAGAGGTTCACCGGAGCACGGGAAGACTCTGTTGGCTACAGAAAGGAGGGGGAGGGCTCGACTCGCTCGGATTTAGGCCGAAAGGGGCGGCGACCATGGCGGCCATGGGAGGGACAGAGAGCTCTAGGAGCTCGGGCGAGTGGTTGGGGAGGGAGCTGGAGATGAGGTGAGGTCGATTGTGAGCTCGAGAGGCCTCGGGGGTGGCTTATATAGCCGAGGGGAGGGGGAGCCGTGCTGGCGCCGCCACGGACGCGTTTCCGGCACCGCGGACGCGTGTGCACGCGCATGAGCTCGGGGTTAGGCGACGAGGAGGAGCAGTGGAGGCTCTCACGAGGCAGAGTAGGCCAAGGGGCGCAGGGATGAAGAAGACAGCGACGAACCGAGCCAAAACGCCACTGTGCTCTCGTGGGCGTTCGGCGGCGAGCGTTGGTGAGGGGTTTTACTGAGAGGGATAGAGGTCCAGGAGGATGGCGACGACACGTTAAATCTATTAGACATGCTTGTGCTCACGAGACGCCGAGCGCAGGAGGGCCCGAGCAAGAAGCCATTCACCAAGGCCCATGGCATGCCATAGAGGTGGTGACCGGTGAGCTGGAGAGGAGAAGGTGCCAACGATCGGAAGATGTTGTCTAGGGCGTAATCCATCCGTGGGAGGTTTCAACTCTGGGTGGTAGCTTGGTTAAAAGTGATCCGGTTAAGCGGTAGCGACCTCACGAAGTTCTGCGATGAAACTTGGGTGAGCACTAATGATCAACAGGAAAGGTTTTTGATTCAATGGAGTTGTCTGCGAGGTTGATGTAAAGAAGGACTTTCATCCTGGTAAATTTGAGAAGGTTTGGACCAAGATAAATCATAGTTGCTTTGCAGCTGACCAAAATGGTCCAGAAACTTGATCAAGAAGGTGCACTCACATGGTGTATCAAATTTAGCTCAAATTGGCAAAGCAGAGTCATTTGGTCCTATGAAGATGCTCAAAAAGTCTCATACCAATTGGCCAAGCCAAACTGGTACTTGCTTCACAAACATCTCCTCTGGACAGAAACTTGCAAAAATTCTAGAGGAATAATGGCTCGATGAACCATTCCCAAAATGGGTGGAGGTAGGTTATATGGATAATAGAAGGCCTAGAACAATTGGCAGACATAATGGAGCAAGATAAAATATACTTGCTTCACAAACTGAAATTTTGGGCAGAATCAAAGAATTGAAGATGAGCTCACATGGAGGCATTACATGAGCACTAATTTGGTGGAGGGATATGATATGATGATATGAGGGATCATGCAAAATGGCAACTCATTTGGATATGCCTAGCTTGCACCTCCTTCACAAAGCTTATTTCTGGATAGAAATTTGGAAAATCATAATTAAATAATTACTAGGCAAATGAGGTTGCCTTTTCCATGTGGCAATTATATGGACATGAAAAGGTGTCCAAGGAGTTTGAGGTCAATTCGGAAAAGGAAAATAGCACTTGCTTCACAATGTGCCATTTAGGGCAGAATAGGAAATGAATTATTTGAGCATGATGATAAACATGACAAATGAAATATTTTGCCATATTTGAGAAAGATATGACCCAAAAAAATTATGAGAATTATTTGGGAATTTTAGGAGTGATGGAAATAAAGGTTGCTTCACAACCTAGGGAAGACAATTTTATTCCTTTAATAGAAAAAAGGAATATTACCTAGAAAAGATTTTAGGGTTTGGTTAAGCAGTGAAGTGACATGATCTTGGCAAGGTTTTGAGAATGATGAGCCACTTGGGAGGGGAAATGAGGATGATTTCCAAGGTGGCAAGGCCACAGAACCACTCCAAAAAGAAGAACAGAGCAAAAACCAATAAATCAAAGAAAAAGAAAAGGGCCAAAATCTAGGCTGTCACAACCCGCATGTGCGTGCGAGGGAATGAGTGCGTGCGTGCACATCTTCTCTTTGTGCATGTACTGCTAGTGTGCGTGAGAGAGGACGAGTACATTCTTCTGGAACCAGCAGCACGTCACTGTGATCAATCCACACAAGGAGGTCGCGACAATGCCTCCACATGTGCCACATGGCTTCATGAATTGAAAAAGGGAGAGATATTTTGTAGCATGCCATTGGAATTCTAGTTTACGTGTTTTGCACATACTAGAAGTACTAGTAAGGTAGACATGCATTGCACGCATCAGATTTGCCAACCAAAATATGAGTAAATACCACACTATAGCATGTAAGCTTTGAGCCATATATGCATGATGTAGACGTTCGTTCAATTCTTATAGTTCATCTCATTCAAAATAAATTATTTTTTATAAAAATTTAATCTATTTTATGATTAATGGAATTGTGCGTTGTAAAGCATAAAGTAAAAACAAATAATGGCAATTCAATTAGAAAAAAAAATTGGGCAGTTATGATACGGAAGATTCTAGAACAAACGAGAAGCACTTGTGTTTTGAGGTTTGTACATTATGCTTTAGTTCAACCATGGAGTCTTCTAGATTGTACATGTGGCAGAATCTGGTGGAGGTCTGGAAGATGCTGCGAGAGGACAAGTGGAGGGAGACTATGAAGGAGTGCACAAGTGCGAGATCGATATTTAAAGAGAGGGGGCGAGAACGTGCGCGGTTGCGCGCAATGGCGGAGCCATGAAAAATAAATGAGCTAGGGGGCCAAGCATTGCTAATCCTCTACGAGGAGAGCCAATTCATCAACTTAAACCATTTAACCAGCAATTGATCTACTGATCACATTCATATTAGCCTCAATATATATATAGTGACGTTAGGGGGGCAAGGCCCTTGGTGCCCCCTGTCTTCGCCATTGTGCACGTGTCTGAGAGATGAAGTGGAAGGCATGGATGATGAGAGGGGGACGTTGGATATATAATTAATGTTGGTGTATTAGCTATGTAATCCTATATAGAGAGGTATGGATTGATTGATGTGTACGTGGGAAAGAGGCTGAGACCTCACTAGATATATAGATCGATCGGTTTGTGTGGAAAACTGGGAAAGACCTAGCTATATATACACACACATAGAGGAACATCGATCATTGTGCATGCACATGAGAGATAAAGAATGCCCGAAATGATGAAGAGGGCGAGGTGTGTGTGTGCATGCATGGGAGACCGACCTGAAGAAAAAGATTGCATACGTGCGATGGATAATGCCGAGTGGTAGTGTGTGTGCATGCATGCACGAGAGAAAGTTATTGGCACAAATATAAAAAGAAGACGACCGTATGGGTGTGAAAGACTAGGTGAGGTCATAATCAATGTAAAGTTGAATTCAAATATTTGAATAAGAGATCATGATGTTTGAAACCCATGCATGCATGAATATAACCGAGATATGCGTGGTGTGGTTTCGAAACGAGCACGCTATACTGTATACACATTGAACAAGGTCAGACTGATTTGAATTTGAGATACCGATGGCAGACATCGTTTGGCCACATTGCATCCGTGCATGGACACATTATTCTAATTGGAGATGATGGATGGCTTTTGCATCTCATATCTATATCTATATCTATAGTCCTATATAGTGTGCGAATAACTTTGAAAGATGGTCGTTGGATGAAGCCAATCCGACGGTGCAAAGATGGCTAATCCGAGCAATACTGGCCGTTGGATATCATCTACATTCCACCAGATTTTGCCACATGTACAATCTAGAAGACTCCATGGTTGAACTTAAGCATAATGCACAAACCTCAAAACACAAAGCACTTCTCCTTTGTTCTAGAATCTTCCGTATCATAATTGCCCAAAAAATTTCTACATGAATTGCCATTATTTGTTTTTACTTTATGCTTTACAATGCACAATCTCATGAATCTTAAAATAGATTAGCTTTTTTTTATTAAAACTAAATGATTTTGAATGAGATGAACTATAAGAATTAAATGAACATCTACATCATGCATATATGACTCAAAGCTTACATGCTATATATAATGTGCTATTTATTCATAATTTGGTTGCCAAGTCTCATGCGTTAAATGCACGTGTACCTTACTAGTGTAAATGGTGTTTGTGTGTGTTGTGCATCTTAAACACATTGTACGTAGTATCATACATGGTCTATATTCCGAACATCTAGCTAGAGCATACATGTACTATGATTTGAATTCAACATAAAATGGATAAATATATTTGAATTTGAGATCGTATGTACATGTAGTTCGTATTTATATAGGAATTTACTACTCCTATATTCATGTCATGTGTTGTGAAGATAATATTTAGATGGTTGTATAACTAACCCGAGTACAATCCCATTAAACCGGGGAAAATGTACCCAAATTTAGTCCATATGCTAGACAACACGAATTGGTTTTTTATTGTTGTGGGAAGTGCAAATTGATTTGGTACTGTACACGTTATGTTTGTTGTCCCGATTTTTTTAGTTTTTTTGTTGTTGTATTTGAATGCATTTCTAGTAATATAGTAAAACGGGACATGGCTCTCTCTAGTAATGAGGTGTGAATTGTCTTTCTTTTGTACATGTTAACCTTGTTCTTCTGAAATTTCAAGCCGCGCCTTGTTATGCCAAAATTTCAAGCTAGCATCTCTGTCTATCGTGCTGCGAAACTCTCGCCTCTTCGACCCGCACCTTCTTACCCCGAAATATTTAAGATATATCTTTGTCTCGTTCTGCTCCGAAAACTACCTCCATCTCAACCCACGCCTTGCTATCCCAAAATTACAACACGCGCGAAAACTCCGACCTCCTGCGAAATCCTGACACGCGAAATGCCCGTGATACCCCTGAACCGAAAGAACCGCCTAGCTCAAATCGGTGGGGATACTTTCGTAACACTACAAAAAAATACACTTCCGTGATGATACGTGTTTGGCACAGTAGGTCTCGTTTTTTGTCATGCATGTACATCCATGACAAATTTATGACAGAATCAAGATAGTCATACCTGTGCTTTTGTAGAAGTGTTCCATGACATTACCAAAATTATCATCACGGAAGTGTCCACTTCCATGATGATAAATCGCGCGTCACAGAAGTGGTTTAGTCAAGGGTGACCGACACGTGGCAGCCACTGTAACGGAATGCCGTTAAGCTATCGGGCCGGGTTTTGGATCTGATAACCCATTAACAGCCCCAACCAATGGGGATTTTCCACGTGTAAAATCATCATTGGCTGGAGGAAACACGTGTCGGCTCATCGCTGGGATATATGTCATCCACTCATTGGACAGAAGGCGCCTATGATACGTCGACACATGGCACGGCCCAACAGAGGCCCATTCCTGTGAAAAGGCCAGCCCGTTTGACTTGGTCAAAAGGTGGCGAGCCGGCCAATGGAAAGCCTGTTAACGGCCCATTCGCATATAGCCCATTTACAACCCGCTAACCCAAGGCCCGTTACACCCTATTCGAATTAGGCCCAGTGGCGTCATTTGGGCCATCCAATATGATTCCAGCCCGTTTTCACTTCTGGCCCATGTATGGCCCATGACGTCTTTCGGCCCATATGAGGCCCTATGTAACTCTTGGTCTATTAACGGCCCGTAGTGAAACTGGCCCGTAATGCACAATGTATCACTTTACACCCATTAACGGCCCGTGGTGAAACTGGCCCGTAAAGAACAGTGTATCACTTTATACCCATTAACGGCCCGTTATTCCGTTGGGCCATTTCCAGCCCATGTTATCTCTCGGCCTTCTCAGATCCCATTTATTCTTGGGCTATTTTCCAAAGATTCGCTTACTTACACCCATTACCGCTATTTTCTCGCTAGGGCCAAATTCAGCCCGTGGTTACAGTCGGCCCATTTGTGGTCCGTTAATATGTTGGGCCGTTTTCATAGCGTCATCAAATACGGCCTATATACGATGGCCCGTTATGGTCGGCTAATGAACGGACGATTCCAACTCTAGCCTTTTTACGGCCAGAATGCGGTCTGTTTGGCCCATGTTTGGCCAATCGATCATACGGCATGTATAAGGCCCATTGATGATACGGCCCGTAGAAGGCCCATTGTTTCTACGGCCCATAGAAGGCCCATTGTTTCTACGGCCCGTAGAAGGCCCGCTGTTTCTACGGCCCGTAGAAGGCCTTCTGTTTATAAATCCTGTAGAAGGCCCACTATTTCTACGGCCCGTAGGAGGCCCAGTGTCACTACAGTAAATATTAGCCCATGGTTATTGTGGCCTAGTTTGAAAAAATAGGTTATTGCAGCCACTAGCAAACCGCAGAAAAATAACTTCACTGACTACAAGCAAACAAATAAAAAGACAACAAGGAAATAAATAAGTAAGCAACTTACACGAGGCTATCACGGCTATTACACATATAACATCCACTGGGCATCAAAGTTCGCCAAAGAAAGGTAAATATAGGGAACACATGACATATAAACACCGCAACAGAAACAAGTCCAAAACTTAAACCACTTCGTAAGAGCTCAAGAAACAATATCACAGGTACCCATAATGTCGACAAGATGCTTACCGAGCTTATTAACTTTCTCTTGTTTACGCTTAAGTCCTCCAAACTTCTTTGTTGCACGAAAGTATGCATCCGAATTCTGTAGGACTTCCTCACCCTTGACTTCCTGTCGCATAATATCTTATCGATGTCTTTCAACTTGAAGTTGAGACTCAAGAATCCGAACTGATTCAGGCAACGAGTCCGAAGAGCTGGTACCAGCAGTGGTAGCCAGTAACTCGAACACTACATCAAGATAGGACTTTGGGGTTGTCTCAGTGTCTTCAATATAGTTTTTATCGACTTTTTGGAGACCAACAGGATGTCTCACTATCTTGAACCTTATCTGCAGTACTTCCTTTACCATTACATAACATGGTACTCTTCTCCAATATTTTATCCGCGTTCTAAAAGAGAAACAAACAAACACATCTCAGGTTTACAATGTAGTATATGATCTTTTTGGTAAACCAGTTCAGTAGTAAGGTGGACAGCATAACAGCATGGAACAAAATTATATCTATGTAGTATGGTCACTGTATGGTCTATATCATTCTATTTTATGTTGCCAAATCAAGATAGATACAGTTCGAATCATATCTATTTAAGACAAAGCAGCATAGACAGAATAGAAGTGTGGGAAACTACACAACAATAACAACACTTGTAATGTGCATGGCATGAGAACATAACTGTTTATTCAGTTGAAACTAAAATCAATATAGAGCAAGTTACAACAGCAAATAGCCAAACACGTTGAAGAAACAGGTTTAAAACATACCTGTTGAGCCATTGGAGTTTCAGTTGCATCCTTAAAATTTGAAATTAGTTGGTATCAGTAAATACAGTGATGCAAGAGCAAAGTAGCATGAACCATAGCTAGGGAACCTGACCTGAGAACAATTCTTCTTCTGCTTTAAGCGTTGACTTCGGGTTCCGAGTGGTGGTCCTCATGATTTGGGCCCTGCAGTTGCCTTACTAACTGCTCGTGTTTGGGTGCTCTGTGGTGGAGACGGTCTTTGTGTTAATGAGGAACTAGGTGTCTATCTCTTTGGGGTTGGGGTTAGAAGGGGTGTAGCTGGTTCTCTGTCCAACTGGGTAGGGGTACAATCTGCATGAGTGTGGATTATGTGTGGTGGGGCTGGTTCTTGGGCAAGTACAACCGTGGTTCTATCTGCATCGACAGGTAGCACGATCTTTTCTGAAGACCGTGATTTTACTCCCACAGATACTGCCATCACTCCCTCCAATTGAAATGGCTGATAAACAAGAAAAGCAATTGAATGTACAGACATTGTAAGATAGACAGGTGCAATGGATAGTAGGGAAGAAAACAGGGCATGAAATAATTCACATTTATGTTGTCTAAGCAAATGTAATAGCAGGACATAATTTCACATATATGATGGCTAATTAAACAGGATATCATGACACAATTTCACATGTATGATGGCTAAATAAACAGGATAGAATGACATACTTCAAAATATGATGACTATGTAAACAGGATGGCATGATATAACTATACGATGTGTCTATTAAAGTGGTTGGCATGCCATAAATCACAAACATGCCGTCGATGGAAACATGATGGCATGATATAATTCACGGATAGAATGACATAATTTAAAATATGATGACTATGTAAACAGGATGAGATGATATAACTATATTATGTCTTTAGAAAATGGGTTGGCATGCCATAATTCAGATACATGCTGTCTACGTAAACATCATGGCATGAAATAATTCACATATATGATTTATATACTAAGGAAGTGAGCAGAGGGCAATCGCATATATGATGTGTCAACTAAGGAGATGGCATTGAATATTGTGTATATGATGTAAAAACTAAGCATTGCAATACAACATATGCATTATATGAGTAATATAACCTCGCCAAGTTTGAGCATACACCTCGTGGGGATAATAGGACTGGTCATCTGCCTATGAATCCTCCTCCTCAAGAGCTATCGTAACCAACAAGATATCTGCTCAAAGAGTAGCATTGTACGCTTCGAAGACCTTGTTTTCACTCCAGATTTCTCCATCACCAATTCAAATGGCTGATGCATAGGAAGAGCAGTTGAATATACAAACATTGTCGACAAAAGCAATGAGAAATAAAAAGAAGGACGGCATGATATAATTCACATATATGAAGCTTGCCTAAACATCATGTCATTGCATAATTCACATACATAATACCTTGCAACAACATAACATTGCATAATTCACATATATAATGTCTTGCAACAAGATGGCATTGCATAATTCACATATATGATAATTAGACACTAAACAGGTGGCATTCACACAAAGCATGTCTAAACTAAGCAAATGACATAGCAATGCAAGATACCATACGCACGATATGAGCAACATAACCCTGCCAAGTTAGGGCATGCACCTCGGGGGGGGGGGGGATATGAATGGTAAACTGTCTCTTAAACCACCACTGACGAGCTACCGGTAACCAGCAAGACATGCGCTTCATTCGATAGCATTGTCTGCTCAAGACCTTGTTTCCACTCCAGATTTCTCCATGACCGTGCCGAATGGCTGATGCACAGGAAGAGTAATTCAATGTACTAAAATTGTTGACAAATTTAACACGTAATAAAAAAATGATGGCATGATATAATTCACATATAAGATGACTGGCTAACAAGGGTGACATTGCAAAATTCACATATATGATGCCTGGTTAGACAAGATGGCATTGCATGATTCACATATACGATAAAGAAAATAACACACGGCATTGACACAAAGCATGTCTAAACTAAGCAGATGACATCTTTAATGTATAAAGTAAGCAATGCAAGGCACCATATGCATGATATTACCAACATCAGCATGCCAAGTTAGAGCGAAGACCTCATGGGGTAAATAGGAGTGGTCTTCTCCTACGAATCCCCTCGAGCAGTTATCTTCCTCTTGATTACGATCAAGAAATGGGTGGAGGGGCTGCCTTTGCCCACCATGGAACGACGTCTGCATGAAATTTTATTGCCACACAAGGCTCATCTCTTTTGCTCTACATGATCAGTTCCATTGTGTACAATAACTGGCATGCATAGGAATAAAACATAGTGAGATTATGTAAGGAGTGCATGCACAAATCTAGAGCGATGGTAGCAAACTGTGGATAGACCCAAAACCTATGATAGCAGGTAGATAATAGCTTTAGTTAAAAAATACAGATAATCTCTCCTTTAATGTTTGTTTGCACCCAACATGAAACTCATAGTAGACACCGGAGATTAACCAGATAGTAGATGATAGTAATGCGATTGCTGCCCCAATATTTACCCCACAACCATTTAAAAACTCAAGATTCAGCATTAGTTTGGACCTGACTCGGAGTCTAATAGGTGAACACGACGATAATGTAGCATGTCGTCATATTAAGCGACGCATAATGTAAGCAGACACGGAAGAGTAAGACCTCTCTTGCGGACCCGTGTAGTCCTCAAGGTCATCTGCTCAGTTGATGATGGTAATGCAGTGTTGCCAAGCAAGGGGAAGAACATCTGAGGCGGCGAAAGACAGCCTAGAGAGCGGATCCATGTGGTGAACCCTTCCATCGTTGGAGCAAATGAAATGGGTGGAACACTGAGTCACAGGAGCAGGACAAACCACACAAGGTTTTCTTTGACACATCTCGTAATGAAGTATTTGAGTAAGGGCTTGTTTGAATTTGAGGATTCTAACAATGAAGGGATAGGAAATAGACAGGAATAGGATAGGAATGCACGTGCAAAACAGAGAATTTAAAAACACAGGATTTCTGCCAATCTGGGTGTTTGATTCACAATAATTGAAAGATCATAGGATGCAAAAAAGCATGGTGAGATTAAGTCAAACCACAAGAAAATGTACGGTTATAATGCTATTATGCTACTATCTCTTAGTCTTGTGCTTGATGAATAGGAATATGAAAAGGAGGAGAAGTGGAAATTAGAATTCCTACGGTTTTTCTTTCAAGGAGACACTAAAGGAATAAATCCTACAGTTTTCCTTTGCTCCATTCCTTTGCACCAAATTCATGAAAAGTAATACCATAGGAAACTTTCCATTTCTGATGTTTTTATTCACTTTTCCTTTCAAGCACTGGCGATTCTAGTAGGAAGGCTTGAGCAAGGAAAATCCTACACTAAAAAATGTTTTTGTGCTACTTCTATTACTTTGGACCCGTGCCCGCCATACTAGCTCAACTCCTAGGCCCATCGACAAATGCACAGCTCAAACGCGCAGAGATAAATAATGATGGTGTTCAAGAGAGTCCATCACAGATAGCTAAGTTGCCTGGTACCTCACTGCTTGTCATATAGTAGGATAAAATAATCGTACCGTTACTACGAGTGCTTAGTGGACAATATATATAACATGTAGAGTAAAAAAGAGATGCAACAAGTGTACAACCTCCTTGGTGAAGCCATGTCGATCTCAGCGTGATTGGGTTGGCCGGTGAGGATGCTCCTACCGACTTGGCTATCGAAGGAGGGAAGAAGATCTTAGGCGTCTAGAGATGGAGCACGCAGGTATCGCTCCGCCGTGATGGAGGGTTTCATCGTTGGAGCAGCTCCGTGAGTTGTATGACGCCGAGGTCAAGCAGGACAAGAGAGACAACGAACAACGTTAACTCCGAGTGGAATTCTAATAGCATCTCCAATACATGACGTAAAATACATCACCGCTCATCTCCGAACTTAACTATCGAAACTGAATTTAAGCTGTCAAACCGAACTTAATCGTCAAACTGAACTTAATCGTCAAACTGAAGTTTCTTTGTCAAAATCGAATTTTGCTTGTCAAACCGAATGCACTAACAAGGTGAGGCTACACGTCGCCGATCGACTTTTCATCTCCGGTGGGTCTATTTTGCAGCCGTTGGATACGAAATCAAGGGCATGCGGTTCATCTTCAACCTCCACCCCCCTGAGCCGCCAGCCACCACCGGCCAAACAGCAGCCCCCGCCGCCCCGCTCGCCCCGAAAACACTCCCCACCGCCGGTCTGCCTCCGCCCTGGCCAACCCTCTAGGCCCCCCCGTGCCGAGCTTTTTCTCCGGCGATCCCCACGCCACCGCCCCGCCACCGCCAGCGACCACTGCCCCCATCCTGAACCCTAAGATAGATAGTGGGGTTCCTCTCCGGCGAGCCCCCATCCCCGCTGCGGCTGGTTGGTCCTTCACCCCATGAGCCCCTCGAAAATCGATCGACCCAAATGTCGATTCGGTCGATCAAGTGTAGCTAAATCGAGCAAAGATCGTAAGCAAGAGCAGCAGCAGCAAGAGCAATAGCAAGAGCAGACCAGGCAGGGACCGAGACCAAGATCGAGAAGGAGCGCGAGCGAGAGCTAAAGCAGCGGCAGCTCATCGATAGGACGCCGCCGCCCGAGGGAGCGACGCCGTGGAGGAAGTGGCGGCGACGCCGTGTGGATGGAGCAGCGGCCGTCGGTTTCGGGACCGAGCGCCGGCAGCACCGTTAGATCGAATCAAGAAGAAAATGCGGTGATTAGTGTACAACCTCTTTGGTGGCGCCTATTAGGCCGCAGCTTCATCCGAGGAAATGGTGATGATGATCCTCTTCCGGTGGTGCAGGTGAAGACGGCGGTGTGGGAATGGATGTGGCACGAAAGACGAGGGGAACGTCGGGGCAGCTCCTTGGAGGTGGAGGACGGGGTGGCTGAACCGCCGGGACGATGAGATCGACGATGGATCCTCATCCGGTACGGTGGATGAGGGACGTAGAGGTGTTGCTGTGGACGACGTCGTCGAGGAAGAGGCTCTGGCTGGGTGGCGGACGGAGCAGGGTGTGGGGTTTCATCACGGGTTTTCGCGGCCTCGGTGTACGAATGGGTGGGCGGCTGGGATGGCAGTGGGGAACCATGGCTTAGAGACGTGCTTGTCCGAAATGTGGGGTAAGTTATGAAAGTACCCCCACCGATTTGAGGCGGTTCTTTCGGTTCAGGGGTACCACGGGCATTTCGCATGTCGGGATTTCACAGGAGTTGGGAGTTTTCACGCGTGTTGTAATTTTGGAATAACAAGGCGCGGGTTGAGATGGAGGGAGTTGTCGGAGCACAACGAGACAAAGATATATCTTAAATATTTCGAGCTAACAAGGCGAGGGTTGAAGAGGCGGGAGTTTCGTAGCACGATAGACAGAGATGCTAGCTTGAATTTTCTGCATAACAAGGCACGGCTTGAAATTTCAGAAGAACAAGCTTAACGTGTACACACAAAAAAAGACAATTTGCACCTCAACACGCACAACACACACACAAACACCATTTAGACTAGAGTAAGGTACACGTGCATTGCACGCATGAGATTTGGCAACCAAATTATGAATAAATACCACATTATAGCATGCAAGCTTTGAGTCATATATGCATGATGTAGATGTTTGTTCAATTCTTATAGTTCATTTCATTCAAAATCATCTAGTTTTTATAAGAAAGCTAATCTATTTTAAGATTCATGGAATTGTGCGTCGTAAGACATAAAGTAAAAACAAATAATGGAAAATCATGTAGAAAAAATTTGGGCAATTATGATAAGGAAGATTCTAGAACAAATAAGAAGTGCTTGTGTTTTGCTGTTTGTGCATTATGCTTAAGTTCAACCATGGAGTCTTCTAGATTATACATGTGGCGAAATCTGGTGGAATCTAGATGATATCCAACGGCCAAGAGTGCTCAAATTTGCCATCTTTGGACCATCGGATTCGCCTCATCCAACGAACATCTTTCAAAGTTAAAGTTACCCGCACAATATAAAAAAATTATATAATATAATATATATAGGGGTATAGATATAGATATGTGATGTAAAGCCGCCCATCATCTCCAATTAGAATAGTGTGTCCATGCACGGATGCGACGCGTGGCCTAATGATGTCTGCCATCGGTATCTCAAATTCAAATCAGTCTGACCTTGTTCAATGTGTATACATTACAACATGATCGTTTCCAAACCACACCGCGCAGATCTCCGTTATATTCATGCATGCATGGGTTTCAAACATCAGGATCTCGTATTCAAATATTTGAATTCAACTTTACATTGATTATGACCTCACCTATTCTTTTACACCCACACAGTGTACTTCTCTTTATAATTGTACCACTAACTTTCTCTCGTGCATGCATGCACACACACTACCAGTCGGCATTATCCATCGCACGCATGCAATCTTTTTCTTCAGGTTGGCTCCCATGAAGGCACACACCCACACACATCCCCCTCTCCATCATATCGGGCCTTCTTTATCTCTCACGCGTGCATGCGCAACGAGCGGTGTTCCTCTAAATATGTGTGTATATATCTAGGTCTTTCATAGTTTTCTACACAAACCGATCAATCGATATATCCAGTGACGTCTCACCCTCTTTCCCACGTCCACATTGATCAATCTATACCTCTCTATATAGGATTAACATATATAGCTAATACACTCACATTAATTATATATCCAACGTCCAACTCTCATCATCCATGCCTTCACTTCATCTCTCGAGCCCAGCGTGCACAATGGCGAGTGAAGAGGCGATGAAGGGCCCTGCCCCCTCCCCTAACATCACTATATATCAAGGCTAATATGAATATGATCATTAGACAATTGCTTTGCTAAAAATGGTTTAAGTTCATGAATTGACCCTCCTCGTAAAGGATTAGCAATGCTTGGCCCCTAGCTCATTTATTTTCATGGCTCCGCCAGCAATCCAATGCGTGTTCACCCTCTCTCTAAATATCTATCTCGCACTTGTGCATTCCTTCATAGTATCCGTCCACTCGGCCTCTCGCACCATCTTCTAGCCCCCCATCGGATTTTGCCACATGTACAATCTAGCAGACTCCATGGTTGAACTTAAGCATAATGCACAAACCTCAAAACAACAATGGTTCTCTTTTGTTCTAGAATCTTCCGTATCATAACTGCCCAAACTTTTTTTCTAGTTGAACTGCCATTATTTCTTTTTACATTATGCTTTACAATGCACAGATGAATCATGAAATAGATTAAGGGCTTCTTTGATTCAAAGGATTCTCAAAGGAATTTTGTAGGATTCTAATCATTAGGAATTTTTCCTATCTTGGTTGTTTGATTCGTAGGATTGTAAACCATAGGAAATTTTCCATATGAAACATCCCATCCACTCAAACCTCTTTCAAAGAATTCTGTGTTTTTTCCATGCACAATCAAACACTCGTACAATCCTGTAGGATTCAAGATGACATTCCACTATAATCCCATGTTTTTCCTATTCCCGCGTTCTTAGCTTTTTTATAAAAAACTAATTGATTTTGAACAAGATGAACTATAAGAATTAAACGAAGGGCTACATCAGGCATATATGACTCAGAGCTTACATGCTATAGTGTGGTATTTATTCATAATTTTGTTGCAAAATCTGATGCGTGCAATGCACGTGTACCTTAATAGTACTTCGAGTATGTGCAAAACACGTAAATTAGAAGACCAATGGCACGCTACACAGTGTCTCTCTTACAGTTCGTGAAGCCATGTGGCACATGTGGAGGCGTTGTCGCGACCTCCTTGCGTGGATTGATCACAGTGATGTGCTACCGGTTCCAGAAGAATGTACTCGTCCTCCCTGAGCCATACTGGCGGTACATGCATGAAGCGAAGATGTGCACGCACGCCACGCACGCGCTCATTCCCTCACACGCACACGCGGGTACACTGGCGGACGCAATTTTGTACCAAGATCCACCCCATGTGATAATTTGACGCGTGTGAAGTCGTTCACTTCATTGATGGTCAATTAATACAGCGCATGCAAATTGAGTGGACATGAGGGCGGAAGAAAGACATTATTACTCCACTGCGCGCATGCGAGTAGTTAAATCGTGGGTTGGTAGTAGTACTTCCATTTGTCTCCTTTGTATTTTGTGCCAATTTTTGACAGTAACATAATATTTACGCATTTGAGCAGTGTAGTACTTGAAATTTATGTTCCGCTAAACTCATCGAGAGCCGTTTGGACCTCGAAACCAAAACCATCAATTAATCTTTACCTTGTTCCCATCACATTCGAAAGCTTGCTCACACCTACTAGTATGTACCAAACCTGAACGTGTTCCCACTATGCAGGTATTAGTACTAGTGCTAGTACTTAGGTTATAAAAAGGGGAACTACCTAACCGAAAATTACTCTACCTTTCCTCCTCATAAGTGCTTCTTCTTCGTGCAGCCGTTGCCATGGCCGGTGAGCGAGCTCTGGGTCGAGAACTACTCCTAACAAGGGAGGCGGCAACCAAGGATGCGGAAAAAGAGAGGGCTCGCCGCCACGCAGAGACCTCGAAAGATCTCTCACAGGCGGCGATGGCTCCCGGGGCGCCCTAGCCACAAAGGCGAACATGCCTTGGCCGTGGCTGGAGTCGTTATCCCTCGACGGCATGCCCGATCAGCTCAATAAGCGAAGGAGTTCATCCAAGGCTTGATGGAGTTCTTTGAAGGAGAGCCTCAATGACATGCCCGCCGAGCTCAATCGGCAGGGGAGTTGACCGCCGGCTTGGTGATCTTCTTTGAAGAAGAGCATTGCCTCAGAGAAGAAGGCGACCGGAGAAATCCTGTGACTTGAGGAGGACAAGGCGAAGCTCTGCCACGAGATCGACCTGTTGAAGGAGAAGAACGCCGGCTGGAAGAAGCTGCATGAGAATAGTAGTTCCTCGATGAAGATGTTGTAGGCCCTCGTCATGGAACAAAAGGAGTTGGCGAAGCTCCGCATCTAGCACCCGGCTGCTGTCAAGGTACGTAATGCGGCCGTGGAACAGATGATGAAGGCTCGCGTCGAGAAATCCCGCATCATGGACAGAATGAAGAAGATGGCGGAGGAGACACGCAAGGAGATGGAGGTCGTGGAGGCGATGAAGAAGCAGTTACGACTCCGCAGCAAATTAGATCATTTTGGGTGATAATCTTCCTTCTTCTTTTGCTCCTGTGTTTCATCTTTTGCTTGGGTGTTTCGCCGCACGTGTCACGTTCTCTGCGAGGCATGAATAGAACAATGGTTTTTTTAGGGAATGAATAGAACAATGCTAACAATGAGATGACTAGCAAATTAGATCATTTTTATCGCCATATGGCCTTTGGGCTGCCATGTTTCATAATCCTCCATCGCGATTACTACTCAGTGGAAAACTTGAGTATACCGACGGTTCTTTGCTCCTCCTCGATGAGGTTAAACCGGCGCATTTATCTGAAAGCAGGGCAAATCACAAGGCCCCATCTTCCAGCAGTAATGAGCCATCAAATCACAAAGGCCCTCGCCTCTCGTGAAAGCAAACCAAGCTAGGCGCCCGCCCTCTAGCCTTTTAAAAAATGTATACTTTTGTACAACAGTAGTATCGTTGGATTGAGCCATGGAGCAAAACTAGAAATTAAAAAAAAGGTGGTACATATAGAGAGCGCTCGTCGCCAAATTATGCATATAGTACTATTAAAAAGGCTAGTCACAATAATGATGTCCAAAGACAACCCACCCTCAAATAAAACTAAGAGGGTGCTTGGATACGTTTTAGTCCCATGACTAAAAGTAGTGGGACTAAGACATGCTAGCCTCACCCATGCTTGGATCCAAATACTAAAAAGGCAAAAATCAAGTTAATGAGCATTTATTATCCTCCAAACCCTCCAATCCAGAACTCGCCTTTGTTAAAAGAAAGGAGATAAATGATTAGAGAGAGGACTAATCCACATTTTAGTAGGGGTACCCCTGACTAAAAAATTTTAGTCTCAAGACTAGTTTTAGCCCCTCTTTAGTCAGGGGTGCTTGGAACTTTAGCCTCTTAAAGAGACTATTTTTAGTCAGACTAAAATAAGTCCCTTCGATCCAAGCACCCTCTAAGCATCCTGGAATTCTTTGACAAAACTAAGCACCACGAAATTCTTTGACAACTAAACCATCGGCTATATGATGTTGGCCATATATATTGTACGTATATAATGTGAAGAAACGAGTGGTAGTACTATACCAACTAAAAGATGAAATGTAAGAAATACTAGTATGTATGCATCTTGAAGAGTTAAAATGTGAGAAGAAACAAAACATAGTTACTTTGGGGGCTCAAAGACAACACACCCCTCAAATTAAATTAAGCACACGTGAAATTAAACTTTGCAACTATTCCGGTGACACCTTTGCATTAGAACCACCATGAGCAACGACATCGCCACCTTACTCGGAGTCCTCTTCCACGTCCTCGACTTCGTCCTTGTCCTTCTTCCTCTTGGCGATACTTCTTTGCTTGAACACTTTTGCTTGGCTGTTGCTCTTCATCCAACCCTTGTAGATATTGAAGCAAAGGTAGCCATCCATTGTAGCGTAGTGGATGCGGTCTATATCTAGTACATTCCGCTGCCATGCATGACGATGAAAGCGTGTATGGAGGTTTCTCCGGTTCTGCGTCTGAAGGATGAACCATGGCTCTGCCGGTCAAAGATTGAAGGCTGACGAGAGGACACCAGCCGATTCTTCTAGAGGTCGAACGTGTTGCCTACGACGAGGCCTATCCGCAGGACATCTATGTCGTTACCAAAGTCTACAGTAACGAATTTGACTAGGTTGCTCTCGAGGAAGTCCTTAAAATCCTGGCACTCAACGTCGGCATGGCATATGTGGTAGACCAAGCATAAGTCATGCACGCAAACCTGGATCACGCCGGGCTTCTTCCTCTCTTCGTCCTTTAGATCCTTCTCTCGTCCCAGGACTGTGGTGTACTCAACATCTAGCCCAGCGACCCACTCATCATCTGAGTCTTTGAACATGAGTCTGAAGCAAGAAAGGCATCCTTTCACCGTCGCGGAAGAACGGGTGTAGATGACGTCAAACTCATCGCCGGTGATGGTTCTAACCTTGTACTCGCCGCCGATCGTGGAGATTTGGGACGCCATGGATTTGGGAGGAGGGTTAGGATTAGTGGAACTGCCGTAATGTGAATGGATGGCACGACTAGGAGCGAACCGCCATAGTATTGAAGGACGTGCGGGGACGAGTAGGAGCGAACTTCCAGCGTGCGAACAGCAGGGTAGTGGCTTTCCATTCTCCCATGATACGTGCTTCCGAGAGCCCTTGGATATGAGATCGAACGATTGCATGGCGTGATTCTAGACCTATGGGTGAATATCCTATCTTGGAGGGCTATTCTGCAAATTTTCAGCAACTTAGCATGCGACCGTTTGATCTCAGATCCAAGGCCATGAGTTCGTATCATGGTCGCGCCTACCACGGCCGTCGCGTCGCTTGCAGTCGCGCCCTTGGAGATTTAACACGGTCGTTAGGCTATCGATGTTGGCATGTCATACATAGTCATCACTTAGTCACTCATACTACAACAAGGTTGGCTATAAGGTTGGCTATAAGTGTATTTTTTTACTCTTCTCTATCTCTTTCTTCCTACTACCTCCGTCCCATAATATAAGAATGTTTTTGACACTAGTGTAGTGCCAAAAACGTTCTTATATTATGGGACACAGGAGTACTAGTATTTATTGCATTTGCCAAGGAGTGACCTCTTCCAATGAAATGGTGTTGCTAAGTTTGCTTCATTTAATTAGCTATAGACTCAACATTGACTTTTCACCTAGGTACACGCGCTTAGCACCGTTTCTTCCTTGGGTCACCAAACTAGCCTCTCTCTTCTTGATTAACTTGCCACATCAGACTTTATGCCTATGTGGCAAGCTTAAGCACCTGTAGGATCAAGTAAAAGTAAGTACAATAGTGCGCTTTACATGGCATTTTTGCACATGTGGAGGAAAGAGAGGCAAGGAAAAAGTGGAGAAGTGGGCTCTCATGCAAGAGCCAACCTCTACTACATGGTGGAGCATTGGGAGAGGCACACTGTATGGAGGTGGTCAGAATCGGGAGACTCACGTCGGTCGTTGCTTGCATGATTAAAATGATAATGGCAAGTCAAATCACGGGTCCCACCTGTCCAAAGATAAATGTTGTCAAATCACACAGCCCTACGTTTGCGATAGCCTACTCCCTCATCTTCTCGCGTCTCTGTCCGAATCGACTAGGCAGAGCCCGCCGCCTACCGCGCAGGAAAAGCCCCGCCCTCGACTTTTAAATAGTATACAGTATACTAATTTTGTATCCATGGATAGCGCCCGCGCCATGGAGCAAAGCGTCTAGAAAAATGGTGGTACACATGTACGGAGTATACAGCACGCCTGTCGCATTCGCGTTGCACCTCAGACGGTCGGTCGGTCTGGCACGCTGCTCTCCAAATGGAACGCGCGTCATATTGCGTTTGCACACACATGTGGGACGGCAATTGAGAACCGACCATAGGCACACTTCCTGGCCCCGCAAGTCGAGTGACTTAATAGAAGAGGGAGACGAGCGATAGTATTAGAGAAGTGTTGTACTACGTTGGTGCCTGGACGATACCTGCAAGACACGAAAGATCAGTTCGTCCATGCATGTGACCAGACTCCGGAACCACGCCTGGATTGGCTATCGACTACATATCGTGCAGGCTGTGTTGTACATGGTTGTAGTTGTGGTGTGAAATCTAAAAAAAGGTTTCTTGTCATCTCGCAAAATTAGGTGTCATGTGCTTCGCATCACTGCGAGGGTTAAACAACGACAACTGAGTTGGGCTAGTCATTGGCGGAACATGCACGAACAGTGACTACTCGGCTGCCATCTAGGTCAAGCCGGCTATGTTAATTAGGACATCTATCGACGAACCCCTTTTCTATGAGTTTATCTTTAATTTGAGCTTTGTTCCTCGTCTAGTTTGTCCCTCGGGATTCATGTTCTCTCCTTTGGGTAGTGAGGTTATGATTTCTTGTCATGTGGCATTTTTTCGTGTTATATGTTATAATTTGGCGCTTCAGATCAAAATGACAACAACTGCGCCTCCGGGGCACATGAATGAAGACTTCTCGACAGTCATTGACGAGGTCAAGCCAGCTCTGGTAGACAAAAGAAAACTAGTTCTACTCCACTACATAGGCAAGAGCCTCCGCGCTTGCTTGCAAGTGTTGCTCTCTTCACACTGTCTCGGCCTCTCCAGATCTAAACACGACAGCGGTGGCCACTCTCTCTCTCTCTCTCTCTCTCTCTCTCTCTCTCTCTCTCTCTCTCTCTCTCTCTGCTCACCGCTGGTCACAGATCCAGTCGGATCCTCTCCGCCGGGGAAGGTGAGAAGGTGCAACGTTCACGCTTGTCGTCATGGCGGCAGCTCTTACCCACTGCTGGGCGCGTCCCGATCAGCCTGCCTTTCCGTTCTCTCCCAAGCACCATTGGCAAGGGAGGGCCTCTGACCCCTTCTTCCTCGCTACCGTAGTGTGGGTAGATCCGGCCTCCCGCCGCCCACCTAGCGACATCCCGGCGACCATCAGGTATAACTTCCTTCGAAACCGGCCTTCCTCTAGTTCCCGAGCTCCTGACGTCGCTGCATTTGTATCTTTTACTATTTCTCAGGCCCCCTCGTAGATAGGATCGATCGGCTGTTCGAAAACCACCTAATTTTTTTACGTTTAAGAGGTAAAACTAGTTCATGCACTTGAATCTACTACTACTTGGTTCAAACAAGGAAGAAAGGGGGTGGAGGGTGGGGGAGGATTTGTTACCTGAATCTAGGACTTGGTTGAAAGAGGAAATAATGGGGGCGAAAAGTAGCAGAGAGACTGGCTATCCAAGCTGGTCTCTAGGTCTAATAGGGAAATAAAGGAAAGCAGCAGTACAAACTCAATATAAACCCGATCTATTGGTTGAAAAAGGAAAGAAAGTGGGGCTGGGGACAAGTCAATGAGTAAGTCCAGCACTAGACTTGCTAGCCTCACACAGTATAAGGTGGCCATCTAGAACAAAAATGGGACCAACCGGATATCACATTACGATGTTTGTTGCCCGAGCCACTCTTATGTAATGCCACTTTGGTAAAATGTAGCGATCGCCTTTGTTAAAAAGTAAGGACACGTTAAACCAATGTTGTTTTCAATGTAATGCCTCGATAATATGAATCAATTGAACATCTATAAATGTACTGCTAAAATTTCACATTAATATAAGTTGGTTCTTTTAGATAGAAATGCAACTTTCTGGTCCGCCTACTCTCCGTGCCCAAAGTAATGTCGTATTTAACGGTTGTCATAGTTAATCCTAATGCCCACACTAATATCTAGCAATGCTAGTGCTTTAGAAATTGCTACTGTCCTTGTAGCATTGCCATTGAGATAAGGAACATGCTTCTTTTCATTTGATGCATGTTTCATCACTTGTTAGTCACCCTCCTTTTCACTTTTTTTGTGCAAACAGAGATATACATTTCATGCTCGAGCTTAGTTGAACTGCACAAATGATATCCAAATTATAGTTGAGCATTGCAGGAGCTTCACAACCAACCTTGATGTTGCTCAATTTTATTGCAACTAATGAAGAAGAAGCTCTGTGGGTTTCGTTTTCTGATGGAAATGGAACCGGGGCTGGAGCCCTTTTCTTAAAAAAAATTGAACAAGAAGCTGCTAGCTCACGGGACATTGCTTCATTTTAGGGGAACTGCACCAAAAGGTCCCATGAATTGAATTATCCATGTTGGTGACTGAAAGAGCCAGCTTGACATCGATCTAAGCACCCCGACCTCCATCCTTGCGATGCATGGTACACCTCGTTTGCCACACCTTTCGACCCTAGTGTCCTTGATAAAATGAAGTAATAATATAGTTAAAATAGATGAGTGTCATCTCTATCATTTCATTTCCAATGTAGATAAAGAAAGTGCTTCTCTTTGTTAATGTATGTTTCATCAACTAGTCCCATTGTTAATGTTTAAGCGTTTCTGCAAACTGGGGTGCTTAATTTTAGTTGATATGTACAAAAATAGAGATTTGAATGTCTCAAGGCGCCTCCTTGTACTACCGTTGTACACTGATGTTCATCACTGGCAGAAGGTGTATCTGGGAGACTTGGGACGATGTCCAGTATGAGCCGTACCATATGAGGCGTCGCAGGGCCCATCTCGCCCTCGCAGCATGGCATACTATGATAGTATCACAATATTTTCTTCTATTTATTTTGTGTGTTTCATCAACTAGTGCCACTATAATGTAATCAAGCTTTATCATTATCTGTGCAAATAGGGTTATTCAGCTGCATTTTGGTGGAACTGCACAAATGTACGTATGGAACCGGCATATATGCAGAGTGCGAGGTGTGCCAAGTAAAAATTACCGACACCAACCATCTTTGCATGCACGCATTGGCATCCACCACCACCGATGGGATGTGTGGCGCTCTCGTGAATGACCTTCGACCTTCGACCTTCGACCTGTCGCCCACCACCTCCGCTTTGTTGCCGCCTCGGTAATCTGTCTGCTCCACCGCCCGGAGGAGATACTCGATGAACTCGGAGGATGCGGGCGTGATCGCCGCCGAGGAGTACACGTACATCGCCGCCGTCTCGCTCTTCGCATACATTGCCACATGGCTGCACTGTCCTCGAAATCTCCCACTCATGTCAAACCAACTAAGGATCTCCTTCAACACGGCTAACTTTGCACAGTCGCCGCCGATGATCTGCTGATTCGCTCTGCATTCTCTCCATAGATGTCCTACGAGGTGGTCGGTGCTAGCTTTGGAAGATGGGAGGAGAGGCGATGGTCTTGCAATAGAGAAGAGGAGAGATGAGATGGTGGTTTTGGAATGGAGGCGATGGAGAGGAGAGGAGGTGGTTTTGCAATGGAGAAGATCGAGGAAGAGGAGAGGCGAGGCGGTGGTTTTGGAATGGAGATGATGGAGAGGAGAGGAGGGGTTTTGCAATGGAGAAGATCGAGAAGAGGGAGAGGCGAGACGGTGGTTTTGGAATGGAGATGATGGAGAGGAGAGGAGGTGGTTTTGCAATGGAGAAGAGTGAGAGGAGCGTGCGACGGCAATTTAGGATTGGACGAGAGGGCCGGCGCGCTGTGACTGGTTCAAAATCAAAATCAATTTACCCTTCAATTAAGAAAGCGACCCCACATTAACTAGTCTCCCTTTTATTACGGGTCATAATTGACCATGATTTTATAAAGGTCATTCTAATTTTCTATATAAGAATAGGAGCATGAGTCCAACTTATGTTTCCTTCTAACTATATTATATATATTTAAATTATTTTATATGTTATTATATATTATATATTATTTTTATTGTCATCATATATTTAACACATACTTACATATGTAAGAAAACAATATCCCACATCTTATTAACTTGTAAAAATAATTTCTTAACAAATAAAATCCTAGATTGTTTTGGCACGAAAATCCTAGTGATTGTGTACAAAAGCTTGGTAAGATTTAAGGACGAATGTAATAATATCACTTATTATTTAAATATATTTATAACAAAATGCTCAGCCCTTTTTATTTTTGATAACATTGCTGGCCCAACCCAACATTATAATTAGAATCAGCCCAACAAAATCGTGTGTTTCGAGAAAGTGTAAATGGCCTGTAATTTTTTAGGAAATAAAATAAATGGGCCGCATGGACGCTACATTATTTTTTCACCCAGCCCAGCTAATGGCTGTAATTCAAAAAAATAGATCAAAGTATTTGTAAATTCTACCGGCAAAAAAAAAGATCAGAATTACGAAAAAATGGGTTGAATACGTGCCACATTTTTGGAGGCTGAAATGTGGGCCAATAGGTCGAAGCCAACGCAAGTCATTGTCAATTTAGTCAACAAATGATTCTGACATGTCAGCCGTTGGATTTACATCCAACGACTAACATCCATCTTCAATCTCTCGTTTTCTTCCTCCAGCGCTGCCGAGACCACCTCCCGCCTCCTGCTGCTAGCAGCTCTGCTTAGCACGCTTCGCTATGAAGCACTAGTCATCATTGGCCAGGCCATCCCTCCACCCCTCCACACCTCCTGTTCTTATCCACCGACTGCCGACCCACACCGCACTAGAACCAGTTAACCCTCGTACACCTCTCCGTCTGCGACTCTACTCCCGCGTCTTCCTATCTCCGGCTCATTTCTGTCTGGGGCCTCGCCGTTGTCCACCACCTTGGATGCGCTGGGCGCGGCGTGGTCAACGTGGTTAAGGAAAGACACCATCGGAAGTAGACTGTGTGTGGAGAGGCTGACAGCTGGGTCCACGGCCGCACACAAGGAAATTCCTCCTTATTACGCGCAAAATAATGATTCCTCCACCTGACATCTGGGACCCACCGGGAGGGCCTCTGTATTTCGTGAAAATAACGTGCCCCCCGCTGACATGTCGGACCCACCAGCTATCTTTGCACGCAAGGAAGTGCCTCCTTATTGCGCACAAAAAAATGAATACTCCCCCTGCCAGCTGGAACCCAGCATAGTGGGAAGCTAACTTGTGGGCCTACCAAGTTGACAGAGACGGAGGGCTTTGTCAACTTAGTCAATATGGACGATTCTAGCTCCTGTTACCGTATGATGTTCATCCAACGGCCGTAGTGCTTCTTCAACCTCTGGTCTTCTTGCTCCAGCCGCCCAAACCAGCGCCGGTCGTGCCGCGTGCTCCTGCCTCCGTGGCGGCTGTGATCTTTGTGGAGGCCTCACCGCCCCTACTACTCCCACCGCTGGCGTGCCATCCCTCTACTCACCCACACCCTGTTATTCTGTGACAGAGACCTCACACCGTAGTCGAACCAGTGAACCCTCGTACTCCTCTTCGCATGGGCATCCACTACTGCGTCTTCCCCGGCTCCGACTTGTCCCCTTCCTAGTCTTCGCCGTCGTCCACAGCCATGGTGCTCTCGGCACGGCGTGGTCAATGTGGTCAAGGAACGACTTCCATCGGACGTGGACTGTACTTGGAGAGGCTGACAGCTGGGTCCACGGCCGCAGCAAGGAAGTGCCTCCTTATTACGCGCAAGATAATGATTCCTCCACTGACAGCGGGGACCCTTTGGACAGGCCACCGTATTCGCGAAAAAAAGTTTCCCCACATTGCTGGGACCCACCACTACATCTTCACACGCAAGGAAGTGCGTCCGGGCAAAAAAACATGATTCACACCACATTGCTGGGACCCACCGGCTACATCTTATACGCAAGGATGCGTCGGGCAAAAAAACCGATTCGCCCCCTGACTGATGGGACCCACCAGCTACATCTTCGCACGCAAGGAAGTGCCTGACAGTCGGGACCCACCTGGTCGAAGCGTACGTAGCGTTGTCATTCTAGTCGTGAACGTGTACGTACATATATACTGGTGGATTTAGAGGCACGCATGTGTCGTAGTAGAGGCGCGTACGTGTCGTAGTAGAGGCGCGCATGTAGCATGTACACGTACGTACAACGGCCAGGGTGCAAGAAAGAAACTACGGCCACGTATGTGTACATACGGGCGAGGTCTCAAACGCCTACTCGCGCATACATACGGCCAGGGCTCGTGTACATGGCTGGGTCGAAACGGAGAAACAGCGTCGTCGTCATGTTCATGGGGAGGCAACGGAATGCGTCGTGTTCATGGGGAGGCAACAGAATGCGTCATGTTCATCGGGAGGCAACGGAATGCGTCGTGTTCATCGGGAGGCAGCAGGCAGCGTGGGAGCCAACCGGGCTGGGTCGGAGCGAGAATGCGTGGTCGTGTTCATCGGGAGGGCTTGGGCCGGAAGGCGATGGAAGCGAGGCACAGTGTACCGCAAAAGCGGAGAAACAAACCTCCTACATTCGAACGGGTCCTGTTGATCGGGAGGGTGTGGCGTCTGCCAAAAGCGGAGAAGCGGACCTCCCTACGGTAAACGGGGTCCTGTTGATCGGGAGGGTGTGGCGTCTGCCAAAAGCGGAGAAGCGGACCTCGTACGGTCGAAACAGGGGTCCTGTTGATCGGGAGGGGTGTGGCGTACCGCAAAACGGACGAAACGGACCTCCTATGGTCGAAACGGGGGTCCTGTTGATCGGGAGGGGTGTGGCGTACCATAAAACGGACGAAACGGACCTCCTACGGTCGAAACGGGGGTACTGTTCATCGAGAGGGGTGTGGTGTACCGCAAAACCGGACTCCACGAGATACTATTCCATCTCCACCGTCGACCTCCTCCAGCCTCCACGGGCTACCGTCGACCTACTCCAGCCTCCACGGGCTCCTGTTCATCCAGCCTCCACCGCGCGCTACTCCACCTGCTACTGTTCAACCACCCCTCCACAGGCACCCTCCACCATCTACTGTTCATCCAGCCCTCCACACCATGGGGTCCTATTGAACCACCCCTCCACGGGCACCCCTCCACTGTCTACTGTTCATCCAGCCCTCCACACCACGGGGTCCTGTTCATCCAGAGGCAACGCCACCGGTCACTGTTCATCCAACCCCCCTCCCCCCCGCAACGCTCACTGTTCATCCAATCGGTGGCTTGATTAGCGGCAGTAGTGAAGGAATCACTCGATCGGGTTGATTAACAGCCATCGATCGATCACTCGAGTTCGAGAACGTGTAACTGCGGTGCAATCGCCGAGTTCGATTAGAGCCCAACGCCTCGCTCGAGTTCGATTAGAGCCAACGCCTACGCTTTGCAGCAGCGTCGTGTATGAGAGAAACACGCATCGCTCGGCCCCCGACCTCCCACCATAACCGGGAACTCCCCGATATTTTCCTCCCCCTAGCTTCTACCACGGTTTTTTCCGTCATGGACGGCCCAAAGAATGTCATGCAGCTGCGTCTCCGGCCCGCCCAGGACGAAAAGCCCATTTTCTATCATGATTTTTTTTCATAGAAGTAGGAGCCCACCACATCTATGATGATACCGGGTTTTTTCACAATTATCGTCATAGAAGTGTCATATGTATGACAGAAAAAATTCATTCGGCCCAAAATGACACGGATGTGTCTTTTTTTAGTGTAACTTACCTCACATTTCAAACAAGCGCGTCCCTAAGACATGGTTCCCAAATCCCATCCCATCCGCCCACCCATTCGTACACCGAGGTGGCGAAAACCCGCGAAGTCTCACACCCTCCTCCGTCCGCCACCCAGCCGGAGCCTCTTCCCCGACGACATCGTCCACAGAAACACCTTGACATCCCTCATCCACCGCACCAGATGAGGATTCGTCGTCGATCTCATTGTCCTGCCGGGTCAGCCATCCCGTCCTCCACTTCCAAGGAGCTGCCCCGACGTTGCCCTCGTCTTTCGCGCCACCACCATTCCCACACCGTCGTCTTCACCTACAAAACTAGAAGAGCATCATCGTCACTATTTCCTCGGATGAAGCTGAGGCCTAATCGGCGCCACCAAAGAGGTTTTACACTAATCATCGCATTTTCTTCTTGATACGATCTCACGGTGCTGCCAGCGCTCGATCCTGGCCGGCATGGCGCGGCTCCATTTATGGCGGCGTCGCCGGCCACTTCCTCCATGACTTTGTTCCCACAGCGGCGATGTTCACATCAGTAGGAGCTGCTACTGCTTTTGCTCTTTCTCGTGCTGATGCTCTGCTCTTGCTCTTGGTCCCCTGCCTGGTCGCTCTTGCTCTTGCTCTTGCTCTTGCTCGTGCTGCTGCTCTAGCTCTTGCTCTTGCTTGCACTACTGCTCTACTCTTGCGTGTGTTCTTCTTTGCTGGCAGATCCTGCTCTCCCTCGAGCCCCTCATGGCTGCTACCGAGATCTTTGCTACATGCCAGCTACCGGCTCTCTGCACAGCTTCTTTGCTCTGCTTTTACGCTACTAGTGCGTTCCATTTTGATAGTAAAATTCAGTTTCGACAGCAAAGTTCAGATTTGACGGTTAAATTCAGTTTCGATAGTTAAATTCAGTTTTGACAGTTAAGTTCAGAGATGAGCAGCTAATGTATTTTACATCTAGCACTTTGTGGTTATGTATTTTACGTCATCTATTGGAGATGTTATTAGAATTCCACTCGAGTTAACGTTGTCTCTCTTGTCTGCTTGACCTCACCGTCGTACAACTCATCGGAGCTGCTCCTTGATGAAACCCTCCATCACGATTGGAGCGGTACCACAAACTCCATCTCCAGGGCGCCTAAGATCTTCTTCCCCTCCTCCGGCAACCAAATCGTTGAACATCCTCACCGATCAACCCAATCATGCTGAGATTGACATGGCTTCTCCAAAGAGGTTGTTCACTTGTTGCATCTCTTTTTTACTCTACATGTTATATATATTGTCCACTGAGCACACGTAGTTACGTTAAATACCATTAGTTTCTCCTACTATGTGACAAACAGTGAGGTACCAGGCAACTTAGCTATCTGTGATGGACTCTCTTGAACGCCATCATTATTTATCTCTACTCGTTTGAGCTGTGCATTTGTAGATGGGCCTGGGAGTTGATCTAGTAGGGTAGTTGCCTGGGTCCAAAGTATTAGAAGTAGCACAAAAACACTTTTTGAGTGTAGGCTTTTCCCTGCTCAAGCCTGCCTACTAGAATCGCCAGTGCTTGAAAGGAAAAGTGAAAGAAAAACATAGGAATTGGAAAGTTTCCTATGGTACTACTATTCATGCATTTGGTTCAAAGATATGGAGCAAAGGAAAACTGTAGGATTTGTTCCTTTAGTGTCTCCTTGAAAGACAAACTGTAGGAATTTTAATATCCACTTGTCCTCCTTTTCAAATTCCTATTCATGAAGCATAAGACTAAGAGATAGTAGCATAACAAAGATTATAACCATACATTTTCTTGTGGTTTGACTTAATCTCACCATGCTTCTTTGCATCTTGTGACCTTCCAATTCTTGTGAACCAAACTCCCAGATTGGCAGAAATCCTGTGTTTTAAAATTATCTATTTTGCACGTGCATACATATCCTATTCCTGTGTATCTCCTATCCCTGCATTGTTAGAATCCTCAAATTTAAACAAGCCCTTACACAATTACTTCTGTTACAGATATGTGTCAAAGAAAACCATGTGTGCTTTGTCCCGCTCCTGCAACGTTGTGTTCCACCCCAGTTCAGCTGCTCCAATGATGGAAGGGTTCAGCACAGCAGGGATTCACCCTCCAGACTATCTTTCGCTGCCTCATTTCTTCTTCCCCACCACCGGCAGCCACGACAACTGCATTACCATGATCAATCGGCGAGATGACCTTGAGGACTACACGGGTCCGCAAGAGAGGTCACACTCTTTCATGTCTGCTTACGTTATGCATCGCTTAATATCATGACGTGCTACTTTATCGTCTTGTTCACCTGTTAGACTTCGAGTCAGGTCCAAACTAATGCTCTAACTTGATTTTTTAAATGGTTGTGGGGTACATATTGGGTCAACAATCAATACTATATGTCTACTATCTGGTTAATCTGGGTGTCTACTATGAGTTTCATGTTGGGTGGAAACAAACATTAAAGGAACCATTATCTGTATTTTTTAACTAAAGCTATTATGTGCCTACTATCATTGGTTTCGGGTCTACCCACAGTTTGCTACCATCACTCTGGATTTGTGCATGCACTCTTACATAATCTCACTATGTTTTATTCCTATGCATGTCAGTTATTGTACACAATGGAACTGAACATGTAGGGCAAAAGAGACGCGCCTTGCGTGGCAATAAAATTTCATGCAGACGTCGCTCCATGGTGGGCGCAAAGGAAGCCCCCCTCCACCCATGTCGTATTGTAATCAAGAGGAAAATAACTATTCTGAGGGGGATTCAGAAGGAGAAGACCACTCCTATTTAACCCCCGAGGTCTTCGCTCTAACTAGGCATGCTGATGTTGGTAATTTCATGCATATGGTGCCTTGCATTGCTTACTTTATACATGAAATATGTCATGTGCTTAGTTTAGACATGCTTTGTGTGAATGCAATCTGTTTATTTACTTCATCGTATATGTGAATCATGTAATGCCATCTTGTTTAGCCAGGCATCATATATGTGAATTTTGCAATGCCACCCTGGTTAGCCAGTCATCTTATATGTGAATTATATCATGCCATCATTTTTTTAAGTATTAAATTTGTCAACAATTTTAGTACATTCAATTACTCTTCCTGTGCATCAGCCATTCGACACGGTCAGGGGAAAATATGGAGTGGAAACAAGTTCTTCAGAGTAGACAATGCTATCGTGAAGCGCATGTCTTCTTTGATTCTGGATAGCTCCTCAGACGAGGATCCAGAGATAGATGACCAGTCCTATTCCCCCCTGCCCGAGGTGCATGCTCTAAATTGGCGGGGTTATATTGCTCATATCGTGCATATGGTGTCTTGCATTGGCATGTCATTTTCTTTAGACATGCTTTGTGTGAATGCCACCTATTTAGTGTCTAATTACCATGTATGTGAATTTTGCAATGACATCTTGTTGCAAGACATTATATATGTGAATTATGCAATGCTATCTTGTTACAAGGCATTATGTATGTGAATTATGCAATGCCATGTTGTTTAGCGAAATGTCATATATGGGAATTATATCATGCCGTCTTTTTTTTGTATTACTCATTGCATTTGTCAACAATGTTTGTATATTCAACTGCTCTTCCTATGCATCAGCCATTTGAATTGGTGATGGAGAAATCTGGAGTGAAAACAAGGTCTTGAGCGGAACAATGCTACTGTTGAAGCAGATATCTTCTTTGATTCTGAGATAGCTCCTCAGAGGAGGATTCAGAGGCAGATGAACAATCCTATTATCCCCCTGAGGTGTATGCTCAAACTTGGCAGGGTTATATTACTCATATCATGCATATGTTGTCTTGCAATGCTTAGGTTTTACATCATATACACAATATTGAATGCCATCTCCTTAGTTGACACATCATATATGTGATTGCCCTCTGCTCACTTGCTTAGTATATAAATCATATATTTGAATTATGTCATGCCATGATGTTTACATAGACAGCTTGTATCTTAATTATGGCATGCCAACCCATTTTCTAAAGACATAATATAGTTATATAATCTCATCCTGTTTACATAGTCATCATATTTTGAAGTATGTCATTCTATCCTGTTTAGTTAGCCATCATACATGTGAAATTGTGTCATTCTATCCTGTTTAATTAGCCATCATATATGTGAAACTATGTCATGCTATTATGTTTGGTTAGACAACATAAATGTGAATGATTTCATGCCCTGTTTTATTCCCTACTATCCATTGCACTTGTCTATCTTACAATGTCTGTACATTCAATTACTTTTCTTGTTTATCAGCCATTTGAATTGGAGGGGTGATGGCAGTATCTGTGGGACTAAAAACATGGTCTTTAGAAAAGATTGTGCTACCTATCGATGTAGATAGAACCATGGTTGTACTTGCCCAAGAACCAGCCCCACCAAACATAACCCAGACTCACGTAGATTGTACCCCTACCTAGTTGGACAGAGAATGAGCTACACCCCTTCTAACCCCGTCCGCAGCAGATAGTAACCCAGTTCCAGTTGACACAGCACCGTCTCCATGTGATATCCTGGCTTATTAGGGATGATAGACTACTCATATCAATAAGGAATTCCTTCTTTTACGGGAGCCCATTCGGACAGAATTCCAAAGTTAAGCATGCTCAGCTTGGAGTAGTTTCAAGATGGGTGACCGACCGGGAAGTTGCTCCCGGGTGCGCACGAGTGAGGACAAAGTGCGCACAAAAGACTAGTATTGATATGTGGGGCCAGTCTCGATCCCACCAGGAGTAACGACCACCGGTGGGTGTGTCTGGGGCGTTACAAGTTGTGTGGGCCAGTCTAGAGCACCCAAACACGAGCAGTTAGTAAGGCAACTGCAGTGCCCAAAGCACGTGGACCACCACTCTGAACCCTAAGTAAACGCTTAAAGCAGAAGAAGAATTGTTCTCAGGTCAGGTTCCGTAGCTATGGTTCATACTACTTTGCTCTTGCATCACTATATTTACTCATACCAACTAATTTCAAATTTGAAGGATGCAAGTGAACCTCCAATGGTGCAACAGGTATGTTTTAAACCTAATTCTTTAATGTATTTGTTCTTGTAACTTGCTCTATGTTGATTTCAGTTTCAATTGAATAAATAGTTATGTTCTCATGCCATGCACATTACAAGTGTTGTTATTGTTGTGTAGTTTCCCACACTTATATTCTTTCTATGCTGCTTTGTCTTAAATAGATATGATTTGAAATGTCTCTATCTTGATTTGGCAACATAAACTAGAATGATATAAACCATACAGTGACCATACTACATAGATATATGTTTGTTTCATGTTGTTATCATGTCCACCTTACTACTGAACTGGTTTGCCAAAATGAGTTTTCATATACAACATGATAAACATGTGATGTGTCTGTTTGTTTCTCTTTTAGAATGCGGATAACATATTGGAGAAGAGTACCCCGTTATGCAATGGTAAAGGAAGTAATGCAGATAAGGTTCAAGATAGTGAGACATCCCTGTTGGTCTCCAAGAAAGCTGATAAAAACTATATTGAAGACACTGAGACAACCCCAAAGTCCTGTCTTGACATAGTGTTCGAGTTACTAGCCACTACTTCTGGCTCCAGCTCTTCAAACTCGCTGCCTGAATCAATTCGGCTTCTTGAGTCTCAAATTCAAGTTGAAAGACATCGATCGGATGTTATGCGACGGGGCCTTAGAAGAAATTTGAGGAAGTCCCTGCAGAATTCAGATGCATACTTCCTGGTGCAACAACAAGCGCTGGAGGATTTAAGCGCTAAACAAGAGAAAGTTCATAAGCTTGCTAAGCATCTTGCCAGCATTATGGGTATCCAGGATATTGTTTCTTGAGCTCTTCTTAAGTTGTTTCAGTTCTGGACTTGTTTTGCGGAGGCGTTTATTTGCGCTGGTTGCCAACTTTGACAACCAGTGTATGTGATATGCTGCTTTGTTCCCTATATTTGCACTAGTGGTGAACTTTGATGCCCAGTGGATGTAATATGTGTAATAGTCGTGATAGCCTAGCATAAGTTGCTTGCTTATTTATTTCCTTGTTGTCTTGTTTATTTGTTTGCTTGTAGTTAGTGCAGTTCTTTTTCCGCGGTTTGCTAGTGGCCGCAATAACCTATTTTTTAAAACTAGGCCACAATAACCACGGGCTACATATTTACTCTAGTGACCCTGGGCCTCCTACGGGCCGTAGAAACAATGGGCCTTCTAAGGGTCATAGAAACAATCACTGCTGGAATCAGGAACTTTGCCGTCCGGCACGGCGGACGGCAACATGTCCGGTCGAATGAGCTACGGCAAAGGCATCTTTGTCGTCTGCTGACGGGCGGCAGAGATGAAATGGTCTTTCTTAGTCCTGGCCCGGCGACCAAGAACACGGGCGGCGGGCGTGTCGGTGTGGGCCGTTAGTGGGTTAACAGCGTGCTTTGCCGTCCGCCGGCGGATGGCAAAAACCTTTGCATATTTGCCGTCAGCTCGTGGATGGCAAAGACCTTTGCATATTTTCCATCTGCAGGCGGACGGCATAGCTGTCCATGTGGCGACCGGGCTGGCCTATTTAATTTCTTTGGCGTCATTGGCTAACAACAAAGATGCAATTGTCTTTCTCATGTGCCCGTGACGGCAAAGCAGCCATCTGAGACGAGGCCGGTGCCCGGGTTGCACGGTAGCTGCCACGTGGCATATTTGCCGTCTATTTGGTGATGGCAAAGCTCTTTGCCATCTGCCAGCAGACGGCAAAGAGCCTGTATAGCCCTTGTTTTTTCTGATTTTTCTTTAATTCTGCAATTTCACAGATATATATAATACATATGAAAATACTTTCGACAAGCATACCAACTCATATCCCTGCCATATGGATATGATCATCGAACACATATACATAGCAAATCAAAAGTCTGTATGCAACATATATAGCTAGCCAACATATCCAACAACAAGCATACAATGGTTTCATCCATACATACATATATAGGTAGCAAGTTTCAGATTGTTCATCCTACAAAATCAAAACAAGAAGTAAGCATAAAGAGAAGAGTAGACTCCATCAACACAAGCTTCCTCATCTAAAGCAAATATGCAAATTGGGAAAGAAGAAAGTTAGAAGAAGAAGAACAAGAAGAAGACTAGTTAGAAGAAGAAGAAGAAAAAGAAGAAGAAGAAGAAGAAGAATATTTTTTCTTCTCTTTCTTTTTCTCCCGTCCTCTTCTTTATCTTCTTCTTCTTATAACTAAGGTAGGTAAAAATGCCATTTTATTGCTAAGCTAGGTAAAAATGCCAAGTGTAGGTCATTTTAGAGCTAAGCTAGGTAAATAGGTCATTTTGGAGCTTAGTAAGGTTATTATGTCATTTTCAAGGAAAATAAGCTAAGTCTATATCATTTTGGGGTAACAAAGATTATCATGCCATTTTTTACCTACGTATGCTAAGTATGTCATAAATGAACTGAAGAGGCTAAGTATAGCTCATTTTTATCGAACTTAGGTAATTATGCCATTTAGGAGGAAAATAAGCTAAGTATCCATTTGTAAAGCAAAACACTAGAGAAAACATACCCTCATCACAACAAATGTGATGAAGATCGCAACTAAGGTAACAATTGATCCAATGGCATAATGATACCAAGCCTCAGTATCAATGGCATATTTTCTAATCTTCTTAAGCTTCAGGTGCATTGCATCTATCTTCAAGCACATTTCATTCATCTTCATCTTGTGATCATCGACGACATCAGCAACATACAACTCCAATGTCATCTTCTCTTCTTCAATTCTTTTAATTTTTTCTTTCAAATACTTCTTTTATTTTTCAACCAAATTGAACTTCTCCACAATAGGGTCAATTTCAAATTCCGGTTCACAAACATCCTAGATTAAATGATCTCTATGTCAACTTGATGGCCATAATTGTCATAAATGCAAAATGCAACAAATAGTAATGAAAGAGAATTTACCACATCTGAATCATAAAGCGGGCGAGGGCCGACGGGGACGCACATCAAGACCATGGCATGTATAAGAAACAATCATACAAAGTAAGGACATTATACATACCAAGTATATAAATCATACAATCATACAAGTAACTATGTCAATCAAGTACAACATAAAAAAATTGAATACCTAATATTAATTCGGATCGTCGGGTTCAATAAATGCTCTGGGGTCAATAAATGCATCATCATCATCACTATCGGTAATGACGTGCTCGTCATCATCATTAATAAATGCATCATCATCATGTGGAAGGCCACCTTTACGTAATCGGTCAAGCATTTACAGGTCATCTCCAATAGTAACCTCTTCTAGTTCAGGCTCTTCTTATTCCGGCTTAGGGGTGAAGTCGGGTTCATTGTTGCTGTCTACTACAATGTTCTGGGGTGAAGTAGAGCGGTTCTTGAAACATTTTTTGGAAAGACGTGTTTCTTGGAAGAATTCTCCTTCATATGTATGCAGGTTAATGTGAGGTTCATAATCCTCTTCATTGGGGGAGGTGGTCTAACACGTGGCGGCACTTCATAAACGACATCCCAACCATTGAGATTTGGATCACTTTGACAGGCCCACGGTAGATAGAAAACTTGGGTTGCCTGTTGAGCCATAATATAGACATCGAGAACATCCAAATGGGTGCTTTGTTTGATTACCAGTAGGCCTAAGTGTTCATGAGTGCTTCTAGTCTCCTTCGGCTGGAACAAATAACATTTGAAGACTACGACGTTTGGTGGGTTTGCACCATAGAATTGAAGTTCATAAATTGCTTCAACTATTCCATAATACTCGGTACCTCCTTCGCCGATAGCAGAGACACAACAATTTTTAGACTTTCGGTCGGCCATAGATAGCTCTTTGCCATAGGTACGAAAGCGATACCCGTTGATGTCGTATTTGTCAAATCAACGGATTTTAAAGTCAAAACCATTAGCGACTTGTCTCAATTTGGCATCCATTAACTCTAAATTATCCTACAAGTTTAATACGAAAGGGATTGTTACATTAGCCACAAATTAGATGAAGAAATAAAATTATCTAATGGAAATTACCATTTGTTTGAACCAAGAGATGAAACTGGTATAGATGCCTCCATGCTTTGCCAGAACCTCATACTCTTTGATGGAATCCTTTTGGATCATCGCTCCATAAGAGAATTTGGCGACGCATCGACTGTATCAAATTTATCCAGGAATAAGAGGAGTTCAAAGGAATTAGAAGTTGCAAAACAATATACCGAGAACTTACTCAATGTACGACCGCACTTTTTTTAGGTTGGTGAAGATATACAATGAAGTGATCTTCCATTCTTTGAAATCCAACGTTAAGGAATTAGAAGCACCAGCTGGTGCGAGATCCCCTTTGAATAGGCTGAAGCTGGATCCACCCTTTCTAGGTTCGTCAGCATTGTACCGAGGCTTCGGATTATGCAAATGATGATTTTTGGCTTCATAGTGTGGTTTCACGAAGTTTGCCGCCTCCTCAGTAATGAATGCCTCAGCCATCGATGCTTCAATTTTATGTTTGTTTTTACATTTTGCTCGTAGCGTCTTCTGCATCCTCTTAGTGGTGTAGCACCAACGATTTTGCACGCCCCCCCCCCCCCCCGATCTTGCCTCGGTTGGGAGATGCAAAATCAAGTGCTGCATTGGATTAAAGAAGCCCGACGGAAAGATCTTCTCTAACTTGCAGACCAACTCCGGCACCAACTCTTCCATTTCTTCTAGCAGGCCAGGCGATAGTTCTTTCGCACAAAGAACACAGAAGAAATTGCTCAGCTCTGCCAGCACTAGCCGTTCATCCTCAGGGATGAAGCCGTGCAACATCACCGGCATTACCCACTCAATCCATATGTGTCAATCATGACTCCTGAGACCAAATATCTTCAATTTATCAAGACTCGCTCCCCTCTTTAGATTCGGTGCATACCCATCGGGGAACATCAACTGCTGTTGCACCCACAAGATAATTTCCCTCATAGCTGGCCTTCCATGATTGAACCATGCCTTTGGCTTCGTCCAGTTCTGCTTTTTTTCGGTTCTTTCATGTTTTGTAACGTCCTATCACATAGCGCCTCCAGATCGACTCTAGCCTTAGTATTATCATTTGACTTCCCATCTATGCCGAACAATGTACCAAAAAGTGCCTCGGCGATATTCTTCTCAATGTGCATCACGTGGATGTTGTGTGGGCAAAGGAGGTCTTTGAAGTAAGGCAGATCCCACAAGTTTGTCTTGTGAGTCCAGGCGTGTTTCGAATTATACCCCTTGAAATACCCTGGACGCCCTGGATCTAGCTCGAGCGCGTTTAACTGATCCAGGTTCTCTTGGCATGTCAACGCAGGTGGTGCAGAGTTTTTGACAACTCTACCTCTGATGAAGTTTTTCTTGTCATTCCTGAACATATGGCGAGGATCCAAGAACTGTCTATGCATGTCGAAGCAAGAAAACTTGCGACCAGCCTGAAGCCGACGAAAATCAAGAGATCCCTTGCATGTGGGGCATGGGAACCTTCCATGCACGCACTAATAGCGAATAGTGCATACGCCGGCAAGTCATGCGTCGAGTACATGTACCAGACACGCATTATGAAGTTCCGTTTGGCTAAGGCGTCGTATGTCTTGAATCCATTATCCCAGGCTTCTTGTAATTCGTCCTTCAGCGGCTGCATGAACACATTCATATTCTTCCCCGGATAGTTGGGCCCTGGAATTATCAACGTTAGGAAAATGTTCTTTCTTTGCATAATCTGTCCGGGGGGGTAGATTGAGTGGAAAGACAAATACGGGACAACAACTGAATTGGGCTGCCGTCAGACCAAACACACTGAACCCATCCGTGTTGATGCCAACTTGAGGATGCCTCGGATCTGCCGCTTTGTCATCATGTAATGCATCGAAGCTCTTCCATGCTTCACCGTCTGATGTGTGCACCATCACAAACTTCCCATCTGCATCTAGTTGGGTTCTTTTGCCCATTTTGTGCCATGTCATTTGTCTGCCCGTCTCTATGACCATAAAAGATGTTGAAGTCTTGGTACGATTGGCATATACCGAATAACATTAACGGGAATTTTGGTCTGCATCTTCTCACCCATACCGTTGTCTACCACAACATACATGGATGAATTGCAAATGGGAAAATAGTTCAAGTCCGCATACTAAAGCCTAAATAAGGCACATCCTTTCTCACACGCATGTATCTTCTCATAGGGCATCTTAAGAGCACGGAGGATTTTGTCTCACTGGTACATGTTTGCAGGTATAGTACATGGCCTTTGGGTAGAAAACGTCCAAATACTGGCATCATTGCGTCGTAGCGTTCTTTGCCCAAGTTGAATTGAGCCTTCAGAGCCATTGTTTGTGAGATGGCATCCAGCTGACGAAGATCTGTGTGCTCGTGGAGAGGACGTTTTGAAGACTCCAACATTTCATTGAAGGCCTTTGCAGATTCCTCCATCTCATCGTCCGAGTCTCGAGCATCATCAAAGTCTTGCCCCATGTCTTGCATCCCGGTACCATGCTCGTCGGTGCAACGACGAAGCACCTTAGCTCTGGCACGTTGGGCAGACTTGCCATGAAATGTCGACACCGTATAATCTGGTGTAAAACCCCACTTCTGCAAGTGTTTGCCCATTTCATCCTCTGTCCTCTTGCGCCAATTGTTGCACCCGGCACAAGGGCACCATGTTGTCCTCTCGCCATTTGCAAATGCGGCTCTCAGAAACCCCTTGGTTTTTGTTAACCATTCAATGGTCTTGTCTTTCTGACAAGTGTGACCTGTGTACATCCACGCACGATCAATCATCTTGCCTAGCTACTAGACACATAAGAAATATATATATAATAGGTAAAGATAGGTCCTAATCCCACACAGTATGTGTAGATTGGGTTCGTTTCCCATGCTACGCTTGGATCCGGCGCAAAATTTCGTGACACCTCCCATTGTTCTCCTGATACACGTCTCTGTAATAAGCAGAGAGGATGTGTACCCGGTGAACAAAAGGGAGGCACTGACAAAATTCTGCATCGGATCCAGAGCAGAGCATATGGGAACACGAACCCAATCTACACATACTCAGGCTGTCCATGGATAACGCTGGACAATTCGAAAGAATCACGGTTATAAATATGCAAATGCATGCATATTTATAGATGTAACCCTTTCGAACGGGAGAGGCATAGTGGTCACGCATACTAATGATTGAAGACACCTATAGCTAGCAAGTTTCATCGGCACGAAGACCGGAACAGAGCAAATGAAAGGGGAGGAGGAGATGTCATTTGTGCTCACCCACGAACGCAGGGGCAGAGCTCGTCGAACATTAGACCCTTGTAGCAACGAAATAACTGCACATTTAAATTGAAAGATGAGTAACATAGCAATTTTGTTTTTTCCGTCGACCTAACTAAATATTTACAACAAGACGAGTGGGTTAGGGGGTTCCTTGGCGTCGATGGAACCCTAAATAGCAAGTATCATCGGTACGAGATACATGTGGCGCTCGGAGTTGAACACTAGATCCACATCCCACAAGTGAAGCAGGCGCCCGGCGTTCCGCAACTATAGTTCTGGTGGCCGATGAAGGTCGAACACCTTGGCCAATTTGTCTGGCAGCCTCTGCGATGAGGATTAAAGCCAAGTTTTGAAATTTCAAGCAACCAAACTGACTTGAGTCAGTTTGGGTGTTTCAAGTTTCAACACTTCCCTTTTAATCGTCATTGCAGAGGCTGCCAGAAAAATTCACAATGGTGTTTGACCGCCATCGACGCCGTGAATTGTTTCTTTGGGACGCCGGACGCCGGTGTCACTTGTGGGACGTGGATGTAGTGTTCGATACCGACGGGCACATGTGTCTCGCACCAACGATACTTAATATTTAGGGTTCCATCGACACCGAGGAACCCCCTAACCCGCTCGACCCGGTTTCTTCGGTGATACACCCCTAATCTTCTTCTTTCTCCTCCTCCTCTTCTTCTTCCTCCTTTTCTTCTTCTTCCTCTTCTTCTTCTTCTTCTTCTTCTTCTTCTTCTTCTTCTTCTTCTTCTTCTTCTTCTTTTTCATCTTTATTCTTTCTTCTTAACCTAAACTAAACCTAATAAACTTAACCTAAATATAAACCTAAAAAACAGAAACTAAACCAAGCCTAAATTAAACTAAACCTAATTAAACTAAATCAAAAAATAGAAAAAAAGAGGGATGTCACCTTGGTGGCGAGGATGCCCGATGGAGGAGGAGGGTCGGCCGGGCTGGCTCGGCCGGGCGCCTTGGGGAGGTGGGCGGGCGGTCGGGCCGAGGCGGAGGGGCGGAGGCGGGTGGAGACGGCGGGACATGGCGGTTAGGCGGGGTGGAGGGCAGGGAGGTGGGCGGGCGAGAGGCGGCGAGGTGGGGGCGGCTCGGGCATGGGGCGGTGGCGCGGGTGTGATGAGGGAGGGAGAGAGAGGGGAGAGAGAGAGGGACGTGGGGCTGGCGCCTTTTTAGTTTAGGTCACAGCTCTTTGCCGCCCGCTTGCGGACGGCAAAGAGCATAGCTAACAGACGTTAGTTGGCCACTTTCTTTGCCGTCTGCTAGCCGATGACAAAGATTCTTTGTCGTCCACTAGCTGACGGCAAAGAAAGTGGCTGTTAGGAGGCCCTCACTGTTACGCCACCCTCCCTCTTTGCCATCCGCTAGCGGATGGAAAGCTTCTATGCCGTCTGCTAGCGGACGACAAAGAACTGGCTGATGGCAAACATTATCTTTGTCGTCTGCTCTTTCTTTTTCGTCAGCTTTCTGTATGATGATGGCAAAGACCTCCTTTGTCGTCAGCTAGCTGACGGCAAAGATCCTGATTCCAGTAGTGAATGGGCCTTCTACAGGTCGCAGCATCAATGGGCCTTCTACGGGCCGTATGATCGATTGGTCGAACATGGCCCAATAACAGACCGCGTTATGGGCCGTAAACGGGCTAGAGTTGGAATCTCCCATTCATCGGCCGACCATAAAGGGCCATCATTAATCGGCCGTATTTGATGAGCTACGAAAATGTCCCAACGGATTAACGGGCCACAAACGGGCCGACTGTAACCATGGGCTGAATTTGGCCCTGGCGGTAAAAGGCGATGCTTGGGCCCTAAGTAACCGAATGCTGGAAATGTGCCCAGGAATAAATGGGCCCTGAGAAGGCGGAAAGATAGCATAGGCTGGAAATGGCCCAATGGAATAATGGGTCGTTAATGGGTATAAAGAAATACAATGTTCTACGGGCCAGTTTCACCATGGGTCGTTAATGGATCAAGAGTTACAAAGGGCCTCATATGGGCCGAAAGACGTCATGGGCCATACATGGGCTGGAAGTTACAATGAAATTTGGAATCATATTGGACGGCCAGATGACACTCTTGGGCCTAATTCGGATAGGCCGTAACGGGCCTCGAGTTAGCGAACGTAAATGGGCTATATGCGAACAAGCCGTTAATAGGCTTTCTGAGGGCCGGGCCGCTACCTTTTGACCAAGTCAAACGAGCCGGCCTTTTCATAAGAATGGGCCTCTGTTGGGCCATGACAAGTGTCAAAGTATCATAGGCGCCTTCTGTCCAATGAGCGGATGACATCTGTCCCAATGGTGAGCCGACATGTGTTCCCTCCAGCCGATGATGATTTTACACATGCAAAATCCCCATTAGTCGGGGCTGTTGACGGACTAATGGATCCAAACCTGAACCCGATAGCTTAATGGCGACCCGTTACGGTGGATGCCACGTGTTGGTCACCCTTGACGAAAGCACTTCCATGAAGCGCCATTTATTCTCATGGAATTGGACACTTCCATGATGATAATTTTGGTATTGTCATGGAACACTTCTATGATAGCATAGGTATGACTATCTTGATTTTGTCATAATATCGTCATGGATGTACATGCATGACAGAAAACATGACCTACTATGACAAACACGTATCATCACGGAAGTGTATTTTTTTGTAGTGAATCACGTCCTCGTCTACCACTACTGCCTGGCTACAAGGCCTTGCGAGTGTTTTGCCAGGTTTGTCAACAGCCCCCACTACATGTTCGCTACAGTGGACATCACCAATGATGTAAAGGTCCTCAAGAATTCGGGCATTGACTACCATAATCTTGTCGACATCCCGGACCAATACATGATCTGGGGCAGCAACGAGCATGAGAAGGCCTCACGGGTTCACCTCATCGAGGCCATCATCGATCCCTACTACAGCGACATGAAGGATTCCTGCAACAAGGACAAGAATGCCTGGCACTCAACTTCGATGGAGAAACTCGACACAAAGCTCACGTCATGTATGTGACCAAGGAGGCATACACGAGCTACGAAATGTATAGGCGGATCATTGACATGTGGAAGTGCCTCCTTCCCCAAAACGGCCAGGGATCCAGCCGGAAGCAGAGCAATGGGAAGTGTCATCGCACCAAGAAGTAGATGATTAGTTAGATCCCCATTTCTCCTAGTTTAGTATGCATGTAATTTCTTACTTTTGTGTGTGGAAATGTTATGTGTGTAGTCACTTGTGTAATTGTATGCTTAATTTGGTTATGCAATGATGTCTTGTTAAGTATATATGTTGATGCTCTGTAGACAGAGCGTAGATGTTGTGGGGACAGAGCAAATCACATCGCACACGGATTCAACAATGGAACCCGTCGGTGATGTTTTCATCAATCACTCACAATTGTATACCAGTAATCGTTTGCTCACAACACACACGGCTTGTTAACAAGAATCATCTGTGTTGTTACCGGTCTTCCCACACATTTCTGATTGCAGGTCTGTTTGCCACGTATCACACACATCTTGTTAAGTTGAACCGTTTCTATACCCTTGGCTCAACACAAACAGTTCATCCGAGTGAACAGTATGTCGTATATAGCACATACATTCATCAGGCTGGCCGTTTCTTTTGTGTTTCCTAATCACAAACAGTTCATCCGAGTGATTTGTATGCCGTATATCTCACACACCTTCATCTGGCTGCACGTTTCTTTTGTTCCGCCTCATCACAAACAGTTTATCAGGGTGAACTGTATGTCATATATCGCACACACCTTGATCTGGCTGCCCGTTTCTGTTGTTCTATCTCATCGCAAACAGTTCGTATGTATCAACTGTATGCCCCACATCGCACACGCATCTAAAATCTGAATCGTGTTTGATGTATCCACCATCGCAAACGTTTTGCATCTTTTTTGACGGGTTTTTTACATCACCGTTTGTGATTAATGCATCGCAAACAGTTTCGTCAAAGCGTCTCTAATTGTAGTGTTGCGTTAGCAGCATCCTACAGTAATGATGATTCGTGGCGACCAGGAAGACGTTTATGACGACTTCATGGAGGCACCACCACAAAATAGTGCGGCCGGTCATACGAAAGACGGTGATGAGGTTCTTTCTTTTCCATGTTTATTGTGTGATAGATATTATATTCATTTTTCAGTAGTTTTTTAGCATATTGAACATGGCAAGAATGACCTTTTTTTGTTATGTAGAAGAAGAAACGCCTGTGCAATCGAGCTTCGCAAGAACGCTTGACTATATTGAACAAGGGTTTTAGTGATGATCAGAAGGAAGCTGCCCGTGAGATGGGGATGCGGGCATTGATGGATATTCGATGCCGAAATCGAGTGAACCTTGTATGTGATTGGCTCATTGAGATATACGACCCTCCGTCTGTGGAATTTGTCATTCCGGGACATGGAAGATTCCCTTTGGACGAGGAATCTGTTTTCTGCACCGTGGGTGTCCCCCCTGGGGAAATCAAAGTCCCTTATGAGGTGAACAATGAGATTGAGGAAGTTGTGTTCCCCCGTTTGTTTCCTGGCAAGGCATCCATGCCTAATACGACCGTGCTTGCAACTTTGTTGGAGGGCATGACAAGCCATGGCGAGGTATTTAAGATGAAGTTGCTAATGTACTTGATCTCGTATGTCTTTGCGCCTACCATGTCGCTACGCCCAAGCGACAAGTGCTTCCCTGTCCTGGTGAATGTTCTTTGTCTATTCCTTTTCCTACCATCTTATGTTTTGATGCTATGTACTAGCATGTTCCTGCCAGTTGAATTTTTTTCGACCATTGACGTGTTTTGTTTGTTTTTTAATCTTTTGTACATGCCAAACTGAAAGATGTTAAAAACATGAATTGGTGTAAGTTAATTGTCGACTTCCTGCATGATGCATTCGCAAATAAGATGTACCAGAAGGGCTACCGCCTACACCTAATGGTAATTTGTCTATTCGTAAATGCTTTTAACACGGTTCATTTGTTCCTCATTCACAATATAGAGAACCCAACATTTTGTTAGTGTATGGTATTCAAGGTTGAATTGTACTTCATTTGGATGTCTTTTAGGAAGTGAATAAAATGGGAGGTCTACTTGAACATAGTTGTCAATTTTTACAGTTGTTCACAACAAAATTGTTTTGCACATGGCAAGTCTGCTTGGCCATACTATGATAACTCTAAATTTATCCTACATGCGATTCTTAACTGATTCTTCATGGCAACCCTAGTTGATCGTGTATGCCAACTTTCATGTTTTGTTTTTTACATGTCAGGTGTAGTTGTTGACCCATGGCATCTACAGTTCATGCTACATGGCAATTACATTTTAAAACACACAAAGTGCACATTTTATGTGGAATGTTCATTTCTTGGTTTGTTTGTTTTTTGGGTTTGTTCAAGTGGTGATTCATGGCAAAGCATACGTTCATGTACATGGCAAATCTTTTCTATTTTTTTAGTTTGACACATGGGAGACTGCATTGCCAATCACGTGGAAACCGCAGCTATATTTTTTTCCTTCTTCCGTAATTTGCTCTATATTTTTTGCACAATACTAATTCCTGACACGTTTTCCATTTACTTACTTTCTTTTTTCTATGTACATCGACCGTCTTGATTTATCTAGTGTCAATTTTGCTGAGATAGGAGGTCCACCTCCTCCACATAAGTTTGTTGTCTCTGCATGGAGTTACGATGTTGTCAACGTTGTGCTTGCCGCAGACAGGTTATCTGAAACAACATATGGCAAACTGCAGGTTAACTTTATCTTCCTTCTTGCACGACATTTTTTGAAGTTCAGTGTTGGAAAGGATATTGAAAAACCAAAATTGTTTCATTTGGGCTGTTCATAGTATTTTTTTAAAGGGGGATATGAAGCGTATAAAACATGGCAAATATGTTTGTTTCCCATGGCAAATGTACAACACTTTACATGGCAATCCATATTCCATTCTGTGTATTTCAACTACGTCTCTACATTACATACTTTCACCTCAATCCATTCATTACGGCTAACAAACTATAAAGCCCTTGGCAACTATAGTTGTCTGCACATGGCAAGTATGTTGTCTCCGTATGGCAACTATGCCCCCCCTCGAACTATTTTCTTGTGATCCATGACCATAGTCACTTTCTTTTTTTTGACCTCTCTTTTTTTGCTATTTTTTAGTTGATGGCCAAGCATGCCATCGACTACAGTGTGTTTGGTGGGCCACAAAATTTCGGCAAGTGGATGGATGTGCATTAAGCTCCATCTTGTCCCTCTGTGGTAATTATGCCCACATTTGCTTCTTTAGTGATCTTTTTCTTTGTGTTTTCCTTCTTTTACGGTTTTTTGCATTTTTTATACACAAGTACCAATGTGTTTGAAGTTGTTACTTTTTGGTTACAATCAGACCAGGGCTCCTGTTGAGCACCTAGTTGGGCAGTTTGCTTCTGGCATGACCAACCTGCTTGGGAAGTTGGTCGAGGGCTCGGCAGCATTGAATGGTTCTGATAGCGATGTGGTTGCGAGGCAGTTCACATCTTTTGTTGGAGAACGCACACATCGTCCAACTGGTTGCCGTGGCTGGTACGACTACAATAGTTCTTAGGAGCTCCCTGACACGCAGGAGGAGCTATTCGGGGATGGTTTGATGGCGCGGATGCTGGCCTCGATAAGGACTGTGAAGATGACATGGAGAATGTGCAACATGACACTCACCATGTTGAAACTCGGGAAGTTTGTGTAGGAGGTAACAACGATAAGGCTCCACCGAATGTTCCTCCACCGGAGGTAGGCATTGCCTCAACTGTTGCGGGAGACAGGGTTGTTTCTCTCTCGAAAAGGGGTAGGGCTCCAGAGGATGCTGCTCAGGGCCATGGTGGCAAGAGGTGTAGGATTGATCATGTATGCCATGATTTTGTGTTCTCATACTCGGTTTTTTGCATTTTTTTTGCTTTTTCCTTTCGCGTGCAGTGAGGCGACAGCTGGTGGCCGATCAGTTAAACAGAAACAAGTAGCCACACCCTCTCATATTTCTGCTAGGCTGAACAAGGGGGCACCCACCGCTCCTGCCATCACTTCCAGTCGATCGTCTCCTCGCACTTCGTCGTCCAATACCGGGGATCCTGTTGTGTTGGAAGACTTGAGGAAAACAATCAGGAGGTGGGTTCTTTTTTTTCATATTTTTTTGTCATCGGGCTATTTTCAACGTGTCGCAATATGGAATACATTTTCTTTGAAATTTTCATGGTAATTGCAGCATGTTTAGCATGGCAACTCATTCATAATATTGACACTAATTTTGTTCGATGAATTCCGTAATCATAGGCTACCTTACTGCCTCCAACGTGGCAACTCTTGTATGTCCCGCATGGCAAATACTAACTTTGTCACGTGGCAACTCTTGTCTGTCCCACATGGCAACTGCTCACTTTGACACATCGCAACCATTGTAAAGCATGCTTGTCAGTTCCTGCTTTGATTCAAAAGGCAACTCCGGCATACCACACATGGCATTTTATGTTATCTGGCATGGCAATCACTTGTTCCTGCATCTCATCTTTTTCCTGCACATCTCACTTTTAATGGTTGTATTTTGATTCCACAATTTTTGTAGGGTACAAAAGACTAGTTCATGCTTGGCCAATCGCACTACTAAAGCCCCATTAGAACGTATTCACTCGAAGCTGTCGACATCGTTAATGCAGAGATTCACAAGCCGCCAGTTGACAAATTTCCCGTTGCACCGTTCACTGCTGTCGCTAGTTCTGATGCAGGCAAGCACCCATATCTACCGGTTGCAGATGTGCATACTACAACTGCAGGCATCGGTACATTTGGCAGCGACGAGTTAGTATCTGCCAGGACTGTTGAGATAGTGCCTACCCTGGTGGCAATGAGAGATGCTGTGGTGACCCATGTCACCCACTCAGCAAGTGTTGAAGTGGACGCTACCGAGCTCAACCTAAGCAAGGAGGATTCCCGCTCATCTGGAACGGATTCCATGTGTGGGGCCGATGGCACTAATGTGGCCATGAAAGAAGGGGTTGCGGCCTCATTTCAGTATCAGAGGAGTTCCACAGATGACTCACCTTGCCACGGCTACTCTGAGGTTGCTGCACACTGGGTTGCTATCAAGAATCGGTCTGCAGTGCTGGCTCGCCACCTAGGCATGGCCCCCGCAAGCATCCTGCATAGTCATCCAATGCATCGGAGATACATAGGAGCAGAGGTGACACCGGTTATGTGTCTGCTTCCACACTTTTCCCACCTGTTGCCCAAAGCAAAGCAGTTGAGAAGACGGAAGTCCACAATACAGCAGATGCAGGTGCTAAGCAGTGTACCAATGAAGGAGATGGACGTTCAGGCGGGGCGGCGTCCTTTACTACCGAGGAGAACCCGGTTTAAATATCGTGCTTCTAAGCTCCATCTCAACATCAGTGTCCCGTATAGCCCAAACAAGAAGATAGTCAAGAAGTTCGTGATTGAAATCCTCGACAAGACACCCCGTCCTCCCAAAGAAGCTTCGATGATTGTGCAATCGCGGAAGTGACATGTTTGTTGATCTATCACCTCTAGATTCTGCTAAACAGTTTGTTCGGAACCCGGCTGACCAGCAGGGGAGGCACCCCATGGCTTTCACCGCACCAAGTTTTAGCCTGAGGATTGATCGCAGTCAAGCTGAACCAGTCATCGACCCTATGCCTTTTGCTTTTGCTTTCCCGGCAGGCACGGTCCCGATGATGGTGCAGCCCATTGCTGATGGCAAGAAGGTTGTGAAGTTTGCAGACCCAATAGTGCAAGGTAAACTCTTTTTTTCCCCTTTTGTTCTATCTTTTTATGATCTTCATGGCAAGTTTAGTTTGAATATTATGAATGGCAACTCTTATGTGATGTAAACACCATGGCATTTTTGTAGTTGATGTAACTGTTGATGCCTCCACAGTATGTAGATGGCATTTGATTGACATAACTTGGCGGTTACTGTTCATATAACATGGCAAATGATATTACTCTAACATGGCAATTACTATCTAGCTTGGCACGGCCTAAACACTCTCGAACACACATGGTTTATGTAGTTGTTATCACATGGCAACTGTAGTGCATTGCACATGGCAAACTTTGTTTCGAATTGACATTTGCAAACAACATTCCTCTTTGCATGACAATTCACAGTTTGATCTTTGCACAACAACTTGTTGTGTCCAATTCTCATCCATGTGTTCTTTCCTTTTCAGTAACCCCTAAGGAGTTTTTGCCGTCTCTTGATGAAGCTTGTTGTAGGATTGAGCAGGATGCCTTAAATAGGAGGTCATCGCACAATCAGGGTCAACCAAGTCCTGACGCTCGTGTCGCACTAGTATCTGAAGACATTGTCAGTAATGCAACCCCAGGTTCTGTGAGGCAGGCGAGGGTAGTTCACACACCATCGAAAAATGATTTTGAGCCTGATGTTGGGGATACAAAGGAGCAGACTAATCTGTATGATATTGTCAAGCGTTTGGAAATGCAAGGTCAAACTGAAAATACATGAAGGAACTGAGAAAGTAATGACCACACCACACGCCCCCTAGTTTTCCTTTCATGTTTTTTGTCTTTATTTGATTTTTGTTTTTCTTAGCACATATGCTTCGTTCATGTTATATCATTTTCATGCAGCTTGTGTTTGGACTTAACTAGAATCATTGACTGCGATATGACGTTCGTTGACCTGGGTGATCTAGCCAAGTCTGTGAGGCACACTGGTAGAATCTCGCTGAACGTAGTTGCTTGCGGGATCGACTACATCAACAAGCATATGGACATTTGTGCCGACAAGAACATCATTCCATACAGCGTGACCACCAAAATATGGAATGGTGACTTCCACCATGCCATCCTGAGGAAACACTTTCCCCGCATGGTGATTTCAAGCTGACGCTAAAAAAATTGTGAGTGTATCATCTTTTCCCCTGTTTTTTTTCATGTTATGTTTGTGCATAGGTACATTCCATATGTGGGTTAGTTACTTTCATGGCAACCGTTCCTAGGCAAAAAAGTGTCAACTTTATTGAAACTCATGTGGCAACATTAACTGAAAAGGTGATGGAAAATTTATTGAAACATGTATGGCAACTTCTGACAAGTACACACGGCAACTGATAATGTAACTCATGTGGCAACTTAACTGACAAAGTGATGGCACTTTTATTAAAACATGTATGGCACCTTCTGAAAAGTACACATGGCAACTGAAATCTTCGTTCGCACAAACCTGGTACCGACTGTGCCTTTTTCACATGTTCAGTTGACCATTGATGGCTGCTTCATACAACAATTTTTTCATGTCAAATATTTTTCCCCTTTACTTGTAGATCATGTTCCCCATGTTCCAACTACTTGCACGAGATAATCCACTTGACAAGTGTGGTCACCACTACGCCATTTTCCTTGACCCGAAGAACCAACGTTTTGAGGTGCTCGATTCAGTCCACTCAAGAGATGACGTCAGCCTTTCTACCATGCTGAATTCTTTATCAGCAGCCTGAAAGAGACGTGGAACCGTCATTACGGAAGCTCAAAGATCAAGATCAGTCAGTTTCCAATTGAGTACGTCATGACTGCCAAGCAAGGAAACGGGTAACGTCTATCTTTTAATTCCTGTGTTTTTTCTACCTCATTCTTGACTTTTTAGTTTTTCCTGATAGTTTATTATGTTTTGTTGGCATGTGTTTACCTACTTTTTTGTTGTAGGTGTGACTGCGGCTTCTACATGTTGGAATACCTTGCAAAGTGGGAAGGTTGACGGTTTCCTGTCATCACAGACGCAATTGTAGTCGAGCTCCATAAAATCTTTACATGGAACTGGGTGATGAATGAAGATTTCAGCAAGCGGGCTTCAGCATAAGAATTCATCGAGAGAGCTATAAAAACCGCGAACAAGAAGTACAAGTTATCACGGGGTGCTCAATCCCCACGCCTACCTTACATTCTGTGTCGATTTAATGTAAGGTATGATCTGCTCTTCGAAACCATGTACATGTGCTAGGTTATGTCCTTTTCACCATAGATGTAGGTCCTAGTGATGACTTGGATGTGCCGTCTAATCTTGTAATATAAGTGTGGAACAGAATCTGTTAGGTGTGACGACAACTGCTTTTTATGTTCATTCTACCTTGTCAACGTGCGTACTAACGTTTGAGAAGTGTGTGCTTTGTCCGCAATGTCGTTTCATACATGGAAAATATAGTTTACAACGCATGGCAACTACAACTACTATTTTTTTCTTTTCGGAATTCCAATGCTAACCATGGTGGATTTTCTAAACAATTTCCATGTGGCAACTACAGCAAGTCTTTTTTTTACTTTCTGGCAAATGCACTGCTGTCCACATGTCCATTTTTTATGTACACGGCCGTGCTCCAAGCATGCTACTTCGTAGATTCGCATATGTGCCACCTCTCCCACATTAATTTCAATACAACCAAGATGGCAGTTTGTTTCTTTTCTTGATTCACATATGTGTCACTTCAATAGTTCTCACATGGTATATGTCGGGGATACACCCCGCGGCGTTACCCGGCCGAAAGTATAACCCGACCGGACTTGGCGCTTCATCGTAACCCGCCAGAGGACTGGCGATTCATGGGTCTGGCGGTTCACTGATCTGACGATTTACGAGCCTGGCGACTCATGAATGACCCCGACGACGGGTCAGGTAAAGGACTAGGCCAAGGGCCTAGAAGGCCGATTCATGTTATGGTGGGCCAGTGTAAGAAGAAAGCATAAGGAATATTACCTTACAAAGGAAGAAAGACTAGGACTCCACTTGTAATAGAGTAATCCTAATCCAACTAGGACTAGTTATGTAAACCGCCCCTTCAACATATATAAGGAGGGGCAGAGCTCACCAAAGAGGACAGAAAAGAAAAGACAATCTCTAGGGCTAGACACAAAGAGCCAGTTTACCGGCAACTCTCTCATGATGATAATGAGACCTAGCCACAAACAACATGTAGGGTTGTTACCGGATGATGTTTCCCGGGGCCCAAAGCTGTCTAAACCCTTGTCTTGTGTTGCGTCTCTCGATTCCGCTCAACCCCTCTCAAGCTACCACATTGATGCATTGGCCTCACGACTAAGTCCTCACACTAGGACATCTGCCGTGACAATTCCATGACAGTTGGCGCCCACCGTGGGGCATGCGCGCGATGGTGTTGAGTTCTTGGAGGGATCTTTCCCAGGGATCGAGGAGTTTGTGATTTTCCGGATGAAGAAGAGCCTGTTTCGAATAATCTACATCAACTTCAAGTTTATTGGTTCAGATTTATAATCCGTCGGATTTGAGTTTAAGAAAAATTAGGTTTGAATCTATGCGTCCCTGCAGTGTGCGACTGGGCGCCCGTCGATCCGGAGCCAAATCAATTTCGAGAGTACTACCGTAGAAGAGGCCAAAGTGCAAAGGAATTCCATCCGCACGGATGGAAAATCATTGTTGTGTTTGTTTTTGGTCCGATTCGCCAGTTGTCACCGCCACAGCATAAGATTCGCCGAGACGGTCAAATTGTTTCCATCACATCAACTGTCACAGCCTAATGGTTTCAAAGTCTGGTGTACTTCTTGACTAGTATATCACCTGAAGCCAAATCAGTTTTCTATTGGTCAACTCCGATTGCTACAAGGAATCTACCAGGAGGTTAAGTCGAGAATTAGAGAAGAAAAATAGCATGATTTGCCTTACGTGAACATACAGGATTCCTACACCGGGGCGGATTGACAAGTCAAACACCAAGTTTGGACGAGGCCACGGGTTGAAGCTCGGTTTCCGTTTTATCTCTAAACCGCCATCGCCAGGCGCGTTTCTGACTGCCGCATGTCTGTGTGGCCCTACTGGACCGGCACCTCTCCAACTCACTGACGTCTCAGTTGCGCTTCTTCTCCACTCCGCACGCAGCTGCCCCGGCTCGCGCCTCAGATCTACTCCATGTGCTACATCCATTTCAAAAACCGCCATCCATGCAGCGACCCTCCAGCTCCGTCAGCCGCGCCGGCCTCTGCTCTGGGCCGCATCTACATCCCTGAGTCACCCAGCGGCAACACCTTTGCCTGTGAAGCTGTGCCAAGCCGTCGCACCCCTGAATCAACGGAGGACTACCTCAACACGCCCGCAAGCCACTCTCGGACATCGAGCTACTATAGCCTTCGTTGCTAAACTGCCATGTTGTCTTGTGCTCGAGCTGCTGCAGTCACGCCTCCTCCATTGCTTCATGCCATCTTTGAGTCACTGCGCCCACGGGTTGTTTTTGCCTTGCTGCCTGGCCCGTCGCTCCTCTGTGCACTGCCTGGTCTTTGCTTTGCAGTGGCGTGAACCGCCTGACGCGCTAAACCACCACGCTCGCCTCAAACCGCCGGCTCTCCGCGCCTGAGCCACCCGGCCTCGTACCGCCGCGCTCGCCTCAACCCATCGCTCTACTCCACCACGCGCTAAAACCGCCGCGCCGCCATGGATTTTTAAGCCACCCCGGGTCAACTCACTTCCTCCTTGAACCGCCGTCGCCCCGCTCTAAACAGCCACCACGAGCCGTTGTTGGGCCTCGCCTCTGCCGCAAGCCACCGCTCGGGCCAGGGCCTACTGCTTTGATGATCCGCCACCTTTGCCGAGGCTCGGCGCGACTTGGGCCGTCTCCATTTTCTTCAATCCGTCGGCAAATCGTTGTTGCCTGCTAAGTCGCCCGAGTCCGCCGCTGGGTCAATGGCCGCGCGTCGAGTCATCGGATCTTCACCGGCTCTACCCTTGTTCTCAATGTTGTCTCCGGTTTCGGGTCAGGCCAACCCAATAATGCCGCTGTCAAATCGCATATTCAAATCACCCTGGCCCGGCCTTGCGACCTCAAGCTCGTGCGGGCCGCCGCAACCAAACCGTCTGCATGGGCTGTGTTCCCGTGGCCCAGTACCATCACGCCGTTCTTCCATCGCCCTTAATCCACGCTGCCAAGTCGCCGCTGTCGCCATGATTCGCTCCACCTCGGCAACATCGCTCCATTATTGAAACCACCTCGCATGCATGCATGGTTATTATGAGTCGAGGATTGACAAAAGTGATGGCCATTCAGTTATCAAGAAAGATGCAGACTATCCAAGGACGGTATATACAGATCATCACTTATCCAAATATGTCAGGTGATATCTCTCTAAACTTATTTTATTCGCATATATTGTTTCTATCAAAGAACAAATTACTTTGATTTGTATATTCTTATATACAGGATCATTATTCATTACAAATGTGGTTTATACCACGGGTATGGGGCACGGGTTGATAATATTCCGCCTGGCGACAGTCCGAGACATATTACATGATGAATGACCGCACACAAGTTGCCGCCCTTGCGGCCCAGTCTACATCGACTTGCCGGGATCACGTTTGATAGCTGTTCAATGGACGTGCACAAAGCCGCCGCCTCTGCGGACCCAGTCTACATTAACTCGTCCGTCCCTGCCAGTTTACAACACCGGTGCTGATTTTCCCCGTCCGCACTGGCTTGCAATGCCGTGACATGCGGCCGACTCATCTGTCTGAGCTGCCTCTGATGCTGCGGTCGTCTTTGTTGTCCGTCTCTCGCGGCCTGGTCTACATCAAATTTCCGGGCCGCACCTGTTTGCATGAGCTGCTTATTGAGTATAAAGCCAGTCACTGCTTGGGTAGCCCGGTTTTCTTTCAAATTGGAGGCAAATTATCATCAACCACCGTCTGCACTGGATGGCTCAATGAGCAGGCGCACAAGTCGCCGCCACTACAGTTTGGTTAACTTCAAATAGCCATTTGGAAGGAACCATTGGCCGAGTTGCTGACACGGCTCATACGGGATAATTTATAACCCGCCGCAGTCACCTCAACCTTCTGTGGATTCCCATCGTGCTATCAACACCAATTGTTTACAACTTATGCCGGTTTATATGACGGTCAAATATCGAGACTCTCAAGCCAACTCCTCGAGTCACCTTGAGACTTGGGGGCTACAATGATATGACTCAGCAAATGTTGCCGGTTTTCAGTGAAGTCAAGAACCCCAGGATGTTGGAGGGAAAGATAACCCGGTCCCGGAGGCTACTACCATATTGATGAAAATTTAAAGACCGTCAGAAAATTTCCGGTTCAAAATGAAGAATGCCGGTTTAAAATCCAGTTCAAGAGAAATTTGTTCTCCCACAAAGCTCTGAAGCTCTCAAATCCGGTTTAAGAATTTACGGTTCAAGAAGAATCAATCTTTCGTAAGTTCGAGTTTAAAGGTCGTCAGAAAAATTTCCGGCTGAAAATTAAGACTCCGATTTACGAGGAAACTATCCCTTGCAAAAGCTCTGACGCTCTCAATATCCGGTTCAAAATCCCGGTTCAAGAAGAAACTATCTCTTGCAAAAAGTTAAAGGTTGTCTGTAACATCCCAAATTTTCAATTTGGAACGTTATACATAGGTCACCCATGCATATCATATTTTATTGCATCTTTGTTCCGCAATCCTCGAAATCCTAAGCAACTCAAGGACCCTTGGAGAGAGTTGGGGATTTTCCGGTTTTCATACTTGATTTTTATCAAATAGGGAAAATGAGGATTTTTTTAAATTATTTTTCTCTCCGAGAAATATTTCATAATAAAATAAATGAGGGGAGATAATATGACTTCTTCAAAACAATTGAAATATTGGAGGAAAAATGTGAAAATCATTTGTTGGATTTTATTTGATTTTATTTGGATTTTATTTGCATTAGAAAAATTGCACGTTTTCAAAAATTGCATTTTAGGGCCAAGAAAATGTTCATCTCGTTCTAAATATTTTATTTAGACGGTGAAAATTTGTTTTCGAATTTTTAGTTTTTTATTTTATTTTATAGGATTTATTTTTTGTCGGCGGAATTATTTAAAAAAAAGTTTCCCCGCGCCCGACTGGGCCTAGGGCCCAGCCGCCGCCGCCGCCGACTCGGACCAGAGTCCGAGCCGAACTCCGCCTCGCCGCCGCCTTGCCCCCTCCTCCAAGCCGCCCCCCTCTCTTAAATACCCCGCCGCCACACCACCACCACCACCACCCGCCACCGCCTCGAGCCGGAGCTGCCGCCGAGCTCAGCCGCCTCAAGGCCTCACGCCGCCTCCGCCGCCATGAGGAGCCGCCGCCGCCGCTGCCGCCACCCCGCCACCCCACACCGCCTCATTGTCACTGGAACTCGCCGAGCCAAGCCGAGGTAGCCGCCCGCTGTCGCCGGTTTTCTGAGAAAAACCGTTCGGTTTTTTTAGAAACCCAAGTTTCGTTTTTTAATAGATCGGTTTTTCTCCGGTTTATTTATTTAGCGAGCGTTCGCTCGTTTATTCGTTTTAACGAACGCATTCTTCGTTCAGATCCAGATAACGAACGTTCGTTCGTTAGTCTGTTCGTCAGTTTCTCTTTTTCTCGGATTTATTCCGTGATTTCTATGATCGCGATTTCTTATCCGATCTTAGTTTCTGTTTATCTTTTCGCTCGTTAGTCGGAATCAGGCGATTCAAGCGCTCAGATCTTCGTCTCGAGACCCTCTTTCCGCTTAAATAACTTAAACAATATTTTGATACTGTAAAATTTGACCCTAGTTCAGATTAGTAAACGGATCTTGTTTCTTTCGCCGTTTGAGTTTCGTTGCTCCGTTTGGTTTGATTCTTTTTGCGAACCGGAGTTCCTAAGTTGAAATTTTTGGTCAATCTCTTTTAGTTGAAGTTTTGCTTGTGCATGTTTGCTTGTTGCTTATGTATGTTATTTTTTGCTTGCGATAGAATTCCCGGAGTGCGAAGCGTGTTACTACGAGTCTCTAGGATTCATGGATCGTCAAGAAGGCAAGTAACACATTGATCATACTCTTTTCATACCCAGTTTTTATGCATTAGTTCCAATACTCAAACATTGCATGGTTAGGATGTCATTAACTTGTGGGTTGGGAAGTAGTAGTTGAGGTAGAACCTATTGCCCTGTTACTATCAAACCCCTGGGAGTTACTTCTGCGTGTTGCTTATGTTGCTATGCTATGCTCGTAGACGTGGTTGGGTTTGAGTGAATCCATGACAAATGTGAGATTGTTAATTAATGGTTTAATTCAGGTGGCAACTTTAATACACATCTGGGTGGATTGAGGCACCTGGGGAACCCAGTGTTGTCTGTTTTAGTTTTGGAAATCCCGGGGTACCCGTGTGATATTCCTATGGACCGCCACCCAGGCTCAAAGGGAACTGAGATTATTCATGCTAGAAACTTCCGTGTGCAGCCACAAGCTACTATGGGCTCTAGCATAGTTGAGTAATTTACGTGAAGCTCTTGAAGAGGTAGATCAACAGGTAGTGGGTTTTGTAGGTTTGGTATGGTCTACCCGGAGTAGAGAGATAATGTTTCTGAAAGACTATGTCTCGGTCATCCGTTTCTCAAACACCATGTAGTGCGAGAAATCAACAGAGGCGATAGAGTCTTGTTGGGAAAAGTGCGCAAACCTCTGCAGAGTGTACAACCTAATCATGGTTAGCCGTGTCCCCGGTTATGGACAATTTTGCGTATCTAGTACTTGAGTTATCGCATGTATCTCATCACTCTTAAATAATATTGTTGGGTTGTTAACTACTTTAATTGGGATTGAGTTGGGGTTATACCTTCTCAATGTTTCAACCGCCATGATAGTTAAATTAAAATCTATTCCTTTGTTGTAGGGAAAAATTGGCTTTTCAAGAAACTATAACCATAGAGCTTTCCACCAGCCAAATATGCATGTAGTGATAGCATTATTCTGTTTCTTGCTCTATTGTGTTATATTGCCAAAGATATTCCATGTCTTGACCCGTTTCTCGGCCGCAACGTATTATGTTGCAGAATTTTGAACGAGGAGTAAGGTTCGTTAGGTCGTTGCCGTGCAAATTTCAGCTATGCCGTTGGAGTTGATGGACTCACTTTAACTTCCAATCCTTCCGTTGTTATCGCATTAGATGGCATTAAGCCATAATAATGTAAAAAGTTCTCTTTTGAGACATTCGATGTAATAAGTGTTTGATTGCTACTCAGTTATAAATCCTTCGAGTAATCGTGTGTGTCAAGACATCGATCCGGGATGACAACTGGAACACGAGACTTGACCATCTCGAGGTCGGGTCGCTACAAGATGGTATCGAGCACACGCCGAAAGTGTAGGACACGACCACTAAGATAAACCATAGGTCACTCTTCTCTACTCATTTCTGACTCTTCTCCATTTTTTCACTCTTTAGGATGACGGAGATGAAGAACAAGTTTGCACAACCGGATGAAGACACACCTTTTGGACGCCACTTGAAGGAAGTCACTAGGTACTTGAAAATTGGAATACCAAGCTTCACCGGGACGTACAACGCCACCTTACCAGAAGAGGAGCGCCGGATCATTCAAGTACAAGTTCCAGGAAGGACGTTCTCGCCAACTTCTAAACCCATAGAATTTTCTTTCGAAGCACCCACTTGGATTCTAGGCAAGAGCATGGCAGCCCATGTTACCATGGGACGCATTGGAGAAGTCTACAACGGGGAGCTTAAGGACACCATCTATCAAATATGTGGGCGCAGAGACGAGCAATGGGAAGTAATCAGCACCAAGAAGGATAGATCCATTGCAGCTTTCATCCAGGAGCTAAACCAAAGACATTCGGCGTCAGGAGAACCAGATGTGCGCAGACATGATGGAGTTGAAGAAGGAAAAGACCAGGATCATCGAGCTGGAGGAAGAACTCAAGTTGACACGCGATGGATATGAGGAGGAAATCAAGACACTACTAGATAAGAACGACGACCTAGTTAAGAAGATCGGAGTATTCATGGGAGGACCAACATCGGGAGGAGAAGACGGCGACCCCACTTGCCCGGACAACTACATAATCATCGACGACACCGATTCGGATCCAAGTGAGGATGACTACGAAGACGAAGCTGGAGCAGACATCATGGAGTCTTCCACCGATCAAAATTTCTAGATGACCACCATATATTAGTAGTATTTCCCCCCATGTATCTAATAGTAGTTGAGCACTTTTGCGGTAGTCCTAGACCGTTTGTATGCCCTTGCTTGATTGATTGAGTGAAATGATTGTGTTTGCCTCATATGCATATGAGTAGTGTTTTCTCATTAGACCTTTTTCTATTCTAATCACTTCCATCTAAACCCATCAGATGCCTCCGACACATGACACCGGTTTTGCTTTTCCACCGGAGCTCACCCAGTTGATCCAGCAGCAGAATGCTTTGATGCAATTGCTAGTTCAGAACCAGGTCAACAACAAAAACAACAATAACCCGCCACCAGTGGACAATTTAGCCTGCTTCCTGAGGTTACAGCAGCCGGTGTTTTCCAGTAGCACCGAGCCATGATTGGCTACGCCGTATTGGAAGGGAGTTAACCACCGCAGGATGCACAGATGCTGAGAAGGTGCACTTTGCCGCACATCAATTGGATGGACCAGCAAGCATGTCGGGAGAGAATTACACGGCTACTTTTCCTATAGCCAACGTCACTTGGGACCAGTTTCAGCAAGCTTAAGACGGCCCATGTCTCAACCGGAGCCATGCAGATGAAGAAGCCTTGAAGTTTCGCAACTTACGCCCGAGGGAACCGTCTTGTGGCTCAAGACGTGGATGATTTTAGCAAGTTATCACGCTATGCCCTCGATGATGTGGCTACAGATGCCGCCAAGGTGAGAAGTTTATGGAAGGGCTGAATGATGAGATGAGCATGCAGTTGATTGTGGGAACTTTCAACAACTACTAGGAGTTGGTAGACAAGGCCCTTATGATTGAAGGGAAGCAGCAGCTGATTGAGAGCCGTAAGAGGAAGTATGGACAAGGGAAGCATAATTCAGGAGCTCAACAGAAGCCCCGCTTAACCCCAAACTCGGGAGGACTTGTTCATAATCATGGAGGTCACAACCACACTGTAGGAGGATCGCATAACCACAATGGTGCTAAGAATGGAAATGGGAACATAGTTAATAACAATCAGAACCGCTCCAATCCAGCTACACCCGCCAAAAGAGACCTAAGTCAAGTTACTTGCTTTAAGTGCGGGAAGACATGGCACTATGCCAATGATTACCCTGAAGGAAGGAATGTAAACGGTAATGGGAGCACTGGGAAGAAGCCCAATCCATTCAACAAAGGACAAGTGAACCACGTTAACATGGAGGAGGTTGAAGAGCAGTCGGACGCGGTAATAGGTAAGTTTTTGGTTAAGTCATTTACCGCTCTTGTTCTTTTCGATCTTTGGTGCATCGCATTCATACATATCAAGGGGATTTGTGGATAAGTTTAAACTTCCAACCCAAACCCTTAGGACCCCTCTTTTAGTGAGCTTGCCTGGAGCAGAGTACATGGCTAGCCGATGGTGCAACCAGATACCCCTAACCATTGGCACACATGTTTTTCCGTCCGGCCTAATTATCTTGGAGTCGCAAGGATTGGATGTGATATTAGGTATGGACTGGATGTCAAAGTATGGAGGAAACATTGGCTGTGCTAGCAAATCAATTTATCTTACCATCCCGGAGGGAAGAAGGATTAAGTATGTATCTAGGCATGTGCCTAGGAGTAGCCAAGTGAATGCCCTCACGGGAGTTGTTCAGGAGAAAGTACCGGTAGTAAAAGATTTTCTGGATGTTTTCCCAGAGGAGTTATCAGGCATGCCACTGGATCGGGACATCGAGTTCCTGATAGAACTATTGCCAGGTACAGGACCAATATCCAAGAGACCCTATCGGATGCCCGCAAATGATATGGAGGAAATTAAGAAACAGATCAAGGAGTTGTTGGAGAAAGGATAAATTCGAAGGAGTTCATCGCCTTGGGGAGCTCCAGTGCTTTTGGTGGAGAAGAAGGATAAATCCCTAAGGATGGTTGTTGATTATCGAGCCTTGAATGAAGTAACGATTAAGAACAAGTACCCGCTGCCAATGATCAATGATCTATTTGATCAGCTGCAAGGAGCTAAGGTGTTTTCGAAGATCGATCTAGGATCGGGGTACCATCAGTTGAAGATTCGAGAGAAGGATATACCAAAGACAGCGTTCACCACGCGGTATGGATTATACGAGTATACGGTCATGTCGTTTGGACTGACTAACGCCCCTGCCTATTTCATGAGCATGATGAACAAGGTGTTCATGGAGTATTTAGACAAGTTTGTTGTGGTGTTTATTGATGATATTATGGTATACTCGAAGAATGAAGAGGAGCACAAGGAGCATTTATGCGTTTAGTTCTCGAGAAACTTCAGGAACACCAGGTTATACGCCAAGTTCAAAGCAAGTGCGAGTTTTGGTTGAAGGAAGTTGGATTTCTTGGGCATGTTATATTAGGAGAGGGTATAGCGGTGGATCCCAAAGCAAGGTTCGGGCCAACATCGAATGGTTGGCACCCACTTCGATTAAGCGAGATCCGCAGTTTCCTTGGACTTGCAGGATACTATCGGAGATTCATCGAGAATTTTTCCAAGATTGCTAAGCCAATGACTGAATTACTGAAGAAGGATACTAAGTTTAAATGGACAGAAGATTGTGAGGAAAGTTTCCAGGAGTTGAAGAAACATTTTTCTACAGCCCCAGTGTTAACATTGCCCGATATACATAAGGAGTTTCAAGTGTATTGTGACGCCTCACGCTTGGGACTTGGATGTGTACTTATGCAGGACGAAAGAGTTGTTTTGTATGCCTCACGACAACTAAAACCCCGTGAGTTGAACTATGCCACGCATGATTTGGAGCTAGCAGCCGTAGTGCATGCATTGAAGACTTGGAGACATTATCTTATTGGGAACCGTTGTGATGTGTACACGGATCATAAGAGTTTGAAGTACATTTTCACACAGAAGGAGTTGAACCTTAAGCAGAGGAGATGGTTGGATCTTATAAAGGATTACGATATGAAGCTACACTATCATCCCGGAAAGGCCAATGTCAGAAAGGCACGCTTTGAGCCGGAAGAGTTATGCTAATATCCTTGAAAGTAAAGGATTGCGAAGGAGTTAATGAGGATATCATGGAACTTCGGTTGGAGATTGTTCCAAGAGGTTTCATTGCAACAATGGAAGTTCTACCAACATTGTTGGATAAGATTCGAGAAGCTCAGAAGGAGGACAAGGAGATTGCTGAGATAAAGGAGAAGATGAGCAAAGGAAAGGCCAAAGGTTTTCGCGAGGATGAGCACGATACCTTATGGTTTGAGGACCGAGTTTATGTGCCTAATAACCCGTAGATCGGGAAGTTAATACTTCAGAGGCTCATGACTCACCATACTCGATACACCGGAAACACCAAGATGTATTTGGATTTGAAAGAACGTTTACGGTGGACTGGTATGAAGAAGGATATTCTTTGAGTATGTAGCTGTATGTGATGTATGTCGAAAGTGAAGGCAGAGCATCGAAGCGGCCAGGATCATTACAGCCTATGCCGATACCGAATGGAAGTGGGATAAACTTGGCATGGACTTTATCACTGGACTACCCAGGACCAAGGCAGGATTTGACTCAATATGGCTAGTAGTGGATCGCTTGACCAAAGTGGCTCACTTCATCCCAGTGAAAACAACTTATACAAGTGCAAAGTTGGCCAAGATATATATGTCCAGGATCGTATGTTTGCATGGAGTTCCGAGGACCATCAGACGTATAGAGGAACACAGTTTACTTCAAAGTTTTGGCATCAGTTACACGGACCACTGGGTACGAGATTGGAGTTCAAGACAACATTTCACCCGCATGTGTGGATGTACAGAGAGAGTCAACCAGATTCTCGAGGACATGTTGAGAGCCTGTGCGCTAGATTATGGATCTAGTTGGGATGACAATTTGCCTTACACAGAGTTCTCCTACAACAATAGCTACCACACCAGTTTGAAGATGGCACCGTTCGAAGCTCTATATGGACGCAGATGCAGAACACCACTAATGTGGGATGAGGTAGGAGACCGACAGCTGTTTGGACCAGACTTGATCAAGGAGTCTGAGGAGAATGTCAAGTTGATTCGGGATAGACTGAAGATAGCTCAGTCCAGGCAGAAAAGTTATGTAGACACGAAACGCAAGGAGGTAACTTATGAAATTGGAGATAGAGCATATCTGCGACTATCGCCCTTGCGAGGAGTGAAACATTTTGGAGTTAAGGGAAAATTAGCTCCGAGTTTTGTAGGACCGTACCGTGTTTTGGAACGGATGGGAGAAGTTGCCTACAAGCTGGAATTACCAGAAGGATTGTCAGGAGTTCACGATGTGTTCCACGTCTCACGGTGAAGAAGTGTCCTTTGAGATGGCCGACATACCGTTAAGAGATACAAAGTGCCCTTGGAGGCAATTCACCGGATAGTGATTTGACTTATGAGGAGAAGCGGTGAAGATTCTTGACTTTGCGGCCGAGTCACTCGTAGCAAGGTTATCAAGTTTTGCAAAGTTCAGTGGAGCCACCATACCGAGGAGGAAGCCACCTGGGAACGAGAGGATGATCTTCGCAAAGACCACCCGCACCTATTTTCTAGCCAACCCGAATCTTGAGGACGAGATTCATCTTTAGGGGGGTAGGTTTGTAACATCCCAAATTTTCAATTTGGAATGTTATACATAGGTCATCCATGCATATCATATTTTATTGCATCTTCGTTTCACAATCCTCGAAATGCTAAGCAACTCGAGGACCCTCGGAGAGAGTTGGGGATTTTCCGCTTTTCATATTTGATTTTTATCAAATAGCGAAAACGAGGATTTTTTATTTTAATTATTTGTCTCTCCGAAAAATATTTCATAATAAAATAAATGAGGGGAGATAATATGACTTCTTAAAAACATTTGAAATATTGGATGAAAAATGTTAAAATCATTTGTTGGATTTTATTTGATTTCATTTGGATTTTATTTGCGTTAGAAAAATTGCACGTTTTCAATAATTGCATTTTAGGGCCAAGAAAATGTTCATCTCGTTCTAAATATTTTATTTAGACGGTGAAAATTTGTTTTGGCATTTCTAGATTTTTATTTTATTTTATAGGATTTATTTTCTGTCGGTGTAATTGTTTAAAAGCGTTTCCCCATAGTGGGCCTAGGGGCCCACGCCGCCTCCAGCCAGCGCCTTGCGCCGCCGCCGCCGACTCGGATCGGAGTCCGAGCCGGACTCTGCCTCGCCGTCACCTTGCCCCCTCCTCCAAGCCGCCTCTCTTAAATACCCCGCCACCCTGCCGCCACACCACCACCACCACTACCCGCCACCGCCGCCCCGGCCGAGCCGCCGCCAGAGTCCGCGCCGCGCCTCTCGCCACCGCCGCCAGAGCCGCCGCCGCCTCCTGCCGCCGCCACCCCGCCACGCCGCCCGCCGTTGTCACAGATAACTCACGGAGCCCCGCCGGAGCCAAGCTGAGGTAGCCGCCCGCCGTCTCTGGTTTTCTGAGAAAACCGTTCGGTTTTTTTAGAAACCCTACTTTTCGCTTTTTAATAGATCGGTTTTTCTCCGGTTTATTTATTTAGCGAGCGTTCGCTCATTCGTTCATTTTAACGAACGTGTTCTTCGTATAGATCCAGATAAGGAACGTTCGTTGGTTAGTCTGTTCGTCAGTTTTTCTTTTTCTCGGATTTATTCCGCGATTTCTCTGATCGCGATTTCTGATCCGATCTTAGTTTTTGTTTATCTTTTCGCTCGTTAGTCGGAATCAGGCGATTCAAGCGCCCAGATCTTTGTCTCGAGACCCTCTTTCTGCTTAAATAACTTAAACAAGATTTTGATACTGTAAAATTTGACCCTAGTTCAGATTAGTAAACGTATCTTGTTTCTTTTGCCGTTTGAGTTTCGTTGCTCCGTTTGGTTTGATTCTTTTTGCGAACCGGAGTTCTTAAGTTGAACTTTCTGGTCAATCTCTTTTAGTTGAAGTTTTGCTTGTGCATCTTTCCTTGTTGCTTATGTATGTTATTTTTTGCTTGCGATAGAATTCCCCGAGTGCGAAGCGTGTTACTACGAGTCTCTAGGATTCGCGGGTCGTCAGCAAGGCAAGTAACACATTGATCATACTCTTTTCATACCCAGTTTTTATGCATTAGTTCCAATCCTCAAACATTGCATGGTTAGGATGTCATCAACTTGTGGGTTGGGAAGTAGTAGTTGAGGTAGAACCTATTGCCCTCTTACTATCAAACCCTTGGGAGTTACTTCTATGTGTTGCTTATGTTGCTATGCTATGCTCGTAGACGTGGTTGGGTTTGAGTGAATCCATGACATATGTGAGATTGTTAATTAATGGTTTAATTAAGGTGGCAAATTTAATACACATCTGGGTGGATTGAGGCACCTGGGGAACCCAGTGTTGTCTGTTTTATTTTTGGAAATCCCAGGGTACCCGTGTGATCTTCATATGGACCGCCACCCAGGCTCAAAGGGAACTGAGATTATTCATGCTAGAAACTTCCGTGTGCAGCCACAAGCTACTATGGGCTCTAGCATAGTTGAGTAAGTTACGTGAAGCTCTTGAAGAGGTAGATCAGCAGGTAGTGGGTTTTGTAGGTTTAGTATGGTCTACCCGGAGTAGATAGTTAATGTTTCTGAAAGACTATGTCTCGGTCATCCGTTTCTCAAACACCATGTAGTGCGAGAAATCAATAGAGGCGATAGAGTCTTGTGGGGAAAAGTGCGCAAACCTCTGCAGAGTGTACAACCTAATCATGGTTAGCCGTGTCCCCGGTTATGGACAATTTTGCGTATCTAGTACTTGAGTTATCGCATGTATCTTATCACTCTTAAATAATATTGTTGGGTTGTTAACTACTTTAATTGGGATTGAGTTGGGGTTATACCTTCTCAATGTTTCAACCACCATGATAGTTAAATTAAAATCTATTCCTTTGTTGTAGGGAAGAATTGGCTTTTCGCAAAACTATAACCATAGAGCTTTCCACCAGCCAAATATGCATGTAGTGATAGCATTATTCTGTTCTTGCTCTATTGTGTTCTATTGCCAGCATATTCCATGTGCTGACCCATTCTCGGGCTGCAACTTATTATGTTGCAGACTTTTCAGACGAGGTGTAAGCTTCGTTAGGTCGTTGCCGTGCAGCTCAGCTATGTCGTTGGAGTTGATGGACTCACTTTATCTTCCAAGCCTTCCGCTGTTATCGCATTAGATGGCCTTAAGCCATATTATTGTAATAAGTTGTCTTTTGAGACATTCGATGTAATAAGTGTGTGATTGCTACTCTGTTATAAATCATTCGAGTACCATGTGTGTCAGCATTACTGATCTAGGGATGACACTGGAACACAGAGACTTGACCATCTGAGGTCGGGTCGCTACATTGTCGAAGAGGACATGTTGCCATGATGCACGGTTCAAACATGGGTATTCCGCCTTATTGGCTTATCATATTATTGATCACATGGGGGCTTCTGCTTTATAGAGCAAAGTTATGATTACCCTTGGATCCGGCTTATAAAGCCATATATAAAATCACTTGGGGGCTTGGTTGTATTTGAACCATAGCATTACTACCCTCTTAACCGAATATGTCACTTGGGGGCTTCCTGTTCAAACATAGGTGTATTCACGAAATAGAACATAGTGTTACTACCCTTTTGACTGGGTTATCTTGTTCAAACATAGGTGTATTCACTAAAGAGGACATAACCCTTCCGGGTCATCCTACCTGTATGCCAGCTGCTTCTTCATTAATCCTGATTGGTCCGGCGAACTCTTAATAGTCATTCTTTAAAACAAGACCCTGAACTCGTTAAGGTTAAGACGTCGGTTTGTCATGTGAGGGCACGGCTTAGAGATTGCGAGGATGAACCCAGGATACTAAGCCGCCTTCATTGAAACTTGGTTAAACCTGCCTGTTTGCATGATGCTACTCCGATCTCGTGTACTCCCGATAATTCAATATTTAAACAAGACCCTGAACTTATCTAGGTTAAAACATCGATTGGGTCATGTGAGAGGCGGCTTACAGAAAGCGAGGATACTCCAGTGGCTATCATGCAAGTGTAATTGAAGTATTCTGTTATCATACACATACATCATCATATATTGCATCATACATTGCATCATTATTACATCATCATAGCATACATCGACCGCATGGATATCTTGGTTTATATTATGTGAACCGGTTTTTCAAACCGGATTATATAATTCAAATCTTAAATAGCTAACATGGCTGGATTTTTATTATGGTTATCTATAACCAGTATTATGATTGAGGTTTTTCAAAGTCGCTTCAGCGCAATGGCTATTATTATCTGGACAATGGATATAATTTTATACAGTGGAAGGAATACTCCCGAGTCGCTGCAGGCTTACGACCCGGCACTTGGGGGCTACATTATTCAAGTTGAGATTACATAAAATATGCAAGTCCCATGTCACTGCCAGCATGCACCATGAAAATTGGGGGCTAATGCAAAGTCATTTTTTGCTCACCTTTTGAAGACCCGACTCATCACATTGTAATGAGTCGGCCCTTGGGGGCTACCAATCGCTCCTGTCAACAATTCAAGGTACACAAGTCTTAATCCATTATATTGATGGGTCCACTGCTCAGTTGGTAAAGCACAAAGCTCTTAACCTTGTGGACGTGGGTTCAAGCCCCATTATGGGGGTTACATCATATGATGTTCTTTTCCAAGAAGTATATATAAAGTCCCAGCTCAATATTATCTTACTGAGCCGGCCCTTGGGGGCTACATTGGTTGAAGTTTTTTTAAGCATCAGGCAATTTCAAGTCCCAGGTTGCTGCATGCATAACAACCCGGCACTTGGGGGATACATATGTGGAATATTCAGTTGTGACTAGTGACTAAGATGAACAATCTGGATTTCTTCAAGGTTGCAACATTTATATTGAAACAATTCTTAAGCTATCACTATGTTCTTCTCTTAAGACTTGGGGGCTACAGGTAATATGCATATAAAGGAGGAACATCTTCAAAATTCTCAGTTTTGGGCAAATCAGGAAGATTAATTGTGTGACCCGGCATTGGCAACAATCATAACCCGGTGTCTATAAACGGTCATGACCCGGGATCATTAGTTTTTATAACCCGGCAATTTTGGCAATGATAAACCAGCAAGTTTTTACATCTTCAAACCGGCTGAATATCAGATGAGTATTTCAAGACCAATATTTCTTAAGGCCGGCACTTTGGAAGCCGACTCAAGTGGATTATTCTTCACGATATTTTTTCTATGAGAAACCAACGTTAGCAATTTGAGTATGAAGCTGGTTTATTGACCTGGATTTTTTAGAAGGAGGAAATGACAAGGACTTAAGGATGGTCAAGTGCCGGCCTACAAGAATATCTAACCCGGAACATGACCTGAAAAATTTTCTCTTGAGTTATTTTGCAGGATCAGTTTAACATGGATAAATCGAAATTAAATTGGGGGCTAATGTCGGGGATACAGCCCGTGGTGTTACCCGGCCGAAAGTATAACCGACCGGACTTGGCGCTTCATCGTAACCCGCCAGAGGACTGGCGATTCATGGATCTGGCGGTTCACTGATCTGACGATTTACGAGCCTGGCGACTCACGAATGACCCCGACGACGGGTCAGGTAAAGGACTAGGCCCAAGGCCCAGAAGGCCAGTTCATGTTATGGTGGGCCGGTTTAAGAGAAAGCATAAGTAATATTCCCTTACAAAGGAAGCAAGACTAGGACTCCACTTGTAATAGAGTAATCCTAATCCAACTAGGACTAATCATGTAAACTGCCCCTTCAACATATATAAGGAGGGGCAGGGCTCTCCAAAGAAGACAAAAAAGAAAAGACAATCTCTAGGGCTAGACACAAAGAGCCGGTTTACCGGCGACTCTCTCATGATGATAATGAGACCTAGCCACAAACAGCATGTAGGGTTGTTACCGGATGATGTTTCCCGGGGCGCGAAGCTGTCTAAACCCTTGTCTTGTGTTGCGTCTCTTGATTCCACACAACCCCTCTCAAGCTACCACATAGATGCGTTAGCCTCATGACTAAGTCCGCACACTAGGGCATCTGCCGTGACAATTCCACGACAGTATACATAATACTTATGTGGCAACTATTTACTTTCTCAAAAATGTGTGCATTGAAAACGGAGAAGCTACCCGATGGCAGATTTAGTAGCAGCTAGATGGAAGATTTAGTAGCAGCTACATGGCATATCTAGTAGCATGTACATGGCCACTTCAATAGATCTCACATGGTATACATAATACTACATACTTGGCAACTTTTCCTTTTTTAAAATGCGTGGAATGAAAACGGAGAAGCCACACGATGGCAGATTTAGTAGAAGCTATGTGACACTCAAAAAAATTGTGTTTGGTTTTCAACAAAAACTCTGTTGGTTTTGAAGAAGGTCATTTAAACCCTTCCAAAAATCTCTCTCTCAAAAATTTCCCTTTTGGCAAAGGATTTTATTTTGGCATCTTTTTCAACTCTAGTGCTTGGTCATTAAAAACTTTTCCTTTGATTCTCCCCTTCTCAAATTTATTTTTGGGATTTATTTTCTTTTATAAGAAAACCCTAGGAGTTTTGGGTCTTCTCTTATATTGAAACCATCCATACTTTTTACCATGTCTCATGTGGTAAATCTTCCCAAAACCCCTCCTTCCACTTTGGGGCAATCCAAATATTCTGTCCCAACAGGTCCAACTCATTTTTGGATTTTATCTCATTTATTTATTTCCCCAATACAATTATGTCCATTATTTTGAGCCTAGGTGATTTGCAAAGCAAGTACCTATTTGCCTTTGAATTTTGATCTCAAACCAACTCCTCTGGATAGTCCCTAGCACCCACAACCTAGAACCATCAAGATCCACTCTTCTTCTTTTCAAAATTTTCAAGTTTCAACTCCTGCAAGTTTGGACCAGATTTGCCAAATTTGGTGAAATTCATATCTCCTCTTCTCCAAAAATTCCACCAAAATTCAGGAAGCCCCCAGATGCAATGAGAAGACACTCCACCAAAAATCACCTCAAGGAAAAATCCCCACATACCAAAATCATTATGTCGAACACCTGGCTTGCACTGTTACTTTGCACTTCCAGAGAAATTCAGAGTTTCAGTAAGTTCAATTTCGTCAGAGTCTGGTCACCTGTCAACTGTGCGCCTGGCCTGTTGCGCACGGCCCCTCCTCCCTGTCCACAGCGCCGCACGCGCACTTGGCTGGTTCCTGGCGTCGGTGGCACCCTGGCCCGTCTGCGTCGGCGTCTTCTGCAGAATCGGGACCTCCCGTGGCGTCCGACAGGGGGCACCCTGCGGCACAGCGCCGTTCGGCACCGCCCACGCCACCAGGGAGCTCCGCGTGGCCGTCTCCCTTGCCAGACGCCGCGCTGCAGACCGCCGTCGCCGTGGCACGCACGCACAGGCGCCCTCTGCCGCCCGGCGTGCCGCACGGCTATTCCGTTAGGGGACAGCCGTAACCGCCCTGCCTTGCTGAGTTAGGCACCGGGATGGAATCGATTCCGTCTAGACGATGCTCAAGCCCCTAAGCCAACCGTCCCGTAAACAACACCGCCGTTATCGCTCACGGACTTATCCCGTTCACGAACCGCCTCGGGCGGCTATAAATAGCGCCTTCGAGCTCGCTCTCGACCCGCACATCTCCACCACCTCACGGACCCAGCCCAGCCCATCGGAAGAGCCCCGAGGGGACCTTCTTCCTCAACTCCGGCCACCTCCATCCGCTTCGGCTCCGGCAGCGTTCTCCAGTGAGAGCTCCTCCACCGCCCTAGACTTGCCCGTAGCCTCATGACACCTCTAGGAGACTAACCCCCACTCCAATTTGACCCCAGCAACTCTCTTCGACGAGGCCCACGACTACCCGAACCACCGTCGGCGACCACCACCACCACCCACCGATGCGGAAGGAAGCACTGAGCACAGAGGTACCACCCGATCCCCCCTGCCTCGCCGTGGATCGCCGCCGGCGACCACTGCGGCTCTCGGGCGCCGACGAGCTCTGCCGCGTCTTTTGAATATTCAAACCTAACGGGTGGGACCCGCCCGTCAGCCTCTCTGTTCTTTTTTTTCGAACCGTTTCTGAAAGCGTATTCTGGCAAATGCGCTTTCTAATCTGAATCGTTTTCTAGACTTTTCTGCTTAGATCCCTGAGAGTTTTCTGTTTCATTACACAGAGGTCCTTGGACCAAAACTCTTATATCTTTTAAAAAGAAAAGGATTTTTGAGTCATTCTTTTTCTGTCCTCTTCAAAATTTTGTCTAGTTTTTTATCAGATTTATTTGAAAAATATTTGGAATATTTTTGTGCACCCCATGGTATTTACGTTAGTGCGTGTATTTTTTGTATACCGTAGATACCGAAGGAGGTGACGGAACCGCGAACTTCATCGAGCTAGGCCCCGACTACTCCGAACCAGGCAAGCATGTTTGAACTTTTGATATGATGAGTGTTTGGGCATGTTTGCATTAAGTAGTTTCATGTCATGTTCATGAGCATCTCGATGAAAGTTATATCACGTGAAAGGTTGAGGCAAGTGAGTTTCGGAAATCCATGAGTTGATGGAAATGAGTTTGCATGGCCATGAGTTGGCATGAGAATGGGTAAGATGGCAGTGTTGTAGCATGCCAGTCTTATGCCAGAATATTTGACTCCAGTGTCAGCATGTATCAGTAGTAAGCCACCCCACACCACTGTGTCATATCCGCCACTATGTATAATTATTGTCGTGCTTGTAATAATTTGTTGAGCAACCTCAGCTCGTCCCTGTAATATATTAAATGCTACTGGCTTTTTGTATCAAGGTTTTGTCTACCAGTAAGGAGGATTATCCTCACACTGGAATTAAAAGATCGGTTTCTCTATAAATATTTTTATTGGAAAACCGGTCGTGACAAGCTTGGTGTCGAGCCAGCCGTTATCAAGGAAGCCACTAGGTGCGATCGCTAATCGGTTATTAGCAAAATAGAGCTAATTCTTATTTTTGCAAATGTAGTAATTTTCTGACACTCAGCATAAATTTATGATCTGACCATTCAGAATTTTTGCCTACTTTTGTAGATGGCCGACAACAACTGCGAGTCACAGATGTTAGCCAACGAGCCCGATGGGTTCGTCAAGCTTCTCTCTTTCATCGTCCAAGTCGCGATGGGGCCATCTGTGCGCCCAGTCTTCTCACTCTCTAAGCACAAGGTCAATGGCCGTCTAACCATGCACCAGGCCGCGGTGCAATTCAAGGGAGGGCGAGTTGAGCGTTTCCGGTTCTTGGGGAGAGCCATGCCTACGGAGAAGCATGCACTGCAGATGGCAGCCCGTGAGGCGATAGCTCGTCTCTGTGGATATCCTTCCTTCGATGAAGACTCGTCGTTACCGCTACCTTCCATGTCACGTGCCATACACTGTCACTATCGTTCTCTTGCCCCAGAGAGGAGAACAAGACGAGGCTTTTGAGATGCTTATCGAGTATCTCCGGGCTTTGGGGGCAGCCTTCGACAACCTGGTGGACGACTTTGTGGCTGCCCGCATGGACTCAGTCCATGGCTGTGCCGCCAACAGGAGGGAGCTCCTGCACACCGCACCGCCACTGACTTCCGTCTCGTCCTCAACATCTTATGCACCTACCACTCTCGCCACTGCTCGTCACCTGCCTTCCACCGAGGAATTCAACCAAGTCATTGCGCCCACTCCAGTCCGCTCTGCACCACCCACTGTGCCCACACCTGATCGAGTTGCTCCCACTAGGGCACCCGCTCCACCAACTCAGCGCAGCACTTCACGTCTGGAGCCTATTAGCGAGGAGGAGGTTGCGTCCCCAGCCTCACTGCGCCTCACCCTCGGCAGGGCAAAGGAGATCCTCACCATCTCCTCCGATGGAGTACGCTTAGCCACAATGCGATGTACCGCTTGTACGATATGTTTATATGTACATAGGCTATGAGAAGTAGCTTGTTTGCGCATCATGTAGGCACTGGAGGAGTCCACTAGCCTAAATAACATGTCAGGTATATGTACGCATATCCTGAGTGATGTATTGTATAATTATCGCTATGCGTGTAAGATATGTAAGGAGCAGTCCTTCTCCGTGCGCAAACGTTTATTCTCTTGATAAATCTTGGAGCATTTAATACTTTTTCGTCTTCATGAATTTATTGACTTTTGCGACTCAATTTCTTTTCTTATGAGTTTTACAAAATATATCCCCAGAGTGAACAATGTCTTGTCCTTGGACGCGCTCCATGCCAACTCCGTCAGAGGAAAATTATGGCACACAACCAAGCAACAATTTCACACAGGGGCAGTCAAGTCAACAGAGACGTTGAAACAACACTTTCCCAAATGTGTTGTCTTTATGAGCAAAGTCAGCAACAACATCAGGAAATGATGAACCAAGTCATCAATATGGGAAATCACCGTGGGCGATGTCGTGAGCAATCAAAGTTATCGAGCTACGTAAGACGCGTCCCCAAACATTTTCTCATATCGACAAACCTCTTGAAGCCGGGACCGGCTTGAGACATGGAAAGAAAATTAATTATTGCCCGTGTTCAGATCTTGAGAAAGTGCTATATGCACCGCACTATCTCACGGAGCAGCTGCATCGTGGTGGGAAAATTTCCTACACATGCACCCCAACGAAAATAATATCACCTGGGAGGAGTTCAAAGAAGGTTTTCATGGGGCACATATTCCTAAAAGTCTTATGAAGATCAAAAATAGAGAATTTGATGACCTCAAGCAAAGGACAATGATGGTGTCAGAATACAACAGTCAGTTTACTCTGTTGTCTCGCTACGCCAATGAGGAGTGTATGTCTGAAAGCAAGAAGATGGAAAATTTCCTAGACGGTCTGACGCCCGCGCTTAAAGGCCAGCTGGTTGTGCACACCTTCCCAGATTTTAAAACGCTGGTGGATAAGGCCATTACATTGGAAAATGAGAGACGAGCTTGGAAGATTTCCATAGCGAAAAAGGGACCAGACTAATCATGCTCGCAACCACCGCATGACAAGACAGATGTTCAGAGAAGTTGGACACCCAAACACACGACAAACGTCTCACGTCCAATCAAGAATTTCCATGCAAGGGACAAGGAGTTCACATACCGCCCAGGCGTTACTTGCTACGCTTGTGGAGAAGAATGGCACTATGCCAAGAAGTGCCGCAAGCCAAGGAACTCGACCCCAAAGCCGAACAACGGAGGTAATAATTCGGCGCCAAAGCGCAACAATTTCAACCCAAATAACAACCACAGGAAGGGTCATCTGAACCACGTGACCAAAGAGGAAGCACATAATGCCCCAGATATCGTACTGCACGCGTTTCACATCAACACAATACCGCCATGGTTTTGTTTGATTCGGAGCTTCTCACTCATTCATTTCGGAAAGTTTTGCTTTGCAAAATAATTTTCGATGCATCCCTTGGAAAAATCAATGATCATCAAGTCCCCTGGGATTAAGCAAGTTACCCAGAGTTACTGCCAAGGTGTGATTATTGAGTTTGAAGGATTGAGGTTTCACGCCAACCTTATTGTGTTGGAAAATAAAGGACTGGATGTCATCTTAGGGATGGATTGGTTAACCACCAACAAAGGTTTTATTGACTGCTTCAACAGGACCGTAGTTCTCACCCACCACCACGGGAAGACAATAAAAGTTTCAGCCAAAGAAAGAAAAATATCTCGGCAACCGAGATTGAACAAGGTGGATATTTCTGAATTAAGCAAGGTTCCAGTAGTGTGTGAATTTCCAGACGTATTTCCCGAAGAACTACCGGGCATGCCACTGCACCGAGAGATAGAATTCAGCATTGAGCTAGCACCCGGAACCGCCCCCATATACAAGAAACCATACAGAATGGCACCATCCGAATTGGTAGAATTGAAGAAGCAAATAAAAGAATTATTGGACAAAGGTTATATACGAGCAAGCTCCTCACCTTGGAGTCACCAATTTTATTTGCCAAAAAGAAGGATGGAACACTGGGACTGTGTATCGACTATCGAGCACTTAACATGGTCACGATCAAGAACAAATATCCGATGCCACGAATAAATGATTTATTTGATCAGCTTGCTCAAGCCAAGGTATTCTCAAAAATTGACTTGAGGTCGGGATATCATCAATTAAAAGTACAAACGGGAGATATTCCCAAGACAGCCTTCACCTCCAGATACGGATTGTATGAGTTCACAGTAATCCATTTGGACTGACGAACGCCCCCGCATATTTTGTTCACCTCATGAACAAAGTATTTATGAAATTCATGGACAAGTTTGTTGTGTTATTCATCGACGATATTCTGATATACTCCAAGACACGGAAGAGCATTTGAACATCTCCGAATTGTACTAGGAGAACTCAGAAACATCAATTATACGGCAAGTTCAGCAAGTGTGAGTTTTGGCTAAGACAGGTAGGGTTTTCCGGGCCACGCATCTTGACCCAAGAAGGTATTGCCAGAGACCGGAAAAGTCAAGGCCAGATTTGGCTGGAAACCACCAGCCAAATGTGAGCGTCTGAAGTTTCACAGGAATGGCAGGTTACTACCGAAGGTTTATTGAAGGATTTTCCACTATAGCAAAGCCAATGACGCAGCTACTCAAGAAAGACTAGAAGTTTCAATGGACGGAAGCTTGCGAGAAAAGTTTCCAAGAACTAAAAAGGAAACTAACGACAGCACCAGTACTAATTGTGCCAGACATACACAAAATTTTGAGGTGTATTGTGACGCATCCCGAAAGGGCCTCGGGTGCGTATTGATGCAAGAAGGCAAGGTTGTCGCGTATGTTTCCAGACAACTTCGCAAGCATGAGGAAAATTATCCTACTCATGACCTGGAATTAGCAGCAGTTATTCATGCACTCAAGGAATGGAGACACTTTTTACTTGGAAATCGCTAGAAATATACACGGACCATAAGAGCCTCAAGTATATTTTCACACAACCGGAACTGAATTTACGGCAACGACGCTGGTTGGAATTTGTGAAGGATTATGATGTTGGGATCCACTACCATCCAGGAAAAGCAAATGTAGTGGCAGATGCCCTAAGTCGGAACCCTAGCCCGAACAACGACGGTCTGCCAAATTTGAGACCTGAATTCCGGCAGGAATTCGCTAAGCTCAACTTGATGGTGGTCACCGAAGGGAGTGTGTCGAATTTAGAGATACAGCCTACACTAATTGAAAAAGTTAAAGAAGCTCAGCATGGACACCCTAGCATTGAAGGCATAAAGTTTAAAGGTGAGTTTGGGCAAGGCCACGAGTTTGTTATCGATAAGCGGGGAATATTGTGGTACGGAGATAGACTTTATGCATCAAATATCAAGGACCTTAAATAGAAAATCTTAGCTGAAGGCCACACCGTCAGATTCAATCCATCCCGGAGGAACAAAATGTACAAGGACATTCGGAGAAATTTTGGTGGCACGGTGCGAAAAGGGACATAGCCACGTTCATCGCATGTTGTGACTCTTGTCAACGCATCAAGGCCGAGCACCAGAAACCGGCCGGACTTTTGCAGCCAAATAAGATACCCGAATGGAAATGGGACGAGATTGGAATGGATTTTATTGTTGGGCTACCTCGGTCATGACACGGACATGATGCCATATGGGTCATCACTGATAGACTGACTAAAGTAGCTCACTTCATCCCCGTGAAGACAACCCACACCGCTCAGAAACTTGCCAGGCTTTATCTCTCCCATATCGTCGACTTACATGGAGTCCCAAAGACAATAATATCAGACAGAGGCACTCAATTTATCTCCCGATTTTGGGATCACTTACAACAAGCTTTGGGAACTCAACTGGCATTCAGTACCGCATACCACCCCCAGACTGATGGACAAACTGAACGCGTAAACCAAATTCTAGAAGACATGCTAAGAGCATGTGTCCTCACCTATGGAACTAGTTGGGAGGAAAGCCTGCCATACGCAGAATTCGCGTACAATAACAGTTACCAAGCCTGTCTGCAAATGGCACCGTTTGAGGCTCTGTGCGGGTGGAGATGTCGTACCCCGCTAAATTGGTCAGAGACCGGAGACCGGAGACAGCCATATCTTCGGCCCAGACATGCTCAAGGAGGCTGAAGATAAAGTTAAGGTAATTAGGGATCGACTCAAGACAGCTCAAAGTCGACAGAAGAGTTATTACGATAAAAAACATCGGGGAGTCAGATTTGAACTCGGTGAATTTGTGTACCTATGGGTATCCCCTATGAGAGGCCTGCAATGATTCAAGATTAAGGGGAAGCTAGCACCAAGATTCATCGGACCATTATGCATTGTGGCACGGAGAGGCATAGTAGCCTACCAGCTAGACTTACCCGAAGATTTATCCGACGTCCACGACGTGTTCCACGTCTCGCAATTGAGGAAGTGCGTGAGCAACGCAGAGAAGCAGGTATCCCATGAAAACATTGACGTGAAGCCAGACCTCACATATCGGGAGCATCCAATAAAAATCTTGGAGGAGTCTGAAAGGAGGACCCGATGAAAACCATCAAGTTTTTGAGTTCAGTGGAGCAATCACACAGAGAGTGAAGCCACTTGGGAAAGGGAGGATTTCCTGCGGACAGAGCACCCACACTTATTTGAGGATCAGCTGAAATCTCGGGGACGAGATTTTTCCTAAGGGGGTAGGTGTTGTGACACTCAAAAAAAATTTGTTTGGTTTTCAACAAAAACTTTGTTGGTTTTGAAGAAGGTCATTTAAACCCTTCCAAAAAGCTCTCTCTCAAAAATTTCCCCTTTGGCAAAGGATTTTATTTTGGCATCTTTTTCAACTTTGGTGCTTGGTTATTAAAAACTTTTCCTCTGATTCTCCCCTTCTCAAATTTATTTTTGGGATTTATTTTCTTTTATAAGAAAACCCTAGGAGTTTTGGGTCTTCTCTTATATTGAAATCATCCATACTTTTTACCATGTCTCATGTGGTAAATCTTCCCAAAACCCTCCTTCCACTTTGGGGCAATCCAAATATTACATCCCAACAGGTCCAACTCATTTTTGGATTTTATCTCATTTATTTATTTCCCCAATACAATTATGTCCATTATTTTGAGCCTAGGTGATTTGCAAAGCAAGTACCTATTTGCCTTTGAATTTTGATCTCAAACCAACTCCTCTGGATAGTCCCTAGCACACACAACCTAGAACCATCAAGATCCACTCTTCTTCTTTTCAAAATTTTCAAGTTTCAGCTCCTGCAAGTTTGGACCAGATTTGCCAAATTTGGTGAAATTCATATCTCCTCTTCTCCAAAAATTCCACCAAAATTCAGGAAGCCCCCAGATGCAATGAGAAGCCACTCCACCAAAAATCATCTCAAGGGAAAATCCCCACATACCAAAATCATTATGTCGAACACCTGGCTTGCACTGTTACTTTGCACTTTCGGAGAAATTCAGAGTTTCAGTAAGTTCAATTTCGTCAGAGTCTGGTCACCTGTCAATTGTGCGCCTGGCGTGTTGTGCACGGCCCCTCCTCCCTGTCCAGAGCGCCGCACGTGCACTTGGCTGGTTCCTGGCGTCGATGGCACCCTGGCCCGTCTGCGCCGGCGTCTTCTGCGGCGTCGGGACCTCCCGTGGCGGCCGACAGGGGGCGCCCTGCGGCACAACGCCGTTCGGCACCGGCCACGCCACCTGGGAGCTCCGTGTGGCTGTCTCCCTTGCCGTAAGACGCTTGCAGCACCGTCGCCGTGGCTCGGCACGCCTGGCGCACCCTCTGCCGCCGACGTGCCGCACGGCCGTTCCGTTGAGACAGGCCGTAACCGCCCCGCCTTTGCTGAGTTAGGCACCGGATGGAATCGATTACTCCGTCTAGACGATGCTCAAGCCCCTAAACCAACCGTCCAGCCACAACACCGCCGTAATCGTCGCGGACTTATCCCGTTCACGGCAACCGCCTCGGGCCGGCTATAAATAAGCGCCTCTGAGCTCGCTCTCGACCCGCACATCTCCACCACCTCACGGCACTTCGCCCAGCCACTGGAAGAGCCTCGAGGGGCCCTTCTTCCTCAACTCCGCCACCTCCGTCCGCTTCGGGCTCCGGCAGCGTTCTCGGTGAGAGCTCCTCCACCGCCCTAGACTTGCCCGTAGCCTCATGACACCTCTAGGAGGCTAACCCCACTCCAATTTGACCTCAAAGAACTCTCTTCGACGAGGCCCACGACTACTCGAACCACCGTCTCACGGGAGCAAGGGCCGCCCGTCGGCGTGGTGCTCGCCGGCGACCACCACCACCACCCACCGACGCGGAAGTATGCACTGAGCACAGAGGTACCACCCGATCCCCCTGCCTCGCCGTGGATCGCCGCCGGCGACCACCATGGCTCTCGGGCGCCGTCGAGCTCTGCCGCCTCTTTTGAATATTCAAACTGACGGGTGGGACCCGCCACGCCCTCTCTGTTCTTTTTTTTCAAACCGTTTCTGAAAGCGTATTCTGGCAAATGCGCTTTCTAATCTGAATCGTTTTCTGGACTTTTCTGCTTAGACCCCTAAGAGTTTTCTGTTTCATTACAAAGAGGTCCTTGGACCAAAACTCTTATAACTTTTAAACAGGAAAGGATTTTTGAGTGATTCGTTTTCTGCCCTCTTCAAAATTTTGTCTAGTTTTTTATCAGTTTTATTTGAAAAATATTTGGAATATTTTTGTGCACCCCATGGTATTTACGTTAGTGCGTGTATTTTTTGTATACCGTAGATACCGAAGGAGGTGACGGAACATGAACTTCATCGAGCTAGGCCCCGACTACTCTGAACCAGGCAAGCATGTTTGAACTTTTGATATGATGAGTGTTTGGGCATGTTTGCATTAAGTAGTTTCATGGCATGTTCATGAGCATCTCGATGAAAGTTATATCACGTGAAAGGTTGAGGCAAGTGAGTTTGAAATCCATGAGTTGATGGAAATGAGTTTGCATGGCCATGAGTTGGCATGAGAATGGGTAAGATGGCAGTGTTGTAGCATGCCAGTCTTATGCCAGATTATTTGACTCCAGTGTCAGCATGTATCAGTCCAGTTTCCGTCCATTTTCCTTTTCCGTACTACCACATGTTTTCCGCAAGGGGTATGGCGTAGTAAGTTGCAAACCACTTTCCTGGTACACACCAAATCGAGAGACCGGGATGAGGGTTCCATGGCCCTGGATTAAAGCCTATCATCCGGTCGGGGGCATGGGTGTTTCCGGATGGGACCGAGAGGGGGCACCCCTTAGAGCTGCCAGATATAAATTTGATCCCATGCTATTCGAGATTGTGATCTCCCGTCTCAAAGTTTTTCTTGAACATTGTCTAGGGTGATTCCCGGCATCGTGAGGTGGGATGGGTGTGTACTGGATTGTTGTGTTTCTTCCGAAATACCGTAAACGGAACTAGTCCTTCGTGACTGCAGAAATCCGTTGGCTGTGGGCTTTCTAGTACAAACTCTGCAGAGTCAATAATTCCTTTGAATCATCTTATCCATCTCCAAGTTCTGTGTTTATCTTATCTTGTCAAGAGTCGGTCTTGGTGACAAAAACTCTGGTTAGCCACATGAGTATTAAGTCCGGTTAACGTTATTCCTGTGAATGGACTAACCCGTTATTTATCACGTGTTGAATATTTACCGGTGAGCATAAATTCTTGCAAGTTATGAATAATGAATTTAAGCCCTTTCTGCGATGTCGCTCAGACGTCCGACTGTGGCATTGTTATTTATTTACTTTTGATATAAGACCTTTCTGCGATGTCGCTCAGACGTCCGACTGCGGCATTGTTATTTATTTACTTTTGGATATAAGCCCTTTCTGCGATGCCCTCAGACGTCCGACTGTGGCATTGTTATTTATTTACTTTTGATATAAGCCCTTTCTGCGATGTCGCTCAGACGTCCGACTGTGGCATTGTTATTTATTTACTTCGATATATGCCCTTTACGTGATGTCGCCCGACATCCGATCGTGGGCACGCATGTCTTTTCTTTCAAAGATAAGCCCTTTATGTGGTGTCGCTTAGACGCCTCGATCGCAACATGTTTTACTTATTTGTTCACCCTTCGAGGTGTCGCTTGCACACCGATCGGTTTTCAGTTTATTTTATTGGGTTTTCGAGCGGACTACCGCCGACAAACTTTTTACTTACCTCGTTATACTGATTTGAATGTGCATTGTTAAATTACTCATGACGCATTCATGCATGCATTTATTATATCTTATGTCCGAACTGTCTTGCAGTACTTTCAAAGTACTCACCGGCTTGTTGATTTGGCGGAATCTTGATCAAGGCGATCTCATGGATGAAGAGTTCGATAGCGAGTCCGACGCCTAGAGGAGTCCTGGTCGATCTCGTCACGACCCTTGATTTGGTCATCATATTATATCCGCTTCCGCTACCCAAATAAATTCATCGAGCCTCACCTCGACGCCGATGAGCCGCCAGCTTAGTAGTCATATTATCTACTCCACTGTGATATTCCACCAATCACTTTTATCTCGAGTCAGTAGTAAGCCACCCCACACCACTGTGTCATATCCGCCACTATGTATAATTATTAGCGTGCCTGTAATAATTTGTTGAGAAACCTCAGCTCGACCCTGTAATATATTAAATGCTACTGGCTTTCTGTATCAAGGTTTTGTCTACCAATAAGGAGGATTTTCCTCACACTGGAATTAAAAGATCGGTTTCTCAATAAATATTTTTATTGGAAAACCGGTCGTGACAAGCTACATGGCATATTTAGTAGGAGCTACGTGGCATATCTAGTAGCATATACATGGTCACTTCAATAGATCTCACATGGTATACATAATACTACATATCTGGCAACTTTTCTTTTCTAAAAAATGCGTGGAATGAAAACGGAGAAGCCACCCGATGGCAGATTTAGTAGCATCTACATGGCAGATTTAGTAGTAGCTACATGGAATATCTAGTAGCATATTGTACGACCGAAAGTAGGCCTAGAGGGGGTGATTATACTACTTGACCAAATAAAAATCTAGCGTTTTCCCAATTTTAAGTGTTGGCAGATTTTAGCAACTAGTACAAGTCAAGCAATCAACCTACACTTGCAATTCTAAGAGTGTAGCAGCGGAAAGTAAACCATTGCATATGAAGGTAAATGGAAGGGTTTGGAGAAGGCAAACGCAATGTAGACACACAGATTTTTGGCGTGTTTCCGATAAGTGGTGCTATAGTACATCCACGCTGATGGAGACTTCAACCCACGAAGGGTAGCAGTTCTTGCTGAGTCCACGGAGGGCTCCACCCATGAAGGGTCCACGAACAAGCAACCTTGTCTATCCCACCATGGCCATCGCCCACGAAGGACTTGTCTCACTCGGTAGATCTTCAAAGTAGGCGATCTCCTTGCCCTTACAAACTTCTTGGTTTAACTCCACAATCTTGACGGAGGCTCCCAAGCGACACCTAACCAATCTAGGAGACACCACTCTCCAAAAGGTAATAGATGGTGTTTTGATGATGAACTTCTTGTTCTTGTGCTTTAAATGATAGTCTCCCCAACACTCAACTCTCTCTCACAGATTTGGCTATGGTGGAAAGATGATTTGAGTGGAGAGAAATTTGGGGACGGCTAGAGATCAAGATTCTTGTCGTTGGATTGGAATGTCTCAGTCTCAACACATGAGTAGGTGGTTCCCTCTCAGAAAATGGGTAGTTGAAGTGTAGGCACGTTCTGGTGGCTCTCTCATCCGTGGAGAAGGGGGGTGGAGGTGTATATATAGCCTCCACACAAAATCCAACCGTTACACACATCTGACCCAACTCGGCCAGACTGAATAGAGGAACTCGGTGAGACTGATTTAGTTCAAAATGTGAACGTTAGGAATCTCAATGGGACCGGCTGGAACAACTCGGTGGGACCGATGTGCTAGGGCTAGGGAAAAACCTCATCTCGGTGAGATTGATTTCAGCAAAGAGAAAACAGAGAGTAGGTCAAGCAAACTCGGTGGGACCGATTGCACATTTTGGTGAGACCAAAATAATTACAACAGGCAACCGAGAGTTTGCAAGGCCATCTTGATGTGACTGAATTGTCTAGGGTTTCTGGCAGTGGCTAGGTCAAATAAACTCGATGGTGCCGGATAGATCAAATTGGTGGGGCCGAGTTTGACTTTGAGTTTTGGACAAATGTGGAAATGAGAAAGTGGTTAAGGGTTTTGGAGCAATATCACTAAGCACTTTTTGCAAGTAGACCATTAAGCAACACCTCATCCCCTTTTAATAGTATTGGCTTTCCTACGGACTCAATGTGATATTGGATCACTAAAATAGGAATGAAGAGTCTTGAGCTTTTGCCAATCTTTGTCCTTAGCATTTTGAGAGGTCCACATCTCTAGTCCATGCCAAGCCAATCATTGAACTTTGTGAAATATTTAACTTGAATGGATATTAGTTCAATGAGCTATATTTTGTTATGAATAACCAAAACCACCCGGGGATTAGTTGCACTTAAATCTCCCCCTTTTTGGTAATTGATGACAACATATAGATCAAAGCTTCGACAAATGATAATGAATGAAATACATCATCGCTTTGAGAAGTATGTGATAAGCAAGAGCTCCCACTAAATTTGTGCATTATTTAAAATTTGCTTTTGAATGCAAATGCACAATCGATTAGGATCATGGGTCACTCTTCCATGTCACATACATCTTGGTGCAGCGCTCAAAATGATAAGAGTTAAATAACAAGCACTCATCACCAAGGGGTAACATGATTGATCATACACAAATATCATAGATATCATCATGCAAGCACACACTAAAGCATAGTATGATCAAACACATGATCACAAGAGTATCTCACAAACATAACACAAATTGTAGCATAGGAATCAAACAAGCAAATGATCAAAGTAGAAAGAGAGGCAAATAAAAGCAAAAATCTCTCTCTCTCTCTCTCTCTCTCTCTCTCTCTCCCTCTCTCGAAGCCTAATGATCTATACACTTTCTCCCCCTTTGGCAACAAGTTACCAAAAAGCTTGAAAATGCATAGTGTTATACGACACGCTAGGCACGATCTCTAGGAGCTCCTGAAGGGGTCTTCTGGCTGGTTTCTCTGGTGTGCGTAGATGGCGTGGAGAGGAAGACATCTGCAAATGCTTCGGAGGATGTCTGTGGAGCTGGAGGAGTTGAAACTGCTGGTGCAATCATGGCAGTTGCTGCAGTTGCTGAAATGGTAGTCCTAGTGTCACTGACAACTGGCATTGTTGAAGACCTTTGTGCCCTTGGCACTCACTAAAAATTATCTATGGTAGGCCTGTCATTCCTGTCCTCAACTTCTTCCTGGAGCTTCTCCACAGTGTTCTAGATCTCTGTGACCTTCACATCTAGATCATGAAATTTTGTCTCAATGATCCTTTCAAGACTCTCTTGATTTTGAGTCAGGGTGGCCAAGCCCTTCACAATTCCCATGGTAGCCTTAAGCAGATAACTAACTTGATCCTGCTTGGTCTTGAGCACCACTGTTGAAGCATCTGGTGCACTGGCTGCCTTCGCTGCTTTTCAGCCTTTGCTCTCTCTCTCTCTCTCTCTCTCTCTCTCTCTCTCTCTCTCTCTCTCTCTTCTCCACGAGCTTCTGTAAGTTGGATAAGAAGCATCCATGACAACCTCATTCTCCTTAAAATCTAGCCTCATTGTCCTTAACATCCGTATGTGAGGGGCATATCCACATGATATCTTCTGATCAGCAGCTATTCTCTTCACAGTCTCAACAATCAAAGTCATCAGTTGGAACTTCTGTGGTACATCAAACATGTGGAGCAAGTTGATTGAGTGACCATGGATCATTCTATGGTCTCATGACTTGGGAAAAGAGTGTGCCTCCAGATGGTGTTGATGGTGGTCAGACCAGATAGCAGATAGTATATTGAACCAAGCTTGTGTGTCTCCAAGGCATCATCAGGAATAGTCTTGTACATGTTGGCCATGGATTTGTGATCCTTCATAGGCTTGGCATATACATCAATGTCATCCTCATCTTCCTTTGGGGCATTGATCAACTTGGCCCACTCAGATATTGTAGATTGATATTTTGTACCTTCAGTCATCCAGACAATCCTTCCATCTGGGTAGAAGTGAGCAGTGGAATAGAATTGCATGATCATCTCATCGTTCCACTTGGTCAACTTCTGACCAACAAATTTGTCCACTTCATTCATCCTGAAGGTCTCATGCACACCTGGGAAGTAGTCCTCATTGTCATCAATGAATATCAAGTCAACCTACTTCATGTCAGGATAATGGGCTTCTTGTCTAACAAGACTGTCTCAAAGAAATCCTGTTGTTCCTTGGTGTGGAAACGATAGTCTACATCAGTTCTCCTCCTGGTGGCATATGGATCAGTCTTTCTCCAGAGTTTCAGGCTTGCATCCTTCCTTAGCTTCATATTCTCTGCCACAGGATGATCATCACTATGATCTGGAATCTTGGGCTTCAGTTTTCTGAGCACTTGTGACTCTTCTTCTTCTTGAACTTCAGACACTAGGGCCTTGTTCTTCTCAGCTATAGATATGTTCCTTGTTGATCTCTTGGGTGCAGATGGTTTGGGGGTTTAAGCTTGAGTTGGAGGCTTGGAGGCAGACCTGGGGTTTGATGGAGCAGCCCCAGTCCTTATGGCATCCCCCATGATCTTTTGAGTCTTTGCAGGAGGTGCAACAGGCTCTTCCTCCTCCTCTTCTTCATCATTAGAGTCTCTCATCATAGATGGTTTGCCAATGACTCTAGCAATTGTCTTCCTGACTCTCTCCTTCCTATTCTTTCTTCCAGTAGTCTCTTCCCCTCTTCGTTCAAGAGTGAACTCCATGGTTTATTGAGTGGAGGCTCTGGCTTTTGACATAGGATCTTGGCAGGAGCCTTCTTTGGCATTCCATGCTTGGTGGCAGCAGCAGCATACTCTTTCTTGAGACCTTTTTCTTGGAGGTCACCTCCTCCTCAATGACAAAGTCCTCATCCTCAGATTCAGAAGTTCTCTTCTTCCTTTGCCTAGTTGCTGCCTTTGGCAAGTTGCTGGGAGTGCTTCGATCCTCATCATAGCTGCTTGAGGGACTAGTGCCCTCACTAAGATTTACCTGCTCTTCAAACCTGTTCTGGCTATCACTGCCCTCTGACATAGCTAAAACTGACCCTGTGAATAGATGGGTATAGATAGAGTGGATGAGCACCACAAAGTACAGCTTATTTTGCAAAAATATTGAGAAAAAAACTTAATTTTAGTTTTCTACAGAAAGCATTTCGGAGCTAGCGATTTGAAAAACTCAGTGACACTGAAGCACAAATAGAGTCTAAACACATAGTTTCAGTCAGACCGAAATACAGTTCGGTGACTCCGAGATGCTAGGGTTTCACAGAGTAAGTGATATTGGTCGCATCGATTAGTACACTTCGGTTAGACCGAGTTATACTTGTGCAATGGCCAGGGCCAAATCAGTGTGACCGAGATCCTCAGATCGGTCGAGATGAGTTCGGTGGAAACCTAACCCTAAGTTTTTGCATCAAATCTATTCTAATGGATTCTTTTGGAGGATATATAGATTGATCTCATACGTGGAAAGAACACTGGCAATTTTTGTGCAAGAATCCGAATAATAGAACGCACAAAAAGGTCAAGTCCATATCCTAACTTGGCGATTTAACTTTCTACTACGGTAATGGCGGTGAGAATCTCGCTGACGGTGATGGAAACCAATGGCTGTATGCCACCGGGCGACGACGGCGACGATCCGGAGACCAAGGGGTGGCAGAGCTAGGAAGGCGCGGTTGAGTGTTTGGAGGAATTTCCAAATTTTCAACCCGTGGTATATATACCCAGTCGGTGTGACCGAGTGGAATGACTCGGTGGCACAGAGATGCAAAACTGCTAGCAGTTGCTACAACTCGGTGTGACCGAGTTGTTCAAATCGGTTGCACCGAGATGAAAATCTAGATCAACTTAGTGAATTCGGTGTGACCGAGTAGGAGTGAGTTAGTCTCACCGAGATGCATTAAGAGGTTTTGGATTTAAGCCCATGACGGATCGGTGGCCCCGAGTGCTCCTCACCCGGAGGGTCCAAATTCGACTTGTTCAAACTTTGTGATGTAGCATGGATAGAGTTTGAGACAAGAAAATCATATATAGCTAGAGGGAATAGTTAGGAATTCTTGTCCATCCATTAGGCAAAAATAAAACCAAACAATCAAAGCAAAAAAATTGATGTCCTGGAGTTGTCTAGGGTTTCTGGCAGTGGCTAGGTCAAATGAACTCGGTGGCGCCGGATAGATCAAATCGATGGGGCCGAGTTTGACTTTGAGTTTTGGACAAATGTGGAAATGAGAAAGTGGTTGATGGTTTTGGAGCAATATCACTAAGCACTTTGAGCAAGTAGACCATTAAGCAACACCTCGTCCCCTTTTAATAGTATTGGCTTTCCTATGGAAGCAATGTAGCGACCCGACCTCAAACGGTCAAGTCCACGTGCTTATGTGTCATCCCTGGATTGGTATTGCTGACACACATAGTACTCGAGGATTTATAACAAAGTTCAATCACACACTTATTACATTGAATGTCTCAAAATAGAACTTATTACAATAATATGGCTGAAGGCCATCTAAATAAGATAACAGCGGAAGCTTCGAAGGTACAAGAGTTCATCCAACTGCACCCCAAAATTGAGGGCAAGACAACGACCTAGCGCATCTTACTCTTCGTCTGAAAACTCTGCAACATAATACGTTGAAGCCTGTGTAGGTCAGCACATGGAATATGCTGGCAAAATAATACTATAGAGTAATGAACAGATAACAGCTATCACTACATGCATATATGGCTGGTGGAGGCTCTATGGTTATCATTTGCATAAAGCTAGTTTTTCCCTACAACAAAGGAATATATTTTATTTAACTACAAAGTTTGTTGATAATATTGAGAATGGTAGCCCCATCTCAATCCCAAAATAATATTTATGAACCCAACAAATTAATTAAGTAAAATGATGAGATCAAAATAAATAATTCAAGTACCAAATACTCAGGATGTCCATAACCGGGGACATGGCTAATCATGATTAGTTTGTACACTCTGCAGAGGTTTGTGCACTTTTCCCCACAAGACTCGATCTCCTCCATTGAATTTCTCGCACTACATGATGTTTGAGAAACGGATGACCGACACTGTCTTTCCGAAGAGGTCCCCTTAACCGATAGATAGGCCGGTACACCTACAATACCCTACATCCTCTAGCCCATCATGGAAAGGATTCCCACAACTTAATCAACTATGCCAGAGCCCATAATGGCTTGTGGCTGCACATGGAAGTTTCTACCATGAATAATCTTATGATCCCTTTGAGCCTGGGTAGCGAACCATAGTATGATCACACGGATGCCCCGGGATCTCCTTGGAAAACACTGGATTCCCTAGGTGCCCACAAAAAATCCACCCAGATGTGTATTAAAGTAGCCACCTTAAGTTATCTCTTAATTAAAAATAACTCTCACATCTTTCATGAATCACTCAGACCAAACCATGTCTACGAGCATAGCATAGTAGTATAATCACCCAGGGTCTGATATAAGACAATAGGTTCTACCTCATCAACTACTTCCCAATACTCACATGTTATCAAATCCTACTCATGCAATGCTTGAGGGTTGAAACCAATGCATAAAAAACCGGGTATTAAAGGGATATGATCAAAGTGTTACTTGCCTTGCTGACGATCGGAAAACCATAGAGATTTGTAGTAGCAAGCCTCTCACTCTGGAAACTCTATCGTGAACAAACAATAGCATACATAAGCACTCAAGCATAATATGAAAGGGTAAATATAAAATGAAAAGATCTGAACAGAAAGTTCAAAAGAAGATCTTCGATTTGCAAAAAGAATCGATCGAATTGGAGCTACGAAACTCAAACTACGATCAAAAGAAGTTTGAGAACAAATCTGCTTGAAACCAAATTTTAAATTGTCAAAGCCATGTTCAAGATGATTATCCGAACAAATGGGAACAAGGCGATGATTTTGGCGTTAGTTTCACTAGATTTGGATAAATGAGTAAAAAGTACCGAGGGTTTGAAGTTCAGGGAATAATCTGCAATAAAAGTATTTATAGATAGGTCCCTGGCCAAAAATAAAACTAAAAAGAAAAATCTACAGAACGAAGTTCGTCAACAGAACTAAACAAGCTAATATGTTCGTTAACAGAAACTAACGGGTGAACGTTCGTTAACTATTGAACTAAAACAAAAACCGATCTAAAAAAATAAACTGAAAAAACCGAATGGTTTATACCGTTTAACCGGAGAAAACCGGCGGCAGCGGTTTTCACGGCGGCGGGATCCGGCGAGGCGGCGACGAGCGTCGGCGGCGTGCGGCGGCGACAGCAGGTGGCAACGGCGAGGCGAGGCTCCGTCAGGCGTCGGCGGCAACAGTGTGGCGACGCAAGGGGCGGCGGCGACGAGGCGCTTAGCGGGCGGCAGTGAGCGTCTTTAGAGGCGCGACGGCGGTGGTGGCTAAGGCGGCGGCGGCGCTTGATGAGGACGAGAGGGAGGCGGGGCCGCGGCTTATAAAGCCCGTGGGGCGGTCGCTTGGGCGATGGGGCGACGGAACGGGAGTCTGAGCCGGACTCCCCAGGCGGCTGCGGCGGGGACTCCTCCCGAGAGAGGAGGAAGGCGGCGCATGAAGCCGGGCTGGATGCTGGTAACAGGCCTTGCCTGTGAACTTTTTATCAAATAAATTTCGCCGCGAACAAAACTCCTAATAAAATATATAAAAAAATTCTAAAAATTCCAGAACAATTTCACCGTCCAAACCTAATATTTAGGACAAGATGAACATTTTTCTGGACTAAAATGCAATTTTCAAAAATGCATGTTGTTCTCTGATTCAAATAAAATAGCAAATAAAAACATCAATAAAATAATTTGATTTTAAATTTTCTTCTCCAATATTTCTCCTCTGTTGAAGAAGTCATTTTATCTTCTCTCATTTATTTTTGTTATTAGAAATAATTGGAGAGAAAATATTAAAATCAAATTGATCCTCTTTTCAAATTTGAATTAAATTCAAATATGAAAATTGTGAAACCTCCAACTCTTTCCTTGGGTCCTTGAGTTAATTAAGATTTCTAGGATCACAACCAAAATGCAAATAAAATATGATATGCATATGATGATCTATGTATAACATCCAAATTGAAAATTGGGATGTTACAAACCTACCCCCCTTAAGATGAATCTCGCCCTCGAGATTCGGGTTGGCTAGATAATAGGTGTGGGTGGTCTTTCCATAGGTCTTCCTCTTGTTCCCAGGTGGCTTCTTCCTTGATATGGTGGCCCCACTGAACTTTACAGAACTTGATAACCTTGCTGCATGTAACTCCGCTGGCAAACTCAAGAATCTTGACAGGTTTCTCCTCGTAGGTTAGGTCACTCTCCAACTGAATTGCTTCCAGGGGCACTGTATCTCTGAGAGGAATATCGGCCATCTCTGCATGGCACTTCTTCCATTGGGAAACGTGAAACACATCATGAACTCCTGACAAGCCTACGGATAACTCCAACTTGTAGGCCACTTCTCCCATACGTTCCAAAACTTGATATGGTCCTACAAATCTTGGGGCTAACTTTCCTTTGACTCCAAATCGTTTAAGTCCTCGCAGTGGTTTTGGTATCGGCATAAATCTTCTGCCTGGACTGAGCTACCTTCAGTCTATCACGAATCAACTTAACCTTCTCTACAGACTCCTTGATTAAATCTGGTCCGAATAACTGACGGTCTCCAACTTCATCCCACATCAATGGTGTCCTGCACCTCCTTCCATACAAAGCTTCGAAAGGGGCCATCTTCAAACTAGCATGATAGTTGTTGTTGTATGAGAACTCTGCGTAAGTCAAATTATCATCCCAACTAGATCCATAATCTAGCGCACAAGCTATCAACATGTCCTCCAAAATATGATTGACTCTCTCGGTCTATCCATTTGTCTGCGGATGAAAGGATGTACTGAACTCTAGCCTAGTACCCAAAGTCTGGTGCAACTGATTCCAAAACTTCGAGGCAAATTGTGTTCCTCTATCTGATACGATGGTCCTCAGAACTCCATGCAGACATATGATCCTGGTCATATATATCTTGGCCAACTTCATGCTTGTATAAGTGGTTTTCACGGGGATAAATTGAGCCACTTTGGTCAAGCGGTCAACTACTACCCAGATAGAATCATGTCCTGATCGTGTCCTGGGTAATCCGGTGATGAAATCCATGCCAAGTATATCCCACTTCCATCCGGGTATCGGCATAGGTTGTAGTAATCCTGCTGGCTTCTGGTGTTCTGCCTTAACTCTCTGACATACATCAGATACTGCTACATACTCGGCAATATCCTTCTTCATACCAGTCCACCAAAAATGCTCCTTCAAATCAAAATACATCTTAGTGTTTCCAGGGTGAATCGAGTATGGCGAGTCGTGAGCCTCCTGAAGTATTAACTTCCTGATCTCCGCATCATTGGGCACATAAATACGATCCTCAAACCATAAATTTTCATGCTCACCCTCACGAAAACCTTTGGCCTTTCCTTTGCTCATCTTCTCCTTTATCTCTGCAACCTCCTTATCAGTCTTCTGGGCTTCTTGAATCTTTCCCAATAATGTGGACTAAACCTCCAAAGCTGCAACAAAACCTCTCAGAACTATCTCCAATCAAAGTTCCCTGAGATCTTCGGCTAACTCCCGTGGTAATCCTCCGGTTAGGAGAGTATTTGATATAACTCTTGCGGCTCAAAACGTCTGCTACACCATTGGCCTTTCCTGGATGATAATGCAGCTTCATATCATAATCCTTTATGAGCTCCAACCATCTCCTCTGCCTGAGATTCAGCTCCTTCTGCGTGAAGATATACTTCAAACTCTTGTGATCTGTGTATACATCACATCGGTTTCCAATAAGAAAATGTCTCCTGGTCTTGAGCGCGTGTACTACGGCTGCTAAGTCCAAATCATGCATAGCATAATTTAACTCATGAGGTTGAAGCTGTCGTGAGGCATATGAAACAACACTTCCGTCTTGCACAAGTACACCTCCAAGTCCTTGGTGAGAGGCGTCGCAATACACTTGGAAATCCTTGCATATGTCCGGAAGAATTAGTACTGGGGCTATAACTAAACGCTTCTTCATCTCTTGAAAACTGGCCTCACATTCTTCGGTGCACTTGTACTTGGTGTCCTTTTTCAATAACTCCATCATGGGCTTTGCAATCTTGGAAAAATTCTTGATGAATCTCCGGTAATTTCCTACGAGTCCAAGAAAACTGTGGATTCTAGGCCATTTTTGCAAACATTGTTTGGTACCAAATTAATGAAGACTTGCTTAATTCTAGGCCATTGTTTCTTCACCAGCAATAGTAGAAGGACCTGGAGCTGCAAACATATAATCGAGTATTTAAAATTAAGACACTGGACATATACTAAAAGCAGTTGGTCATAATAATATTTTGCAAAAAAAAACCATTGTCACGAAGTGCACGACGTAGTAGCCCCCTTGCGTTTCCTCATTTTTTGATAGCACTGTATCATATTAATAATATCAATGCTTGCAAATACATCACGCTCAATATAGCACACCAAATGATGATTCATCCATTCATCATTCATCTTATTCTGCAACTCAGTTTTGACAATGCTCATAGCTGAGAAAGCTCTTTCCACAGTTGATGTAGCGTCAGGTAGAATCAAGGCCAATTCAATGAGATGATATACTAATCGAAAATGTTTGTGCCTATCTATTTGAACCATCTTCATAGCAAGCTGGCCAAGATCAATGCATCTTAAAAATTCAGTATCAGCTCTAGCTTCAGTGACAAATGTCTCAAGTCGGTCCCTAAGAACTCTGCACTCATATTCTGACAAATCAGCACCATACATCTGTGCAATTTCAACCAACTTATTTATATCAAAGTTGGCAAAAGAATTTCTTGGGTCAAGACAAGCAATGCATCTTAATAGTTGAGTAGATTTCTCAGCAAAGTGATTGTTGAACTCAACAATAATCTAGTACCACATTAAATATTTCATGATTGTAATAATGCAAGTGAGTTACCAATTGGCCGCCGCGACCTCTGGAGCGGCCCCCAATAGCTAATGTTTCCATCATGTTTGGAATAATGATGTTATGTTGGAGACCAAAGGCCATTACCCCTTCAAATAACTCATCCCAACCCTAATGCCTCATCTCATTAAGTTTCTATAATGTGGTCTAAGTCAAGCCCATAGCACGAACAATGTTCTAGTTCTTTTTTTGCAAGCACTGTGATAGATCATTAGTTTTTCCCAACAATTTGATCATTAGATGCAGTATAAACACAAACTCAAAGCTCTCCATACGACATATCAAACCTCATGTTGTGGTTTTTTGTAATGTGTTAGTGGCATCATCAGACATATTTTCGAGTGCCTCTAGCACTGCATACCACATCTGATGAAGACGACACAAGGTTTTATGATGTGAGCCTCACCTAGTATCACCAGGTCTTGTAAGGTTAGTTTTTTGGTACTTCCCTCTCCCTGTAAAAATTTCTCCACTCTCCAATTTCTGCACAAGATTATCATGGTGTGCTTGGGCTAACTGATCATGTCGCTTGCAAGAACCATTAACACTGTTGACAATCATAGAAGTGTAGCTAAATAAATCCAAGACAGAAGGACAACACTTGGCAACAGCAACTACCACTAACTGCAACTGATGGGCAAAGCAATGAATATAAAAAGCATAAGGATTCTCATCTAGTACCCTTCTTTGTAGCCCATGGAATTCACCTCTCATGTTTGATGCTCCATCGTATCCTTGGCCCCGCACTCTATGGATAGATAGGCCATGTTTAAGAAACAGAGCATCCAAGGCTGCCTTCAATGAAGATGATGTCGTGTCGCCAACATGTTTAATCGCAAGAAACCTCTCAATCACTTCCCCCTGACTATTCAAATACCTAGATGAGATAAGAAACAAGCTTAATACAAACATACTTCATAACAAAGAAGCAATAAAAATTTCAATTCATGACATACAAACCTCAAGGCCATAGCCATTTTCTCCTTGATAGATGCATCTCGAGCCTCATCCACAAGGACAGCAAGTTTTTTATCCCCAATATCCTTCATAATGGCTTTCGTAGTCAGACAACTGCTTTTGTATTTCTCCGGAAGTCAACAAATTATTTCCAGGAGCGCAATCTAACTACTTCGTAGCATTTTCATCCTTCTTTCTATACCATTGCACCATCTCTAAGAAATTCCCCTTATTATTTGAGTTAGCTGACTCATCATGTCCACGAAAAGCAAGAGCTTGCAATAAAACGAACCTCACAACACCTAACATAATAGTGAGACGACCCAAATACTCTTCCTCCTTCTTATCTGAACCAGCCCATACTTGTTCAACATTTTGCCTTGGGTTTTGAAAAGCTTTACAATGTCTTTTAGCTCTATTATGAGCACTATTAACATTGCCAACATGAGTCTCAAAAGATGCAGTAGCATTTTTCCAATTACTAAAACCTTTCTTTGTATATGCTTCTATTCCATAGTTTTCAGCTCTTGGTTGCTTAAAGAGAAAACAATGAAAACAAAAGGCAACTTTTTTGGCAACACTATATTCCAACCAATCATGTGACTTGTACCACTCTTCACGAAAGCCTCTATTTTGTTTCCCAATTCTTTCTTGTTCATAGACATGGCCTGTTGGTCGGCATGGTCTATTGGCCAAATATTCCCTTCTAGCAGCATCTCTAACATCCACATGCAACTCCTCAATTGGTTTTCGGAGGTCGGGATCGGGATTAATGTCATCTGGATTAAGCTCCACACGTGCATTACAAGCTCTGGCTCCTACTGATTCGGTAGGCGACTCATTGGTGTTGGTATTGTTGGTTGCGGGCTGGCCAGATGTTGACTGAAAAAAAGATTCAATTGTTCGAATCCTCTTCATCTTGGATTCTGAACAATATTTCCTGTTAATAAATAACAATGAAACAGAAGTGAATAATGTAGAAAGAAAACTATGGAAAATTAGATGACATATACAGTAAACTGAAGATTACCTGTCATGTCCTGCTGTCTAGCCGATTCTGAAGATGAAAAGGAAGAAGGCCGGAGCTGAGGGCAACCGCTTTCGGAGTCGATGAGGCGATGATCCATGCTCTGAGCGGCGAGCGCCAGCAGCCTGGGCGCAAGTACAGACATGGGACACCGATCTGTCTCATTGGGATACAACGGGCGGCTGAGGCGAGGCAGCTTTGAACGGGAGAATTTTTTTGATCAATTGGGCGAAAGATCAGGCGAAACACTGCATGATTGATTCCTTAGAAATTGCTACTAACCAAACCAACTGTGCTGGTCTCGAGTCGTGGCATAGGACATCTCTGTTAAATTTGGGAAGTGGGAACTTATGTTGGCTGAACATTGGGATGTGCTTGCACGCCTAGGGTTGGGCCTTGTATGTCTATAAATATATAAAAAACTAATGAATGTACGCCTACTAGATGAGCCAAGCCTGGGGATATAGCCCTAGTTGCCGTAGGCCCAATTCCGTCCCTACCGTCTATTCGTATTTGCAACATTCACAATAATACTCACCTTCATTTAATAGGGCCTTCACAAAGTAGTTTCTTCCTTTGTTCGGATCTTCAGGTTCTAGATCGGACATGTCCCTGAGACTAAACACTTTGAATGTCCATTCGTCAACCGGATAAGCTGCGTACATGCTAGACACACTACAACAAAAAAGACACATCCGTGACATTTTGGGCCGAACGAAAAAAAATTCTGTCATACATATGACACTTCTATGACGATAATTGTGACAAAACCCGGTATCATCATAGATGTGGTGGGCTCCTACTTCTATGACAAAAAATCATGACAGAAAATGGGCTTTTCTTCCTAGGCGGCCGGAGACGCAGCTGCATGACATTCTTTGGGCCGTCCATGACGGACAAAACCGTGGTAGAAGCGAGGGGAGGAAAAATTCGAGGAGTTGCGGTTACGGTGGGAGGTCGGGGCGGAGCGATGCGCTGCGTTTCTCGTGACGTCTGTGCGTGTGTGCGGCGTTGGCTCTAATCGAACTCGAGCGAGGCGTTGGGCTCTAATCGAACCCGAGCAATTGCACTGCAGTTACGCGTTCATCGAACCCGGCGATCGATCGATGGCTCTTAATCGAACCCGATGGAGCGATTCGCCGCTCTGCTGCTAATCAAGCCGATCGATGCTGCCTCTAGGATGAGCGGTGAGTGTTGCGGGGTTTGGATGAGCGATGGAGCGGTGGCGTTGCCTCTGGATGAACAGGGAACCCGTGGTGTGGAGGGCTGGATGAGCGATGAGCGGTGGAGGGGTGCATGTGGAGGGGTTGTTGAACAGTAGCCGGTGGAGTAGCGCGCGGTGGAGGCTGGATGAACAGGAGCCCGTGGAGGCTGGAGGAGGTTGACGGTAGCCCGTGGAGGCTGGAGGAGGTCGACGGTAGCCCGTGGAGGCTAGAGGAGGTCGACGGTGGAGATGACCAGTATCCCCTGCAGTCCTGTTTTGCGGTACGCCCCACCCTCCCCTCCCCCGTTTTCGATCAGGCGCTCCATCACAAGTCTGTTTCGTCCGTTGTGCGGTACGCCACACCCCTCCCGATCAACAGGACCCCGGTTTCGACCGTAGGAGGTCTGTTTCGTCCGTTTTGCGGTACGCCACACCCCTCCCGATCAACAGGACCCCCGTTTCGACCATAGGAGGTCCGTTTCCTCCGTTTTGCGGTATGCCAGGCCCCTCCTGATCAACAGGACCCCGTTTCGAACGTGGCCGGTCGAACACAAGGTCGTTTCCTCCATTGTGCGGTACGCCAGGCCTCGTTTCCATCGCCGGTTCCGTCCAAGCCCTCCCGATGAACACGACCATGCATTCCGTTCCGACCCAGCCGCTTGGATCCCCATGAACACGACGACGACGCTGTTTCTCCGATCCGACCCAGCTATGTACGTATGCGCGATAGGCGTTAGAGACCCTGCCAGATGTAATGCGTGCGTGGTCAGATTTTCTTTCTTGCACCCTCGCCGTTATGCGTCGTTCGGCGCCTCTACTACGACGCGTGCGGCGCCTCTACATCCACCAAAGATATATGTACGCATATCGCCATACCGAATGACAACGCCACGACGCTCGACCGTGTGGGTCCCGACCGCCGTGCACGCCCCGCGCAACGATGTACCTGGTGGGTCCCAGCAGTCAGAGGGGCAAATCATTTTTTTTTCATACGCACTTCCTTGCGTGCGAAGGTGTAGCTGGTGGGTCCCAGTAGTCAGGGGGAAACGTTTTTTTTGCGAAATATGGTGGCCCGTCCGGTGGGTCCCTGCTTCAGGTGGAGTAATAATTATTTTGCGCGTAATAAGGAGGCACTTCCTTGCTTCGGACGTGGACCGGTATACCCTCGCACGTCTGATCCCACGTCCGATGGAAGCCGTTCCTTGACCACGGTGACCATGCCGCGCCGAGAGCACCAGGACGGTGGACGACGGCGAGGCCTAGGAAGGGAACAACGCGGAGCCGGGGAAGACGCGGCAGTGGATGCCCATGCATAGAGGAGTACGAGGGTTCACGGGTTCGCTGCGGTGTGAGGCGGCCGTCGCCGTAGAATAACCGGGGGTGTGGGTGAGTAGAGGGATGGCATGGCCAGCGGTGGGAGTAGTAGGGGGCTGTGAGGCCTCGGCCGCACCGCAGCCGGCCACGGGAGGCAGGAGCACGAGGCACGACCGGCGCTTGTTTGGGCGGCTGGGGCAAGAAGACCAGAGGTTGAAGAAGCACTACGGCCGTTGGGTGGACATCGTACGGTCACTGGAGCTAGAATCGTGCATATTGACTAAGTTGACAAAGCCCTCCGTCCCCATCAACTTAGTAGGCCCACAAGTCAGCTGGCACTATATCGGGTCCCAGCTAACATGAGTATTCATTTTTGTGCGTAATAAGGAGGCACTTCCTTGCGTGCGAAGATATAGCTGGTGGGTCCGAGCTGTCGGTGGTAACGCTTTTTCACGAAATCCGAGGCCCTTTCGGTGGGTCCACGATGTCGTGGACGAATCATTATTTCTTGGCGTAATAAGGAGGCGTTTCCTTGCGTGCGGCCGTGGACCCAGCTGTCGGCCTCTCCACGTACAGTCCACTTCAGATGCATGTGGGTCGTTGACCATGTTGACCAGGTCGTGCCGAAGCACCTGGGTGGTGGACGTTAGCGAGGCCTAGGAAGGGAACGACACGGAGGCAGGGAAGACTCAGCAGTTGTATCCCACGCGGAGGGGAGTATGACTGAACAAGGGTTTACCGGTTCATCTGCCATCGCCGGAGAATAACAGCAGGTGTGGGTGAGTAGAGGGATGGCTAGGCCAGCGATGGGAGTACGGTGGGGCGGTGAGGCTGTGGCGGCAAAGACAGCTGGGAGGAGGGAGCAAGCAGTCCCGCCGGCGCTTTTTTGAGCGGCTGGAGCAGGAAGTGCAGAGACTGAAGAAGCACGACGGCCGTTGGATGGCCATCGAATAGTCACTGCTTGTGCGTCAACCTTTTTTTAGGAAAGCCTCAAATCTGTGGAAAACAACATACAGCCCATCTGCCATTATTTCTAATAATTTATAGCCAATTGGCAAATTCTTAAGGTTTTTTTTGGAGCCCATATTCTTTTTGTTAGCATTACAGCCCATATTGTGGCCACGGTTAAAAAATTATACGAAATTTTGCATATTTCGGTGCGGTCCGAACTATTTTTAATCCCGAAATTTCGACTCACATTCAAACTGATTTTAAAAATAAATGTATATCAATATAAAATCCAAAAAATTCTCCACGCATAAAAATTAATGTAATTTAAAATCTAAAATGAAAAAAGATATTTGAAACTAATTGCCGCTTTGATGTGTTTTAAAAATGTACATCCCATTTCTCATTCTTGATGGGCCATTTTCTCGCCAAATTAATGAAAGCTCTCCTCGTCTTGAAAGATTTGCAGCCCAACAGGCCTGACAAAGCGACTTACTTGGCAAATCACAAAAAAACTGGGTTGTGGTCGTGGACCCAGCTGTCAACCTCTCCACGTACAGTACTCTTCCAATGGAAGTCGTTCCTTGACCACGTTGACCATGCCGCGCGGAGAGCACCACGGAGATGGACGATGGCGAGGCCTAGGAAGGGGATAACGCAGAGCCGGGGAAGCCGCAGAAGTGGAAGCCCACGCGGAGAGGAGTATGAGGGTTCCCTGGTTTGGCTGCGGTGTGAGGCTGTCATCGCCGCAGGGCCTGGCCAGCGGTGGGAATAGTAGGGGGCGGTGAGTCCTCCGCGGCAGCACAGCCGGCCACGGGAGGCAGGAGCATGAGGCAAGATCGGAGCTGGTTTGGGCGGCTGGAGCAAGAAGACCAGAGGTTGAAGAAGCACTACGGCAGTTGGATGGACATTGTACGGTCACTGGAGCTAGAATCGTTCATATTGACTAAGTTGACAAAGCCCTTCGTCCCCGTCAACTTAGTAGGCCCACAAGTCAGCCTCCCACCAAGGTGGGTCCGAGCTAGCAGGGGGAGTATTCATTTTTTTGTGCGTAATAAGGAGGCACCTCCGGTGGGTCCGAGCTGACAGCGGGGGACCTTTTTTTCGCGAAATATGGTGGCCCGTCAGGTGGGTCCCAGCAGTCAGGGGGCAAACGTTTTTTTTCGCAAAATACGGTGGCCCGTCGCCCAAAGGGGTCCCTATTTGCCGCTTGGAGGAATCATTATTTTCCGCGTAATAAGGAGGCACTTACTTGCCGCGTGGACCGGTGAGACTCTCCACGACAAAGATACTTCCGATGGAAGTCGTTCCTTGACCACGTTGACCTCGTCGCTGCCCGCTGCATGCATGCGTCCATGGGCGTGGTGCGTCCCCACTATCGACCTCTCACGACGGTCATCTTCCGATGATTCTCGGTTGTTGACCATGTTGACCACACTGCGCCGAGCGCACTCCAGATCGGAACGACCGAGATGGGGAAGATGGGGCGGTGGAGTCGTAGATGGAGAGGAGTGGAAACTTCATCTGGTTGGTCGCGGCAAAGACAGCCGCAGTGCCGCCCACGGAGACAGAGCAAGAACGGAGGTTGAAGAAGGAGCACGGCTGTTGGATTAACATCCAACGGTCCAAATTGCTAGAACCATTTGTTGATTAAGTTGACAAAGCCGTGCGTACATCGCCCGCTTAGCAGGCCCACAAGTCACCACCAAATCTGACGGGTCCCAGCTGTTAATGGGATGAATAATGTTTTTCACAAAACAAGGAGGCACTTCCTTCCGTGCGAAGATACAGCCGGTGGGTCCCAGCTGTCAGGTGGAGGAAACATTTTTTCAGCTTAATGAGGAATTTTCCTTGCGTGTGACCATGGACCTCATGGGTCCCAGCCGTCAGGCTCTCCACGTACAGTCCTCTTCCGATGACTCTTGTTTGTTAACCACGCCGCACCGAACACAACGACGCGGTGGACGACGGCGAGGCCCCGGACGGGAACGACTTGGAAATGGGAAAACGCGGCAGCGGAGTCGCAGATTGAGAGGAGGAGAAGGGTTATAACTGGTTCTGTTGCAATTCATATCAAACTCAGGTTCATAGGAAACATTCATATTCATAGCCAACATTCACTATCAACAACTCAAAAGCTTCATATATACACAAGCTCAGCATATCTATGCATCCAAATGATTGATAGATCACACGACAATATTCATACATAATTCACAAAAAGATTCAGATATACACATGTTCAATATGTTTATGCATCCAAATGATTGAGATCACAGCCAATATGATCCATGGACGAACTTTAGTTACCTAGGGTACAGACCGGTAAATGGTGTTCAATCACAGTACTTCTTTCTAAAATTAGTTCTTATGCGAGTAAACTTTCGAGTACATAAGAGGCAACATGCATAATATGAACTTTGCTTGTAGGTTTATCCTCAAATAGTGGCCTCGTGCCAACGGAGGTTTGAGCAACTTGGCCACTACTTTCATTCAACTAGTTTACTGGCTCATCTTGGTCCTGTATCTCGCCAAAATTCTACATTGTAGACGAGAAAGGAGGCGGTTGAGAAACTGAACCACCCAAATTTTTTGTGCAGTTCAACTAAAATGGAGCATCCTTGGCGTCCAGACTGATTAAGCCCCAGATGAATATACGCGTCAACCAACTTGTCTGGAATCTTTAGACTCCATGCTATATAGTTCGCTAACATATGTGCCGATAACCAAAAGGCACAAGTTGGGACCAAAGACTGGACTGCGTTTTTCGGGCTATGCACCAAGCAATATTTTGGCGTTCACTCTCCTAATACTTGGAGTTTGACAATGGGTTGACGCCGGTTGATACTCGAATGAATATAGGCACTTCTTGTCAACATCGATGCTTGTCTGAGTGAACTTTGGAGTACATAGCAGCAGCATAAGTACCTGTCCTTCTGATCATTTTGTGCAGTTCTACTGAAATCACCCGATGTAATGATTTGCCTGCCAGTTCACGCTCCAAATTACTCCTTTATGAAATCGGCAAACAGTAGCACAATACCAAATTACCAATACATATGACAGGCACAATAATCAGGATAAAGACCAGTACCAACCTGTGTGAGGTAGCATATCGATTACTATTTCCTTTGAATGGAAGCCGAGATAAGCCAAGCGACTGACAACAAAGGAAGAAAGCAAGTGGATATTAGCGACTGACAGGAAAGGACGGAAGCTGTCGAGGCAATGAAGCACCCAAAGTTTTTGTGCAGTTCCACCAAAAACAAGCATCCCTGTTGGCACATATATTGAGAGAGTGAGATTACTGTAATAGTGGGACTAGTTGATGAAACATACACTAACAAATAGAAGCACCCTCATTATCTTAATGGGTAAAGTTAGCAACATAGTATTCTTGCTTAAAGAGAGGTATTAGTTTATTTAATCAATGCCAATTAGCTCAACTCAACACTCAAAGCATTGCCATTTATCATAGGTTGCAAAACTTAAAAGTGCAAAGATAAAGGAGTTTCTCATGACCAAGTAGTACGATACAAATAGAGATGACAATAAACTAATATGGATGAAGGCCTTAGGCCCGTACCAACCTCGAAAAAAGCTTATTCATGTAGTGCGATTAGAGATTATAAAGCACTATATGGAATCTCACATTAGTATATATTTTTGTGCAATTCAAATGTATGGTTGAAATCTTTCTTGTTTACAAGTGCTTAGATTATATCAAAAGATTATAAAGAACTTAAATCAGAGTTAAATAACTGTTTGGGATACATCTCATTGTATTTTCTTGTATAGATCCACTAAAATGTATGATTGGCACAACATGATCCCTGTTTGCACAAGTAGGAACAAGGTGAAACCTTCATTAGCTTATTGAGAAAGGAAAGGAAGACATTAGCACATTACTCAAACAATAGCATCAAATTCATGATGGACAATACGCAAAACATTGCCTCATTGAACCAATGGCAGTAAATTGACATGCAAAACAATAGAACTATTATGTCATGACACTAATAATATTCCCTCCCTGCTCCACCACATGATTCACCTCCATAGACAAACATTCACAAGTACATGATTCAGCATAGGGTCCTACTAAAGATTTTTTTAACTCCAACAGGAAAATTAGGCAGTAATAAATTAGTGGTACTTAAGTGCTCCTAATTAATTAAGTGAGACAGCAGAAGTGGAAGGGCTCCCTGGAGGATCGTCTCACACGTAAGGTAGTCGTTGCCGGAGCCCTTGAATAGCCTCGACTGAGGCCTCTGGCTTCAGCGAGATCGCCTTGCTATGTTTCTCTTTCTCCTCACTAGTTGGTGAAACCAAGTACATGATTGGCCTTCTAATTCAGAATTGGTTTTGTCAGTGAGGGAGTACAAGTGTACTAGTAAAAAACAGCATTATTTTCTCATGGCAGTCGGAAAATAGAGATGAACACATGCATTAAATATCATTCTTACCTAAAGGAAGGTTATTGCGCCAATATGGATGATGAGGATTGGAACACATATCTCCCTTTGTGCAGTTCCACCAAAATGAACCAACTATTCCATCTAACATTCCAGTTAAACAGCACAAAAGTCACTTCTTTTAAGAAGAGTTTTGTGCAGTGCACCAAAAGGTCACAACAGCAACTGGGTGAATTGGATATCCCTGTTTGCACAAAAAGGCACAGAGGAAACAGTCAGAGTCTCAAACAATTACAGGCAAAAACATTTGGCTAAACTTGTCAGAGTCTCAAACAATTACATTCAAAAACAGTGGCATGGCTTCATTTTTACCAGGGACATTATATTAAGAACAACTAAGGCTGCGTTAGGTTCACAGGTTTGGTGCAGGATTTTCGTAGCAACACAATTCCTACCGTATTATTTCCCTTCCAATCGTTCGGAACACGGGAAAGGTGAATAGTGTTTCATAGCAAAGATGGTCTGGTAGTACTGATTCCATCGGATTAGAAACATCAAAGCGCTGCTCATTTTTTGGGCGGAAGCTCGAGGCAGGCGCTCGCTGCCATGTGTTAGACAGACTGCTGTGCTGTGTTTGCCGGAATAAAAAAATAAACCTAGGTGTGGTACGTGAGGTGAGGACAAGAGTAGTCCCTGTGTAGCTGAATAAACAAATAGCATCTCATACTGCCAAGCATGCTACTCTAAAAAAACAAATATGTACATTTCGTAGTCCATCCGAACACATTCTCTTGAGAGTTTCCTCCGGTTCGCTGTTCCATAGTTTTATACCTACATTACTTTCCTATTCCTCTATTTTCATCAAGACCTATGTTTTCCGCCCCTTTATTCCGAACGGAGCCTAAATATTTGGTATAAGGGCATGGGATAGTGGGTGCACCAGCAGTACAGCACCATGTACGTAAACAGGGGCATAAAGTGGTGATTCATAGTTTGTTGCCCCGAGAAACAAACATTCAAATGTGTGGATAGCAAATGTAGTCCTGGTCATAACACTGTGTACAGCGTTACCCCTATATTTCCCTTTTCGACCAAGAGACCGTTTGGATGACCAGTCTGTACTACTTTCATCCCCTTTCCTTCCTGTTTGTACCAAGTCTGATGTACATACTAAATTCCCCCACCCCCACTTTATTTTAGTGACAAGTATTTTCGGACGGAGGGAGTACAAGATTCGACTCCATGAAGTAGCTTTACCTCTAACAATAGAAGAAAAAAAAGGTGACGTTGGACCAATCGATCGAGAGGGGCTGAGAGGTAGAAAATGATGCACATGCAGCGACGTAGCGAGCTGGGGAAGTAGATCTAAGGCGGTTTCGAACGAAGATATACCTGAAGGTCGTCGGGATGTGGATAGGTGGGCGGCAGGATGCCAGATCCGCCCATAGGTAACGACGAAGGGATCGGAGGACCTCCCGCACTGGCACTCGGCTAGAGATAATGGTGCGGCCGGCAGTGGGTCTCCTCCCTCGCTGTCAACGACGGCCCAAACGCTGCCCCTCCTCCCCTTCACCGGTGGAGGGGGATACGTCCGGATCTGTAACCAGCGGTGAGGATAGAAAGCCAGTGTTTTTTGAAGGCAGAAAGACAGGGTTACTACCCCTATCTTGTTTAGATCTAGAGAGGATGAGAGTGTGTGAATAGAGCAGCCCTAGCAAGCAAGCACGGAGGCTCCGGCCTATATATAAGTAGTGGGGTATTTTTCCTTTTTCACTCAATCAAAACAATCGTTTAAAATTGTGTACTATACTACATGCCAGGTCGTGGTTTTTTTTAGTTGTTGATTGTTTTTTGAGATAGCTACCCGCTTGTTCCAAGTGGTGTTACGGTGTGCCAGGTCGCACTTTGTATCGTTCAAGTCTGGTAGTACTACAAGTCCCTCCATTAAATGAACAACCACCCCCTCGTAAAAATTGTGAACAAGCCCACGGCTAAAATTAGCGGAAACGTGGGTTGCCCCAACATGCATGATTATTTATATTTTCTACTCCCTCCGTTCCTAAATATAAGTCTTTTATTAGCCACACCTAAGACAAGAATTTTTTTATTAGCAGTGAACCCCACATGTCATAGACACAAAAATTGTGGCAAGATTCCCTTAGGCAAGCCAAAGTGTGTCTAACAATTTGAGCAACTCAGGTTAGGCAAGTGTGGCAAGTGTGGGAAAAATAATGTGGCAACATAAGACAAACATAGTCACAATCCAAACAGCCCTGTGATTTTTTGTGACATGCATGAAAATTTGGTTAGTTAAATTTATAGTCAAAATTTGGCAAGGTGCATCAAATCAACACATGCAAGTATCAAAAGGAAAGTCACGGCATGCATGCTTACGTTGTACTCCATCCGTTTCCAAATATAAGTCTTTTTAGAGATTGCAACAAGTGACTACTCCCTCCGTTCCTAAATGTAAGTCTTTTTAGGGATTCCACTACAAACTACATACGGATGTATATAGACATATTTTAGAATGTAGATTCACTCATTTTGTTTCGTATGTACTCCAGTTCATTGTGAAATCTCTAAAAGACTTATATTTTGGAACGGAGGGAGTACATCTGGCAGAATATGTCTACTCCTACGCATTTAAGTACCCCATTTGAAATGTGTAAAAAGAATTTTATCGAATGCGGTGCTTTGATGTGTCGCGTCAACTCGTACAAGCCCGAGAAATTTGATTACTACGACGCCCTCTCCCTCGCGGACTGAGCTCGGTGCCTTAACTTGCACCTACCTTTGGCTGCATGACAGGTGGGCCAACCACCTATTGGGCCCACCTGTCATGGGCCTTAAAGCAGGAGCGATAGTAGAAGCTTTCGCTACACGCTATCCCTCCCGCACGAGGTGGACGGACATGCAGAGTGGATTCGATACTATAGAAGTAGGGGTAACATCATTGTTCGTATTATCGAAGAGGCGAAGAGCCAAGTGCAAACCGAATGTGGCATTTGCGAACGCTAGTGTGGTGCGGTTCCTTGGAGTACTAGCTAGGCTCTTGCATGAGACAAAATTGATATTGTTTAACAATTAAACTCCATTATCCATTGGTTGATACTCATTCTGCATAGGTCCACGCGCTTAGCACCGTTTCCTCCTGGGGTCACCAATGTTTATTTGCTAATTAATAGCATTCCATGCAATGAACTAGCCATTGCAAGTCATTAAAAGCATGCACACATCTCATCTCTTATTGGTTGATACGTATGTCAAGAAATAAGAAACAAGGTAGAAGTTAATGCACCGCGCCTAAGTGTTTTGGGACTATTTGGTTTTCGTAAGATGACTTACACACCTAGACGGAGGGAGTAGTATAGACCTGTAAACCGGAAAGGAGTATTTGCCTTTCTAGAGATTTCAACAAGTGACTAGACTTCGGCTAAAAAAAACAAGTGACTAGACTACACCGTGTGCAGTACCCCCTCCCCTCCGGTTTATAGGGCTCAAATCTCAAATCTCATGAACCAAGGCATTTTGCGATTGGAGGAATGTATCTCGTACTTTACAAAACTACCCTAATTAAACTCATGCATTAATTACGTAGTTCTCTCGTTTTCCTCTCCGCCTTGGTCATTTGCACAAGATTGAGTCTAGCCATAGTAGGAGTAACTTAGGTAGTAACTTAACACATCCCAAGACAATTTTGCTTATGTGGCAAGTATTTAATGAGGAAAGAGGTGCTTGTGGTAACATAATATGTTACTGTAACATAGCGCTTTCCAAGGCAAAATGAGTCTATGAGATAATAAATGAAGCAATCTATGATACTACTACTATGTTACTTTGCACTATGGAGGTAGTAACTTACACTAGTGTCATATGCATGACACTAGTCTAAGTTACTCCCCACTATGACCAGCCTGAGAGAGTGCTTTGATACGTTTTAGTCTCATGACTAAAAGTAGTGGGACTAAAACTTGTTAGCCTCGTCCATGCTTGGATCCAAATACTAAAGAGACTAAAATAAAGTTAGTGACATTTCAAAGCATCCGGGCCCGCGTGCCATCCACCAAATCACAGCGAGGTGCTACAGTCGAGACTCACTTGTCACCCCGGTGTTGCCGTCATGACCCGTCATATCACAAAAACCCACACCTTTACCAGCAGTGGTAAGGTGGCCTCCAAGTTGGACTGGACGAAGCAACCATCATTTCATTGGAACACTCATTCAAGCCCTTTCTTCCCTTTCTTGAAGAAAACCTCACTCCAGGCTACTCACTTCTGCCATTTTTCTTCTCTATCGACGAAGGAAAGGTGGGCGAATCAGTTATGCTGCTATATTTTCATTCCAATAATCTTCTTTTTGCGAAGCACCGACCGATTCTCACATCCTATTATTTTCCCGTTTTCATTGCCATTGTGGTTTCCTTTCGATTGCTTTTTGTTTGTCAGTTCATTGATGGATCCTGGAGCACTAGGCAAAGAGTTGCCGGCGGACAACCCACTGGAGATAGCGATCTCCAGGAAGCGAGCACCGACCAACGAGTTGACCATGTTGGCGGGCCAACCCATGGAGACGAAGAACTCCAAGAAACAAGCACTGGCCGAAGAGTTGAGGGCGTTGACGGACGAACTTCTCAAAGAAAGTTGGAAGAACAACAAGGGCCCCACCGTGCCTACCCCAGGAGATCTAGTTGCCACCTATGTGAGGCTCAAGACCGAGTTTGAGGAGATAGTCGCCGTTGAGAAGCAGTATTCCCCTGGCAAGGTGATGGCCCCCATCGAGGACGAGGAGATGGCCCCCGGAGGGACGAGATCTCCCGGTGAGCTGCACAAGGTAAAAAATAATGGCTTATTACCATACTTGTGGTTTTTGATTATTTGCAATGTGCTTGCTTTTTGATTATTTGCAATGTGCTTGCTAATATGGTAGTGTTGTGCAGGTGCCGGTGGTTGTCCTTGATGATTCCGATGTCGTGGCCCATCCTGTTGGCATCGCCCCGGAGATCGATTCTGATACCGCTGTCCATCCTGTGGACATCGCCCCAGAGATTGATTCCAATGTCGCGGTCCGTCCTGTGGACATCGCCCCAGAAATCGATTCCCATGCCGTTGTCCGTGTTGTGGTCATTGCCCGAGAGATAGATGACAAGAAATAGTTGGTCGCGCTAATCCTTCAGGGTAGTTTGCATTGCCCTGTGTTTAATTACCAGAACGATGCGTGTTATCAAACCATCTTAGGGCTATTACCTTTGTCTTGTGTGGGCGGATCTTGCTACTTTTGTTTGATAGTGAATCACGCGATGAATCATGCGAACCCTCTCCGAGTTATGGAAGCAGATGTATCCTCACCAGCTTTTGATGTAATATATGGCATGCTTAGATGTAAGTTTGAACTGTTTATCATATCGTGAGGGCTTGTTTAATGATTCTTGGTGTTAGTAGGCTAGCAAATCGTATGCGAGCTATAGTACATGCAAAACACTCACCGAAGAGAAAGCGTTGGGGCTGATGAGCTCGTGGTACGCTTATACTTATCCCTCGTCGATCGACCAATAGCCCTAGCTCCTAAAATTGTAGTCTTAGCGATCGATCAGACAATAGTCGACATACATTCAGGCCTCATTTGGTTCATACGGTAGGAAAATCGTAGCAAAATTACAGAGAACGTGCAACACAAAATCATAGCAGCGCAGAGACGTACTCCCTCCTTTCCAAAATAGATGACCTAGGCGGGCTAGTTTGGCCTAGTGGGTTTCAGTGATATGACGCCGTACAGTGTCGTCCAGTCTTCGTTGTGGTAGCAGTATTTCGGGTACAGTAAGTTTTATTGAAGAAGCGGAATTCAACAAAGTCATGATGGTTCCTTCGTCCGAACAACTTACGGTGGGAAAGGTTGGGCCTGCGATACGATCGGGGTAGACCAGGATAATTTTGTGCATGGCAGGTGGACCAGGATGGTCGACGTCCCACATGTCGGCGAATGAAAGTATTCTTTACGATATAGAGGACGAGCAACGAGTATTCATTGTTTAATTTTTATGAAAGCTATTGTCTCCACTGTTACTCCTTGACTTTGTCAATGCCTCTCTCTCCTCCACATAAGCGGGGACTACTTGTTATGCATGCAGTGGGCATTTGGCGTCTTGAGGGGCCAGGCGGTGAGAGCGGGCTCCGGAAGCGGTCCGGACTCCAGCATGGCCCACCTCACATTATCACCATATATTTCTTGGAGTCCGTGCACGGCAGGCGGGCGATCTCTTCTCCCTCCCCCGTTTCTCTCTTCTCAGCCGACGCTCGCCGAGCGATTAAATTTCGGCTATCGACGGTTTATTCAATTACGGTCCCACATGTCAGTGAAATTGCAAGACAACATGTGTCCCCTTTGGTGAGCGGCGTGCGAGCCGGACTGTCGGGGTTGCGATGTGTACGAGTCGTAAGTGTGCCGCCTTTTCTTTTAGAACCTGCGAAGCGTAACATTTTCGCGTGATCGATCGATAGAAATCCAGAACAAAATGACGAGGGTGGTGCTTTCCCGCTCGTTAGGCGGGCTAGTTTGAGTGATATGACGTGCTACAGTGCCATCCACTTGCTCCATTTTATATAAGCAAGAGTTTACAACAGACGTCTGGAGGAGTGCGAAACACCGCGGATCTGATTTTGATCGAGGGATAATTGTTCCTGCCAAATAATGGAGGATTGTTAGCGATTATAGCATGATAGTTAGGGCATCTCCAGCGCTGGCCCACAAATTTACACCGCAACTGTCCAAGGACAACGATGGATGCCATCGATGTTGTCCACATACCTTCGGCAATTATATGAACTAGCAGGACGAAATTACGTGCAAACAAAGCAAATTTCAAATTAACCGGATGAAATTCATTACATTTGAAAACTTTTCCTACAAAGCTGGACGAAATTCATTACATATTTCGTGGTGGAGCAAGGAACCTCGTGGTGGAGCGTACGCACTCATAATATTTAATATTATTCAGCGATATAAAATTAACCAATCATCTCCACGATGGAATTTGGAAGAGTACGAAACACGGCAGCCCAGTGTAGTTACATCATACTAGTACATGGCTAACCCACGCTATCACCATATTTCTTGGCTTCCGTGCGACACCTATCTCTAGTAATCCAGCAGCCTGTATCGCTTCTCCCTCCTCGTCTCTATGAAAGTGCAGTTGGCTGGCATTTCTGCCGTCTATTGAGGTCGGTTAACTATCACATGTTAGCGACATGCCAAGAGCATTCTAAAAAAATTCCTTTCACGTTCCTTTTCAATAAGAAAAAAAATCCTTTCACGTACGAATTTGCCTGTGTGCTTTGAGCAACTTGCATGTCCTATACTGCTCTTGTTTGATACTCTAACTTAGCTAGAGGTTAGACTAACTCATGACTAACCCTGAACTAACTGTAGCCAAAGAGGTGTTTGGGTGACAGGGTTAGATTGACAATAAATGCACTTCATGGAGAGAGAAAAGTGATTTTTCAGTGGTCCCAATGAGAACTATCTCCAGTTAGCACCTCTTGGGTGGGATAGTTTTTTTTTTGGTGGGTTCGGTGCAACTTGCTCTAATTTAAACCCTCATGCTTGGATACTTTAGGGCTATTTGAGCCCCAACTAGCTCAAACTAACTCTAACCCATGGATCCAAACAGGGCCTATGGCCAGTCTCAACGCGGAGCAGTCGCGTGCACCGGGAAGCGAAGCTCTCTCGGCCGCCGCGCCACTTCAAAGCCAGCGCCAGTGAGAGGTCGCCTCCGCTCTGGCCGGGCATTAATGCGGCACTGACGCTCCAGGGCGACGCTGACCGTTTCACGCGGGAAGCGCGCGCTGGCAAGGGAGTATAGGTTTTGAACCGTTTCAGGTGTAGTAGTAATGGTAGTTTGCAAAACTACTCAATTATTGCACTCAGTTTCCTAAGAAATTGTGGTAAAAAACGTTACTCCACAGCCCGCTTCCCTTCTCCTCCCTGGTCGTGATTTGCATTATATAATTACAAGCAAGATTCTCGTGCATTGCACGGAACATCAATATGCATTTTTTTACAAAACACATGTTGTGATTGACCCATGCAGGAGTAATCCCATGTGTAAAAACTAATGATATCTCAAGAATTTTATTGGAAAACTGGTATCTCGAGAATGTCATCGAAAAAATTAATGATGAGAGATAAGGCGAGGAGGAGTGGAGCGTGGTGGTGAATGGTGGTCGGAATGGGCGGAGGCATGGGGATGGGCCAGGCGCCCGGCATGGCGGCCACCATGCATGCTAGATTGTTCGTAGACTTATTCCTTTTTTTAATTTCTGAGCAATGAGGTTGCGGGAGATAATGATGTGGAGAGAGGTGCGGGTATCTTTTGTAAAATTATCATAGTTTGCTTCCTATCCGTCAGATATAGATCATACGGTCTGTATTACAAGATGGCAGGAACACCATCATCGCCAACTCGTTTTTTTATAAGGGTATATACAGATGATAAGTTTGCTGACTACTAAAGTAAAGTGGAATCTCTCCATGTTATGCAAGTAAATAAAGGTGATTGTTTATCATACGGGTAAGGTTGGATGAAGGGTGGTAGGAACAAATGCTCCGCCTAGAGCATGCATGTGTGAGATGGAGTCTTAGTGTGTGTGGTGTGTGTGTGTGTGTGAGAGAGAGAGAGAGAGAGAGGAGTGAGAGAGATGGAGTCTTAGTTTGTGTGTGTGTGTTTGTGAGAGAGAGAGAGAGATGGAGTCTAAGTGTGTGGGGGGGGTGTGTGTGTGTGTGAGAGAGAGAGAGAGATGGAGTCTAAGTTTGTGTGTGTGGGGGGTGCGTGTGTGTGTGTGTGTGTGTGAGAGAGAGAGAGAGACAGAGAGAGATGGAGTCTAAGTGTGTGTGTGTGGGGGGGGGTCCTCTGTGGCGGATGTAATTTAAGTGTGCATGGCTTCATCATAGAGAGGTGACGTGTATGGCAGAGGCCACCAACGATGGGGTGCGAGAGAGAAAATGCCCGTAGGAGGGAAGAGAAGGTGCGTGCGCGTGAGAGGAGTCGACATCGAGAGAACGTGTTTCTTCAAGAGACACCACGGAAGACTACTATATATCGATGGTGCATGTAGGCGGGAATTAAACAAAGGGATGGTCTTATTGGTTTCGGAGATATAGGGGAAGAGTGGGAGGCGCACGGGGCGGGGGGGGTAGCTAGAAGGACATTGTTAAGTGTGAGTGTGTGTTTTGCCCATCCAGACCGAAGTTATGTGCACAAAAGAGGAGAACGATTCGGTATGGCGTTAGGATTTAGGGTAATTAACTACGTATGGAGACATAGAGACCTTGAACGTGCATGTGTGTGAGGTATACATGTATACGTGGGATGTGTGTGTGTGCGCGCGCGCATGATCGAGACACCCAATAGCCCTGGAGAGAACCCGTCTGAGCACGAGGTCCCCTACCTCACAAGTTCTGGGGCGAATGTTGCGGCAGTGGTATCGCCGCAGTGCTTGTTGGTACCTCGCCGCTCGTAGCGCGGCTTCTCGACGATGCTCCTCCCCAAAGACGAGGTCCGTCCCCGCGATAGCGCCTGCGCGCTTCGTCGAACGCCAGGACCCGTGCGGAACGAAGTCCGACCTCGCGTGAGGAGGACCGCTTCAGCTCCATAGACCAGGAAGAACCGGGTCTCGCCAGTCGGCTTGGTCGCAGTCGTGCGGATGGACCACAACACGGACTGAAGCTCATCGTACCAGCCTCTGCCGCAGGCCTCCAGCTTCTTCATAAAGGTCCTGGTTTTGAGGCCCCTCAGGACCTCTGGTTTGGCCCGCTCGGCCTGAACGTTGCTCCGTGGGTGCGCTACCGAAGCGTAGCATACCTGCGTCCCAAGGTTAGCAGAATATGTTTTGAAGAGGTTACTGGTGAACTGCGAATCGTTGTCGGTGATGATGCGGTTCGGCACCCCAAACCGGCTCACGATGCCCTTGATGAACTTGACCGCAGAACATGCGGGGATGGTGCGGACGGCTTCCACTTCAGCCCACTTGGTGAACTTGTCCACGGCGACGTAGAGGTAGCGATAGCCTCCCGGCGCCCGAGGGAACGGGCCCAGGATATCCAACCCCCAGACTGCAAATGCCACGAGAGGGGTATAGTTTGCAGACCTCCCGCCGGCTGATGGATCTGCTTGGCATGGAATTGGTAGGCCTCGCAAGCCTTCACCAGTTCCACGACATCATTGAGCATAGTGGGCCAATAGAACCCGCTGCGGAACGCCTTGTCAACGAGGGTCCGCGATGACGAATGATGCCCACAGTCTCCACCGTGTATGTCTGCCAGCAGCTCCTTCCCTTGCTCCCTGGAAATGCAACATAGGGACACATCATTCGGTTGCTTCCGGTAGAGCTCTCCATCCCTGATGCAGTACTCCGTGGCTTTCCGCACCACACGCTCCGATTCCTCCTCCTTTTTCGGCAAGGTCCCTTGCGTCAGGTAACTCCGGAGCTCTGTGATCCAGCACCCCTCCTGAGGCTCCAGTGTCAGGAGCAGGCGCGCTCCTGAGGCTGGGCCGCAGACTGGGGCTCCCGGGGCAGGTGGCTGGGGGAGCTCTTCCCAAGGCTGCACCATGCTTGACAGCGATGGCGTTGCCGAGGGCTTGAAGAGCCGCTCCTCGAAGACGCCAGGTTCCTGAGGCAGCCGCCTAGATGCCCGTTTGGCGATGTCATCAGCCTCTTGGATTGGTGCCGCGAGGCACATGCTGCAACTCCAGTCCCTAGAACTGCTTCTCCATCATGCAGACCTCCGCGAGGTAGGCTTCCATGTGCTCATCCCTTGGCTCGTATACTTTGTTGGAGAAGTTGACGAGGAGTTGTGAATCACCCTTGATGGTAAGGCGCTTCACTCCTGTGGTGATCAAGGCCTTGAGCCTGCTATCGTGCCTTCATATTCTGCTATGTTGTTGGAGACCTTTTCTCCGTCTTTGGAAACAGAGCTGCACGGCGTAGTAGAGCTTGTCTTGAGTAGGAGATATAAGCACTACGCCAGCCCCCGCGCCGTGTCTGGAGAACGCTCCGTCGAAGTACATGACCCAACCGTCCGGTGCCTCACTTCCCGGGGAGAGGGATCGATCTTCATCAGCCTTGAGGCCCGGCGCCTCCGCCCATTCCGCCACGAAGTCTTGTAGCGGCCCCTTGATGACTCTGGTGGTGCTGAATTCTAGGCTGAAACGCTTGCAGCTCGATGTTCCACTCAGCGACTCTTCCAGCCGAGTTGGGGCTCCTGAGCACCCTTTCCAAAGGGTACGCTGAGACAACCTTGATGGGATGGCCCTGAAAATAGTTCCGCAGCTTGCACGAGGCCACCAATAGAGCGAGGAGGAGTTTCTGGGGCATGGGGTACCGTGTGCTCGCGTCCCGCAACACTGTGTTGACGAAGTACACAGGGTGTTCGACGAGGTTGGGAGTGCTGGTGCTGCTGGCGTCCTCTGGAGGCCGTGGCGCCTCCTGAGACAGTGGAGCCCCCAGCGGCTGGTCGCCAGGGGGAGGGGTCTCTTCTGTTCCGAGTGCGCTTCCCTGTGGCGGCTGATCCTTCTCGGTTGTGGTAGTGGTTTCTGTGAGGCCCCCTTGATCCTGCTTCGCCTTGACCCGGGCAGCTGCAGCGGCTTTGGTCCAACGCTCCTCCCTAACCGCCACCGGGCTCTTGTTGGCAGAGTAGGGAGTGGCTGCAAGGTAGAGCATTTGGGGCTCTTGAGGGCGCGGAGCCACCATTACGGAGGGATGGTTAAGTAACTTTTGAGATCTTGAACGCCTTTGTCGGCCTCTTCAGTCCATTCAAAGGGGCCCTTTTTCTTCATCGGCTTGAAGAAGGGTAGTGCTCGTTCCCCAACTTGGAGATGAAGTGTCCTAGTGCGGTCCACGCCCGATGAGCTTCTGCATCTCTCACGAGGGTCTTCGGCGGGCTCATGTCCTCGACTGCTTTGACCTTTTTTGGGTTAGCCTCGATGCCCCAGTGGGACATGAGGAAGCCCAAGAGCTTGCCCGAGGGGACCCCAAACACACACTTCTCCGGGTTGAGCCACAGGTTCACTGCGTTGAGGCTCGTGAAGGTTTCCTCCAGGTCTTGTATCAGGGTTCTGGCCTCCCGAGACTTCACCACAATGTCATCGACGTAAGCCTCAACATTCCTCCCGAGCTGCAGACCCAGGGCGATGTGCATCAGCCGCTGAAAGGTCGCTCCTGCGTTGCGCATCCCGAACGGCATGCATGTGTAGCAGTACACTCCACACGGGGTCAGGAAAGCCGTTTTTTCCACATCCTCTACTGACATCTTGATCTGGTGATAGCCAGAGAAGGCATCCAGGAAACATAACTGGTCGCACTCGGCGGTGGAGTCGATGATCTGATCGATACGAGGGAGCGGGAATGGATCCTGCGGGCAGGCTTTGTTGAGGTTGGGGAAGTCGACACACATGCGTTCTTTCCCCCCTTTCTTTGGCACGACAACCGGGTTAGCCAACCAATCTGGGTATCGGGCCTCGCGAATGACCCCTGCCGCCTCTAGCTTGCGGGTCTCTTGGATGATGAAAGCACGCTTCTCGGTGAATTTGTCGTCGCTTTCTTCTTCACGGGCGACGCGTTGGGGCACACGTTGAGGTGGTGCTCGACACGCCTCTGGGACCCCTGCCGGTGATCAGGTTCCCATGCGAACACCTTCTTGTTCGCGCGTAGGAACGTGACCAGGGCCTCCTCCTGCTCGGGCTCGAGGTTGGCGCCTATGGTGAAGGTGGCATTAGTGGATCTGTCCTCGTCGACCAGTATCTGCTTGGTTTCCGCCGTGTCTTGGGTGAACAGCTGCGTCTTCTTGGCCGGCGCAGCCCCCTTGGGCTCAGGGGCGTCTGAGTCAGCCGGTTGTGCCACCGCCGCAGTCTTGAAGACGAGCTTGAGCACTTGCAACGCATCCCCGGTGTCTCCGGACACGGTGAGGACGCCACTGCTCCCGGGCATCTTCATGAGGTTGTACGTCGGGTGAGTCGCGGCCATGAATCTGGCTAGTGCTGGGTAGCCAAGGATGGCGTTGTATGGGAGGCCGATGGGGGCGATGTCGAAGTCGATTAGCTCCATGCGAAAGTTGTCGCAGATGCCGAAGGTCACCGGAAGGCGGATCTACCCCAGGGAGCCGGCGGAACCGCCCCCGACGCCCAAGAAGGGCCCGCTGGGATGAAGCCGCTCCGGCGGTACGTGGAGGAGGCTGAAGGCTTCAACCGAAAGCATGCTAAGGCCTGCGCCGCCGTTGATGAGAGTCCTGGTGACGGCCACCTGGCAGATGGTGGGGGTGCACAACATTGGGAGCGCGCCCGAGCATGCTGAGTTGGAAGGGTGATCCTCTGAGGTAAAGGCCAGATCGACTTGGGCGCCGACCGACCCGGAGGAGCCCCATGCTGCGCGAAGGCAGCGCCGATCTGGCGGACGAATGGCTTGATGTGGCGGCATAAAGGTGGCGCCTGCGAGCCGCCCAGGAGAGCTGCGACGACTGGGGGCGCCGGCGCAGCGTGCTGGGCGAGGAAGAGGTCGCGCAGATCCTGCCAAGAGTTCACGAAAGCCGCTGGCAGGTGGAGCAGCCACATGCGTGGGGCGCTGGTGAGGGCCATGGGAAGCCAGTTAGCCATGACCCTGTCATTGCCCCCCGCTTCGAGGATGGCCCCCTCGTACGCCAGCAGGAAGGCCAGCGGATCAGTCGTGCCGTTGTAGCGCGGTGGCGTCTCCGGCTTGAACTTGTTCGGTCACTGCACCTATCGCAGGGCTAGGGCCAAGGCTCGGAGCGCCCTGGCCCCTGCATCGGTGCTGGCGACCGGAGCGGGCGGCGCGCTACTCATCATAGGGAGAATCGCGATGTTGGCGGAGAGCGGGTCGGCGGAAGGGAAAACTCCGGCGCACCCCTACTTGGCACGCCAAATGTCGGATTTCGGGTTCCGGTGTACCCTCTAGGTTCGAACTCTGGGGTGCACGCGGAGATCTCACCTCCTACCTACCTACACCTTGTCGCCTCGCAAGGATCTAAACTACACAAAGAGCAACACAAGGGACACAAGGTTTATACTGGTTCGGGCCACCATGGTGGTGTAATACCCTACTCCAGTGTGTGGTGTGGTGGACTGCCTCAGGGGCAGATGATGAACAGTACAAGGAAGAACAGCCTCGCGAGGGTCTGTTCTTGGCCGGTGCGATGAACTGCTAGGGGAGTTCAGTCGCTTCTCTCTCTCTCTAGATTGATCTCTCGCTCGATTCAAGATGCCTCTACCCTGTGGGTGGCTAGTCCTATTTATAGGCAAAGGCCCTGGCCTCTTCCCAAATATTGAGCGGGAAGGGCGCCAACAATTGGCCATTTTGAAGGGGAACATCTAGTACACTTATCCTGACTAAAGTCGGTCCTCGCCTGCCAAAGACTCTCACGGTGACGCCGGCTTGGGCTCCACGATGACCTCCTTCCTGCCGTTGTGTTGGTCTTGGTCTTGTTATACCGAAATGGTTGCCTTTGCTTGATGCTCTCGCATGCGCTTGCCTCCTTTGCACCAAAGAGGAAATGAGGACACTGCGCGGGCTGGTGCCCGCCTGGCGCCCTTGGTCGTCATGGCTTGTGTCATGGGCACCTCGTGAGGTATGCCGCCTTGATCTCTCCGCCTCCTCACGAGCCAGCCTGACGAGGCCGTGCCTGAGGAAGCTTCCTGTCGTCCGCCCCGCGAGGCTTAGCCCCTCGCGAGGGTCTTGAGCTTGTGCTGACGAAGATGGGCCGTACTGGGCCACCCCTTGAGCCACGCCACAGGCCGCAGGCAGGCAAGTCTGGGTACCCCCGTTCCTAGAACACCGACAGTGTTCGCACATCAAGCGTCTTGAAAATAATAGATGGTACGAAGCTTTCCATGCTCCCATGATACGGGCTTCCGAGAGCCCTTGGATCTGAGATCGAGCGATTGCATGGAGTGATTCTAGACCTATGGGTGAATATCCTATCCTGGAGGGTTATTCTGCAATGTTTCAGCAACTTAACATGCGACCGTTCGATCTCAGATGCAAGGGCTGTCAGCAGCTCGTATCATGGTCGCGCCTACCACGACCATCGCCTCACTCGCGCGGTCGCGCCCTTGGAGATTTCAGACGGCTATAAATGAGCATTTTTATTGCCTACTTTGCATGCATGAAACTACTTCCTTTGTCCAAAAAGTCGTAGGGCTATCAGTTGTTGGCATGTCATAGTACATAGTCATCACGTAGTCACTCATACGACAAGGTTAGTTATAAGGTTGGCTATAAGAGTATTTTTTTTACTTCTCTATATCTCTTTCTTCGTAGTATTTATTGCATTTGCCAAGGAGTGACCTCTTCCAATGAAATGGTGCTTAGGTGAGGTGCTAAGGGCATTAAATAGCTTAGCAACTCAAATCCCCAATGCATAGGTGCTTAGTATTTTGTTGCTAAGATTGCTTCATTTAATTAGCTATAGACTCAAAATTGTCTTTTCACCTAGGTACACGCGCTTAGCACCATTTCTTCCTGGGGTCGCGCAAGTACAATAGTGGGCTATAAGCCCACTTATATGGCATTTTTACAGATGTGGAGGAGAGAGGCAAGGAAAAAGTTGAGGAGTGGGCTCTCATGCAAGAGCCAGCCCTATTGTATGACTAAAACGGAGGGAGTAACCTTATAGCCAACCATATAGCCAACCCTATTGTATGACTTATAAATAATACTAAATTTTGATGACATGGCATATTTATATAGCCAACAACTGGCTATACAATTAACATACTCTACATGGTGGAGCATTGGGAGAGGCACCTATATACCATGAAGGTGGTCATGAATCAGGAGACTCACGCCGGTCATAGCGCCACAGTTAAAATGATAATGGCAAGTCAAATCACAAGGTCCCACCTATCCAGAAGTAACTCACTGTCAAATTACAGAACCCTACGTTTGCAGCAGCCTACTCACTCATCTTCTCGCGTCTTTGTTGAACCGACTATGCGGAACTGCCCTGCCTACCGCGTGGGAAAAGCCTCGCCCTCGACTTTTAAATATAATTTTGTATCCATGGATTGCGCCATGGAGAAAAGCTTCAAGAAAACGATGGTACACATGTATGGAGTATACATCACGCTCGTCGCGTTCGCGTCGCACCCGAGACGGTCGGTCGGTCTGGCGTGCCGCTCTCTGAATGGAACGCTCGTCATATTGTGTTTGCACACACATGTGGGACCGCAATTGAGATCCGACCATAGGCACACTCCCTGGCCCCGCAAGTCGGGTGAGTTAATCGATATCTATATCTATACTACTGTATAGTGTACCAGTTTCAAATGTCTGGATCTCAAAACCAAAAAGCAATGTGAACCATTGATAGAATAAATCAGAGGGCTGGAAATTTGGGATTCGCAGCTACAGTACCAGTGAACGTACCACCGATTTCAAGAACCATCACTATATACCAATGTAGAAATTTTTTAACTTGCCTAAGGTTATCCATTCATGCATGTAACTGGTCAAGGTACACACACTAGCAGAGTGTCCGCAACGCGCACACTTTGTGTCAGGGAGAAGTTGGAAATTTTCAAGAAGTTGCAAAGTAAGCTGAGTGTAGTACGAGATTCTAATACTAAGCATGTAAAGCATTGTATACAGGACTAAACCCCTTATTTCAGGCAACATATATACAAAATAGAATGGCTACAATAATGAACTCGATCAAGCTTTCCATGCGAAGGTACCATGTTTGAAGGGAGCAAGCAGCCTATCCATGAATTGAACTTTGCACACATATTTAAATGACGTGCAAAGCACGTAGGATTTACTACTAGAAGAGAGAGAGAGATGAGCGATAGTACTGGAGCAGTGTTGTACAGACGTCTGTGCCTCGACGATCCCTGCATGACATGGAAGATCAGTTCGTCCATGCATGTGACCAGACTCCAGCAGACGGTTGGATTGCCTATCGTCTACATATCGTGCAGGCTGTGTTGTACAGGGCTGCAGTTCTAATGATAAATCTAAAAAAAGGTTTCTTGTCATCTCGCAATATTAGGTGTCATGTGCTTCGGATCACTTCGAGGGTTAAATAGCGACAACTGAGTTCCCCCAAGGCGTTGTTCATTGGGGGCACATGCACGAAGACTACTCGGATGCCATCTAGGTCAAGCCGGCTATGTTAATTAGGACATCTATCGATGGACCCCTTTTCTTCGAGTTTATCATTAATTTGAGCTTTGATCCTCGTCTAGTTTGTCCGTCGGGATTCATGTTGTCTCCTTGGGGCAGTGAGGTTATAGTTTCTTATCATGTGGCACTTTTTCATGTTATATGTTAATCCGGTGCTTCAGATCAAAATGACGAGAACTGTGCCTCCGGGGCACGTCCATGAAGACTTCTCGATAGTCATTGACGAGGTCAAGCTGGCTCCGGTAGATAAAAGAAAACTACTCCACTATATAGGCAGGAGCCTCCACGCTTGCTTGCTAGTGTTGCTATCTTCACACTGTCTCGTCCTCTCCAGATCTAAACACGACAGCGGTGGCCACACTCTACCTATGCTCACCGCTGGTCACAGATCTAGCCGGATCCTCTCCATCGGGGAAGGTGAGAAGGTGCAATGTTCACGCGGTCGTCCTCGGCAATGGCTCTTACCCACTGTCGGTGTCAAAACCGGCGGATCTCGGGTAGGGGGTCCCGAACTGTGCGTCTAGGCGGATGGTAACAGTAGACAAGGGACATGATGTTTTTACCCAGGTTCGGGCCCTCTCGATGGAGGTAATACCCTACTCCTGCTTGATTAATATTAATGATATGGGTAGTACAAGAGTAGATCTACCACGAGATCAAGGAGGCTAAACCCTAGAAGCTAGCCTATGGTATTATTATTGTTCGATCCCTACGGACTAAAACCCTCCGGTTTATATAGACACCGGATAGGGTTAGGGTTACACAGTCGGTTACAATGGTAGGAGGTCTACATATCTGCATCGCCAAGCTTGCCTTCCACGCCAAGGAAAGTCCCATCCGGACACGGGACGAAGTCTTCAATCTTGTATCTTCATAGTCTTGGAGTCCGACCAACGGTGATAGTTCGGCTATCCGGACACCCCCTAATCCAGGACTCCCTCAGTAGCCCCTGAACCAGGCTTCAATGACGACGAGTCCGGCGTGCATATTGTCTTCGGCATTGCAAGGCGGGTTCCTCCTCCGAATACTTCATGGAAGGTTTTGAACACTAGGATAGTGCCCGGCTCTGCAAAACAAGTTCCACATACTACTGTAGAGAGAATAACTTTTGCACAGATCTGCTGACACATTCCGCGGCGTGACATCATACCACGGCCAGGCCTTTATATGAATCGTTCTTTACTGTTCCACCTCAGCGCGTTTAGCTAGGCGGTTTCCCTGGCACGTCCTATCAAAGCATAGATCGTGCCCCCTTATTCCGGGAATCCCATCAATACGGACGTGGGTAACCCATCCGCGCCATTGATTACGGCGCTTGGGAGATAAGCGAGTTTTACCAGGCTGGTGGGGGACGCATAGCTTCATCCGTCCATATAAGGGGATAAGGATCCACCTTCTCACGTATGCCTTCTTCCTCCTTTGCTTATCCATTTCCGCACACAGCGCCCAAGTCCGCACATCCCACCTCAACCTTCTCCAACTATGTCCGAAGCGGGAGGCAGGTGGATGGCCTCCTCCGTCACGGAGGGGCACATCACAAAGCTGCGGGAGGCCGGATACCTATCCAGCAACATCGTGCACCGGCTATCCGACGAGGGGCAGCTCATTCCAACCCTGTGCCCCATGAGAGGGTGGTGTTTCTCCCCACTTCCTCCATGGACTAGGTTTTCCACTTCACCCATTTCTCCGGGGCTCATGTTCTACTACGGCTGGACTTCCTCGATCTGGCCTCAATTTCATCCTCAACATCTCGGCGTTCATCGTGGGTGTGCGAGGCCTTCCTCTGCATCCAGCCCCACTTGACTTATGGCTGAAGATCTTCAATGTCAAGCTGAAGGTAGTGGGCGGCCGTAAGCGGAGTGCGGAGGCGCCATGGTTGGCAAGATGGCCAAAGTCCTATGGCTCGAGGGCTCCTTTGTGGAGACCATAAAGGGGTGGCAATCGGGGTGGTTCTACATCACCGAGCCGTGCGACTCCAAATGGGCGGCGGCCCCCGAATTCAGATCTGGCTTCCCCACACGGCTCTCATCATGGATAGAGACGGGCCTGATGTGGGGGGATTCGGACGAGCTGTCCGGACTCAAAACCTACATCCGAAACCTAGTGGACAAGAATCTCAGGCTTGTCAACGTAATCCAGGTGATGCTCATCTATCGGATTCTCCCATGCCAACAACGGGCCTTCAAATTGTGGGAGTTCGATCCGGCACAGCACTCAACGCTGAAAAGGCTCTTCGACACTACGTACGAAGATGCCTGGAAGGTGCTGTTCAAGGGCGCCGAGGCTCTACATCCGCCATCAAGATCGCGGATTCAGCTCGCAGCGTCAAGCCAGCGAGGTAAGTTATTTTATCCTTTATGGGACTCTTTTTTCATAGTTTGACTCTATGCGGGATCTAAAACTCCCTAACCTTTAACAGGACTGGCTGAAGACGTCTCGATAGGTTAACTGTACGGCCCCTTTGCCAGAAGACCCAGCGGACGCCCGATTGATAGGGCTGCTGGCTCCGGTACCTCACGTGGTGCCGGAGAAGAAGGCAAAGAAGGAGGCCACGAGAACTCGAAAGAGCTCCCGACACCAGGCGCTTTCGGACTCACCGCCCGACAACTCTGAGGCGGAATCCTCCTCTGAGGAAGAGGAGGAAGAAAAAGAAGCCTCTCCCCCAGCGGGGAGAGAGAAGAAAAGGAAGGCCGCCCCAACTGGAGAGGCAGGAGGGTCCAAGAAGGGAAGGACCCTTCATCCGGACTTCTCCACCAACGTCGACAACGACGAGGAGGAGTGGCCAACAAGGGCTAAGCCCCTGGCGAGATCGTAAGTGTTCGGATACCCATGTTTTTTTTTCATTGCATAGTGTTCTCTAATGCCGAACAATCATGCAGCCCGCCCTTGGACGAGTTCGCCGCTTCGTCGAGCGGGTCCCTGAGTTCGTCGGAAATGGAGAGTACTTCACTTCCGACCGTCTCCTCGCCTCATGCTGCGGACGATGCTGAGGTGGGGCCCCAACGGGGGCCTGGTCAAGAGGAGGTGGCGTAGGAGGCGCCACAAGGCAACCACCCGGACTCCAGGCGCGTGGGGGGCGAGACCCCCAGGGGCTCTAAGCCCGACCCTCGTCCGGACTCCATACCGGAACCTTCAGTGGTTCCGAAGTCCGCAAGCGGTACCTTCGTAGGAAGGGTAAGACGCCGGTGTCCTCCGTCCAACCAGAGGCACCGGATAGCTTACTGGAGGCGCTTAACAGCGCTTCCATCAAGGAGGAGCACCCGCCTTTATTATGAGTGTGGTGATTCAGAAAGTTCGAGTCCGCCAAGAGCGGGCTGACTGAAGCTTGTACCAGCCTTCTAACAGGCTTTGAGGTAAGTTTAGAATATGTAAAAATATTACCGCATAGACAGTAGCCCCTGATGCTTAGTTCGGTGTTCGGAAAGAAAAGACGGACTAAGGATCTAAAAAGATATACGCAGGAGTCTAATATAAGTATGTCAATATGCGAATGTAGGCTGCGATGCTGACCTCTGCCGCACTGACTGCGGAGGTCAATGCATTGAAGCAGAGCCTCGAGCGGTCCGAGAACGAGCTCGGCCTTGCGAAGAAGCAGCTCGAGGACAAGGAAGGTAAGTAATACCTTATTAAAGAAATATCTTATAGAAAGGATTTGGTTGCAAAAAATAACAGGAATGACATGGGTACTGCAGGAGCCACGAGCGAGGTGGCAACCCTAAAGGAGGCGGTGTCCGCGGCCGAAAACAAAGCGGCTGCGGAGCGCACCGAGCGAGAGAAGGGGGAGGCGCAGCTGGCGGAGGTGCGGCAAGAGCTCCAGGCTCTCATGGAAAAACACGAGAGTTTGGAGTGTGACTCGAAGACTCGAGATTCCAAGCTCGCCTCGGCTCTTGAGAGTTCCAAAGCCGCTAAGGCCAAAGCCCAAAAAGCCCTCCAAGAAATTGAATCATTAAAGAAGATAGCGGCGGGTAAGGCATTCTTTATGCAAAGCAAGCATGTGAAAGTGAATTACCTATTACTTACCGGATTGAGCTCTCCGGGAGCATTCGCAGATTTGCCAGAGGTGTCCGGTGCTTGCCGCATTCTACCGTGCCAAGGACGGAGCTCGACAGAGAAGGTGTTCGGTCTCAAGATGCCGAGGCCGGACATCCAGTGCCCCTAAGCGACCAGGTGAAGCACCTGGTCGAGCTCCACAAGGTCGCCGAACAGGCCATGAGGGGCCTCATAGTTCGGTGTGGCCATTGGAAGCCATGCACAGGAGCTACTTTGGGCTAGTGCGGCTGGTGGGCCTTTGTCCAAGGATTGAAGTCATCAAGCGCTCCGTCTACATTGAGGGTGCCCGTCGGGCCCTTGCCCGTGCTAAAGTGCACTGGGCAAGCTGGATGCGGAGAAGCTTGTGATGGACGGGCCACCGAAGGGCAAGGAGCAAAGCACGCCCGAAATGTACTATGAGGGCCTCCTGAACGGTGCCCGCCGTATAGCAGATGAGTGCTCCAAAGATGTAATTTTTTAATAGACTCGCATTTGTTATCCTGTACGCTGAAAACTTGTTCATATGCGCTAAGCAACGCTTGTTAATTTAAAATATTACCTTCAGGCGGCCGTTTATCAAATTTGAGAGATGGAAAGTCGTTGGCTTCAGCCCCCATGCCACAGTCTTTGGGGTGTTCGGGATAAACTTGAGCACTCTTGTTCCCATTCTTGGGTCCATCGAGGAGGCGCTCAGCATAGCGAACAAGGCAACCGGACTTATAATGCTTGAACACTCCCACTTAGCCATAGAATTCTATAATTTTAAATTTGCGAGGCCCCTAGTATTCGGAAGACCGAGTTCGAGGCGCTATCCACGCCTTGGCCGAACAATGCAGTTCCTCGCTCTAAGCGGCATAAGTCTTCAGGACCCGAAAAAACCTCTCGAATAGCGACCGGCTCTCGCCTCTATCATGAAGGTCAGTTTAGCTTTCTCCTTGAGGTGCTCAACCCAGCTCAACCGGGCACAATCGCAGATGTTCTCCTAGTGCTACCTTAGCCGATATAACGGAACGTAAGGTACCAAAACATAGGAGCCGGGCAAACCCAACTATTGACCCAAGACATGATTCGAGCCGATGCATATAATGCTATAAGTTCGGGTGCGACACTTGTGAAAGTGTTCGGACTTATCACACCATAATTTTGGGGTACTTACCTCGGTGTATTGGCCGTACCAAAGTGTACGGGTGCAACATGTCATGAAATGAACATATATATAGATGAAAAAAGGAGTGCAATAATAGGCAAAAGCTATGTATTGTTTATTAAAAAGGGGACTGCAATGAAAGAAGAATGATACAAATAGTGTGATAAGCAAGGGGTGGGACTATTTAACATGTCCCCCTCCAGGGGTAAGCTGCGGGATGGTATGTAAAACAGGTATAATGCTCGTAATAGAGACCACCTGAACACTCGACGTAGCTTTCTGCTTCCCTGGCTGTTGCATCGTGAGTTCGGCGATTCTAGTGCGGACGGGACTTCTGGAAACGAAGTCCCGAAAGTAGGAAAAAGAAAAAGAAAAAGAATGACACAATCGGAGCCCCCAGTGCGGTTGAGCCGCGACTGGCGTGCCGTGGTCGTGCCCTCCCTTATGCCCATGGTATCTCCAGAGCGTAGTTATGTACGCTGTAGTAATCGGCTTCATTTGTTTAGCGAGGGCTGGGGTTGGGGCGGATTGCTCTGGCGATGCTTGAATCGTGCAGGCGGTCTTCTTTGTAGGTTATTCCGGTAGCGGCTTGGTGTCCGGACGTTTAGTGGCCGGACTCGAGAATTGTTGTGAGAGGCTGCTTTGCACCTCCGCCGCGAGGGCTGCCGTGTGCTCCTCCGTTCAGAGAGAGCGTTCGATGTTTCCATTGACCGTGATTACTCCTTGAGGGCCTGGCATCTTGAGCTTGAGGTATGCGTAGTGCGGCACCGCATTGAACTTTGCAAATGTGGTTCGTCCAAGCAGTGTGTGATAGCCGCTGCGGAACGGGACTATGTTGAAGATTAACTCTTCGCTTCGGAAGTTATCCGGGGATCCGAAGACCACTTTGAGTGTAACTGAGCCTGTACAATTGGCATCTACACCCGGTATGACGCCTTTAAAGGTCGTATTTGTAGGTTTAATCCTTGAGGGGTCTATGCCTATTTTGTGCACTGTATCCTGATAAAGCAGGTTCAGGCTGGACCGCCGTCCATCAGGACTCTGGTGAGCTGAAATCCGTCAATAATTGGGTCAACAAACAATGTGGCGAAGCCGCCATGACGAATGCTAGTGGGGTGGTCCCTTCGATCAAAGGTGATCGGGCAGGAAGACCATGGGTTGAACTTTGGGGCGACTGGCTCCATCGCATATACGTCCCTTAGTGCACGCTTCCACTCCCTTTTGGGTATGTGGGTTGCGTATGTCATGTTCACCGTCCGCACTTGTGTGGGAAAGCCCTTCTGTCCTCTATTGTTCGGCGGCCGGGGCTCTTCCTCGTCATCGCTATGCAGCCCCTTATCATTGAGTTCGGCACTTAACTTGCTCGCTTGCTTGAACACCCAACAATCCCTGTTGGTGTGATTGGCTGGTTTTTCGGGGGTGCCATGTATCTGGCACAAGCGATCGAGTATTCGGTCCAAGTTGGACGGGCCTTGGGTGTTTCTTTTGAATGGCTTCTTCCGCTGACCGGGTTTGGAGCCTCTGAATCTGGCATTGACTGCCGTATCTTCATCATTGTCGATGTTAATGCGGCGCTTGTTCTTGTTGCGACGCGACCTGCCATTGCTGTCCTTGGTATCCGAACTACCAGGGTTTTTGGTCAAGTTGTACTACGAGTTAGCTTTGTCTTCTCCGCGCAAAAGCGGGTCATGAGTGTGGTGAGGGCTGCCATGGATTTCGGCTTTTCTGTCCTAGGTGCGGGCTAGCCACTTGTCGCGGATGTTATGTTTGAAGGCTGCAAGGGCCTCTGCATCCGGACGGTCGAAGATTTGATTTTTCTTGGTTAGGAACCGTGTCCGTAATTGTTCCGCCGATTCTTCTAGCTGGATTATGTGGTCGAGGTCATCGGGCGTCTGGTGGTCGCACGTATGTGCCCTGGAAGTTATCAAGGAATGCGGCTTCCAGGTCCTCCCAACAACCAATTGATTCTGCTGGCAAGCTATTAAGCCAATGCCGAGCTGGTCCTTTAAGCTTGAGTGGGAGGTATTTGATGGCGTGTAGATCATCACCGCGGGCCATGTGGATATGGAGGAGATAGTCCTCGATCCGCATCATTTGGATCTGTGGTACCATCGTATGATTCGATGTTTACGGGTTTGAAGCCCTCAGGGATTTGATGATCAGATTACTTCATCTGTGAAGCATAGTGGGTGTGCGGCGCCTCTGTATTGGGCTATATCACGACGTAGCTCATATGAGCTTTGTCTACTGTGTTCGGCCCGACCGGAGTTGCTGTATCCGGCATGATGGTTGTCATCACGTGTCGTGGGGCGCCCACGTGATCCGTAGATCGATCTTGTATGCCTTGCCTTGTCCTCCAATATGTCTCGCAGGTCTGGCGCGCTTCCCCGTGCCTTGGTACTTTTCGAGCGACGCCGGAGTACGGCTTGAATGGAGGGTCTACAGGCCTCTCTGTCGCGACCACGGGGTGGCCGGTCGGCCGCTTCATGCGCTGGTGATGAGGTTTGGGTGCTGCTTCCTCTGATTGGGGTAGCAGCCTGCGTTTGGGGTATTTTTTGGAGGGCCGTTCGAGTTCATACTCTTCGGCTGCAAGGACTTCAGTCCATCTGTCAGCTAGTAGGTCTTTCGGCTCTAAGCTATTGCTGCTTTTTCTTGAGGCTGCTTGCCGTGGCCATAAGCCTGCGTTTGAAACGCTCCTGTTCGGCGGGATCCTCAGGCACGACAAATTCGTCATCGTCGAGGCTTGCCTCATCTTCGGAGGGAGGCACGTAATTATCGTCCTCTACCTCTCTTTCTGCCGCACTGTCGTGCGGACTTGCTTCTCCCTCCTCCTATGTTGAATCCTCTTTGGAGGGGTTGTCTTGACCTTTGTCCGGTGTTATTATCTCCGTGCCGGAATCACCGTTTCTTGTGGCGGGATTTAGAACGGCGCTTGGCGTAAATCGCTTGGGCTGTTTCTTGGAGGGATCGTCCTCCGCTGTTCCATCACCGTTCCCATCTTTTGGGATGTCCACCATGTATATGTCGTATGACGAGGTGGCCTTCAAGTGCCCTGTAGGCGCTGGGTCTTGGTCTTCTCCGGCATCGTCATCCATACCGTCGATGTCTTCGGAGTCGAAGTCGAGCATGTCGGTTAAATCATCAACAGTGGCTACAAAGTAGGTGGTGGGTGGGCGTTGGATTTCTTCGTCGTCCGCATCCCAACCTCCCTGACCGTAGTCCGGCCAGGGCTCTCCTGATAAAGAGAGAGACTTTAGTGAATTCAAGATGTCGCCAAAGGGCGAGTGCTGAAAGATGTCCGCGGCCGTGAATTCCATGACCGGCGCCTAATCGGATTCGATTAAGGTGGGCGCCGGAGGGTTCGGAGTCCGGAGAGGAGTCCGGCGCCTTGGAATCATGGTCTTCGCAAAGGACAGGGATGGAGTTCGGCTCAATCGCCGTTGAGATCGTAGCCCCCGAGGCGGTGTCCAACCACTCTTCCTCGATCGGCGGAGTCGGCTCCGAGCTAAGGGTCGGAGCCGACGGCCAGCGACCTCGAGGACACTATTCGGTAGCAGAGCTAGATCGTGCCCATCGAGACAAAGGCGGCGCATTGGTCGTGGCTCGAATCCTTCAAGATCAAGTCTCCGCGGATGTCGGCCGTGTAGTTCAAACTTCCAAATCGACACGATGGCGGGGCGTAGCTTTCGACCGCTCGGATGGCCAAGTGAATTGGCCTGCAGTGCAAAGCCGTCGAATACGAAGATCTGTCCGGGGAGAAAAGTCTCACCCTGGACCGCATCGGTGTTGATGATCGAAGGAGCCATCGGGCCTATAGGTGACGACACAGAGGAACTCTCAATGAAAGCACAAATGTCGGTGTCAAAACCGGCGGATCTCGGGTAGGGGGTCCCGAACTATGCGTCTAGGCGGATGGTAACAGGAGACAAGGGACACGATGTTTTTACCTGTGTCGGGCCCTCTCGATGGAGGTAATACCCTACTCTGCTTGATTAATATTGATGATATGGGTAGTACAAGAGTAGATCTACCACGAGATCAAGGAGGCTAAACCCTAGAAGCTAGCCTATGGTATGATTGTTGTTCGTCCTATGGACTAAAACCCTCCGGTTTATATAGACACCGGATAGGGTTAGGGTTAAACATAGTCGGTTACAATGGTAGGAGATCTACATATCCGCATCGCCAAGCTTGCCTTCCACGCCAAGGAAAGTCCCATCCGGACACGGGACGAAGTCTTCAATCTTGTATCTTCATAGTCTTGGAGTCCGGCCAACGGTGATAGTTCGGCTATCCGGACACCCCCTAATCCAGGACTCCCTCACCCACTGACGATGCGTCCTGATTAGCATGCCATGCCATTCTCTCCCATGCACCGCCGGCTAGGGAGGGCCTCCGACTTCTTCTTCATCGCTGCCGTAGTGTGGGCAGATTCGGCCTCCCGCCACCCAACTAGTGACATCCCGGCGACCCTCAGGTATAACTTCCTTCAAAACTGTACTTGCTCTACTTCCCCAGCTCCTGACGTCGCTGCATTTGTATCTTTTACTATTTCTCAGGCCCCCTCGTAGATAGGATCGATCAGCTATTCAAACGCCACCCATATGTTTACTGTTAAGAGGTAAAACTAGTTCCTGCACTGGAATCTAGTACTACTTGCTTCGAACAGGGAAGAAAGGGGGTGGGGGTGGGGGAAGATTTGTTACATGAATCTAGGAACTTGGTCGAAAGAGGAAATAATGGGGGCGAAAAGTAGCAGAGACTGGCTATATAACTGGTCTGTTGGTCTAATAGCGAAATAAAGGGAAACGCGGTACAAACTCAATAAAAACCGATCTATTGGTTGAAAAAGGAAAGAAAGTGGGGACTGGGGGACAAGTCAACAGAGTATGTCCAGCAATAGATTTGCTATCCTCACACAATATAAGGTGGCTATACCGAAAAAATGGGACCAACCCAGATATCCTGTTCTGATGTTTGTTGCCCCGAGCCCCTCTTATGTAATGCCACAGGTAAAATATAACAGCCGCACTATTTAAAGGAAGGACACGTTAAACCAATGTTGTTTTCAATGTAATGCTCTAGTAATATGAATCAATGGTACTGTTTTCCATGTCCTGCTAAAATTCCCATTAAGATAAGTTGTTTCTTTTTGTTAGAAATGCAACTGTCCAGGTCCGCCTACTTTCCTGTGTCGAAATACCAACTCCGTAGCAGCTGTTAAAGTAACGTTGCTGGTAAAATAAAGCAATGGCACCATTAAAGTAATGTTATATTTAACAATTGTCATAGTTAATCCTAATGCCCACACAAATATCTAGCAATGCTGTTGCTTTAGAAATTGCGACTGTCCTTGTAGGATTGCCATTCAGATAAGGAAGATCCTTCTTTTAATTTGATGCATGTTTCATCACTTGTTAGTCACCCTCCTTTCCACCTTTTTGTGCAAACAGATATTTACATTTCACGCTTGATCTTAGTTGAACTGCACAAATGATATCCAAATTATAGTTCAACATTCCATGAGCTTCACAAAAAACCTTGATGTTGCTAAATTTTATTGCAACTAATGAAGAAGAAGCGGCTAGCTCATGGGACATTGCTTCATTTTAGGTGAACTGCACAAAAAGGTCCCATGAATTGAATCATCCATGTTGGCGACTGGTGTCATCCCTTCTACGATGGCGTTGACTGCAGATATGGTTCCCATCATGAGGTATGTTGCTTTTTGGTTCAACCGTTTGCCAAGATCCTGCGTGTTGACTTTGCTCTTGTGCTACTGTTTTGGCACTGCCATGATAAAGCAGTAATGGTATTATTTTGCACCTTAATCTAGTGGCACTATTAATTTGAGGCAATGTTTTGGCACCACTAGTGCCACTGCTTTTTTTATATATCGAAAGAGGGGGTTTCCTCCGATTTCATTAAAGAAACCCAACTATAGAGAACCATTGTCCGACAACATCTCAAAGGTAAACGAAAGCTTATGTAACTACTACTAGAACGGACTGAGTACTAGCAGGAGACAAGTTCGCCACATAAGCTAGGTAGGTAGGGGGACGCAGCACCAGCTCGACCAAGTTTGGATTACAACCCAAATGCTACCACAGAAACATCAGGGGGAAGATAGGGACTGAAAGAGCCAGCTTCAGCATCCCAGTCTAAGCACCCCCGGCATCTATCCTCATGACGACAAGACACCTCGCTTGCCACCTGCTCTCGACCCTAGTGCCACTGGTAAAATGAAGTAATAATACAGTTAAAATAGAGCGAGTGTCCTCTCTATCATTTCATTTCCAATGTAGATAAAGAAAGTGCTTCTCTTTGTTAGTATATGTTTCATCAACTAGTCCCATTGTTAATGTTTAAGCGTTTCTGCAAACTTGGGTGCTTAATTTTAGTTAATCTGCACAAAAATAGAGATTGGAATGTCTCAAGTCCCCTCCTTGTACTACCTCTATACACTGATGTTCATCACTGACAGAAGGTGTATTGGGGAGAATTGGGTCGATTTCCAGTATGAGGCCTACCGTATGAGGCATCTCAGGGCCCATCTCGCCCTCGCAACATGGCATACTGTGATACTATTGCAATATTTTCTTCTATTTATTAGTGTATGTTTCATCAACTAGTGCCACTATAATGTAATCACGCTTTTTCATTATCTATGCAAGCAGGGTTATTCAACTGCATTTTGGTGGAACTGCCCAAATGTACGGATGTAAGCAGCATATATGTGAAGTACGAGTTGTGCCAAGTTAAAATTACTGACACCAACCATGCTCCATGCACGCATTGGCCACCACCACCAGTGGGATGTGTGGCGCTCTCTATGGACGGATCTTTCTCGGCAGCAAATCCTCTAACTAAATACTAGTAGCTTATATTGGCAATTTTCTAGGGAGTACTATTTTCTGAAAGAAGCACCAATCTATTTTTCTTTATTTGTACACAGTGTCACTACTTTGGTTTTGGTCCAGAGCTATTTTAGGGTGATTGGCATAGTACTCGGAGACTGATTGTAATCATGATTTTCATTAGCTGTCACACTGGTTGTAAGCATGAGCAGATGGAATATTAGGTTAGTGCGAAGCTTACCTTAAACCCTACCGCCGTTGTTGAAACAAGGCGAGCGTGGAGGGAACCGTGGAGAACGGCGGGGAAGCGACATCGCGTCATCCGGCGTCCTCTTGCGTTGGGAGAAAGAATACTCCTATGGCTCCGGCTGGCTCTGCACCCTCACGAACGGCACACCGTACTCGATCGATTTGTTATCCTATGGATGCTCAACCTTCGACCTGCACACCCACCACCTCCGCCTAACTTCCGCCTCGAGGTGGTGGTTTTGCAATGGAGAAGAGGGAGATGCAAGACGGTGGTCTTGCAATGGAGAAGAGGGAGAGGCGAGATGGTGGTTTTGAAATGGAGAAGATGGAGAGGAGAGGGGTGGTTTTGCAATGGAGAAGAGGGAGAGGCGAGATGCTGGTTTTGGAATGGAGAGGATGGAGAGGAGAGGAGGTGGTTTTGCAATGGAGAAGAGGGAGAGGAGCATGCGACAGCGATTTAGGATTGGACGAGAAGGCCGGCGCGCTGTGACTGGATCAAAATCAAAATTAATTTACCCTTCAATTAAGAAAGCAACCTCACATTAACTAGTCTCCCTTTTATTCTAGGTCATAATTGACCATGATTTTCACAAATAAAATATATGTTATACGTTGCAAAAATTATATAATTTGAAAGTACATTCAGATACGAACCAAACGATACAATTTTTGGTGACATGCATTCACATTTTGCTTGTCAAGTATAGTACATGGTCAAACTTTGACCCAAAATACGCAAAAAAAATACTTCCAAGACCAGTGCCGCTCCTCTCCTGTTCCAATCTAAATCCAGCGTCGCTCCTCTCCTCTTCCATTTCAAAACAACTGCCCCTCCTCTCCTGTTCCAATCCAAAACCAGCGCCGCTCCACTCCTGTTCTAATCCAAAACCAGCGCCGCTCCTCTCCCGTTCTAATCCAAAACCAGCGCCGCTCCTCACCTCTTTCATTCAAAAACCACCGTCGACGAGTGAGGGTGCTGTGGAGAAGTAGATCGATGGAGGAGTACAACCGATATGCGAGGATCGCAGACGGCAACCCTGTGAAGCTAGCTAGGATGTTGGAGATGTAATCTTGGTTTGACAACAAGGACCAACTAGCTGCGGCGGCAATATCCATGGCCAAATATTTGCAACAGAGCGAAAAGGCGGCGATACCCCCGAAGGCAGTCGCGTGGGAGTACATAGAGCTGCTCCTCTGGGCCATGGAGCTAACAGATTCACCGAATCCAATTGTGAGGGATCGGGGGTGGGAGTATTGATCCCAGATGGAGCATCCACCAGAGATTGAAGGATCGAGAATCTACAGGGTGCCATTTGTAAGGGTGTCGTGCCAGAGCGAGCCGGTGGAGTCTTCGTCGACCAAACCCAACTACAATAGGAGAAAAGCAGTTGTCCTGACGACGCATCCCCGCCATCCTCTCCCTCGTTGTTCACATCGTCTCATGGGGTGGCTGCCTGCCGCTGAGGAATAGGAGGGGACTGCTGTGGCACCCCGGCTCAGAGAAACCGGAACGCCCCGTATTCCAGCCCAGAGATCGAGGAGAAGTCTCTGGAATACGACACTGCTTGACATACAACAAATCAGCTCTTATTAAAAGAATAATAATTACACTTGTCTGATGTTACAAAGAAGCACATCAGCACAGCGACACTACGCCTGTGATACTATACTTGCTCTATGCTAGCAGAAGAACAACTCGTAGCAGCGGAAAACTTCTAGCAGCGAAACAACGATGAAGGTGGTGAACTCCACTACGCAGGGACTCTAGCTGGGACACGATCTAGCTCGCATGAACGAACAGCTCAACAAACAATCAAGCAATCACGGCATCACCTGAAATCTGGCATGACACGCCATGTCAGTACATTGAATGTACTTGCAAGCTCACAACAACCAAAAACATCAAGGCAAGACAACAACATAGCATTAAGTAGGTTAATGAAATTAACAGCTACCATGATGAAGCAACAACTAAGCATGGTATGAAACTGATACAATACTGATAAATAACCAAGTCAGATCTCCATAACCATCTCTCTCTTGGCTAACCGGCCAAGCAATATACCATCTCGATCACCTCGTGATCAAAACCAAATGGTGATCTTTCCGGCGATCACTACCATGACCAACACTTGGTCTCCAAAATCATCATCAACATCCTGCCAATCTGTACTGCTCAAAATATCAACATTTATATATATATATATATATATATATATATATATATATATATATATATATATATATATATATATATCACCTATAAGTCATTCCGTCATGTGAGTGTTGATCGAACGGTGGGACCTAGTACGAACCCATGCCCATGACCGAGGACGCGGCTATCGATAGATTAAATACACACTCTGCAGAGGTAGCGCACTTTACCCACACCACAGAACCCATGGCCTCGTACTCCCATTCGGGTGGACCAATGGCGTTCCGACAAAACCGATCTACTGCCATGACACTCTCCCGGCCACTCCGACTCACTCCCCTTAGGGCTAGTCCTGGGTGGCACCGTGGTTCACTAAAGACACAACAACCACCGTCGTGGTCAAAACATAAACGTCCCAAACAGGGACAAAAAGGAGCCTAACAACTACGGGCACACAAGGTTATGTCCGCCTACCTGATCAGGGTATGGCGCGCCCATAACCTTCCCTCGTTGGAGGCACCATGAGAAAACGCAGTAATAGAACGCATAAGGGCCTTTCCCATAAAGGCAAATGTGGTTGCACTGGAAAAGCCCGGTTCGGTGGCACCTGACCAACTTAATGATGGAATGTATCCCCAAAAATATAATTGTAATAACTGATACTCCCAACTACCAAACTATAATCCAAGTCATAGCAATATCCAACAAATAATCCAAGCATAATATCATCATCTCAAAATACTCCAAGGGTAGCCCAACACTACTGTCATGATGAATCCGAAACAATAATCCTATTACTCCAATAACAAGAATAAAATTATTCAGCTAAGATCCACATGCAAACATCAATCCCGAAAATAATACTCCAAGCAACAGAACATCAAGTAGCATCATGAAAATAATCATACTAACCACTAATAATCCAAAGGCAGCATGATATCCAAAGTAATACTCCAAAATATAATAACAGATACCATCATGAAAATAATCATAATAGCCACTAAGAATCCAAAGGCACATGTCATCCACATACTCATCAAAAATATAATCCTAGAACTCCAACCAATATCATGGCAATATCAAGATCAAATCAATACTCCGGGAAATGCCATGAACAAATCACACATAGCTAAAACAATATTTTAAACAAGTTCAAATAAATAAACCATGTCACTGCATTGCAATCATGCAAATGGAGGGTGTGGCTTGCACTGGGTGGAAGAAATCACCCGGGAGAAAGTGCGGAAAGGATCAAAATGTACTCTATCGGAGGAAATTTGAATAAGGCGGGGGCAAAATGGTCATTTTTAGAATGTCAAAACATGGTGAAAATGGTTCCATCAGAACGATCTCGACGAAACAAAGAAGTGGGCTTTGGATTCACCTCAAATGGAGTTGCGAGCAAAAAAGTTATAAGCACTTGAAATCCAGGGACCAATCTGTAAAATAAACTCTACAAACGGGCCCATGAGCTGAAAAAAAGAAAGCACATTTAGTTGAATACGCCTTCCAGCAGAGAAAACATAGTTCTAGCCGTAGTTAAGTGGAAATATGCTTTCCCGGAAGGAAAACGTACTTCTAATGGAACTAAGACCAAAATACGCTTTCCCTTAAAGAAAACGCATTTCAGCAAATGTGTTTCCACATATCCGGCTAGGCAACCGCGGGGCCGGCTCGTGTGACGCTGACGTGCGGGTCCCACGCGGGTGGGGCCCGTCACTTATCCATCTTTGGACCGGCGGGTCGGCGTCGTCTGGTGACCGACTGGGTCGAGGCGACGCGGGCACTGGCCCGGTCCGCCTTTCAACATCTCGCTTCGCCGCATGAGAGGACAACCGCAAGACGCTGACGGGCCTGGCGGCTCCGGCCACCTCTGGCTGGGGAAAGACCGCCGGCGGGATCGGGGAAGGACGCCGCATCCATCTGGCTGGGTCGCGGTTGCCGAGGAGGGGTGGAGCACGAGGTAGCCGCGCACTACAAGAAATATGTCAACTTGTGACCCTCACTAATGGCCGCTGAAAGGTCATAGTTTTTCAATTGCGACCTTTTTTTGACCAAAAACAGAAGGTCAAAAGCTGGCGGTCGTAAACTGAATTAACGACCTTCTGTAAGAGGTCGTTGGTTCTTCGACCAAAAATTTGGTCACTAGCAACCTCCCCAGGCCACGTAGGCATCCAACGTGGAAAGCTGATGTGGCACAAGAATCAGCCCGGTCCAATTCGGTTTTCTACATGGGCCTAGCCCAACAATTCGGCCCATATATGATTTTTTCCTTTTAATTTTGGTCAGCTACATTGGCCTAGCCCAACAATTCGGCCTTTTTAGTTTTTGAGATTCATGCAATTTTTTTGGCCCTCGGCCCTTTTTGAAATTGTTCGATGCTTGTTGGGATGTGGCCTTTTTCGGCCCAATTATTTGTCCAATTTCGTCCAGCCTTTTAATGTTGTGAATTATTTGGCACAAGCCGAATTTAGCCCAATCACACATACATACAACTTTATTTCATTCAAACTAGAAAACTCCTGGTCAAATTCAAGTCAATCATCAGATCACATCACATAACACATCTCCCAGGTTTACATAACACAAAAAATCATATCAGGAATAAATTTCTCTACATAGAAATATAGCAGGATAAGAGGGAATATACAATAAAGAAAATGATGGCACATCTGCTACTATCATAACAGTACAATGTATTTTTTTACGGAACAGCCTTTTTACGGAATATACAATAGAGGGATTTCATTGCTCTCTCTTAAGAGACATGCTCCAGCTGCCACAACTTGCCATCCTACAATGAGAGGTATATAACAATGGACTTCATGAACATTAGAGGAGCAAACGCTCAATCAACACCAAGGGCTAGATAAAGCCTTAGCTAGCATGCATTCGAAATTTAGACAGGCAATCAGTTATAGAAAGTAAATGAGAACCAGACTTTACAATTACAGTACCATAGGACAAATCCATCAATCCACGAGGCAAAATATGAGTGAATCCAAAAAGAGGCAGAAAGGAATACCTATTTTGATCCAAAGGGGCTCGTGAGCATGGCCATCTTCCGTAACAGGTTGGCCCTAGCACCCTGGATCAGACGCGCTGGGAGCTTGTAGCTTGTCCTGGTCATACTGCTATCCTAAGTAACAGGAAAAATCAAAGCAACAGTTTGGACTTGGTGTTAACGAACAGACACTGTAAATCAATAGCATATAAAGCACCAATTTCCTCGGATGCAAGGAGAAGAGGAGCAAAACGAGAGAGGGGTGGGACATTTTTCGTACCTGTAGATGATATTCACAGCCAAGGAAGATACATGGGGCCAGCCTTGCATGTGTGCTTGCTTCACCGGTACATGCATCACCATAGCAGCCAAGTAAGTAGGCATCATCAACATCTCCTCACCACTTTCCTGGCAACAAACAAAGAGTCAAAACAAAATATATTAAACCATAATATGACACCAGAGAGTAACTGTAAATCACAAAGTATATCCACAACACAATAAAATAGTCCCAGACCCTAGTGCTATTTGAGTATATCGCATGTAGTTTATTTTCATGAAGGGTTGTGTATGCACGATAAATCCAGAAATAGTAGAAGGATGGCTTATCAACAAATTGAACTTAGAAATGAAACTTTCTAATGCTCAAGTTTCAGCTAATAGGGATTGCAGAATTTTATATGGGACAAATTCAGTTGCACTTATCACAGATAGAAGAGTTTATAGTGAATAAACATTTACAATCATAGACTCAGCCTGGAACATATTGATTTCAAGGTGCAGTTTGTATACAATCGGACATCTCAGGTTGTATACTACTCATGATAATTCCACTGATCTACGGAGTCAAGGGATGCAACTCAAGAAGGTATTTCTTCACTATTACAGAAATATATCATTGTTAATGTAAATGATCTGGAATACATATACGGATATTACCACAAACACCTATCAGGCAAAATCCCATCGCAAGTGAACTCGAACACGTGCTGGACACACCCAAAAGAAACACCTAGTCGTACAGCTTCGTGTACAAGTCACCTGCGCCCAAAAGAAACACCTAGCCGCCGCAGGCCATGGTTAGACAGCAGCTAGCACAACATAATTAACAGCCAGCTAAAGCTTAATGCAAGATCATATTCATAGTTGGCATGCATCAATACAGGAATCTACAATGTTGGATAAGGTGATAAAGAAAAATAGAAATAGCGGAGTTAGAAACATATGCAGCACAATGATAAAACAGAACAATAGATTTAATGTGTATATATTCTGGTGACTCTGCCAATTGTTACATGATACACTCGTGTGTGTATATTCTGATGAGCCATTACCATCTAGCCAACAACAACATGGACATAATACTAATTACCTACACAAGGCATCATACTCTCCATGAGAAGGCCACGATTACTCTTTGGAGTAGTATGAGAACGACAAGCATTGCATCCTTGCCCTTTACTCGAGGCTCCACGACACAATAACGACATCAACGCCCACCTTTTTTGCTTGGACGCACACCTAAACTAGGGACACAGGAAACAAAAAGGCTAAATTGCGCAGACACCCATCGGGACCTAAATCAACATCTTTACCTACAAAGAGAAATGGGGACAGGCCATAGTTACATTTGGAGCAGTATGAGAAAAGACAGGCATTGCAAGCCTGCTCTTCACACATCATTAGACCTGCAAACAACATTGCAGGTAGCTCACTCTCACTTAACTGAACATGCAGGCAATGAAAGCACTCAACAATTTTATTTTAGCAGCCCGATTAATAAACGTATACCAAACAAACAAAAATTGCAATGACCTAGTATGAACCATGTAATACATACACTTCAATACGTATCCTAGTTTATCTTCATCACCTCATGAGCTTAATAATTACATAAAGTACTTATCATCATATCTAGAATTACAGTAGCAGCAGCCAGCACTAGGACTACCAAATTGATTCAAAGTTCTTGCCATTGTGCAACAACTCGAGGTCTCAACTACTAGCTCCTGGTACTAGCTGATCTGAATGTGTAAGAAGTTTGATATAAATTGTGAGTAGAAAAATTCTTCAGAGCTAAATGTTCAACAAGCTTCTAAATATTATCACTTTGGAGGGTTACTATTCTTAGTTCTAAGAAGCCAAGACAACAGCAAGCTTATAATCAATCCAAGATGACAGCAAGTCCAAGATCTTATGGCCAAAGCAGAATTTTCCATGGCGCCAAGGCCATCATAAGATTTACCACATAGAGCATGGGAGATAAACAGAGGGGAGGAATCAGCGGGATAACTTAGAGGAGAGAAGCCGACGGTGAGGACAACCAAGGCGATGGACCACCTCCCCTTGCAAGTCGGCCTTGTAGTCGATCCACCTCCCCATGCGCATGACGATGGCCTCCCACTCGACGACGTGCTTGGTGATGATGCTGCGACAGGTCTCGTTGTACTTGCCGATGCCGAGGTTGAGCTTGTCGATCTCAGCATGGGATCTTGCCGATACCCATCCATGGGAGCGTCTGCTACAACGTCATAGTTGTACCTTCAATCCAAAGCACAAGATCCAAACGTTAGAAAAGAACAGGAATAGTACTACTCTGCCAACTTCACTTTTTGTTTCTGGAAATATAATTGCTTGAGCTAATTTGACAGATACAGAATTTAAGTTGGAACCATTTTCCCTTTGCTGTTGAGAAATCTCCCAATCCATTCTGTTTTTTTACAAAAGACCAAGATCCCAAAAATTACATTTTGGGGGGGGGGGGGGTGCTCAGAACTGTCTATATGTGTGGCGATTTTGTTCAAATTCCTTCATACACTAGCACCAGCAGCTAGCCTTTTTAATCAAGAGAAAAAGAAAAACGGCGACAGAGAATTGGAGGGCAAAGCACATGCTTAGCGTTTTTTCTTTACTGTGTGAGTGTGCATGTGCTGTGTGCAACACCAAACTGACTGACAACCGAGATATTCACCAGAGGCTCCTTAAGCAGAATTTACAGGCCCATAGCTATGCATGCATTGCTAAGCTACTCCCATATAAATCCGCAGCAGCTTTTCCTCAAGAGCATAGGACTAGTAGGATGAAGCTATGGCCAAGCATAACCCATGCACGCACGGTACTCACTTGGCAGCGAAGCGCCGCACGACGTCGCCCTCCGCCGCGGCGAAGAAGGTCTCCATCTCCTCTGCCGGCGGCGACCTCCCCTTCTTCGCCTTCTTCGCCCTGCACACCATGACAAACAGCAGCTAAAGCGTGAGCAGAGGAACTCCACACGCAACAGCACGGCTTGGAATGGCCAGCGCCGTGCCGTGAGGAGAAGGAAGGAAGAGGGCTGGAGACTGACAAGTCGGCGGGGAGGCCGTGGCAGTCCCACCCGAAGTGGCGCATCACGTGGCGCCCGCACATCCACTGGTGCCCCTTGACGACGGCCGCCCCGCCTGAGAAGAGTTGAAGCCCTCCCGCACCGGCCACGTCGTCGGAGGGGGGGGGGTTCTGTCCCAGCGGCGCGAGCACCTCCCGCTTCGCCCGTTTCTGGTGACCTGCCATGGCTGCCGCCGGCTATGGGGTGAGGAAGAGATGCGCCAAGGCCGCCGTCGACTGACCTGCTTCGGATCCTTGCCATCGTTGCGCGCAAAGAGTTTGTTGGGAGGAAGGGGCGCCGGCAAAGGAAGGGAGGATGGATGGCGTTGGGTGGCGGAGGGGCGGCGGCGGCGATCTGGATCGGGGAGAGGGAGGCGGAGGCGATGTGAATCTGGATCTGTATTGAGGGACTAAGGGAGGAGATGTTGGATGATTTGCCCCACTTTACTTAGGCATTAGATGATTTGCCCCACTTTACATAGGATTAGATCATTTGCCCCACTTTTCATTTTTCTTTTGATGATTTGCCCTTTCCAATTATTGCAATCATTTTCGAATTTCTATCCCTTTTTCATCATGTGAAAAGACAAAGTTGCCCCTATGGCTAATTTACAATTCTTACGTAATCTTCTCTGCTATTGGTGGTCCTAATTCCATCGACGAGCTCACCATTCTCCAGTTCAACGCCTTCCTCTGTTCTTCATTCCCCAATACTCGGAGGAAGCTCTTGGAGGAGGCCGACCAGGCACCTTGCCCCCATGTTGGCGGCAATGAGACAGTAGCTCCATTGCGCAGATCGTTGGCGTGGCGGCTCCATTGCGGCTTCATTGCCGTATGGCGACTCCATTGCAGATCGTCGGTCCGGTCTTGGCGGCTCCACTGACTCCTCGGCCGGGGAGGAGGCTCCTGTTGCGGCTTCGGCACCATGGCGTCTCGCTATTTCGGCGGATCGGCGAGTCCCGAGCTCATTGCAACTTCGGGCTGCAGATGGTGCGCTTCGTTCTTTGGTAAAAACTAAGTTCTTTCTGATTCATGGATTTATAATTTTTGTGTGTGAGCTCGTTGCGTTGCCGATAATAGCCATGGTGGCGACAATGCTTCAATCATGAAGCCGGGTACATTGTATAAAACACTTCGCTCGATTATCTCCCCAGATGCTTGAGTTTAATTACATCACACTAAAAATATATATGCTTCATCTCTTCTTTGAATCTCCTTTAGTCACAGGTGAGAGATCTATATATATGCGGTGGATCTGCCTCTCCACTAGCCATGAACATGACGACGCAAGCAATGTAATCAATCTATGATTTGTGAGTACACAGTTCCGTTGGGTACAACCATGTAAAGAAAGTAGATATGATTTGTTCCTGTTAATTAGTTGCTTCAGTTGGACACGGCCTTGTAAAGAGAAAAGATTTGGACAAGATCAAATTGTAAATCGACCCACAGGGCAACTATGTCTTTTCGCATGGAGAAAAAAGCAATAAATATTCGAAAATGATTACAGTAATTGAAAAGGGCAAATCATCAAAAGAAAAATGAAAAGTGGGGCAAATGATCTAATTCTATGTAAAGTGGGGCAAATCATCTAATGCCCAAGTAAAGTGGGGCAAATCATCCAATCTCCCGTCGTGCGCGTGCGTTTAGGATAGGTGAGCGAGAGATGCTGGATTGAGGGGCTGAGGGACGGTGTGGACGGCTCAGATCAACTACAGTGGGGGGTGATCCATGGGCTGCCTCTTGATTGGTTCAAAAATATAAAATTATTTCTTAGTGCTAAAAACAGGGGGGTTTTGTGAAGCAACTACCAAAACTATTCTGCAAATTGGCATCACTAATTTTTTCACTTAATATAGACCACATTTTATGGATGATTACCAATTTTTATGCATTTCCGATCCTTCTAGCTATTTTTGGTCATTTAAACAACTCTCCACCGATTCGGTAGAAAGCGGGTCAAATTTGAACTACAGGTGCCTCATACTTTTCTCTTTATTTTTTTCAAAAATAATTTCTAGGTACATAAGTATCTATTTAATCAGAGATACTTCAAATTTTTTGCAAGATTCGACCCTTAGCTATGAACGGTCATGCCCGTTGTTTTGACCATATTTTGAAACGGGCATAAAAAATTCAAAAAAATTCAAAAAATCGGAAAACCTTCGCATTGTGTCATCACATGTGACCAAGTTATTACAAAAAATAATAAACTTGTAATACATCAATTATTTTTAAAAAGTGTTCTCAGAAACGAGCTACCATGTGTGCAGATCAATGGCTTCCAAGCCAAATGATCAATCTTATGGCCACATTCATGGCATAGTTTGTTCAAATGATCTCATATTGTGCACAAGGGTGCATATTTGAATGACAAACAATGTTGCCTAAGGAAGTTTTCATTTTCAATGGCCGAAAAAATCATTTTCCATTTTTCGAATGCCCAAAATGAGTTTTTTTGTGAAGGACCTACCATATATTTGTTGCAAAATTGGACCAAATCATTTTTCTAAAACACTAGGACATATTTAATGCACAATTGACCAAATGGTTGGGTGTAAAAAGTTTTGATCCACCTCTCATGAAAAAGACAAATTTCCGCCGATTCAGGTGGAAGCGGGTCAAATTTGAATCAGAAATGCCTTTGTAGTTTGCTCTTTATTTTTTCTAAAAATCATTTCTAGGTACATAAGTATCTATTTAATCAGAGAAACATCAAAAAAATCGAAGATTCAACCACTAGCTAGGAACAATCATTCCCGTCGTTTTGACCGTATTTTGAAACGGGCATAAAAGATTCAAAAAAATCAAAAAATTGGGAAATCTTCGCATTGTGTCATTATATGTGGCCAAGTTCCCAGGAAAAATAACAAACTTGTAATACGGCAATGATTTTAAAAAAGTGTTCTCAGAAACGAGCTATCACGTATGGAGATCAATGGCTTTCAAGCCAAATGATCAATCTTATGGCCACATTCATGGCATAGTTTGTTCAAATGATCTCATATTGTGCACAAGGGTGCATATTGGAATGGGAAACAATGTTGCCTAAGGAAGTTTTCATTTTTTTGGACGAAAAAATCATTTTCCATTTATCGAGTGCCCCAAAGGAGGTTTTTTTGTGAAGGACCTCCCAAATAATTGTTGCAAAATTGGACCAAATCAATTTTCTAAAATACTAGGACATATTTAATGCACAATTGACAAACTGGTTGGGTGTAAAAAGTTTTTATCCACCTCTCGTGAAAAAGATAAATTTCCGCCGATTCAGTTGGAAGCGGGTCAAATTTGAACTGCAGCTGCCTCATAGTTTGCTATTTATTTTTTCCAAAAATCATTTCTAGTTACATACGTACCTATTTCATCATAAATACATGGTTTGGTGGCATACGTCGAGGTTTGGGCGGTGGCCGAGGGCCCCAACTCTAGAGCGCGTAAACTCGCATGCCCGCCGCGTGACTGTGGCGTTGCCATGTGTTCTGGGAGGCCTAGGCATGTCTAGTGGGTTGGGCACTCCCCAGGTAGGTGCTAGGAAGAAAATTACAACATAAGATTCTCACGAGGAGACCGATCGATGCTCAAACACGAATTAGCAGCCAAGTGTTTGATTAGCGCTATGGGAAATGTACATGGCTAATGGGCGTGAGTTTTGGCTGAGGATGATCAGTTACTAAGAAGAACGTCTTCACAAATTTTCAGCTCAAAAGGAGGAGCCCAGGTGGTACTTGCTTTGCAAAGTACCACACTGGACATAAATACGAATGTTGAAGCTGGGCTCAAAATAATGAATGGATTGAGCTGGCATTTGGTGGAGGATGGTTATTTGGGCATAGGAAAGCACTGTAGAAAATGGATACTATTTGGACATGCCAAAGTGGTACTTCCTTCACAAAGTGCTGCTCTGAACAGAATAGGAAAATGAATATTGTTGAATTATTTTTGAACTAGGAAAGGAAGGTTTTTGACACATTTGATGAATATATGATCCAAACAATTTATGAGGATTTTTGGAATAACAAAAATATAGGTTGCTTAACAACCTAGGGCAAAAATTGACACATGGAGATGACACATAGGCAAAACTGATGAGATGGCGCATAGTCATTGCAACCCACCACAATTTAAAAGGCTATGACCATCTATATTTATCGTTAACAACTTGAAATAAGGCAGCGGACTAGAGCTGTTTGCTTTATGACCATTTCGTTTAAGGTAATTACGACCTTTCTGACCAAAATGGTCGCAATGGTTTAGGGTTTGGAGCCCCCCGAAACAGCTTTTAACCAATTGGTCTCAAATGGTCATAGATCTATGACCAATTCTTCCAGGGTCACTGACAGAAGGTCACTAGTTGACATATTTCTTGTAGTGGCGGTGGCAGAGAGCAACGGCAGCGGCAAAGGTTGGGGGCGCGCAGCCTGGGGCACTCCGGCGAGAGGGTAGGGTGGCGGAGAGGGTCACCGGAGCACGGGGAAGACTCTGGTGGCTACAGAAAGGAGGGGGAGGGCTCGACTCGCTCGGATTTAGGCCGGAAGGGGCGGCGGCCATGGCGGCCATGGGAGGGACAGAGAGCTCTAGGAGCTCGGGCAAGTGGTTGGGGAGGGAGCTAGAGATGAGGTGAGGTTGATTGTGAGCTCGAGAGGCCTCGGGGTGGCTTATATAGCCGAGGGAGGGGAGCCGTCTTGGCGCCATGACAGACGCTGCTTCAAGATCATGGACGGCAGCACGCCAAGCATGAGCTCGGGGTTAGGCGACGAGGAGGAGCAGTGGAGGCTCTCAAGGGGCAGAGTAGGCCAAGGGGCGCAGGGAGGAAGAAGACGGCGACGAACCGAGCCAAAACGCCACTGTGCTCTCGTGGGCGTTCGGCGGCGAGCGTCGGTGAGGGGTTTTACTGAGAGGGATAGAGGTCCAGGAGGACGGCGACGACACGTTAAATCTATTAGACATGCTCGTGCTCGCTGAGACGCCGAGCAGAGGAGGGGCCCGAGCAAGAAGCCATTCAGCTCGCGTCCATGGCATGCCATAGAGGTAGTGACCGCGTGAGCTGGAGAGGAGAAGGTGCCAACTACTGCAAGATGTTGTCTAGGGCGTAGTCCATCCAGGGGAGGTTTCAACTACGGTGGTAGCTTGGTTAAAAGTGATCTGGTTAAACGGTAAGCATTCTCTGAAGTTTACTGCAGTAAACTTGGGTGAGCACTAGTGATCAACAGGAAAGGTTTTGGATCCAATGGAGTTGTCTGCGAGGTTGATGTAAAGAAGGACTTTCATCCTGGTAAATTTGAGAAGGTTTGGACCAAGATAAATCATAGTTGCTTTGCAACTGACCAAAATGGTCCAGAAACTTGATCAAGAAGGTGCACTCACATGGTGTATCAAATTGAGCTCAAGTTGGGCAAGGCAGAGTCATTTGGTCCTATGAAGATGCTCAAAAAGTCTCATACCAATTGGCCAAGCCAAACTTGTAACACCCCGGATGTAACTTTCCATATTTGTAACTCCAACTCTTGCCATTTTCGGCATTGTGATATGATATTCCCTCCGTGGTTGGGTTTTTCTTCATTTTGCATTTTGTCCATGTCATGCATTTTATATCATGTCATCATGTGCATCTCATTTGCATACGTGTTCGTCTCATGATTCCGAGCATTTTTTCCATTGTCTGCTTTTGCAATCCGGCTCCTATGTTCCCCGGCCCCTTTTACGCTTTTTCCGTGAGCGGGTACTAAACTTTCTCGGAATGGACCGAGGTTTGTCAAGTGGCCTTGGTATACCACCGGTAGACCACTGTCAAGTTGGGGTCATTTGGAGCTCGTTTGGTACTCCAACGGTTAACCGCACTCTCGCAAAGGCCTCTTTAAGTTGCATCCCAAAACCCTTTCAAAACAGCCCAATAACCCATCTAAGTCACTTCCATGCTCTCCGTCGTTCGATCACGATCGTGTGGGCGAAAACTACACCTCATTTGGACTCTCCTAGCTCCCTCTATGCCTATTTAAACACCTCCCCCGTCCAAATCGCGGTACAAACCCTAGCTCCTTCCTCCCGCCGACGGACACGTCCCACTCCGCCGGGACGTGTCCGTCGGGCTACGCCGCCCAATTGGGCGCGCCACGCACGCCGCCGCCGCCCGCCTGGCGAGGCCCGGATCGCCCCGAGCCCATCTCCTGCGCTGGCCGCCGCCATGCCATGCCGTCGCCGCCTCCGTCGCCTGGCCACGCCCTCCTCGGCCAGCCCCTCCTCTCCTCCGGCCAAGGCGAGCTCAAGTTGCTGCCACACATCAGATCGGGTCCGATCGGATCTAGATCGGGACCCGAGGGTTGACTTCTTCCCCCCCCCTTAATTTCGTCTAAGTTTTTGTCTCGGTGATTAATTTGTGGCATTTTCAACGCATCATAAGTCTGCACCTGTAGCTCTGTTTCGTGCGTGTAATATGTCAAAATGTTCGCCCGAAGAGTAGATCATTTCATCTCATTGCATCATTTTCATTTGAGCTCATATTGATGCCCGAAATGCTGTTGGAAGAGGGCTATGTGATGTTAGTTTCTGTTTCGTAACAGAACATGCACTTTTGTTATTTTTGCTATGATTGATGTGTGCACCCTATGACTTTGAGTCCTACATGTGTTTTGTAATATGCCATTCCATCTTTCCACGGGTGTATGCCATGTATTTTTGTGATCTATGTGGTGACTAGCACAAGCATGCAAACTAGGCTTCATGATGTTGCTGATTTCAGCCCCAGTTTCTTGATATTTTTATGCCATGTTAACTTGATGCTACTGAGAGATCCATGCATATTTTGAGATACTTCAGTAAGGATGTTTTGAACATATGGTTATGCTCTATCCATCCATGCCTTTGTTTGCAATTTTGGAGTGCCATAGATTGAGTCAATCGAGCTCTACTTTTGCTATAAAATATTTCCTGGCAGATTGTTTACATGTTATTCAATTTTGCCAAGGTTGTTGTAGTTGATCCGTGTATGCTATGATATTGTTCTTGCCATGTATATATTCTATGCCATGTCTTCTTGATGTATGTATGCTTAGTTTATCATGAGATGCTCTGTAGTGAGTGCATCGAGCTCTTAAACATGCCTACTTGTTATCTGTTTTTGACATGCCATGTTGCTGAATCTGTTAACGAAACTTGCTATATTGACCTGGGAGTTACTATATTTTCTGATCCTTATTGGCTTATGGTCAGTAAGGGCTTTTGTTCTATGCTTCGATTAGATTCATGCCATGCCTTGGTTTGCTATTATAAGTTCCTGTAGCATGTAGTTTTCTTGCTCTGAACATTGCTACCTGATGCTGTTTTTGCCATGATCAGTAATTTCACTAAGTCTGTGAAGCTGATATATTTTGCACTTTTGCCATGCTTGTTTGAACCTGTTATGATGTGAATTAGCCGTAGCTCAGTGTTCATCTTTTGTCAAGCATCTTGAGTAGATCACTGCCATATGCCTTTCTGGTACGTTTGGGTGCAGTAGCTTAATTTCTTGTTGCTTGCTAAGTGGCATCATGCTGTTAATGGCAGATTTGTGCCATTCTTGTTTTGCTTGTCATTTGCAAACCGTGCATCCGATTCCGGTGATCTTTATATCGATTTCAACCGAAATCATCTCATCTTTCCAGCGGCATACTTGGTTTGCCAAGTTGATGCCTGGTTCATCATTTTCCTTCCGGAGCACGACACGCATTGCATATCACATCCCGCATATCATGCCATATATTGCATCATGTTGCTTGTGCATTGCACCGTGATTTATTGTGGCTCCTTTGTGTGTGGTCTTGCTTTGGGTCGAGCCGGGAGACGAGTTCGTGAACGAGGAACCTGTTGAGAACGCTTACGAGGATCAAGCTTTCGACAACTCGAGAACATTGCGAGTGCAAGATGACCATACCCTCGAAATCACTTCTATCTTTGCTATGCTAGATGCTCGCTCTTTTGCTATGCCTATGCTACGATGCCTATCACTTGCTTATCATGCCACCCATATTGCCATGTCAGCCCTAACCATCCTTTTCCTAGCAAACCGTTGATTGGCTATGTAACCGCTTTGCTCGGCCCCTCTTATAGCGTTGCTAGTTGCGGTGAAGATGAAGTTTGTTCCTAGTTGGAACATGGAGATGTTGTTCCTTTTTGGAACCTGTTTACTTGGTGGGGATATCACAATATATCTGCTATAATTAATGCATCTATATACTTGGTAAAGTGTGGAAGACTCGGCCTTATGCCTGGTGTTTTGTTCCACTCTTGCCGCCCTAGTTTACGTCATACCGGTGTTATGTTCATTGATTTTGCGTTCCTTACGGTTGGGTGATTTATGGGACCCCTTTGACAGTTCGCTTTGAATAAGACTCCTCCAAAGAAGGCCCAACTTTGGTTTTACCATTTGCCACCTAAGCCTTTTTCCCCGGGTTTTCGCGAGCCCGAGGGTCATCTTTATTTTAACCCGGGCAGTTCTCCTTCGAAAGTGCCGGGTCCAATTTGAGCGATGTCCGGCGCCCTTGAGCAATCAGGGTCTATGCCAACCCGATGTCTGGCTCATCCGGTGTCTTGGCCGAGAACGAGATATGTGCAGCTCCTATCGGGATTTGTCGGCACATTCGGGCGGCTTCTTTGGTCTTGTTTTATTCTTTGTCGAAATGTCTTGTAGTCCGGGATTCCGAGATTGATCGGGTCTTCCGGTAGAAGGAATATCCTTCGTTGACCGTGAGAGCTTATAATGGGCTAAGTTGGGACACCCTGCAGGGTATTATCTTTCGAAAGCCGTGCCCGCGGTTATGAGGCAGATGGGAATTTGTTAATGTCGGTTGTAGAAAACCCGAAGTTGACCTTAATTAAAATACACATCAAGCGGCGTGTGTAACCGTGATGGTCTCTTCTCGTGAGTCCGGGAAGTGAACACGTGTTGGAGTTATGTTAGACGTAAGTAGTTACAGTATCACTTCTACATCTCTACAAGCTTCACGACCGTGCCTAACTACTCTTCTCTCTCACTTAAGCGAATATATCCACCATATATGCTAGTCGCTGTGTCGCAGCTCCACCTTACAACTCTGTCCTTCCTATAAGCTTAAATAGTCTTGATCTCGCGGGTGTGAGATTGCCGAGTCCCCGTGACTCACAGATTCTACCAAAACGATTCTTGGTGCCGACGATGCGGTCACGGTGGCGCAACCGAGCTCAAGTGGGAGTTCAACGAGGAACGTGGTCGTTACTATGTGTCTTTTCACGATGATCGTGAGTGGAGCCCAGTTGGGACGATCGGGGATCTGTGTAGCATTTGGGGTATCTTCTTTTATTTTGGTTCCGTAGTCGGACCTTGAGTGTACTACGTATGATGGATGTTTATTTATGTCTTGTGTGAAGTGGCGATTGTAAGCCAACTATGTATCTCTTTCCCTTATGTATTACATGGATTGTGTGAAGATTACCTCACTTGCGACATTGCTTTCAATGCGTTTATGCCTCTAAGTCGTGCCCGACACGTGGGAGATATAGCCGCATCGAGGCGTTACAAGTTGGTAATCGAGCCATCCCGACTTAGGAGCCCCCTACTTGATTGTTCTTTGGCGTTGTTGAGTCTAGAATGGAAAATGTTTTGAGTCTTAGGATTATATATATCGGAGTAGGATTCTTTTTACTCCCAGGTCCTTATAGCCTCTGTGAGGTCTCACAAGTAGAAGTTCGACTCTCCTCTCCTCAAATTTCACTAAAAAAATTTAGGATCACGCTGGTATCTTGGAATCGTTCCGATGGTTTTGTGACGAGAACATTGTTCTTGGTGCCTCCCGACATTTAGGGGTTGTGGCGGTGTCCCGGGAGTTGAGCTCCGAGGTGTTGTCGTCACAATTTTATCGTTGCGATTCTGGAATACGAGTTTTACCGACATCGAAATCTCTTTTGTGCGCTTGTTGGTGAGATAACCCGATAACCCAAAGATGGGGCGAGCTCGGGAGTATTGCCATGACTCGTATAACGGATGCTTTTGAAGGTCGAGGTACACGATTTCGAAGGTTTCTTGGTTATGTGTTGACGGATGGATACAAATGGATCTAGGTATTATTAGTTTGGGTGATATATTTTGTGTCCCCTGTATCCCCAACACCGCATTGCATAACCAGAAAGTTTCGGAGTTTATAGGTGGGAATTCTAGTAGCTTACATGATATCTTTCCGACAGATGTATGATTTGAGATTTGGGTTCAACGTCTAGTGGTCCGCCCATTCACGGTCGATTTACAGTGGTAGCGAGGCGCCTTAAAGAATCCTTGGCTATGCTGATTCGGGGACGTCTTGTTTGTCATTCGTGATTTGGCTATATCGTCGTGTCCGTGTGGGCCCCACCACTAACACTTTGGGCGTAAATCTCTATCATGTGTTTGTTCCGGCTTATTCTAGAAGCCAATCTTTTGTTTTCAGTTGTGATATTGAATTGTTTCAAAGGCGGATGATGATTCCATACCTTTATCTAAGTGGCTTCTCACCTTAATGGACGTGTGATGTTAATCTTTGGAATTCATTCGCTCATCCTTGCTCGAATGTTTATTGTGAAGACTATATGTTGCAATTTCTATCCGTTGATTCAACTTGTCTATCTGTCTCATCAAAGTGCTAACGGATGTCACCCTCTTCAGGATGGCTCCGCCAACGTGGCGTACGAATCCGGATCGCAATGATGAGAATCACCGAACCCTCCACCTCCACCTCCGCCTTCGGAGGCATGGCAAGCTATCATGGCAGCCACCAATGCCAATGCTCAGATGATTTTGCAGCTCTTGCAAGAGCGTACTCAAGGGCAAGGCAATCAAGGTCAAGGCAACAACCAGCCACACTTTGCTACACTCAACCAGTTCCTCGCTAATCAGCCGAAGTCTTTCAGTTTACGTAGCCGAGGCCACAGACGCCGACGATTGGCTTGTGGACATCTGCAAACATTTTGAATGTAGCAATGTCGGACACGAGGACTTTGTCAAGTTTTCTTCGTTTCAACTCAAGGACCAAGCTGTTGAGTGGTACCAGCAATACAAAGATTCCAGAGGAGGTCGTGTCATTACCTGGGATGAGTTCCGCCGAGACTTCAGAGCTCACCACATTCCGAAAAGTGTTGTTGAGAGCAAGCGTGAGGAGTTCCGCAATCTCAAGCAAGGCAACATGTCTGTCTATCAATACAATTTCCAGTTCCAGAAACTCGCTCGTTTTGCTAAGCAAGACGTCCCTGATGGAAAGAGTATGATCTATCAATTCAGAGGTGGTCTCAGAGAAGATCTGCAATTAGCTCTTGTGCTTGTTGAGCCAGAAAAGTATGATGAATTCTACAACATGGCACTGAAGCAAGAAGCTGCCCAGCTCAAATGTGAGGCTTCTAAGAAGAGAATCAGGGATGCGATTCGGTCTTCTTCTTCCTCTCAAGTGGCGGCTAAGCAGTGAAGTTCTATCTTCCTCCTCCTCCGTTCCGTCGGCCTTATCGCCAGAAGAACTCGGTGGCCGTGGATCTTCCCACCCACCCAACCCAAAGCTATCGTAACAAGTCTAATTCTCAAGCTCCAAGGTCAAATGCTCCTTATCACCGTCCGCTCTCGGAGGTGACTTGCAACAAATGTCACAGAAGGTCACTATGCGAACAAGTGCTTCAACCAAAGGCGCCTTCCGCCTCCTCCTCTGTGAAATCTTCCAAAGCAATGCAGGTGGTCAAGCATAATCCCAAGTCCGCAAAGGTGAACATGATGAATGCAGCGCAAGCAGAGGATTCTTCTGATGTGATTATGGGTAATCTTCCAGTTAATGATATTCCTGCAAAAGTCTTATTTGATACTGGTGCATCGCATTCTTTCATTTCAAGACCTTTTGCATCTAAGCATGAGTTGGTTTTTCAAGATTTGCCTAAACCGTTATCGGTTGTCTCTCCGGGTAAATTCATGCATGCAAGCTCCTTGGTTCCGGATGTTTCTATCAAGATGGGCGATTATAGATTTCTGGCTAAACCAATTGTTCTTGGTGACTCGGATATTGATCTTATTCTCGTGATGGACTGGCTTTAAAATCACAAAGCTCAGCTTTATTGTGCTGCAAGGGAAATTCAATTGACTCACTTGTTCTAATGATGTGATCATCTATGCCGCTTCGTGATGAAACCATTCGGTTGTTTTCTCTCAATGAGAAGGGCGAGTTGGATGCTATCTCTCGATTCCGATCGTTTGTGAGTACCAAGATGTCTTTCGAGAAGAGCTTAGGGTATGCCTCCTCATCGGCCGATTGAGTTCGTTATCGATCTTGAGCCCGCCTTTGAACCCGTTTGCAAGCGTCCATACAAGCTTGGACCTAATGAGCTAAAGGAATTGAAGAAGCATTTCGATGAACAAGAGCGTCTGGGTTTGATCGGACCGAGTTCATCTCCTTGGGGTTGTGGTGTTCTTTTTGTCCAGAAGAAGGATGGCACGGACCGACTTTGCGTCGATTACCGTCCATTGAATAAGAAGACTATCAAGAACAAGTATCCACTTCCCAACATCAATGAGCTTTTCGAGCAACTCAAAGGTGCTAAAGTGTTCTCCAAGTTTGACCTTCGTATGGGTTATCATCAAATTCGCATTCGTGAACAAGATATTCCCAAGACAAAGATTAGAACAAGCTTTGGTTCTTATGAATATCTTGTCATGTCTTTCGCCTTGTCAATGCTCCTCCAACATTCTCTCGAATGATGAACTTCATCTTCAATCCCTACACCAATGAATTCGTCTTGGTCTATCTTGATGATATTTTGGTCTTCTCCAAGAATAAGAAGGATCATGCCAAACATTTGCGATTGGTGCTAGACAAGCTCGAGAGTATCAATTCTATGCGAAGTTCTCCAAATGTGAATTTTGGCTTGATGAAGTGCTTTATCTTGGTCATATCATCTCCGCCAAGGGCATCGCTGTTAATCCCGAGAAGGTGTCCGCAGATTGTGAATTGGGAACCTCCTCGGAATGTCAAGCGACTCCATGATTTTACGGTTCTTGCAAGCTATTGCGAAGATTCGTTGAGAACTTCTCTAAGATTGCAAAGCCTCTTTCCAACCTTCTCCGTAAGCATGTGAAGTATGTCCGGTCTCCCGAGTGTGACGTTGCTTTCAATACTCTCAAAGAGAAACTCGTCACAGCTCCTGTCTTGACTCCTCCCGATGAATCCAAGCCATTCGAAGTTTTACGTGATGCTTCTCTTCAAGGTCTCGGTCTTTGTGTTAATGCAAGAGAAGAGAGTTGTGGCTTATACCTCTCGTCATTTGAAGCCCAACGAAAAGAACTACCCCACTCACGATCTTGAGTTGGCGGCGATTGTCCATGCATTGATAACATGGAGACATCTCTTGTTGGGAAGGAAAGTGGACATTTTCACCGATCACAAGAGCCTCAAGTATATCTTCACTCAACCCAACCTCAACCTCGTGCAAACTTGATGGGTCGAAATGATTTAAGAGTACAACCCAAGTATTGAATATACTCCGGCAAGGCCAATGTCATTGCAGATGCTTTGAGCAGGAAGGCTTATCGCAGATTTAATCCTCAAGCCCTTCCAACCGGATCTTTGTGAAGCTTTCATAAGCTGAATCTTCAAGTTGTTCCTCAAGGCTTTCTTGCCAACCTCATAGTCTCTCCTACTTTGGAAGATCAGATTCGTGAGGCTCAACTCCTGGATACCATGGTGAAAAAGGTGAAACGTGGTATCGACAAGGGCATTTCCAAGTACTAGTGCTTCCACATTGATGACAAAGATACTCTTTTCTTTGAGGACCGGATTGTGGTTCCAAAGGGTGATCTACGTAAAGTCATTATGAACGAGGCACACAATTCGCTTCTATCCATTCATCCTGGAAGTACGAAGATGTACCATGACCTCAAGCGGTCATATTGGTGGACTCGAATGAAGCGAGAAATTGCTCAATTCGTGAATGAGTGTGATGTCTGCGAGAAGAGTGAAAGCAGAACACCAAAGACCAGCTGGTCTCCTCCAACCTCTTGCTATTCCGTAATGGAAGTTTGATCATATCGAGATGGACTTCGTGACTGGTTTTCCAAAGTCCAAGCGTGGAAATGATGCTATCTTCGTTGTCATTGACAAGCTTACTAAAGTGGCTCATTTTCTTCCTATCAAAGAATCGATCACAGCAGCTCAGTTGGCAGAGCTATACACCTCCAGGATTGTCTCCTTGCACGGCATTCCACAATTGATCTCTTCAGACCGTGGCAGCATCTTTACCTCCAAGTTTTGGGATTCTTTTCAGAAGGCCATGGACACAACCATTCGCTTTCAAAGACGCCTTTCCATCCTCAAACAAGTGGCCAAGTCGAGCGAGTCAATCAAATCCTTGAAGATATGCTCAGGGCTTGTGTCATTTCCTTCGGTATGAAGTGGGAAGATTGTCTTCCATATGCCGATTTCTCCTACAACAACAGCTTCCAAGCGAGTTCGGGCATGGCCCCATTCGAAATTCTCTATGGCAGAAAGTGCCGTACTCCTCTCAATTGGTCCGAGACAGTGAACGCCAACTTCTTGGTAACGACTTGATCACGGTCGAAGAAATGTGCAAAGTCATTCATGAGAATCTCAAAGCCGCCATAATCGCGCGGAAGAGCTATTATGATGACAAGCACCGTGATGTGGCTTTTGAAATCGGAGACCATGTCTACCTCCGCCTCTCTCAATGAAAGGCACTCGTAAACCCGGTATCAAAGGGAAGCTTGCCCCTAGATACGTGGGTCCTTTCAAGATCATTGGCAAAAGAGGCGATCTCGCCTATCAACTTGAGCTTCCCTCCAACTTCGCAAATGCGCACGATGTATTTCACGTGTCACAGCTTCGCAAGTGCTTCAAGACTCCTGAACGCACTATCAACTTCGAAGAAATTGACCTTCAAGAAGATCTCTCTTATCATGAGCACCCTGTTGCTATTCTTGAAGAAACCGAGCGCAAGACTCGCAACAAGTCAATCAAATTCACGAAAGTGAAGTGGTCACACCATTCGACCGAGAAGCCACCCGGGAGCGCGAGGATCACCTCCGTTCGAATATCCGGAGTTCTTTCGGTCCTAGATCTCGAGAAGAGATCCTCTTGTAGTGGTGGAGTGTTGTAACACCCGGATGTAACTTTCCATATTTGTAACTCCAACTCTTGCCATTTTCGGCATTGTGATATGATATTCCCTCCGTGGTTGGGTTTTTCTTCATTTTGCATTTTGTGCATGTCATGCATTTTATATCATGTCATCATGTGCATCTCATTTGCATACGTGTTCGTCTCATGATTCCGAGCATTTTTCCCATTGTCCGTTTTGCAATCCGGCGCTCCTATGTTCCCGGCGTCCCCTTTTACGCTTTTTCCGTGAGCGGGTACTAAACTTTCTCGGAATGGACCGAGGTTTGTCAAGTGGCCTTGGTATACCACCGGTAGACCACCTGTCAAGTTTGGGGTCATTTGGAGCTCGTTTGGTACTCCAACGGTTAACCGCACTCTCGCAAAGGCCTCTTTAAGTTGCATCCCAAAACCCTTTCAAAACAGCCCAATAACCCATCTAAGTCACTTCCATGCTCTCCGTCGTTCGATCACGATCGTGTGGGCGAAAACTACACCTCATTTGGACTCTCCTAGCTCCCTCTATGCCTATTTAAACACCTCCCCGTCCAAATCCGGGTCCAAACCCTAGCTCCTTCCTCCTCCCGCCAACGGACACGTCCCACTCCGCCCGGACGTGTCCGTCATTGCTACGCCTAATCGGGCGGCGCCATGGCACGCCGCCGCCACGCCGCCCGGCGAGGCCCGGATCGGCCCCCGAGCCCATCTCCTCACGCCGCCGGCTGCCGCGCCGCTGCTGGCCCGTCGCCGCCTCCGTCCGCCTCGCCTGGCGCCCTCCTCCGGCCAGCCCCCTCCTCTCCTCCGGCCTCGGCGAAGCTCCGCGAAGTTGCTCGCCATACATCAAGATCGGGTCCGATCGGATCTAGATCGGGACCCGAGGGTTGACTTCTTCCCCCCCTTAATTTCGTCTAAGTTTTTGTCTCGGTGATTAATTTGTGGCATTTTCAACGCATCATAAGTTTGCACCTGTAGCTCTGTTTCGTGCGTGTAATATGTCAAAATGTTCGCCCGAAGAGTAGATCGTTTCATCTCATTGCATCATTTTCATTTGAGCTCATATTGATGCCCGAAATGCTGTTGGAAGAGGGCTATGTGATGTTAGTTTCTGTTTCGTAATGTAACATGCACTTTTGTTATTTTTGCTATGATTGATGTGTGCACCCTATGACTTTGAGTCCTACATGTGTTTTGTAATATGCCATTCCATATTTCCAGGGGTGTATGCCATGTATTTTTGTGATCTATGTGGTGACTAGCACAAGCATGCAAACTAGGCTTCATGATGTTGCTGATTTCAGCCCCAGTTTTGCTGATATTTTTATGCCATGTTAACTTGATGCTACCGAGAGATCCATGCATATTTTGAGATACTTCAGTAAGGATGTTTTGAACATATGGTTATGCTCTATCCATCCATGCCTTTGTTTGCAATTTTGGAGTGCCATAGCTTGAGTCAATCGAGCTCTACTTTTGCTATAAAATGTTTCCTGGCAGATTGTTTACATGTTATTCAATTTTGCCAAGGTTGTTGTAGTTGATCCGTGTATGCTATGATATTGTTCTTGCCATGTTTGTATTCTATGCCATGTCTTCTTGATGTATGTATGCTTAGTTTATCATGAGATGCTCTGTAGTGAGTGCATCGAGCTCTTAAACATGCCTACTTGTTATCTGTTTTTGACATGCCATGTTGCTGAATCTGTTAACGAAACTTGCTATATTGACCTGGGAGTTACTATATTTTCTGATCCTTTTTGGCTTATGGTCAGTAAGGGCTTTTGTTCTATGCTTCGATTAGATTCATGCCATGCCTTGGTTTGCTATTATAAGTTCCTGTAGCATGTAGTTTTCTTGCTCTGAACATTGCTACCTGATGCTGTTTTTGCCATGATCAGTAATTTCACTAAGTCTGTGAAGCTGATATATTTTGCACTTTTGCCATGCTTGTTTGAACCTGTTATGATGTGAATTAGCCGTAGCTCAGTGTTTATCTTTTGTCAAGCATCTTGAGTAGATCACTGCCATATGCCTTTCTGGTACGTTTGGGTGCAGTAGCTTAATTTCTTGTTGCTTGCTAAGTGGCATAATGCTGTTAATGGCAGATTTGTGCCATTCTTGTTTTGCTTGTCATTTGCAAACCGTGCATCCGATTCCGGTGATCTTTATAGCGATTTCAACCGAAATCATCTCATCTTTCCAGCGGCATACTTGGTTTGCCAAGTTGATGCCTGGTTCATCATTTTCCTTCCGGAGCACGCATACGCATTGCATATCACATCCCGCATATCATGCCATATATTGCATCATGTTGCTTGTGCATTGCACCGTGGTTTATTGTGGCTCCTTTGTTTGTGTTCTTGCTTTGGGTAGAGCCGGGAGACGAGTTCATGAACGAGGAACCTGTTGAGAACGCTTACGAGGATCAAGCTTTCGACAACTCTGAGAACATTGCAGGCAAGATGACCATACCCTCGAAATCACTTCTATCTTTGCTATGCTAGATGCTCGCTCTTTTGCTATGCCTATGCTACGATGCCTATCACTTGCTTATCATGCCACCCATATTGCCATGTCAGCCCCTAACCATCCTTTTCCTAGCAAACCGTTGATTGGCTATGTAACCGCTTTGCTCAGCCCCCTCTTATAGCGTTGCTAGTTGCAGGTGAAGATGAAGTTTGTTCCTTGTTGGAACATGGAGATGTTGTTCCTTTTTGGAACATGTTTACTTGTTGGGGATATCACAATATATCTGCTATAATTAATGCATCTATATACTTGGTAAAGGGTGGAAGACTCGGCCTTATGCCCGGTGTTTTGTTCCACTCTTGCCGCCTCTAGTTTCCGCCATACCGTGTTATGTTCCTTGATTTTATGTTCCTTACACGGTTGGGTGATTTATGGGACCCCTTTGACAGTTCGCTTTGAATAAGACTCTCCAAAGAAGGCCCAACTTTGGTTTTACCATTTGCCACCTAAGCCTTTTTTTTCCCCTGGTTTTCGCGAGCCCGAGGGTCATCTTTATTTTAACCCCCGCCAGTTCTCCTTCGAGGCCGGGTCCAATTTGAGCGATGTCCGGCGCCTTGAGCAATCAGGTCTATGCCAACCCGACGTCTGCTCATCCGGTGTGCGCTGAGAACGAGATATGTGCAGCTCCTATCGGGATTTGTCGGCACATTCGGGCGGCTTTGCTGGTCTTGTTTTATTCTTTGTCGAAATGTCTTGTAGTCCGGATTCCGAGATTGATCGGGTCTTCGGTAGAAGGAATATCCTTCGTTGACCGTGAGAGCTTATAATGGGCTAAGTTGGGACACCCCTGCAGGGTATTATCTTCGAAAGCCGTGCCCGCGTTATGAGGCAGATGGGAATTTGTTAATGTCGGTTGTAGAAAACCCGAAGTTGACCTTAATTAAAATACACATCAAGCGTGTGTAACCGTGATGGTCTCTTCTCGGCGGAGTCCGGAAGTGAACACGGTGTTGGAGTTATGTTTGACGTAAGTAGTTCAGGATCACTTCTTGATCGCTACTAGCTTCACGACCGTGCCTTGCTTCTCTTCTCGCTCTTTTGCGAATGTAGCCACCATATATGCTAGTCGCTTGCTGCAGCTCCACCTCACAACTATGTCCTTCCTATAAGCTTAAATAGTCTTGATCTCGTGGGTGTGAGATTGCTGAGTCCCCATGACTCACAGATTCTACCAAAATAGTTGCAGGTGCCGACGATGCCAGTGCAGATGACGCAACCGAGCTCAAGTGGGAGTTCGATGAGGAACGTGGTCGTTACTATGTGTCTTTTTCACGATGATCGTGAGTGGAGCCCTGTTGGGACGATCGGGGATCTGTGTAGCATTTGGGGTATCTTCTTTTATTTTGGTTCCGTAGTCGGACCTTGAGTGTACTCTGTATGATGGATGTTTATTTATGTACTGTGTGAAGTGGCGACTGTATGTTGGGGAACGTAGTAATTTCAAAAAATTTCCTACGCACACGCAAGATCATGGTGATGCATAGCAACGAGAGGGGAGAGTATTGTCTACGTACCCTCGTAGACCAAAGCGGAAGCGATCACAACATAGAGGAAGTAGTCGTACGTTCTCCTCGCGATCCAGCCGATCCCAGCGCCGTTACTCCGGCGCCTCCGAGTCGATCACAACGTAGAGGAAGTAGTCGTACGTTCTCCTCGCGATCCAGCCGATCGGCCGTTACTCGGCGCCTCGAAGTTCTTGGCACACGCTCAGCTCGATGGCGCTCCTCGGCTCCGATCCAGCAAAGCTCCGGGAGAGGGAGTTCCGTCGGCCTGACGGCGTGGTGACGATCTTGATGTTCTATCGACGCAGGCTTCGCCTAAGCACCGCTATGATATGACCGAGGTGGAATATGGTGGAGGGGGCACCAGACACGGCTAAGGAACGATCTCAAGGATCAACTTCTGTGTTCTAGGGTGCCCCCTACCCCGTGATATAAAGGAGGGAGGGAGGAGGCCGGCCTCAAGGGGCGGGCCATAGGGAGGAAACCTACTCCAAGTAGGTTTCCCTCTCCTTTCCTTATCTTATTTGGAGGGGGAAGGAAGGAGTACTAGTATTAGGAAGTAGTACTAGTAGTAGGAATAGGAAGAGGGGGAAGGAGAAAGGAAAGGGGGGGCCGGCCCCCCTCCCTTGTTCCTTCTCCCTTCCTCCTACATGGGCCCAATAAGGCCCATATACCTCCCGGGGGGTTCCGGTAACCTCCCGGAGCTCCAAACTTCTCCTAACCTTTCCGGTGTCCAAATATATCCGTCCAATATATTAATCTTTATGTCTCGACCATTTCGAGACTCCTCGTCATGTCCGTGATCATATCCGGACTCGAACAACCTTGGTACATCAAAATACATAAACTCATAATATAATCGCCATCGAAACCTTAAGCGTGCGGACCCTACGGTTCGAGAATAATGTAGACATGACCGAGACATGTCTCGGTCAATAACCAATAGCGGGACCTGGATGCCCATATTGGTTCCTACATTTTCTACGAAGATCTTTATTGGTCAGACCGCATAACAACATACGTTGTTCCCTTTGTCATCGGTATGTTACTTACCCGAGATTCGATCGTTGGTATCCAATACCTAGTTCAATCTCGTTCATCGGTAAGTCTCTTTACTCGTTCCGTAATACATCATCTCACAACTAACTCATTAGTTGTAATGCTTGCAAGGCTTATGTGATGTGTATTACCGAGAAGGCCCAGAGATACCTCTCCGACAATCGGAGTGACAAAACCTAATCTCGAAATACGCCAACCCAACGAGTACCTTTGGAGACACTGTAGTACTCCTTTATAATCACCCAGTTATGTTGTGACGCTTTGGTAGTACCTAAAGTGTTCCTCCGTAAACGAGGAGTTGCATAATCTCATAGTTATAGGAACATGTATAAGTCATGAAGAAAGCAATAGCAATATACTAAACGATCAAGTGCTAAGCTAACGGAATGGGTCATGTCAATCACATCATTCTTCTAATGAGGTGATCCCATTAATCAAATGACAACACATGTCTATGGTTAGGAAACATAACCATCTTTGATTAATGAGCTAGTCTAGTAGAGGCTTACTAGTGACTATCTGTTTGTCTATGTATTCACACATGTATTATGTTTCCGGTTAATACAATTCTAGCATGAATAATAAACATTTATCATGATATAAGGAAATAAATAATAACTTTATTATTGCCTCTAGGGCATATTTCCTTCAGTCTCCCACTTGCACTAGAGTCAATAATCTAGATTACACAAGAATGATTCTAACACCCATGGAGTCTTGGTGCTGATCATGTTTTGCTCGTGGAAGAGGCTTAGTCAATGGGTACGCAACATTCAGATCCGTATGTATTTTGCAAATCTCTATGTCTCCCACTTGGACTTGGTCCCGAATGGAGTTGAAGCGTCTTTTGATATGCTTGGTCCTCTTGTGAAATCTGGATTCCTTTGCCAAGGCAATTGCACCAAGATTGTCACAGAAGATCTTCATTGGTCCCGATGCACTAGGTATGACACCTAGATCGGAAATGAACTCTTTCATCCAGACTCCTTCATTTGCTGCTTCAAGCAGCTATGTACTCCGCTTCACATGTAGATCCCGCCACGACGCTTTGTTTTGAAATGAACCAACGGACTGCTCCAACGTTTAACAGAAAAAAGTATCCGTTTTTCTATTTATAATCGTCCGTATCTGTGTCAATTCTTGCATCGACGTAACCATTTACGACTATCTCTTTGTCACCTCCATATACGAGAAACATATCCTTAGTCCTTTTCGTGTATTTCAGGATGTTCTTGACCGCTGTCCAAAGGATCCACTCTGGATTACTTTGGTACCTTCCTGCCAAGCTTACTGACTAAGCATACGTCAGTCCGGTACATGACATTGCATACATGATAGAGCCTATGGCTGAAGCATAGGAACATCTTTCATTTTCTCTCTATCTTCATTGTGGTCGGGCATTGAGTCCGACTCAATCTTATACCTTGTAATGCTGGTAAAAACCTTTCTTTGCACGATCCATTTTGAATTTCTTCAAAACTTTATCAAGGTATGTGCTTTGTGAAAGTCCAATTAAGCGTCTTGATCTATCTCTATAGATCTTGATGCCCAATATGTAAGCAGCTTCACCGAGGTCTTTCATTGAAAAACTTTTATTCAAGTATCCTTTTATGCTATCCAGAAATTCTATATCATTTCCAATCAATAATATGTCGTCCACATATAATATCGAAATGCTACAGAGCTCCCACTCACTTTCTTGTAAATACAGGCTTCTCCAAAGGTCTCAGATAAAACCATATGCTTTGATCACACTATCAAAACGTTTATTCCAACTCCGAGAGGCTTGCACGGACCATAAATTGATCATTGGAGCTTGCACACTTTGTTAGCACCTTTTGGATCAGCAAAACCTTACGGTTGCATCATATACAACTCTTCTTCTAGAAATCCATTCAAGAATGCAGTTTTTACATCCATTTGCCAAATTTCATAATCATAAAATGCGGCAATTGCTAACATGATTCGGACAGACTTAAGCATCGCTACGGGTGAGAAAGTCTCATCATAGTCAACCCCTTGAACTTGTCGAAAACCTTTTGCAACAAGTCGAGCTTTGTAGACAGTTATATTACCATCGTCGGTCTTCTTCTTAAAGATCCATTTATTCTCAATGGCTTGCCGATCATTGGGCAAGTCAACCAAAGTCCATACTTTGTTCTCATACATGGATCCCATCTCAGATTTCATGGCTTCCAGCCATTTCGCGAATCTGGGCTCACCATCGCTTCTTCATAGTTTGTAGGTTCGCCATGGTCAAGTAACATGACTTCGAGAATAGGATTACCGTACCACTCGGTGCGTATTTTATTCTCGCTTGACCCTCTGAAGTTCAAGAGCAACTTGATCTCAAGTTTCATGATCAACATCATTAGTTTCCTCACCAATTGGTGTAGTTGTCACAGGAACCGCTTTCTTGTGATGAACTACTTTCCAATAAGGGAGCAGACATGATTATCTCATCAAGTTCTACTTTCCTCCCACTCACTTCTTTCGAGAGAAACTCCTTCTCTAGAAAGGATCCGAATTTAGCAACGAAAATCTTGCCTTCAGATCTGTGATAGAAGGTGTACCCAATGATCTCCTTTGGGTATCCTATGAAGACACATTTCTCCGATTTGGGTTCGAGCTTATCCGGTTGAAGTTTCTTTACATAAGCATCGCATCCCCAAATTTTAAGAAACGACAACTTTGGTTTCTTGCCAAACCACAGTTCATATGGTGTCGTCTCAACGGATTTAGATGGTGCCCTATTTAACGTGAATGTGGCCGTCTCTAAAGCATATCCCCAAAACGATAGCGGTAAATCAGTAAGAGACATCATAGATCGCACCATATCAAGTAAAGTACGACACGACGTTCGGACACACCATTTCTCCGTGGTGTTCCGGGTGGCGTGAGTTGCTAAACTATTCCACATTGTTTCAAATGTAAACCAAACTCAGAACTCAAATATTCTCCTCCACGATCAGATCGTAGAAACTTTGTTTTCTTGTTACGATGATTTTCCACTTCACTCTGAAATTCTTTGAACTTTTCAAATGTTTCAGATTTGTGTTTCATTAAGTAGATATACCCATATCTGCTCAAATCATCTGTGAAGGTGAGAAAATAACGATACCCGCTGTTGGGGACACAACTACTGAGTGTGAACCGCCCTGGAGGGGCCGGTTTACCCTCGTCCATGATCCAGGCCCACGAAGGAGGCCCGGAGCCCAGAGGCGACTTAAGGTCCATTTATGTAAACCGCCTTAGTATTGTAACTTGTGTTGTAAGACAAGAAAGGAGAGATCAAGCCGGACTCTTATATGAGCCGGATTAGGACTCTGTAAACCAGCCGGGCGTCCATCCGTGTATATAAGGGGACGACCCGTGGCGAAGTTAGGGACAGAGATTTCGAGTCTAAGGCAAAGCTATTGATCCCTAGTCGCAGAAACCATATCAATCACATCAAATCTGGACGTAGGTTTTTACATTCATTGATGTGGACGAAACAGTATTATTCACGTGTCTTGTGTCCTCTTTAACCTATCTAGTTAAACCCGCACGATGGCCCTACGACTAAGTCCTTTCATGAGGACATCTGCCGTGACAACCCCATCGACGGTTGGCGCCCACCGTGGGGCTATCGCACGATGGTTTGATGATCTTAGAGGGCAAGTTCGAAGGACTCGAAGGCTATGCAGTGGGCCGGATGACTAAGAGTCGTCGCGGCAAACTCTACATCGACGATGCGGACTGGGGCCCCGAGGCCGGCTCGGTTGAGTACGGGTACCGGGTCCCCTTTGGCGGCATACATGTGTTTATCGGCAAGATCGGCGAGCCGGAGCTCGGGCCGGACGTCAGACCGACCTCGTCGAGAGCGGCTCAACGGGCGAAGGAGAGTCCTGCCTCGCTAAACCGGGCGGTCAAGCATGTTTCGTGGGAGTCGCCCACGGAGACTACGAGACGGATCAGCATCCGGTGACGAAACTGTTGTCTACTCTGGCGATTTAATCGTCGGCCGGAGAAACTGAGTCTCTATACCAGCTACGAGATGGCCAGATCGGGGGTTGTTCCGACGGAGAGAGTATTCCGGACCCCTACGATCTACCCCACCGGGTTGGGATCTTCATGGCCGGTACGCAGGCGGCGCTTCACTCCTCGATCGCGGCGCTTGGCCGCCGGTTCAACAAAGATGATGGCAGCCGGAAGGAGGCCCTGGCGCCCGCCGCTCAAGTTTTATCGAGCTCTTCGACGCTTAGCTGTGCTCTTGGCGGAAGCTAATCCGCCGGATCAGACCTGCATAACGCGGAGATTGCAAAGGTGAGGGAACAGATCGCTAATGCTAAAGCGGACTGGCAGCCGCGACGAAAGGATGGCAGCGAACGGGCCGCTTTGGATGCGTGAGCTTATAGGCTCAGCTGGACCAGAGCGCGTCACAGGAAGTCATGAAGAGGAAGTACAGGTCCGTTTACCTTACATTTTCGAGGGAAGGAGCTTTTCAATACCCCAGGGGGGACCAAGAATCCGCCGCCATTGGTAAGCGGCCGAAGCACTGGGACAGCCGCACCGTTCAGCCCGCATGATAGATCTACCTCGCCGTCAAACCGCTGCGCCCGGACCGTGCAGACACCTCCGGGTCACTACTCCAACCCGATGGATAACCTCGTGGCAGCAGCGGCACGGTTGGAGGCGATTCCAATTGAAGGCGATTCACCGCAGTGGGTGGAGACACGCCGTTAAGGAGCTCCTCAGACGGCCTTGGCTCAAGAAGAAGCGTGCTAAATGCGATCGAGAGCGGATCCACTCCACCCCCGCCCGAGCCGGAGCTACAGCCGACGCGTCGATGAGCCGCCAGACGAGCAATGCACAGCGTGGTCGCCGCAAGGCAACAATCCGCAGCGGCTTCAAGACGCTCAAGTGGTAGTGGACCGCGCCAGGCACGAGGGAGGCCGAGTTAGTAGCACAAGCGGAGGATCATCCGCCCGCGCCGGCTCGACTAACCACCTTCGAACCAGGGGTCACGTCCGGTTCTTTGGGGGTGCCTTGCCTTGTCCCCGCTTTGCGCAACGTGCGATTGCCCAAGGACTTCAAGGGGCCACGCAAGGTGCCAAATTATACTGCCGACTTGGCTCGAGGCGTGGATAGAAAGCTACGAGATGGCCATGGAGATCTTTGGACGTGGATGAAGCCGCATGTGCGAAGTACTTCACAATGATCTTTGGAAGGTACAGCCGGACTTGTTTAAAAAACTTACCACCCAACTCCATCAACTCGTGGGCCCAGTTGCGGACCCGGTTCATCCAAAATTTCAAAGACACCTGTAAGCAGCCCATGTCGGTGGTGGATCTAGCAGCTTGTGTCCAGGCAGAGGGAGAATCAACAACCCATTGGGTGCGCGCTGCGTTCGAAGTTTTACATTCTTCGCACCGGATCAACCACGATTCCGCGATCTTGACCTTGGAAGCCAATTGCCGGTTCGAGCCATTGAAGTTGAAGCTGGGTCGCATGAAGCGTTTTTGCCATGACATGGGCACTCTAATGGGCGTGTTGGTAAAATACGCTGATTACGATAGTACCAAGGATCCCGAATCTGATAATGATGAAGGGGAAGGGAAAACAGAACGGCAGCTCTGTGGTCCAAAGAAGCACCATTCGGCAGGCAATGGAGGGAACAAACGCAGTTTAACGGCAACACGGGTTTCAGAGCCAACACCAATGCGCAGGATAAGGGTCACACGAAGGTGCGATCAAACCGGCGGTCATAATCCGGATCGTTTGAACTTCATATTAAATCAACCTTGTCCGAAGCATGGGACGAAGGAGGTACCGCGAACCACCTTTGGAAGGATTGTTATATTATGCAGGAGTTTAAAATTCCAACTCTTTCCGGTATGATCAAGGGACCGCGGCGGTTCCGGATCCGCTCCGGGTTACGATGGAGGAAATTCCGGCCCGGATTCGGTGGTAATCCGGGCGGGCAAGCCAATCGTAATAATCGAGTAATCGTAATCGAACCAAGGGGCTACAATCAACAAAGAAGCAGACGGGTTATCGAGCAACCCAAAGCGGTTGAATGGGGGCGATACCACGTCTTTACCACCAGTTTGGACCGATGGGACCGAAAACTCCAGGCGAGGCGGTCGGTGGTTGAACCGTGGCGCCATTACACTGTTGGTCCGAGCAGCCGATTGTGTGGAGCAGAGAGGATCATCCTCCCGGTTTACAATCCGGGTCAATTAGCCTTGGTGGTGGCACCCCAGGTAGGAGGGTACAAGTTTACCAAGGTTCTTATGGATGGAGGAAGCAACATCAACATCCTGTACTACGAGACTTTCCGACGTATGGGGTTAACAGATAGGCATCTTAGGCCGTCCAAGACGGTGTTCCACGGAGTGGTGCACAGTAAGTCAGCGCATCTGGGCCGGTAAGATTGTTCGAGGTGACCTTTGGGGACGAACATGACTCGAGCGAAGCGTTGACGTTTGAGGTGGTAAAGATTCAAAGCCCTTACCACGCCCTCTTTGGGCGGCCGGCTTATGCTAAATTTATGGCACGACCTGTTATGTTTATTTACAGTGAAGATGCCGGGTCACAAAGGAACGATAATGGTTCATGGGAGCCGCGGATCGCTCTAGAGTGCGAGGAAGGTGATGCGACTTACGTGAGTCGGTTTGTGCCACGGAAGAGTTAAAGTATTATAAAGATAATGTTGATCCGGCAGATATGACCCCTTTGAAGAAGCCAACTACAGAGCATGATCCGGACTTGAAGTTCAAATCGGTGGTGAGACGAAGCTTGTTGATTTTGTGCGGCGATTCGTCCAAACAGTTCACCATCGGTGCCAACCTGGATCCGAAATAGGAAAGCGGCGCTCATCGAAGTTCATCCGTGAGAATCGGGACATTTTTGCATGGAAGCCGTCGACATGCCAGTGTACCGAGGGAGCTCACGAGCACACTCTTAATGTTGACCCAAATACTGACCGGTAAAACAGTTTCTACCGCGGTTTAATGAGGAAAGGCGCAAGGCCATCGGAGAAGAAGTTGCTAAGCTGTTGGCAGCAGGGTTTATCATTGAAGTCTTTCATCGAGTGGCTCGCCAACCCGGTTCTGGTCCTTAAAAAGAATGGCACTTGGCGCATGTCGTAGATTACACAGATCTTAACAAAGCTTGTCCAGAGATCCTTTCGCCCTCCCGCATTGATCAGATTATTGATGCGACGGCGGGTTGTGAGCGTTTGAGTTTTCTCGGATGCGTATTCGGTTATCATCGATTAAGATGGCGGTTCGGGACCAGGAGAAAGCGGCGTTTATCACCCCTTTTGGAGCCTTACGCTATGTGTCCATGCCTTTTGGGCTCAAGAGCGCCCAGTGCAACTTATCGCTATGCATGTAATTGTTTGCATAAGCAGATCGGCCGTAATGTGCATGCTTACGTGGATGATATCGTGGTGAAATCAAGGCGTATGGAAACATTGATTGAGGATTTAAGGAAACCTTCGACAACTTGCGGGTACAAGATGATGCTCAACCCTGCCAAGTGCGTCTTTGGTGTTCCAATGAGCAAATTGTTGGGTTTCCTCGTGTCTAACCGGGGATTGAGGCTAATCCGGAGAAAATTACAGCTATCACCTCCTTAGCCAAGCCAAAGTGCATCAACGATGTCCAACGCTTGGCAGGCCGGATTCTGCGCTAAGCCGGTTTATCGATCGCCTTAGGAGAGAAGGCCATCCCTTTGTACCAGAATCTTTGAAGAAGACGGATCAATTAAATGCGGAGTTCAAATTCTTGATGAGGCATTAAGCGGACTTAAAGCGGCAAATAGCCAACCCCGTTCTTGCTGCCCCTATTGACGAGGAGCCGCTCTGTTATATGTTCTTTGCTAATGCTAGGGCAAAGGAGTGTGGCCATCATGGTGGAGCGCAAGGAGGCAGGGAAGGAGTATCCGGTTCAAATGACCGGTTTACTACATCGATGAGGTCCTCATTGAATCTAAACAAAGATATCCACATTGGCGTAAGCTGGTATATGGGGTTTTTATGGCAAGCGGAAGGCTGAAGCGATATTTCCAAGGGCACCCCATCACGATGGTCGATTCGGCTCCTTTAGGCGATATCATCTTGAACCGGGAAGCAAGCTGGCGGATTGCTAAGTGGGCTATAGAGCTTGGGCATACGGTTTAAAATATGTGCCACGGACGGCTATAAAGTCTCGAGCACTTGTGGATTTCATTAATGATTGGACGGAGTTGCAAGCACCGAAGAGAAGCCGGATCACACCTATTGGACCATCCATTTTGATGGATCCAGTGCAATTGGAAGGCTCGGGGCTGGAGTCGATTAACTTCCCCACGAGGTGATAAGTTACATTATGTTCTCCGCCTAATGTTCCCTTGTACTAACAATGCGGTGAGTATGAGGCTTTGCTCCATGGCCTCCGGATGGCCGAGAAATGAACCTCACCGGGTTAAATGCTTTGGTGATTCGGACTTAGTGGCCCAAACAGGTATCCGGCACTTGGGACTCCAAAGATCCACTCATGGCTGCATATCGTCGGGAAGTGGATGTTGTTGCAGGACACTTTAAGGGTACCAGGTGGACCATGTGGATCGTCGGAAGAACGAGGCGGTGATGCTTTGAGCCGGTTGGGGTCCCAGCAGAAGCCGGTCCCGTAACGCTTTTCCTTGACGTCTTTGCATAAGCCGTCGGTTAAGCCGCTGATGAAATTGATTTGGCTATCCACGATCCGGAGGCTCAATTGGTGGCGGCCTTGCACATCATTCCGGATTGGACGGTCCCTTATTTGGCATACATGAATCGGGCGAGTTCTTGGGAGGATGAGACGTTGGCCCGGCAGATAGTTCGGGCGGTCTAGGTCTATGGCCATTGTTAACAGCCGAAGTTGCACCGTCGCAGCGTGTCGTATGCGTTTCAGCGTTGTGTGTCCCTGAAGAGGGCCGTGAGATATTACGAGAGATTCATGAAGGGATTGTGGTCACCACGCGGTTCAAAATCCACAGTGGCCAAAGCGTTCCGCCATGGCTTCTATTGGTTGTTGCCCATGCCGATGCGGAGGATCCGGTCGACGGTGTGATGGTTGCCAAAAGTTCTCGAGCGTGCTCATGTGCAAGCCCAAGAATTGAGGATGATTCCAATTACTTGGCCGTTTGCGACTTGGGGGCTGGATATGGTTGGACCTTTCAAAAGATCCAAGGACAAAAAGACCCAACTGTTGGTAGCAGTGGATAAATTTACAAAGTGGGTCGAGGCGAGCACGTTAGCAAGTGTGATGCGCCACGGCGGTTCAGTTCATCAAGCGGGTGATTTTCCGGTTTGGGTTTCCGCACAAGATCATCACTGCATAATGGCACCAATTTGTCCAAAGGAGCTATGAAGGAATTTTGTGAACGGGAGCACATCCGGCTTGATGTTTCTTCCGTAGCCCACCCGCAATCCAATGGTCAAGCGGAACGAGCTAATCAGGAAATTTTGAAAGGCATCAAACCCCGGCTTATGGTCCCTTTAGAAAGGACGCCGGGGTGTTGGGTGGAAGAGCTGCCATCGCGATATGGAGTATAAATACTACCCCAACCGATCCACCGGTTACACGCCGTTCTTTATGGTCTATGGAGCGGAGGCGGTCCTTCCCATGATATCCGGCCATGACTCGCCCGAGTAGCAGCTTATGTTGAGGCAGATAAGCGAGGCAGCACGGCAAGATGATTTGGATCGACCGGACGAAGAGCGCGATATGGCAGCAGCTCGCTCGGCGGTTTACCAGCCAGGACCTTCGTCGGTATCACGGCCGGCGGGTTAAAACCGAACCTTTCGGGAAGGAGACTTGGTGCTACGGCTCATTCAAGATCGTAAAGATATGCACAAGTTATCCCCACCTTGGGAAGGGCCTTTTGTGGTCGTAAGGGCTCTATATAACGGGTCCTACTATCCGATTGATGTTCGAGAGCGAAAAAGAATCACGCACGCCGAGGAGGAGACCAACGAGCCATGGAACATAGCTCATCTTCGGCCTTATTATACTTGAGCCATTGGCTCCACTTATGTACATATCAAGACGATGTATATATTATGAATAAAAGCAATAAACCGGATCCTCGGCTAAAGCGGGGTATCTGTTCTGTACAAAAGGACCGGTTTGGGTACATGGAGATGATGTCGTAAAGCGGCCTCCGGTTTAACCCTTGGCCTTTGTTGTTAGAAATTTTTGTCATTTGGGGGCTTGGTCGTGTCCGAACCAATGCAACACCTCTTGGCAGGCGAAAGCCACCAGATCATTTGGGGGCATGGTCACGTCTGAACCAGTCACACCTCTTGGTCGGCCTAAGGCCATAGAATCACTTGGGGCTTTGGTGAACCTGAACCATCGCAATGCCATTTGATCGGCGTCATGCCACGAGTTCAGTTGGGGACTGGCTGACTTGAACCACCGCTACACCGTATAGGGGGCTTGGTCATGTCCGACCATGGTAACGCCATCCGATCCGCTCAAGGCAGCCTTTCCTTGCAAAGTGATTTTCCTCATTGATTTTGCTTCCATGGGGTCTTTAGGCCTGTCATTTGGTTTTGTTGGCCTTCTTAAACCGACAAAATTCTTTAAACCGGGTTTATGTTCCGCATTCAATACCTTTTTTAAAGTTGGCGATTTTTGTTCGGTTTGATTTTCTTGTTAACATCCCATTATGGAGTAACAGGGGCTTATCATGCCCGACACGATTTATTTACACGGTAAATCGGTTTTATCTGTGAAGGTTTTCACCGTGTTTGATTAAAGCCAATTGTGTGCCTAATCTTTGGCAGGTATGTTCGTATCACATAGCTTTGATCATATACCTCGGTATTATCTCATATCAATATATCGGTATCAGTTTGGCTAAGCGGCGTCAACCGCCAAGGCGGTTTAAGAACTTGTGATTGCAGGCAAAATATGTTGCAGGATTTACTACGAAAGCCAACGGGTCCCGTACTGTCATGCAAAAGTTTACAGACTACGATTATACCGGCATTGTTCAAACAAAGACACCTGCTATCCTATTACAAAGCCTTTTGAGGCCCGGCGTTTCACGCGAAGTTCTGCCTTGAAAATGTGAGTATGTCGCCCGGCTTGGCGGATTACGCTTCCCGGGTTGGCGCGAGGTGGAGGGCACGGCGCTGGCGCCGGTTCAGCTTCCTCTTCTTCTTCACCCAAAGCCCGGAAGTCATTGGTAGACCATCAATCCGGGTTAAGGCACGAAGACAGCTTCTTCACTTATCGGCTCAGCGGATCAACGCGTCGAGCGTAAGTGTGCTTACGGATTGGAGGAATCAGGCTACGCACTTCCGGGATGACAAAATCCACCCGCTTGTTGTTGTTTGCGTCATAAAAAGATCGGTGAACTTCCAGATTGGCTTCAGCCGCCGATTGACTTCGCCAATGACGCATTTCCTTTGTAATCCGTTTGAGGCATCATTATCGAAGGCTTCGCCGTTTTCTTGAGCGCAGGAAAACCTTTAGCTATGTCGGCCGGATCAAGATCCGCTATCCATGCCTTGGCACGAGTCGAGCGCAGGCGCCAGCCGGGCTGGATCGCTTCATCTCTTCAAGCTGTCCGGAATCATGGACAGCCGGTCCAAAGATCTCTCGATCGAGGACGGCGCCGTGTTGTCATATGAAGTGGCGCATATATTCACTGGCGCGGTATAAAGCTGTTCAATCAGGGTGTCTGAAGCCTTGAGCTTTTTTTCGCACGTCGAACCCAGATGAGCAATACGTTTGCTCGCACCAGATTTAGACAGCCCAAGTTAAACCGGGCGAAGCGTTAGCACAAGCATATTCAAGATAAATTTACTTACCAAAGACGGCAGAGGTCATGGCATGCACTTGGCGTTTGAGTCCGGTAAGCTCTTGATCCACCGGTTTAAGGGCTGCCTCCGCTTCCTCCGCCCGTTTTATTAAACCGGCTTTTTCGGTGTCGATTGACCGCTTCGGTTGTACCACTCCTTCAGCTGTTCCATGGTGGTCGTATGGTCTTTAGCTCATCCTTGGTTTTGGCGGCTTCGCTATTTGGGTTTCAGATTGGTTTGGAGGTCCTTGAGTTGCACAGCTTGGCGATGTATTTCATTACGATGACAAATAAAGCATATTAGTGGTTTCATTATACAAGTCCCAAGCTTAATACAAGTATTCAACTTGGCACTTGGGGGCTAATGGCTAGTTGATCTAAATTTGCTAAGGAGATGCAACTTAAGTCCCGGTTTAACTTTGCAAAGTTAAACCGACCCTTGGGGGCTACTATGCAGTGAAAAGATGAGAAAGGTCAAATTATTACCTCATAGCGGTCCTTCATGCGATTTACTAGACCCGGCTTCAAGGTCACGGCTTGTGTAAAGCCGGTTGAAGCCGGAATGAAGTTCTTAGGCGGAGAAATTGTCGTAAGCGCATATGTCGATCTTCCCCTTGTCTTTCTTGATAGTAGCGGAACTTTCTTTGATGCTATGCTTGGCTAAAGCGACCGGTTGGCTAGGAGCGGTGTAGCGATTACTGTCACAAGAACATCGTCATTTTCAACGGTCTTGTTTGGGCTTGATGTCGTCTTGCTTTGGCTCGGCGGTTCAATGGTCACGATCCGCTCGGTGGACGGGTTTGGTGGAAGCAGGCTGTGAGGTTTCCACTTGGACCTCGGTTCAGCTTCTGGCGGGTCGCCAGTATCATCCTTGTACAACTCGCGAGCTTTCCTTGGCGGCTTCAGGATTTTCATGTGGCTGTTCTGGGGTTTTTTCCGGATCACCATCCGGAGTAGGATCAAGAGTTTTCGCTTTCTTGCTCAAACGAGCCTTGGTGCTGCAATATTCGTATGGGGATCAAGACAAATTGACCAAATTAATAGGGAATCGAATGGATGACGATAATTACGCATTACCTATGGCGATGTTCAGCGGAGGCAGCTGTGGTGGTGGATGAACCGCCAGACGAGTTGGAAGAGGCACGATAATTGAGTCGACGGATTGAGAGAACATCGGAAGAAACCTTTTAAGGGATAACGCTTTTCAGGAGAACAAGTCACCTGGGACGACGCTTCCGGATTGGGGTGTCCGGTAAACCGGTGAGGTAACCTGTTGACCCTTTGTCTTGCGGGTTATGCAGGCGCTCTTGATCTGCTGTGTCTTCAAGAAAAGATTTGGGTTCAAATAAGCACAGGAATGGTATTTTTTAACTTTCCGGACGGCGCGACGAATTCTCTTAACAGGCGCAAGCTCAGATTCGGAGGAAAGAAGGATTACCTCAACAGGATTGGCATGACTGGCTTCAGCATCATCACAGGAAGAAAAGTGTCGGTAAAAAGAAGGTAAAGAGGCCAAGCATATGCAAGAAGAAATACAAAGCGGAAGGCCGGTTTATGGCGGCTCCCTCGTAAATGTCAAAATTTTACCTCGGCTTCGATTCTTACGTCCTCCGTGATTCGAGAGGACTCGGTGGTTTTCTTCTTGCCAGTTCTCTTAGTGGCCTTGGATTTTGCACGTGGCGCCCGGACGATGCGGTGCGTTTCGTATGAGCTTTCAGCTGGAAGCAGCAAGCATTAGCATATGTCAGCAAGATATTGCGAGCACGAAAGGCGATGAAGAAGAGCTTACCGCGGCGGTTTGTTGGCGGCACAAAATGGAGCCAACCCGGTGAGGCTGCAGACGGAGATTGGCTCATCGAGCATCTTCTTGACGATCTCGGTGGTCTCCTGTTCGGTTATGGGTAGCTCGTGGCGCCTTTGAGGATCTTTGAGGCTGCCGGTGTACTGCAGCATCAATCCGGGCGGCGGCTCGGTGGCAACACGCCCAAGAGACCCAAAGAACGCACAAGATCCACGCCCGGTTAAGCCATTGGCCATTAGAGCCCGGAGCTTGATTATTTGTGGCGCGAAGTTTTTCCGTTCATGGCGGTTAAGCGTGAAGGCAGTGGATGATGGTTGCTGAGCGGTGAGGACGGTAACCCGGCAAGGGTTTTCATTGGCGGTAGCGGTGTTACGGCGGTAGAACCAAGTTTGGTTCCAATCCTTTGGATGGCTGTGGTGCTTGGCGTGAGGGAAATCGGCTTCCTTCCTCTTACGAATTGAAACGCCGCCCAGCTCCGTGTTGGGACCATCGAAAATTTCGTGCGACGGTTCAAATGGAAAAAATCCGGAACAATTCCACGACGGTTCTTCTTGAAGATAGACTTCACGAAGACTTGAAAGTTGCATATGTTTGAAACAGAATTCGGACCGATATCCTGCGGATGGAGTTGCAACCGGCAAGGACGTCCGGAAAAACTTTGAACCAGCGGGCGTAACCCCGGTCTAGGTGCTGCATAAACACAATTACTTCCCCTGCTCGCGGCTCGGGAGGAAACTCGCCATCCGGAACACGCCAATGGAGGACGTCTTTTGGAGCCAAACCGCCAGTGGTGACGTAGCCGTTGAGCTGCGTCTCAGTGATTTTGGACCGGACCCGCCAGGCAAGCAAAATTGAGGAGCCATTCCGGACGACTAAGCTGCGAAGGAAAGCAAGAGACGGTTTACCATTAACCGGTTCAGGCATATCATACATTGTTAAACCGGTGATTCAGCATCCGGCTTCCCGTTCCGGTTTGACTGAGGACTAATGGAGGACGGATTAGGCTGTCGAAAGTTAAAACCGCCCGAAAAAAGGCGAGTTGGAAAGTCTACTAAGTATGGATGTAAACAGTTTTCACATATGAATGGAGGTAATCAGGATCTACCAAGCTCTAGTAAGAAAAACTTTACGACCTATGCAAACCTTCATAAAGAACAGGAGGGTTCAGATATTCTAAACTTGAGGATCCGAACAAAAGGAAGGGTGCATAAAGAGTTCAATGAGCGCGGAGCGATCACTTATACAAGATGCACGGTATGGCTGAGGCGCACGGCCATGGCGGAGCAAGTGAGAGGAAACTGATATGAACTGCGATTTAACATGATCTCTGAGATGGGATCTAGGGCTTGAGAGGAACCTTACTCGACGAGCGGAAACCGCGGAGGAGCGCCAAAACTCGACACGGTCGAGGTTGATGCGGCCCAATGACGAAGCGTCGTTCGAAGGTCGGGCGCGATGATGGAGCTTCAGGGCTAGAGCGTCGCGAGGAAGAAGAAGAGCGGAAGAAGAAGAGAAAGGGCGACCGGTCTATTTATAAGGGACCGGAGCAATCAACGGGCGCGAATCAAGGAGTCAAAAGCGGTGGGCGGTGCGTGGCCGCCTCGATTTCGAGGATAGCATTAAATGAAGGGAATCTTACTGTTTGGATTTCTTTATTAAAGATGACGTCAAGGTGCTCGACATGGAAATCGGAGGATGACGTCACGGCGGTTCAAGCGGATGGCGGTTTACAAAATATGAAAGGAGATCAAAGAGGTTCTGAAGGTGTTGAAGATTGACTTGAACGGTTCAGGTCAATCTGGGGCCTAATGTTGGGGACACAACTCATCGAGTGTGAACCGTCTGGAGGGGCCGGTTTACCCTCGCCCATGATCGAGCCCACGAAGGAGGCCCGGAGCCCGTGAGGCGACTTAAGGTCCATTTATGTAAACCGCCTTAGTATTGTAACTTGTGTTGTAAGACAAGAAAGGAGAGATCAAGCCGGACTCTTATATGAGCCGGATTAGGACTTCAGTAAACCAGCCAAGGCGTCCATCCGTGTATATAAGGGGACGACCCGGCGAAGTTAGGGACAGAGATTTCGAGGCTAAGGCAAAGCTATTGCTCCCTAGTCGCCAAACCACATCAATCACATCACAACCGGGCGTAGGTTTTACCTTCATTGAAGGGGCCGAACCAGTATAATTCCCGTGTCTTGTGTCCGCTTTAACCTCTCTAGGTAAACCCATACGATGGCCCTACGACTAAGTCCTTTCATGAGGACATCTGCCGTGACAACCCCACGACACCCGCCGCGTGCCTCAACACTCATTGGACCACAAACATCAGTATGTATGATTTCCAAAAAATCAGTTGCTCGCTCCATAGTTCCGGAGAACGGCGTTTTAGTCATCTTGCCCATGAGGCATGGTTCGCAAGTACCAAATGATTCATAATCAAGTGTTTCCAGAAGCCAATCAGTATGGAGTTTCTTCATGCTTTACACCGATATGACCCAAACGGCGATTGCCACAAATAAGTTGCATTATCATTATCAACTCTGTATCTTTTGGTTTCAACACTATGAATATGTGTATTACTACTATCGAGATTAAATAAATATAGAACAATCTTCTAGTGTGCATGTCCATAAAAGATATTATTCATATAAATATATCAACCATTATTCTCTGTCTTAAATGAATAACCGTCTCGCATTAAACAAGATCCAGATATAATGTTCATGCTCAACGCCGGCACCAAATAACAATTATTTAGGTCTAAAACTAATCCCGATGGTAGATGTAGAGGTAGCGTGCCGACCGTGATCACATCGACTTTGGAACCATTTCCCACGCGCATCGTCACCTCGTCCTTAGCCAATCTTCGCTTAATCCGTAGTTCTGTTTGAGTTGCAAATATTAGCAATGTAACCAAGATCAAATACCGGTACTCTGCGAGTATTAGTAAGGTACACATCAATAACATGTATATCACATATACCTTTGATCACCTTGCCATCCTTCTTATCCGCCAAATACTTGGGGCAGTTCGCTTCAAGTGTCGGTTTGCTTGCAAGAAAACACTTTCAGTTTGAGGCTTAGGCCCGGACTTGGGTTTCTTCTCTTGAGCAGCAACTTTCTTGCTGTTCCTTTTGAAGTTCCTTCTTCTTTCCTTTGCCCTTTTTCTTGAAACTAGTGGTCTTGTTGACCATCAACACTTGATGCTCTTTCTTGATTTCTACCTCCATGGCTTTTAGCATTGCGAAGAGCTCGGAATTTTTGGTCATCCCTTGCATATTATAGTTCATCACGAAGCTCTTGTAGCTTGGTGGCGATGATTGGAGAATTACATCAATGACACTATCATCCGGAAGAGTAACCCCCAGTTGAATCAAGTGGTTATTATACCTAGACATTTTGAGTATATGTTCACTGACAGAACTATTCTCCTCCATTTTGCAGCAATAGAACTTATTGGAGACTTCATATCTCTCAATCCGGGCATTTGCTTGAAATATTAACTTCTACTCCTGGAACATCTCATATGCTCCATGACGTTCAAAACGCGTCGTTGAAGACCCGGTTCTAAGCCGTAAAGCATGGCACCTTTGAACTATCGAGTAGTCATCACTTTGCTCGCCAGACGTTCACAACTTCGGCGTTGCTCCTGCAGCGAGCACGGCACCCAGGCCGGTGCTTCCAGGGCGTAATTCTTACGTGCAGCAATGAGGATAATCCTCAAATTCTGGACCCAGTCCGTGTAATTGCTACCATCATCTTTCAACTTTGCTTTCTCAAGGAACGCATTAAAATTCAATGGAACAACATACGAGCCATCTATCTACGATGAAACATAGACAAGCAAAATACTATCGGTACTAAGTTCATGATAAATTTAAGTTTTAATTAATCATATTAAAACTCCCACTTAGGCAGACATCTCTCTAGTCATCTAAGTGATTACGTGATCCAAATTAACTAAACCATGTCCGATCATCACGTGAGATGGAGTAGTTTCAATGGTGAACATCACTATGTTGATCATATCTACTATATGATTCACGTTCGACCTTTCGGTCTCCGTGTTCCGAGGCCATATCTGTTATATGCTAGGCTCGTCAAGTTTAACTGAGTATTCTGCGTGCGCAACTGTTTTGCACCCGTTGTATTTGAGCGTAGAGCCTATCACACCCGATCATCACGTGGTGTCTCAAAGACGAAGAACTTTCGCAACGGTGCATACTCGGGAGAACACTTCTTGATAATTTTAGTGAGAGATCATCTTATAATGCTACCGTCAATCAAAGCAAAATAAGATGCATAAAGGATAAACATCACATGCAATCAATATAAGTGATATGATATGGCCATCATCATCTCGTGCTTGTGATCTCCATCTCGAAGCACCGTCGTGATCACCATCGTCACCGGGCGCGACACCTTGATCTCCATCGTAGCATCGTTGTCGTTACGCCATCTATTGCTTCTACGACTATCGCTCTTGCTTAGAGATAAAGTAAAAGCGATTCTGAGCGTTTGCATTTCATACAATAAGCGACAACCATATGGCTCCAGCCGATTGCCGATAACCGGTTACAAAACATGATCATCTCATACAATAAAATATAGCATCACGTCTTGACCATATCACATCACAACATGCCCTGCAAAAACAAGTTAGACGTCCTCTACTTTGTTGTTGCAAATTTTACGTGGCTGCTACGGGCTTAAGCAAGAACCAATCTCACCTACGCATCAAGACCACAACGATACTTCCGTCAAATAGACTCCGTTTAACCTTCTCAAGGACCGGGCGTAGCCACACTCAGTTCAACTAAAGTGAGAGAGACAGACACCCGCCAGCCACCTTTAAGCACGAGTGCTCATAGCGGTGAAACCAGTCTCGCGTAAGCATCTGGCGTAATGTCGGTCCGGCCGCTTCATCTCACAATACCGCTGAACCAAAGTATGACATGCTTTGGTAGGCGGTATGACTTGTATCGCCCACAACTCACTTGTGTTCTACTCGTGCATATAACATCAACGCATAAAACCAGGCTCGGATGCCACTTTGTTGGGGAACGTAGTAATTTCAAAATTTTTCCTACGCACACTCAAGATCATGGTGTTGCATAGCAACGAGATGGGAGAGTATTGTCTACGTACCCTCGTAGACCAAAGCGGAAGCGATCTCAACGTAGAGGAAGTAGTCGTACGTTCTCCTCGCGATCCAGCCGATCCCCGCGCCGTTACTCCGGCGCCTCGAGTCGATCACAACGTAGAGGAAGTAGTCGACGTTCTCCTCGCGATCCGGCCGATCAGCGCCGTTACTCCGGCGCCTCCGAGTTCTTGGCACACGTTCAACTCGATGGCGCTCCTCGGGCTCCGATCCAGCAAAGCTCCGGGAGAGGGAGTTCCGTCGACCTGACGGCGTGGTAGCGATCTTGATGTTCTACCGACGCAGGCTTCGCCTAAGACTTTGCTATGATATGACCGAGGTGGAATATGGTGGAGGGGGGCACCGCACACGGCTAAGGAAATCCATCTCAAGGATCAACCACGTGTTCTAGGGTGCCCCCTACCCCGTATATAAAGGAGGGAGGGAGGAGGTGGCCCGGCCTCAAGGGGCGCGCCATAGGGAGGGAAACCTACTCCAAGTAGGTTTCCCTCTCTTCCTTATCTTATTTGGAGGGGAAGGAAGGAGTACTAGTATTAGGAAGTAGTACTAGTAGTAGGAATAGGAAGAGGGGAAGGAGAAGGGGGGGGCCGACCCCCTCCCCAGTCGGATTGGGCTTGGGGCGCACCCCCTCCCTTGTTCCTTCTCCCTTCCTCCTACATGGGCCCAATAAGGCCCATATACCTCCCGGGGGTTCGGTAACCTCCGGAGCTCCAAACTTCTCCGGAACCTTTCCGGTGTCCAAATATATCCGTCCAATATATTAATCTTTATGTCTCGACCATTTCGAGACTCCTCGTCATGTCCGTGATCATATCCGGGACTCGAACAACCTTGGTACATCAAAATACATAAACTCATAATATAAGCATCGCCGAAACCTTAAGCGTGCGGACCCTACGGTTCGAGAATAATGTAGACATGACCGAGACATGTCTCGGTCAATAACCAATAGCGGGACCTGGATGCCCATATTGGTTCCTACATTTTCACGAAGATCTTTATCGGTCATACCGCATAACAACATACGTTGTTCCCTTTGTCATCGGTATGTTACTTACCCGAGATTCGATCGTTGGTATCCAATACCTAGTTCAATCTAGATTCTTGGTAAGTCTCTTTACTCGTTAAGTAATACATCATCTCACAACTAACTCATTAGTTGTAATGCTTGCAAGGCTTATGTGATGTGTATTACCGAGAAGGCCCAGAGATACCTCTCCAGAGCAATCGGAGTGACAAAACCTAATCTCGAAATACGCCAACCCAACAAGTACCTTTGGAGACACCTATAGTACTCCTTTATAATCACCCGATTCGTTGTGACGTTTGGTAGTACCAAAGTGTTCCTCCCAGAACGGAGTTGCATAATCTCATAGTTATAGGAACATGTATAAGTCATGAAGAAAGCAATAGCAATATACTAAGCGATCAAGTGCTAAGCTAACGGAATGGGTCATGTCAATCACATCATTCTTCTAATGAGGTGATCCCATTAATCAAATGACAACACATGTCTATGGTTAGGAAACATAACCATCTTTGATTAATGAGCTAGTCTAGTAGAGGCTTACTAGTGACTATCTGTTTGTCTATGTATTCACACATGTATTATGTTTCCGGTTAATACAATTCTAGCATGAATAATAAACATTTATCATGATATAAGGAAATAAATAATAACTTTATTATTGCCTCTAGGGCATATTTCCTTCACTGTAAGCCAACTATGTATCTCTTTCCCTTATGTATTACATGGATTGTGTGAAGATTACCTCACTTGCGACATTGCTTTCAATGCGGTTATGCCTCTAAGTCGTGCTTCGACACGTGGGAGATATAGCCGCATCGAGGGCGTTACAAAACTGGTACTTGCATCACAAACATCTCCTCTGGATAGAAACTTGCAAAAATTCTGGAGGAATAATAGCTTGATGAACCATGCCCAGAATGGGTGGAGGTAGGTTATATGGATAATAGAAGGCCTAGAAAAAATGGCAGCCATAATGGAGCAAGATAAAATATACTTGCTTCACAAACTGAAATTTTGGGCAGAATAAAAGAATTGAAGATGAGCTCACATGGAGGCATGACATGAACTCTAATTTTGTGGAGGGCTATGATATGATGATATCAGGGATCATGCAAAATGGCAACTCATTTGGATATGCCTAGCTTGTACCTCCTTCACAAAGCTTCTTTTTGGATAGAAACTTTGGAAAATCATAATTAAATAATTACTAGGCAAATGAGGTTGCCTTTTGGCATGTGGCAATTATATGGACAGGAAAACGTGTCCGTGGAGTTTTAGGTCAATTAGGAAAAGGAAAACAGCACTTGCTTCACAATGTGCCATATAGGGCAGAATAGGAAATGAATTATTTGAGCATGATGATAAACATGACAAATGAAATATTTTGCAATATTTGAGAAAGATATGACCCAAACAATTTATGATAATTATTTGGGAATTTTAGGAGTGATGGAAATAAAGGTTGCTTCACAACCTAGGGCAGACAGGGCATTCCTTTAATAGAAAAAAGGAATATTCCCTAGAAAAAGATTTTTGGGTTTGGTCAAGCAGTGAAGTGACATGATCTTGGCAAGGTTTTGAGAATGATGAGCCACTTGGGAGGGGAAATGAGGATGATTTCCTAGGTGGCAAGGCCACATAACCACTCCAAAAAGATGAACAGAGCGAAAACCAATAAATCAAAAGAAAAAAGAAAAGGGCCAAAATCCAGGCTGTTACAACTCTTACCCCCTTAAAGAAATCTCATCCTCGGGATTTAGTTGCTCTGGGAACAAGTATGACATGAGGATATCGTTTCCAACTCGGATATCCTTTTTCCTTTATTTATTGTTCCCCAAGAATTTCAGATGATCCACTTACCTTACTCTAGGGTGGCTTGCTTCACCTTTCCCCAAATTCTGACGGGTTTTTGCTCATATACCACTTCCTTTTGCTGACGTGAATTTTCTCATATCTCAAATATTTACATCTTGAGACTTTGCCCGACAGGGGCTGACGGACAAATGCTTTTCCTGACAGACTGACCGGGTACTTGATTCCGGGTCTGAGCTGATTATTCGGCTTTTGACTTTATCATTTTGTCGGTATACCCATTTTTGGTAATACGCTGTGATATGTTTTAACATTGCCGCTGAGGTCAAACTGTTGAGGTTGCAAAGGAATCTTGGATCTGACAGAACAGACTTGGATATTCCGCACTAACCATATCAAGCGGGTCAGCGGGATATGAAAATCCTTGTAAATAGAGTAGGCCGCTGAAGGTGTATGTTTTTGTGGATCCATATGGAATTATGGCTTCCAACTGATTTGGGTGTCCGGACCCTGATGGTCGTGCAAAATACATCATACCTTTGTTGTCAGTCTCACCCTTTAACGGTCATGATTTTCTTTGTCAGGATACCTTCTGAAATACTTGACCACACATGTCCTTGATTCTTCGTATGACCATGACTGTGGCTAGTGCAATATTGTTGGCATTATTCCTTCTGCTTATGTTCTGACCTGTGTTTGCACATATATGACATATACTCGGGGTTTGTAGTTGTACGGAGCTCATTGCTGAGGCCAATCATACAACAAGGTGACAAGAGTTCATGAGATCCCCTTGTAGGTGCGCAATATTGGCCTTGGTGGCCATTGTCAAGAGTGTTACATTTGTGATGTCATATTCAGATCTTGTCGATCCTTGCATTACATAAGTTGTGTATCTCTGCTTATCTTCATTTGCATGACATATGAGGTTGTTGGGTCCGTACCTTTCTTAGGTATATCTGTTGGATCAGTGTTGTATCCCGTATAAGTGACCGATCTGACCCGGGATACATGCGTACCATATGTATAATAATCATATGCAACTGAATACCTTATTATTGCAATAGGCATATGTTTTGACTGAATTGTTCCTCTGACAAAATTATTGCAAATCTGATCCTTGAGATGTACTACCATATAATGCCAACTCATCATATAATCTCTGAGGATGGTGCATAGTGTGGTACTGACGCGGACTAGGTGGCTTACGAGGGAAGCCGTCCGAGTAGTTTGCTGAGGAAGGCTCTTAGATTCTGCTCGAGGCTTTTGTCTGGGTAGCATGCAGAAAAAATCTCGATAGCTTACACACGAAGCTTGGTTGGATTATTGTGCTGGAGAAGCTTGAGTTCCGTACATGAGAAGCTTCTTCTTGGGTTTGCTTGTTGAGAAAAATTCATTTTCGTCTGTTAGAAGCTTTTACCAAGGTATCTTGTTGAGAAAGACCGGGTACCGTGGGCCGAAAATTGTTCACAAATCATGCTGAGGAAAAATTGAGGAGCCTTGCCTCATAAATTTCTTTCGATAGCGTGTGGACTAATACTGGGTTTGTTATATCCAAAACTTCATACTGATATGCAGACCGAAATCCATACACATGCCCATAATATTATGCAGCTGATTATTTGCATGAGAAAATTTGTTTGACTGTCTTCCTTGAGAATGTCACATCCTGACTTTCTCTTGGAGTATAACATATTTCAAGTATCATGTATTGCTGAGCCAAAAATTTGCCTATGATCCATACCTTTGACTGAAAAATATACCGTTGGTCTTGCATCTGACTTGCCTTTCTGCTTGCTGGATCATTACTGTTGTAGAATTGATGTGGATAATCAATCCAAGATTAATTGGCATTCTGAGCAGATATTCCTTATATCATGCGGTTGACTGAGAAGGCCATAATGTTTAGCTGAGCTTCTTGCAAATATTTGATATACTTATTACTTCTTCGAGTCCCATGTCAGTTGATGAGCAACTCTTTATAGGGGAAAAATAATGTAACACCGGGGCCCAAAAAGAAAGAAGCAAAAGAAAACTCAACTAAACAAAAGCACACAACAACAATCAATTTACACACAATCAATTTCACATATTACTGCTAGTCACACAATATGCATGCCTACTTAAGCACACAAATCTCGCGGGATCTCCGGTTCTACGATCTAACATGGTGTGACGATGTGCACGAGGACGAACAAAATGTGTGGAAGAATTGGTGTAAACAGCGCTACACCAAGTGCTAGCTTAGCCAGGTAGCAACCTGGACTAGCTCGGAGGTGAGGACGCACTCGGTAATCATGTAGCAGGACACAGAGGTCGCAACCAGAAAAAGATCTGTACTCGTCCAAGAAATAGGATAGCGGGGAAAAAAACTGAGGCTGCTGACATTGCCCTTTTTTGATAACTACGATCATTAAGGGTTGCCAAAATGATAAAGAAAAGGGACGATCCGTGATAGAAACATGTTTACCACCGAAACAAAAGGTGGGGCTGAAGGAAATAATTCGGCGCGATACCTGAGCACCCTTTTTGCAAACAGTGTCAGGATCACTTGGCATCACTCTGTTGGGACAGAAATGATGCCAAACATCGAAGAATGAGCAAGAAAAGAAAACTGGAGAAAGGCAAGGCTAAGCTGTAGTGGATCCGTACCGATGCCATCTACACTCACCAGATTAAACCGTTAGTAACAAAATAATAAGGCTACATGCATGCTATGCAACAAAAAATACAACAACCAAATGCGACAAACAAGACCACCTCTAAACTACCGATTTCTACCGGTTTCTACTCCTCGCGTTGACTAGGGCATCCTACAGCCAGACCTGCTCTAATACCAAGCATGTGGCACCCCGGCTCAGAGAAACCGGAACGCCCCGTATTCCAGCCGAGAGATCGAGGAGAGGTCTCTGGAATACGACACTGCTTGACATAGAACAAATCAGCTCTTATTACAAGAATAATATTGCATGGGTCTGATGTTACAAAGAAGCACATTAGTATGGCGATACTACGCCTGCGATACTATACTTTCTCTATGCTAGCAGCGGAACAAATCGTAGCAGCGGAAAACTTCTAGCAGCGGAACAACGACGAAGGTGGTGAACTCCACTCCGTAGGGACACTGGTCGGGACACGATCTAGCTCGCATGAACGGACACCTCAACAAACAATCAAGCAATCACGGAATCACCTACAATCTGGCATGACATGCCAGGTCAGTACATTGAATGTACTTGCAAGCTCACAACAACCAAAAACATCAAGGCAAGACAAGAACATAGCATTAAGCAGGTTAATTAAATTAACAGCTACCATGATGAAGCAACTACTAAGCATGGTATGAAACTGATACAATACTGATAAATAACCATCTCAGATCTCCGTAACCATCTCTCTCTTGGCTAACCGGCCAAGCAATATACCATCTCGATCACCTCGTGATCAAAACCAAACGGTGATCTTTCCGGCGATCGCTACCATGACCAACACATGGTCTCCAACATCATCATCAACATCCTGCCAATCTGTACTGCTCAAAATATTAACACACACATATATATATATATATATATATATATATATATATATATATCACCTATAAGTCATTCCGTCATGTGAGTGTTGATCGAACGGTGGGACCTAGTACGAACCCATGCCCATGACCGAGGACGCGGCTATCGATAGATTAAATACAGACTCTGCAGAGGTAGCGCACTTTACCCACACCACAGAACACATGGCCTAGTAATCCCATTCGGGTGGACCAATGGCGTTCTGACAATACCGATCTACTGCCATGACACTCTCCCGGCCACTCCGACTCACTTCCCTTAAGGCTAGTCCTGGGTGGCCCCGTATCTCCCAAAGACACAACGACCACCGTCGTGGTCAAAACATAAACGTCCCAAATGGGGACAAAAGGCGCCTAACAACTACGGGCACCACTACAGGAATCAGCTACTTTGCCATCTGCCACGGCAGACGGCAAAGGCATGGATAGCGGACGACAAAGGTCTTTGCCGTCCGTGGCGGACGGCAAAAATGGACGGCAAAGTACAGGACGGCTAAGAGCTACGTTGCCGTCTGCTTCGGGCGGCTGACGGCAAAGGGCTCTTTGCCATCAGTAGCGGACGGCAAAGAATGCAGACGTCAATAAATGCGATGTTACTCCGTTAGGTGGTTAACGGAAGGCCTTTTTTGTCCGCCGCTGACGGCAAACTTCGGAAGGCCCTTGCCGTCTGCCGAATGATGTCAGCTGACGTCACTACACGGCAGGCCTTTGCCGTCCGCTTGTTGTAAACAACGTTTTTCCTCTTTGTCGTCGACCCTTTGAGGCAAATGACCAAGTTAATTGACCTCCCGAGAAGCACTGATTGCACCACGTGTCCTCTTTGCCATCCATTCTTTGATGGCAAAGAAGTCTTCTACCGTCGGTGGTGACGGCAAAAGATCCTGCATATTGTCTCTTTTTTCTGTTTTTTAAGTCCAACAATTTTCACAACAAATATATATGACATATATAGATATATTTCACAGGGCTACTTAACAACAAATAAGTTTCATCGTACATACATATATAGTTCCATCCATCCATACATAGCAAGTTGCACATGCACATAAGTTGCAACCATTAGGAAGTTGCACATACATATTACAATGCAAAGTTTCATCAAGATAGCAAGTTCCATCGTAGCAAGCTAGAAGAATACTGAGAATGAAATAAAAAACAAGCACTCCATCATAGCAAGCTAGCTTCCAAGAAGTTAATGAAATCTGCAAAATGGCAAATAAGAAAGTTAGGAAAAGGTGACTAGAAGAAGAAGACTAGAAGAAGAAGCGCGCCATCGTTTGTGAGGTAACTTAGGTGAAATGGATCGTTTATGAGCTAACTTAGGTAAAATGCATCATTTTAGAGCTAACGTAGGTAAAATGGATCGTTTATGAGTTAACTAAGCTAATTATGTCGTTTTTTACATAAGTAAGGTAAGTACATGTCATTATTGAGCAAACCTAGTTAACTAAGCATATTATAACTAACTTAGGTCATTTTGGAGGAAACAAAGCTTATTAAGTCATTTTGCAGGAAAAGAAGCTAACTCTAGGTCATTAAGGTAAGCATATTGCAGGAAAAGAAGCTAACTCTAGATCGTTTATTGGGCACGTTTTGTCCTTGGCCTCAGTCAGCTCCCCTTCCATCTTTCAACACCTGCCATGGCAAAGAGTAAACGAAATTAGTACAACATAAAAAAAATACCGACATGAATAATAATATGTATATCACTTAAGTGTATCATCATCAAGTACAACATAAAAAATTGAATACGACACTACTAATAATCTTGATCGGTATCATCAATAAATGGATAATCATCATCATCACTATAATCAATAGCGGGCTCATAGGGTTCGATGGCATCAACATGTGGAAGGCCACCTTTACGTGTCGGTCAAGCATTGAGAGGTCGTCATAGCGATAACCTCTTCAATGTTTTGGGGTGAAGTATACGGTTCTTGAAACGCTTTTGGAAAGACGTGTCTCTTGGAAGAATTCTCCTTCATATGTATGCAGGTTATAGTCTTCATAATCCTCTTCCTTTGGGGAGATAGTCTAGCACGTATGGCGGCACTTCATAAACGACATCCCAACCTTTCAGATTTGGATTAGTTTGGCGGGCCCAGGTAGATAGAATACTTGGAGTGCTTTGTTGAGCCATAATATAGACATCGGGAACATCTAAATGGGTGCTTTGGTTGATTTCAACTAGCCCTATATGTTCATGAGTCCTTCTAGTCTCCTTAATTTGAAACCAATAACATTTGAAGACTACGACATTCGGTGGGTTTTCACCATAGAATAGAAGTTCATAAATTGCTTCAACTCTCCCATAATACTCGGTACCTCCTTCGCCGATAGCAGATACACAACAATTTGTAGACTTTCGGTCGGCCATAGATAGCTGTTTGCCATAGGTACGAAAACAATACCCGTTGATGTCATATTTGTCAAATGAACGTACCTTATAGTCAAAACCATTAGCGACTTGCCTCAATTCGGCGTCCATAGACTCTGAATTAGCCTACAAGTTTAATATGAAAGGATTGTTGCATTACGCACAAATTAGTGAATGAAATGAAATTGTCTAATATAATTTACCGTTTGTTTGAACCAAGAGATGAAACCGGGATAGCCGCCTCCTTGCTTTGCGAGAAGCTCATACTCTTCGACGGAATCCTTTTGGATCACCGCTCCATACGAGAATAGAGGCGACGTATCATTGTATGAAATATCCAGGAATAAGAGCAGTTCAAACGGAAATAGAAGTTGCGAAACAATGTACCGAGAACTTACTCGATGTACGGCCGCACTTCTATCAGGTTGTTGAAGATATAGAACAAAATGGTACGCCATTCTTCGTTATCCAAAGATACTGGATTTGGAACACTGGCTGGTGCGAGATTCCCTTTGAATAGGCTGAGGTTGGATCCACCCTTTTTAGGATCGTCAGCATTGTACCGAGGCTTCGGATTATGCAAATGACGATTTTTGGTTTCGTAGTGTGCTGTCACGAAGTTTGTCGCCTCCTCAGTGATGAATGCCTCGGCCATAGACGCTTCAATTCTATGTTTATTTTTACATTTTTCTCGAAGCGTCTTCTGCATCCTCTCAGTTGGGTAGCACCAATGATTTTGCACGGGCCCCCCAACCTTGCCTCGGTCGGGAGATGCAAAATCAAATGCTGCATTGGATTAAAGAAGCCCGGTCGAAAGATCTTCTCTAACTTGCGAGATCAACTGGGCGCCAACTCTTCCATTTCTTCTAGCACGCCAGGCGATAGTTCTTTCGCACAAAGAACACGGAAGAAATAGCTGAGTTCTACCAGTACTAGCCATTCATCCTCAGGGATGAAGCCACGCAACATCACCGGCATTACCCGCTCAATCCATATGTGCCAATCATCACTCTTGAGACCAAATATCTTCAATTTATCAAGACTCGCTCCCCTCTTTAGATTCGCTGCATACCCATCGGGGAACATAAACTGCATTTTCACCCACAAGATTATTTCCCTCATAGCTGGCCTTCCAAGATTGAACCATGCCTTTGGCTTCGTCCGATTCTGCTTTCCTTCGGTTCTTTCATGTTTTGTAACGGCCTATCACATAGCGCCTCCAGATCGACTCTAGCCTTAGTATTATCCTTTGACTTCCCATCTATGCCGAACAACGTACCAAAAAGTGCCTCGGCGATATTCTTCTCGATGTGCATCACGTCGATGTTGTGTGGGCAAAGGAGGTCTTTGAAGTAAGGCAAATCCATAAGCATGTTTTGTGAGTCCAGCGTGCTCGAATTATACCCCTTGAAGTACCACGGGCGCCTCTGGATCCAGCTCGAGGCGTTTAACTGATCCATGGTCTGTTGGTGCATCAACGAAGGTGGTGTAGAGTTTTTTACAACTCTACCTCTGATGAAGTTCTTCTTGTCTTTCCTGAACTTATGGCGAGGATCCAGGAACTGTCTATACATGTCGAAGCAAGAAAACTTGCGACCGGCCTGAAGCCAACGAAACTCAAGAGCTCCCTTTCATGTGGGGCACGGGAACCTTCCATGCACACACCAGCCAACAAATAGCGCATACGCCGGCAAGTCATGCATCGAGTACATGTACCAGACACGCATTATGAAGTTTCGTTTGCTATAGGCGTCGTATGTCTTGAACCCATTATCCTAGGCTTCTTGCAATTCATCCTTAAGCGGCTGCATGTACACATTCATATTTTCCCCCGGATAGTTGGGCCCTGGAATTATCAACGTCAGGAAAATGTTCTTTCTTTGCATAACCTGTCCGGGGGGGGGGGGGGAGATTGAGTGGAAAGACAAATACGGGCCAACAACTGTATTGGGCTGCCGTCATACCAAACACACTGAAACCATCGTTCTTGATGCCGACTCGAGGATGCCTCGGATCTGCCGCTTTGTCGACATGTAATTCATCAAACTTTTTCACGCAACACCATCCGATGTGTGTACCATCATCGATTCCCATCGCATCTAGTTCGGTTCCTTTGCCTGTTTTGTGCCATGTCATCTATCTGGCCGTCTCTTCGACCATGAAAAGACGTTGAAGTCTTGGTACGATTGGCATATACCGAAGAACACTAACGGGGATTTTGGTCTGTGTCTTCTCACCCATACCGTTGTCTACCACAATATACCTGGAAGACTTGCAAATGGGACAATAGTTCATGTCTGCATAGTCAAGCCTAAATAAGGCACATCCTTGCTCACGGGCATGTATCTTCTCATAGGGCATCTTCAGTGCACGGAGGATTTTGTCCGACTGGTACAGGTTTGCAGGCATTACATGGCCTTTGGGTAGAAAGCGTCCAAATCTTTGTCATAATTGCGTCATAGCATTCTCTGCCCAAGTTGAACTGAGCCTTCAAAGCCATTACTTGTGAGATGGCATCCAACTGACAAAGCTCAGTGTGCTCGTGGAGCGGACGTTTTGAAGACTCCAACATTTCATTGAAGGCCTTTGCAGATTCCTCCATCTCCTCGTCCGAATCCGAGCATCATCATAGTCTTGCACCATGTTTTCCATCCCGGTACCATGCTCGTCGGTGCGGCGATGATCCACCTCAGCTCGGTCACGTTGGGCGGACTCACCATGAAATGTCCACACCATATAATCGGGCGTAAAACCATTCTTCTGCAGGTGTTTACCCATTTCAGCCTCTGTCCTCTTTTCCCAATTGCGCATCCAAACAGGGGCACCAAGTTTTCCTCGGCCATTTGCAAATGCGGCTTGCACAAACCCCTTGGTTTTTGTGAACCATTCAGCGCTCCATTTGTTACGACCCGGTGTGACGGTATACATCCACGCACGATCACTCATCTTGACTTTCGAGCTCTTTGGACACACAACAATTATATATATAATTCACCATGTATATATTCATCAGTTGATCTACTTTGTCAATTTTATTACGTCCATGCAACCTACACTCTAATAGGTAATGATAGGTCCTAATCCCACCCGAGTATGTGTAGATTGGGTTCATTTTGCCATGCTATGCTCCAGATCCGACGCAAAATTTGGGCAGCACCTCCCCTTTGTTCTCTGATACACGTCCTCGCAATAAGCAGAGAGGATGTGTACCGGAGAACAACAGGAGGAAGCGATTTAAATTTATGCGTCGGATCCGAAGAAAAGCATATGGGAAAGCAGAACCCAATCTACACATACTCAGCTATCCATGGATAGCGTTGGACAATTGAAAGAATCAAGGTTATAAATATGCAAATGCATGCATATTTATAACTATGACGCTTTCGAACGGGAGACACATATTGGTTACGCATACTGATGATTCAAGACACATACATAGCTAGCTATCAAGTTTCATCGGCACGAACACCGGAACAGAGCAAATAATTAATGGGGGAGGAGGACATGTCATTTGTGCTCACCCACGAACGAAGCGAGCTTCGTCAAACGCCGCGGCGCGAGGTCGTCGAACACCAAACCTCGCATGACGGTGAAACAAGCGCACATTTAAATCAACCCGACCAACACAATTATATATGATGTTTTTCATAACAAAATCGAAAAATGTATGACCTAACTAATAATTCACAAATATAAGACCACATCGACCTCAAATTCGGGTGTAAATGGTGTCGGGTGTTATGGTTGGGGTGTGGTGTGTAATTAGTGTCGAGGTTAGAATTCGAATTAGGTGAATTGGTGTCGAGAATTGAGGGGTCGGGGTCGATCGGGGGTGTTTCCTTCTATCCTTTCCTTACTTCTTCTTCTTCGTTCTCTTCTTCTTCTTCTTTCCTTTCTTCTTCTTCTTCTTTCATCTTTTTCTACTTTTTACTTCTTTTCGCTTTTTTTTCTTCTTCTTCCAATTCTTCTACTTCTTTTCTTCTTCTTCTTTTTTCATCTTTCTACTACTTCTACTACTTCTACTACTTCTACTTATTCTACTTCTTCTAATTCTCTTCTAACACTAACACTAACACAATCTAGCACTAACAATTAAACAGCAAAAAAATGAAAAAAAACTGGAAAAAAAGTAGTAAATAAAACCAGAGCAATGGGACGATTGGCATGGGGGCACCAGGCGTGAGGCGGCGTGGCGGGCGACGGGCGTGGGGGCGGAGGGGTTGTGGGGCGACGGCCAAGGGTGCGTGAGCGGGCGGCGGGCGGCAAGGGGCCGAAGGCGGCGGGGTGGTGGAGGTGGTGGGGCGACGGGCAAGTGCGGCGGCGCCAGGGCGGGGCGGCGGTGGATCTAGCTAGGGTGGGGCGTCGGGGAGGAGAGAGGAAGAGAAGGGAGAGTAACGGGCGGGGGGTGGCGGCCGTTAGTTACTCGGCTCTTTGCCGTCCGCAACCCTTTGCCATTCGCCGTTTTCTCTCTTTGTCGTCCGCTAGCGGACGGCAAAGAGGTGCGGGTGTTAAGTTTTTTTTAAACGGGCGGGTGGGTGGGGGCCACCTCCCTCTTTGCCGTCAGCTGGCGGACGGCAAAGAAAAGGCGAATTGCAAAGAGGTTCTTTGCCGTCCGCCATTTCTTTGCCGTCTGCTTTACGGTAGCTGATGTCAAAGAGCTTCTTTGCCGTCAGCTAGCTGATGGCAAAGATCTGGCTGATGGCAAAGTAGCTGATTCCAGTAGTGCACACAAGGTTATGTCGGCCTACCTGATCAGGGTAGCACGCGCCCATAACCTTCCCTCGTTGGAGGCACCGGCGAGAGGCACGGCAATAGACCGCATTAGGGCCTTTCCCATAAAGGCAAATGTGGTTGCCTTTGGAAAATCGGTTCGGTGGCTTTGACCATCTTAATGACAAAATTTATCCCCAGAAATATAACTGTGATAACTGATACTCCGATATCAACTACCAAACTATAATCCAAGTCATAGCAATATCCAACAAATAATCCAAGCATAATATCATGATCTCAAAATACTCCAAGGGTAGCACAACACTATTGTCATGATGAATCCGAAACAATAATCCTACTACTCCAATAACAAGAATAAAACTATTCGTCTAAGATCCACATGTAAACATCATCCCCGAAAATAATACTCCAAGCAACAGAACATCACCTAGCATCATGAAAATAATCATACTAACCCCACTAATAATCCGAAGGCAGCATGATATCCAAAGTAATACTCCAAAATATAATAACAGGTACCATCATGAAAATAATCATAATAGCCACTAAGAATCCAAAGGCACATGTCATCCACATACTCATCAAAAATATAATCCTAGAACTGCAAGCAATATCATGGCAATATTAAGATCAAATCAATACTCCGGGAAATGCCATGAACAGATCACACATAGCTAAAGCAATATTTTAAACAAGTTCAAATAAATAAACCATGTCACTGCATTGCAATCATGCAAATGGAGGGTGTGGCTTACTGAGGTGGAAGAAATCCTTTGGGAGAAAGTGCGAGAAACTCGCGGAGAGGATCGCCGGAAAACGTACTCTCTCGGAGGGGGCTGAATAAGGGCAGGGAAAATGGTCATTTTTAGAATGTCAAAACATGGTGAAAATGGTTCCATCAGAACGGTATCGACGAAACGATGAAGTGGGCGTTGGATTCACCTCAAACGGAGTTGCGAGCAAAAGGTTATAAGCGCTTGAAATCCAGGGACCAATCTGTAAAATAAACTCTACAAACAGGCCCCTGAGCTGAAAAACAGAAAGCACATTTAGTTGAATACGCCTTCCAGCAGAGAAAACGTATTTCTAGCCGTAGTTAAGCGGAAATACGCTTTCCCAGAAGGAAAACGTACTTCTAACCGAACTAAGACCAAAATACGCTTTCCCTTAAAGAAAACGCATTTCAGCAAATGTGTTTCCACTTATCCAGCTAGGCAACCGCGGGGCCGGCTCGTGTGACGCTGACGTGCGGGTCCCACGCGGGTGGGGCCCGTCACTTATCCATGCTGGACCGGGCAGGGTCAACGTCGTGCGGCTGACCGGTGGGGTCGAGGCGACGCGGGGCCCGCCTGGCCTGGTCAGCGCCTTCAACCTCTCGCTCGCCCGCGATCACGGAAGGACAGCAGCAGCCGGCGGCAACTGAGGCGGCTCCGGACACCTCTGGCTGGGGAAAGACCGCCGGCGGGATCGGGGAAGGACGCCGCATCCATCTGGCTGGGTCACGATTGCCGGGGTGGGGTGGAGCATGAGATAGCCGTGGTGGCAGAGAGCAACGGCGGCGGCAAAGGTTCGGGGCGCGCAGCCTGGGGCACTCCGGCGAGAGGGTGGGGTGGAGGAGAGGTTCACCCGAGCACGGGGAAGACTCCGGTGGCTACAGAAAGGAGGGGGAGGGCTCGACCCGCTCGGATTTAGGCCGGAAGGGGCGGCGGCCATGGCGGCCATGGGAGGGACAGAGAGCTCTAGGAGCTCGGGCGAGTGGTTGGGGAGGGAGCTGGACATGAGGTGAGGTCGATTGTGAGCTCGAGAGGCCTCGGGGGTGGCTTATATTGCCGAGGGGAGGGGGAGCCGTGCTGGCGCCGCCACAGACGCGTTTCCGGCACCGCGGACGCGTGTGCACGCGCATGAGCTCAGGGTTAGGCGATGAGGAGGAGCAGTGGAGGCTCTCACGGGGCGGAGTAGGCCAAGGGGCGCAGGGAGGAAGAAGACGGCAACGAACCGAGCCAAAACGCCACTGTGCCCTCGTGGGCGTTCGGCGGCGAGCGTCGGTGAGGGGTTTTACTGAGAGGGTTAGAGGTCCAGGAGGACGGCGACGACACGTTAAATCTATTAGACATGTTCATGCTCGCTGAGACGCCGAGCAGAGGAGGGGCCCGAGCAAGAAGCCATTCAGCTCGCGTGCATGGCATGCCATAGAGGTGGTGACCGCGTGAGCTAGAGAGGAGAAGGTGCCAACGACTGGAAGATGTTGTCTAGGGCGTAGTCCATCCAGGGGAGGTTTCAACTCCGGTGGTAGCTTGGTTAAAAGTGATCTAGTTAAACGGTAAGCAGTCTCTGAAGTTTACTGCAGTAAACTTGGGTGAGCACTAATGATCAACAGGAAAGGTTTTGGATTCAATGGAGTTGTGTGCAAGGTTGATGTAAAGAAGGACTTTCATCCTGGTAAATTTGAGAAGGTTTGGACCAAGATAAATCATAGTTGCTTTACAACTGACCAAAATGGTCCAGAAACTTGATCAAGAAGGTGCACTCACATGGTGTATCAAATTTAGCTCAAATTGGGCAAGGCAGAGTCATTTGGTCCTATGAAGATGCTCAAAAAGTCTCATACCAATTGGCCAAGCCAAACTGGTACTTGCTTCATAAACATCTCCACTGGACAGAAACTTGCAAAAATTCTAGAGGAATAATGGCTCGATGAACCATGCCCAAAATGGGTGGAGGTAGGTTATATGGATAATAGAAGGCCTAGAACAATTGGCAGACATAATGGAGCAAGATAAAATATACTTGCTTCACAAACTGAAATTTTGGGCAGAATCAAAGAATTGAAGATGAGCTCACATGGAGGCATGACATTAGCTCTAATTTGGTGGAGGGATATGATATGATGATATGAGGGATCATGCAAAATGGCAACTCATTTGGATATGCCTAGCTTGCACCTCCTTCACAAAGCTTCTTTCTGGATAGAAACTTTGGAAAATCATAATTAAATAATTACTAGGCAAATGAGGTTGCCTTTTTTCATTTGGCAATTATATGGACAGGAAAAGGTGTCCAAGGAGTTTGAGGTCAATTGGGAATAGGAAAATAGCACTTGCTTCACAATGTGCCATTTAGGGCGGAATAGGAAATGAATTATTTGAGCATGATGATAAACATGACAAATGAACATGTTGCCATATTTGAGAAATATATGACCCAAAAAATTTATGAGAATTATTTGGGAATTTTAGGAGTGATGGAAATAAAGGTTGCTTCACAGCCTAGGGCAGACAAGGTTATTCCTTTGATAGAAAAAAGGAATATTCCCTAGAAAAGATTTTAGGGTTTGGTCAAGCAGTGAAGTGACATGATCTTGGCAAGGTTTTGAGAATGATGAGCCACTTGGGAGGGGAAATGAGGATGATTTCCAAGGTGGCAAGGCCACATAACCACTCCAAAAAGAAGAAAAGAGCAAAAACCAATAAATCAAAAGAAAAAGAAAAGGGCCAAAATACAGGCTGTTACAACCCGCATGTGCGTGCGAGGGAATGAGTGCGTGCGTGCACATCTTCGCTTTGTGCATGTACTGCTAGTGTGCGTGAGAGAGGACGAGTACATTCTTCTGGAACCAGCAGCACGTCACTGTGATCAATCCACACAAGGAGGTCGCGACAACGCCTCCACATGTGCCACATGGCTTCATGAACTGAAAAAGGGAGAGATATTTTGTAGCGTGCCATTGGAATTCTAGTTTACGTGTTTTGCACATACTGGAAGTACTAGTAAGGTAGACATGCATTGCACGCATCAGATTTGCCAACCAAATTATGAGTAAATACCACACTATAGAATGTAAGCTTTGAGCCATATATGCATGATGTAGACGTTCGTTCAATTCTTATAGTTCATCTCATTCAAAATAAATTAGTTTTTATAAAAAATTAATCTATTTTATGATTAATGGAATTGTGCATTGTAAAGCCTAAAGTAAAAACAAATAATGGCAATTCAATTAGAAAAAAATTGGGCAGTTATGATACGGAAGATTCTAGAACAAAAGAGAAGCACTTGTGTTTTGAGGTTTGTACATTATGCTTAAGTTCAACCATGGAGTCTTCTAGATTGTACATGTGGCAGAATCTGGTGGAGGGCTGGAAGATGCTGCGAGAGGACAAGTGGAGGGAGACTATGAAGGAGTGCACAAGTGCGAGATCGATATTTAAAGAGAGGGGGCGAGAACGTGCGCGGTTGCGCGCAATGGCAGAGCCATGAAAAATAAAAGAGCTAGGGGGCCAAGCATTGCTAATCCTTTACAAGGAGAGCCAATTCATCAACTTAAACCATTTACCCAGCAATTGATCTACTGATCACATTCATATTAGCCTCAATATATATATATATATATATATATATATAGTGATGTTAGGGGGGCAAGGCCCTTGGTGCCCCTGTCTTCGCCATTGTGCGCGTGCTTGAGAGATGAAGTCGAAGGCATGGATGATGAGAGGGGGACGTTGGATATATAATTAATGTTGGTGTATTAGCTATGTAATCCTATATAGAGAGGTATAGATTGATCGATGTGTACGTGGGAAAGAGGGTGAGACCTCACTAGATATATAGATCGATCAGTTTGTGTGGAAAACTGGGAAAGACCTAGCTATATAAACACACACATAGAGGAACATCGATCGTTGTGCATGCACATGAGAGATGTGTGTGTGTGTGTGTGTGCATGGGAGACCGACCTGAAGAAAAAGATTGCATACGTGCGATGGATAATGCCGAGTGGTAGTGTGTGTGCATGCATGCACGAGAGAAAGTTAGTGGCACAAATATAAAAAGAAGACGACCGTGTGGGTGTGAAAGACTAGGTGAGGTCATAATCAATGTAAAGCTGAATTCAAATATTTGAATAAGTGATCATGATGTTTGAAACCCATGCATGCATGAATATAACCGAGATATGCGTGGTGTGGTTTGGAAACGAGCATGCTATACTGTATACACATTGAACAAGGTTAGACTGATTGAATTTGAGATACCGATGGCAGACATCGTTTGGTCACATTGCATCCATGCATGGACACACTATTCTAATTGGAGATGATGCAGATATGTGATGCGAAAGCCGCCCATCATCTCCAATTAGAATAGTAATATAATAACATGGCAAATGATCCTTATCTCAAATTCAAATCGATGACCTTGGATCGCGAAACACATGCATGCATGGATCTCTTCAAATGTTATACACATGCAACTCTTTTACATTGTACCACTAACGCTCATCTCTATAATCGTCTACCCACACATCCCCCTCTCCATCATATCGGGCCTTCTTTATCTCTAACGCGTGCATGCGCAACGAGCGATGTTCCTCTACATATGTGTGTATATAGCTAGGTCTTTCATAGTTTTCCACACAAACCGATCAATCGATATATCCAGTGAGGTCTCACCCTCTTTCCCACGTCCACATTGATCAATCTATACCTCTCTATATAGGATTAACATATATAGCTAATACACCCACATTAATTATATATCCAACGTCCCACTCTCATCGTCCATGCCTTCCACTTCATCTCTCGACGCGTGCACAATGGCGAAGACAGAAGTGAAGGGCCCCCTCCCCCCTAACATCACTATATATCGAGGCTAATATGAATGTGATCATTAGATAATTGCTGCTAAAAATGGTTTAAGTTCATGAATTGACCCTCCTCGTAAATGATTAGAAATGCTTGGCCCCCTAGCTCATTTATTTTTCATGGCTCCGCTAGTTCGCGCAACAACGCACGTGTTCGCCCCCTCTCTCTAAATATCTATCTCGCACTTGTGAATTCCTTCATAGTCTCCCTCCACTCGCCCTCGCACCATCTTCTAGCCCCCACGGATTTTGCCACATGTACAATCTAGCAGACTCCATGGTTGAACTTAAGCATAATGCACAAACCTCAAAACAACAATGGTTCTCTTTTATTCTAGAATCTTCCGTATCACAACTGCCCAAACTTTTTTTCTAGTTGAATTGCCATTATTTGTTTTTACTTTATGCTTTACAATGCACAGATGAATCATAAAATAGATTAAGGGCTTCTTTGATTCAAAGGATTCTCAAAGGAATTTTGGAGGATTCTAATCATTAGGAATTTTTCCTATCTTGGTTGTTTGATTCGTAGGATTGTAAACCAAAGTAATTTATCCATATGATTAATTTGCAATATAATTCATAGGAAACATACCATCAACTCAAACCACTTTGAAAGAATTCTGCGTTTTTTCTATGCACAATCAAACACTCGTACAATCCTGTAGGATTCAAGACGACATTCCACTATAATCCCATGTTTTTCCTATTCCCGCGTTATTAGATTTTTTATAAAAACTAATTTATTTTGAATGAGAAGAACTATAAGAATTAAACGAAGGGCTACATCAGGCATATATGACTCAGAGCTTACATGCTATAGTGTGGTATTTATTTATAATTTGGTTGCAATATCTGATGCGTGCAATGCAGGTGTACCTTACTAGGACTACGAGTATGTGCAAAACACGTAAATTATAAGACAAATGGCACGCTACACAGTGTCTCTCTTACAGTTCATGAAGCCATGTGGCACATGTGGAGGCGTTGTCGCGACCTCCTTGCATGGATTGATCACAGTGACGTGCTTTGGTTCCGAGAAGAATGTACTGCCTCTCCCTGAGCCATACTGGCGGTACATGCACGAAGTGAAGATGTGCACGCACGCACTCATTCCCTCGCACGCACACGCGGGTACATGGGCGGACGCAATTTTGTACCAAGATCCACCCCATGTGATAATTTGACGCGTGTGAAGTCGTTCACTTCATTGATGGTCAATTAATACAGCGCATGCAAATTGAGTGGACATGAGGGCGGAAGAAAGACATTATTACTCCATTGCGCGCATGCGAGTAGTTAAATCCTGGGTTGCTAGTAGTACTTCCATTGGTCTCCTTCATATTTTGTGCCAATTTTTGATAGTAACATAATATTTACGCATTTGAGAAGTGTAGTACTTGAAATTTATGTTCCGCTAAACTCATCGGGAGCCGTTTCGTGCCTCGAAACCAAAACCATCAATTAATCTTTACCTTGTTCCCATCACATTCGAAAGCCTGCTCACACCTACTAGTATGTACCAAACCTGAACGTGTTCCCACTATGCAGGTATTAGTACTAGTGCTAATACTTAGGTTATAAAAAGGGGAACTACCTAACCGAAAATTACTCTACCTTTCCTCCTCATAAGTGCTTCTTCTTCGTCCGTCGTTGCCATGGCGGTGAGCGAGCTCTAGGTCGAGAACTACTCGTAACAAGGGAGCGGCAACCAAGGCTGCGGAAAAAAAGAGAGGGCTCGCCGCCACGCGGAGACCTCGAAAGATCTCTCACGGGAAGGCGATGGCTCCCAGGAGCGCCCTAGCCACAGAGGCGAACATGCCGAGCCGGCGGAGCTGGAGTCGTTATCCCTCGACGGCATGCCCGATCAGCTCAATAAGCAGAAGGAGTTCATCCAATGCTTGATGGAGTTGCTGAAGGAGAGCCTCGATGACATGCCCGCTGAGCTCAATCAGCAGGGGGAGTTGACCGCCGGCTTGGTGATGCTGCTGAAGAAGAGCATTGACTCAGAGAAGAAGGCGGCCGGAGAAATCCTGCGACTTGAGGAGGACAAGGCGAAGCTCTGCCACGAGATCGACCTGTTGAAGGAGAAGAACGCCGGCTGGAAGAAGCTGCATGAGAATGGTAGTTCCTCGATGAAGATGTTGTAGGCCATCGTCATGGAACAGAAGGAGTTGGCGAAGCTCCGCATCGAGCACCCGGCTGCTGTCAAGGTACGTAATGCCACCGTGAAACAGATGATGAAGGCTCGCGTCAAGAAATCCCGCATCATGGACAAAATGAAGAAGATGGCGGAGGAGACGCGGAAGGAGATGGAGGTCGTGGAGGCGATGAAGAAGCAGTTACGACTCCGCGGCGAATTAGATCATTTGGGGTGATAATCTTCCTTCTTCTTTTGTTCCTGTGTTTCATTTTTTTGCTTCGGGTGTTTCACCGCACGTGTCACGTTCTCTGCGAGGCATGAATAGAACAATGGTTTTTTTAGGGAATGAATAGAATAATGCTAACAATGAGATGACTAGCAAATTAGATCATTTTTATCGCCATATGGCACTGGGCTGCCATGTTTCGTGCTCCTCCATCGCAGTACTACTCCAGTGGAAAACTTGAGTATACCGCACGGTTCTTTGCTCCTCCTTGATCGGGTCGTCGGCGCATTTATACGAGCAGTCAAATCACAAGGCCCCGCCTTCCAGCAGTAATGAGCCGTCAAATCACAAAGGCCCTCGCCTCTCGTGAAACCGACCAAGCTAGACTGCCCCGCCCTCTAGCCTTTTAAAAAAATGTATACTTTTGTACAACAGTAGTATCGATGGATTGCGCCATGGAGCAAAACTTGAAATTAAAAAAAGGTGGTACATATAGAGAGCGCTAAATGCCAAATTATGCATATAGTACTATTAAAAAGGCTAGTCACAATAATGATGTCCAGCACAACCCACCCCTCAAATAAAACTAAGAGGGTGCTTGGATACGTTTTAGTCCCATGACTAAAAGTAGTGGGACTAAAACATGCTAGCCTCACCCATGCTTGGATCCAAATACTAAAAAGGCTAAAATCAAGTTAATGAGCATTTATTATCCTCCAAACCCTCCAATCCAGAACTAGCATGTGTTAAAAGAAAGGAGTTAAATGAGTAGAGAGAGGACTAATCCACATTTTAGTAGGGGTACCCCTGACTAAAAAAAATTAGTCTCAAGACTAGTTTTAGCCCCTCTTTAGTCAGGGGTGCTTGGAACTTTAGCCTCTTAAAGAGACTATTTTTAGTCAGACTAAAATAAGTCCCTTCGATCCAAGCACCCTCTAAGCATCCTGGAATTCTTTGACAAAACTAAGCACCTTGAAATTCTTTGACAACTAAACTGCTGGCTATATGATGTTGGCCATATATATTGTACGTATATAATGTGAAGAAACAAGTGGTAGTACTATACCAACTAAGAGATGAAATGTAAGAAATACTAGTATGTACGTACTTAAGAGTTAAAGTAACGAGAAGAAACATAACATAGTTCTGCTGGGGGCTCAACACAACACACCCCTCAAATTAAATTAAGCACACATGAATTAAACTTTGCAATTATTCTGGTAGACACTGCATTAGAACCACCATGATCAACGACACTGCCACCTTACTTGGAGTCCTCTTCCACGTCCTCGACTTCGTCCTTGTCCTTCTTCCTCTTGGCCGATACTTCTTTGCTTGGACCGCACACTTGGCTGTTGCTCTTCATCCAACCCTTGTAGATATTGAAGCAAAGGTAGCCATCCATTGTAGCGTAGTGAATGTGGTCTATATCTAGTACATTCCGCTGCCATGCATGACGATGAAACATGTATGGAGGTTTCTCTAGTTTACCATACGAAGGATGAACCATGGCTCCTGCCAGGGTCAGCATTGAAGGTTGACAAGAGGACACCAGCCGATTCTTCTGTAGGTCGAAGGTGTTGCCTACAACAAGGCCTATCCGACGCAGGACTTCTATGTCGTTACCAAAGTCTACAATAACGAATTTGACTAGGTTGCTCTCGAGGAAGTCCTTAAAATCCTGGCACTCAACGTCGGCATGGCATATGTGGTAGACCAAGCATAAGTCATGCACGCAAACCTAGATCATGCCAGGCTTCTTCCTCTCTTCGTCCTTTAGATCCTTCTCTCGTCCCAGGACTGTGGTGTACTCAACATCTAGCCCAGTGACCCACTAATCATCTAAGTCTTTGAACATGCGTCTGAAGCGAGAAAGGCATCCTTTCACCGTCGCGGAAGAACGGGTGTAGATGACGTCGAACTCATCGCCGGTGATGGTTCTAACCTTGTACTCGCCGCCGATCGTGGAGATTTGGGACGCCATGGATTTGGGAGGAGGGTTAGGATTAGTGGAACTGCCGTAATGTGAATGGACGGGATGACTAGGAGCGAACCGCCATAGTATTGAAGGACGTGCGGGGACAAGTAGGAGAGAACTTCCAGCGTGCGAACGACAGGGTAGTGGCTTTCCATTCTCCCATGATACGGGCTTTCGAGATCCCTTGGATCTGAGATCAAACGGTTGCATGGCCTGATTCTAGACCTATGGGTGAATATCCTGTCCTGGAGGGTTATTGTGCAAATTTTCAGCAACTTAGCATGTGACCGTTTGATCTCAGATCCAAGGGCCGCCAGCAGCGCGTATCATGGTCGCGCCTACCACATTTGTCGGCGTCATGGCGCGCTTGTATGGAGATTTAACACGGTGCGTTAGTCTATCTGATGTTGGCATGTCATACATAGTCATCACTTAGTCACTCATACTACAACAAGGTTGGCTATAAGGTTGGCTATAAGTGTATTTTTTTACTCTTCTCTATCTCTTTCTTCCTACTACCTCCGTCCCATAATATAAGAATGTTTTTGACACTAGTGTAGTGCCAAAAACGTTCTTATATTATGGGACACAGGAGTACTAGTATTTATTGCATTTGCCAAGGAGTGACCTCTTCCAATGAAATGGTGTTGCTAAGTTTGCTTCATTTAATTAGCTATAGACTCAAAATTGTCTTTTCACCTAGGTACACGTGCTTAGCACCGCTTTCTTCCTTGGGTCACCAAACTAGTCTCTCTCTTCTTGATTAACTTGCCACATCGGACTTTATGCCTATGTGGCAAGCTTAAGCACCAGAGAGCAAGTAAAAGTAAGTACAATAGTGCACTTTACATGGCATTTTTGCATATGTGGAGGAAAGAGAGGCAAGGAAAAAGTGGAGAAGTGGGCTCTCATGCAAGAGCCAACGTCTACTACATGGTGGAGCATTGGGAGAGGCACATGTATGGAGGTTGTCAGGAATCGGGAGACTCACGTCAGTCGTAGCGCCGCAGTTAAAATGATAATGGCAAGTCAAATCACGGGGCCCCACCTGTCCAGCAGTAAATCGCTGTCAAATCACACAGCCCTACGTTTGCAGTAGCCTACTCCCTCGTCTTCTCGGGTCTCTGTCGAACCGACTAGGCGGAACTGCCCTGCCGCCTACCGCGCAGGAAAAGCCCCGCCCTCGACTTTTAAATGGTATACAATATAGTAACTATGTATCCATGGAGCAAAGCGTCTAGAAAAAAGGTGGTACACATGTACGGAGTATACATCACGCCTATCGCGTTCGCGTTGCACCTCAGATGGTCGGTCGGTCTGGCACACTGCTCTCCGAATGGAACGCGCGACATATTGCGTTTGCACACACATGTGGGACGGCAATTGAGAACCGACCATAGGCACACTCCCTGGCCCCGCAAGTCGGGTGACTTTATAGAAGAGGGAGACGAGCGGTAGTACTAGAGAAGTGTTGTACTACGTTGGTGCCTGGAGGATCCCTGCAAGACACGGAAGATCAGTTCATCCATGCATGTGACCAGACTCCAGCAGACACGCCTGGATTGGCTATCGACTACATATCGTGCAGGCTGTGTTGTACATGGTTGTAGTTGTGCTGAGAAATCTAAAAAAAAGGTTTCTTGTCATCTCGCAAAATTAGGTGTCATGTGCTTCGCATCACTGCGAGGGTTAAACAGCGACAACTGAGTTGGGCTAGTCATTGGGGGCACATGCACGAACAGTGACAACTCGGCTGCCATCTAGGTCAAGCTGGCTATGTTAATTAGGACATCTATCGACGAACCCCTTTTCTACGAGTTTATCTTTAATTTGAGCTTTGTTCCTCGTCTAGTTTGTCCCTCGGGATTCATGTTGTCTCCTTTGGGCAGTGAGGTTATGATTTCTTGTCATGTGGCATTTTTTCGTGTTATATGTTATAATCTAGCGCTTCAGATCAAAAAGACAACAACTGCGCCTCCGGGGCACATGCATGAAGACTTCTCGACAGTCATTGACGAGGTCAAGCCGGCTCCGGTAGACAAAAGAAAACTAGTACTACTCCACTATATAGGCAGGAGCCTCCGCGCTTGCTTGCTAGTGTTGCTCTCTTCACACTATCTCGGGCTCTCCAGATCTAAACACGACAGCGGTGGCCACACACTCTCTCTCTCTGCTCACCGCTGGTCACAGATCCAGCCGGATCCTCTCCGCCGGGGAAGGTGAGAAGGTGCAACGTTCATGCGGTCGTCCTCGGCGACGGCTCTTACCCACTGCTGGGCGCGTCCCGATCAGCCTGCCTTTCCATTCTCTCCCAAGCACCGCTGGCGAGGGAGGGCCTCTGACCCCTTTTTCCTCGCTACCGTAGTGTGGGTAGATCCGGCCTCCCGGCGCCCACCTAGCGACATCCCGGCGACCATCAGGTATAACTTCCTTCGAAACCGGCCTTCCTCTACTTCCCGAACTCCTGACGTCGCTGCATTTGTATCTTTTACTATTTCTCAGGCCCCCTCGTAGATAGGATGGATCGGCTGTTCGAAAACCACCTAATTTTTTTACGTTTAAGAGGTAAAACTAGTTCATGCACTTGAATCTACTACTACTTGGTTCAAACAAGGAAGAAAGGGGGTGGAGGGTGGGGGAGGATTTGTTACTTGAATCTAGGACTTGGTCGAAAGAGGAAATAATGGGGGCGAAAAGTAGCAGAGACTGGCTATCCAACTGGTCTCTAGGTCTAAAAGGGAAATAAAGGGGAAGCAGTACAAACTCAATATAAACCCGATCTATTGGTTGAAAAAGGAAAGAAAGTGGGGACTGGGGGACAAGTCAACAGAGTAAGTCCATCACTAGATTTGCTAGCCTCACACAGTATAAGGTGGCCATACCGAACAAAAATGGGACCAACCCAGATATCCTGTTCTGATGTTTGTTGCCCCGAGCTACTCTTATGTAATGCCACTGGTAAAATGTAGCAGTCGCACTGTTAAAAGTAAGGACACATTAAACCAATGTTGTTTTCAATGTAATGCCTCCAGTAATATGAATCAATGGTACTTCTTTAATGTCCTGCTAAAATTTCACATTAAGATAAGTTGGTTCTTTTCGTTAGAAATGCAACTTTCCTGGTCCGCCTACTCTCCCCTGCCCAAAGTAATGTCGTATTTAACGGTTTTCATAGTTAATCCTAATGCCCACACTATTATCTAGCAATGCCAGTGCTTTAGAAATTGCTACTGTCCTTGTAGCATTGCCATTCAGATAAGGAACATGCTTCTTTTCATTTGATGCATGTTTCATCACTTGTTAGTCACCCTCCTTCCCACCTTTTTTGTGCAAACAGAGATATACATTTCACGCTCGAGCTTAGTTGAACTGCACAAATGATATCCAAATTATAGTTGAGCATTGGAGTAGCTTCACAACCAACCTTGATGTTGCTCAATTTTATTGCAACTAATGAAGGAGAAGCTCTGTGGGTTTCGTTTTCCGATGGAAATGGAACCGGGGCTGGAGCCCTTTTCTTAAAAAAAATTGAACAAGAAGCTGCTAGCTCACGGGACATTGCTTCATTTTAGGTGAACTGCACCAAAAGGTCCCATGAATTGAATCATCCATGTTGGTGACTGAAAGAGCCAGCTTGAAAGATCCCGCCTAAGCACCCGGCCTCCATCCTTGCAACGCCTTTGTACACCTCGTTTGCCACTGCGTCGACCCTAGTGTCACTGATAAAATGAAGTAATAATACAATTAAAATAGGGCGAGTGTCATCTCTATCATTTCGTTTCCAATGTAGATAAAGAAAGTGCTTCTCTTTGTTAATGTATGTTTCATCAACTAGTCCCATTGTTAATGTTTAAGCGTTTTTGCAAACTGGGGTGCTTAATTTAAGTTGATATGTACAAAAATAGAGATTTGAATGTCTCAAGGCGCCTCCTTGTACTACTGCTGTAATCGATGTTCATCAACTGGCGAGAAGGTGTATCTGGGAGACTTGGGACGATGTCGATATGAGTCGCATCCGTATGAGGCGTCAGTAGGCCCATCTCGCCCTCGCGGCATGTCATACTATGATACTATCACAATATTTTGTTCTATTTATTTTGTGTGTTTCATCAACTAGTGCCACTATAATGTAATCAAGCTTTTTCGTTATCTGTGCAAATAGGGTTATTCAGCTGCATTTTGGTGGAACTGCACAAATGTACTTATGGAACCGGCATATATGCAGAGTGCGAGGTGTGCCAAGTAAAAATTACCGACACAAACCATGCTGCATGCACGCATTGGCATCCACCACCACCAGTGGGATGTGTGGCGCTCTCTGTGGACAAATCTTTCTCAGCAGCAAATCATCTAACCAAATACTAGTAGCTTATATTGGCAGTTTTCTAGGGAGTACTCTTTTCTGAAAGAAGCACCAATATATTTTTCTTTATTTTTACACTGTGTAACAACTTTGACCCAACGGTCCAGAGCTATTTTATGGTGATTGGCGTAGTACTCGGAGACTGATTGTAAGCATGATTTTCATTAGCTGTCACACTGATTGTAAGCATGAGCAGGTGGAAGATTAGGTTAGTGCGAAGGTAAGCTTACCTTAAACCCTACCGCCGCCGTTGAAACAAGGAGAGCGTCGAGGGAACCGTGGAGAATGGCGGGGAAGCGACGTCGCGCCATCCGGCCTCCTCTTGCGGTGGGAGAACGAATACTCCTGTGGCTCCGGCTGGCTCTGCACCCTCACGAACGGCACACCATACTCGATCGATTTGTTATCCTTTGGGTGCTCGACCTTCGACCTGTACGCCCACCACCTCCGCCTGACTGTCGCCTCAGGCGAATCTGTCTGCTCCATCGCCCAGAGGAGATACTCGATGAACTCAGAGGACTGCGGCGTGACTGCCGCCGAGGAGTACATGTACATCGCCGTCGTCTCGCTCTTTCGAATACATTGCCACATGGCCCGCACCGTCCTCGAAATCTCCCATTCATGTCAAACCAACTAAGGATCTCCTTCAACCTGGCTAACTTTGCCTGGTCGCCGCCGGCGATCTGCCTGATTCGCTCCTGCATCCTCTCCATAGATGTCCTTCTGAGTGGTCCGGTGCTAGCTTTGGAAGATGGGAGGAGAGACGGTGGTCTTGCAATAGAGAAGAGGGAGAGGTGAGACGGTGGTTTTGGAATGGAGACGATGGAGAGGAGAGGAGGTGGTTTTGCAATGGAGAAGATCAGAAGAGGGAGAGGCGAGACAGTGGTTTTGGAATGGAGATGATGGAGAGGAGAGGAGGTGGTTTTGCAATGGAGAAGATCAGAAGAGGGAGAGGCGAGACAGTGGTTTTGGAATGGAGATGATGGAGAGGAGAGGAGGTGGTTTTGCAATGGAGAAGAGGGAGAGGAGCTGCAAGGGCAGCGAATTAGATTTGGACGAGAGGGCGGCCAACAGGATCGGATCGAAATCAAAATCAATTTACCCTTCAATTAAGAAAGCGACCCCACATTAACTAGTCTCCCTTTTATTCTGGGTCATAATTGATCATGATTTTCGCACAGGTCTGTTCTATTTTTCTATATAAGAATAGGAACGCCAGGTCCAACTCATGTTTCCCTTCTAACTATATTATATATATTTAAATTATTTTATATGTTATTATATATTATATATTATTTTTATTGTCATCATATATTTAACAGCTACTTACATATGTAAGAAAACAATATCCCACATCTTATTAACTTATAAAAATAATTTCTTAACAAATAAAATCCTAGATTGTTTTGGCACGAAAATCCTAGTATTTGTGTACAAAAGCTTGGTAAGATTTAAGGACGAATGTAATAATATCACTTATTATTTAAATATATTTATAACAAAATGCTCAGCCCCTTTTTATTTTTTGATAACATTGCTGGCCCAACCCAACATTACAATTAGAATCAGCCCAACAAAATCGTGTATTTCGAGAAAGTGTAAATGGCATGTAATTTTTTAGGAAATAAAATAAATGGGCCGCATGGACGCTACATTATTTGTTCACCCAGCCCAGCTAATGGTTGTAATTCAAAAAAATAGATCAAATTGACTGTAAATTCTACCGCGCAAAAAAAGACTGTAAATTCTAAAAAAATGGGTTGAATACGTGCCACATTTTTGGAAGCTGAAATGTGGGCCAATAGGTCGAAGCCAACGCAAGTCGTTGTCAATTTAGTCAAGAAATGATTCTGACATGTTAGCCGTTGGATTTACATCCAACGACCAACATCCATCTTCAATCTCTCGTCTTCTTCCTCGAGCGCTGCTGGGACCACCTCCCGCCTCCTGCTGCTAGCAGCTCTGCTTAGCACGCTTCGCTGTGAAGCGCTACTCCACCATTGGCCAGGCCATCCCTCCACCCCTCCACACCTCCTGTTCTTCTCCACCGACTGCCGAACCACACCGCACCAGAACCAGTTAACCCTCGTACACCTCTCCGTCTGCGACTCTACTCCCGCGTCTTCCCATCTCCGGCTCCTTGCTGTCTGGGGCCTCGCCGTTGTCCACCACCTTGGATGCGCTTGGCGCGGCGTGGTCAACGTGGTTAATGAACGACACCATCGGAAGTAGACTGTGCATGGAGAGGCTGACAACTGGGTCCACGGCCGCATACAAGGAAATGCCTCCTTATTACGCGCAAAATAATGATTCCTCCACCTGACATCTGGGACCCACCGGAAGGGCCTCTGTATTTCATGAAAATAACGTGCCCCCCGCTGACATGTCGGACCCACCAGCTATCTTCGCACGCAAGGAAATGCCTCCTTATTATGCACAAAAAAATGAATACTCCCCGCCACCGGAACCCAGATAGTGGGAGGCTAACTTAGGGCCTACCAAGTTGACAGGGACGGAGGGCTTTGTCAACTTAGTCAATATGAACGATTCTAGCTCCTGTTACCGTATGATGTTCATCCAACGGCTGTAGTGCTTCTTCAACCTTTGGTCTTCTTGCTCCAGCCGCCCAAACCAGCGGCAGTCGTGCCGCGTGCTCCTGCCTCCCGTGACCGGCTGTGATGCCGCGGAGGCCTCACCGCCCCCTACTACTCCCACCGCTGGCCAGGCCATCCGTCTACTCACCCACACCCCGTATTATTCTGCGGCAACATCAGCCTCACACCGTAGCCGAACCAGTGAACCCTCGTACTCCTCTTCGCGTGGGCATCCACTGCTGCGTCTTCCCCGGCTCCGAGTCATCCCCTTCCTAGTCTTCGCCATCGTCCACCGTCGTGGTGCTCTCGGCACGGCGTGGTCAATGTGGTCAAGGAACGACTTCCATCGGACGTGGACTGTACTTGGAGAGGCTGACAGCTGGGTCCACGGCCGCAGCAAGGAAGTGCCTCCTTATTACGCGCAAAATAATGATTCCTCCACCTGACAGCGGGGACCACTGGACGGGCCACCGTATTTCACGAAAAAAAAAGTTTCCCCCTGACTGCTGGGACCCACCAGCTACATCTTCGCATGCAAGGGAGTGCGTCCCGGCAAAAAAAACATGATTCGCCCCCTGACTGCTGGGACCCACCAGCTACATCTTCACACGCAAGGAAGTGCGTCCGGGCAAAAAAAACTGATTCGCCCCCCTGACTGATGGGACCCACCAGCTACATATTCGCACGTAAGGAAGTGCTCGATACCGGGACCCACCTGGTGAAGCGTGCGTGGCGTTGTCATTCTGGTCGCGAACATGTACGTACATATATACTGGTGGATGTAGAGGCGCGCACGTGTCGTAGTAGAGGCGCGTACGTGTCGTAGTAGAGGCGCTCATGTAGCATGTACACGTACGTACAACGGCCCGGGTGCTAGAAATAAAATACGGCCACGTATGTGTACATACGGGCGGGGTCTCGAACGCCTACTTGCGTATACGTACGGCCAGGGCTCGTGTACATGGCTGGGTTGGATCGGAGAAACAGCATCATCGTCACGTTCATGGGGAGGCAACGAAATGCGTCGTGTTCATGGGGAGGCAACGGAATGCGTCGTGTTCACCGGGAGGCAACGGAATGCGTCATGTTCATCGGGAGGCAACGGAACGCGTGGGAGCCAACCGGCTGGGTCGGAACGGAATGCATGGTCGTGTTCCTCGGGACGGCTTGGACGGAACAGGCGATGGAAACGAGGCCTGGCGTACTGCAAAACGGAGGAAACAGACCTCCTACGTTCAGAACGGGGTCTTGTTGATCAGGAGGGGTGTGGCGTACCGCAAAACGGAGGAAACGGACCTCCTACGGTCGAAACGGGGGTCCTGTTGATCGGGAGGGTGTGGAGTACCGCAAAGCGGAGGAAACGGACCTCCTTCGGTCGAAACAGGGGTCCTGTTGATCGGGAGGGGTGTGGCGTACTGCAAAACGGATGAAACGGACCTCCTACGGTCGAAACCGGGGTCCTGTTGATCGGGAGGGGTGTGGCGTACCGCAAAACGGACGAAACTGACCTCCTACGGTCGAAACGGGGGTACTGTTCATCGGGAGGGGTGTGGCGTACCGCAAAATGGGACTCCACGAGATACTATTCCATCTCCACCGTCGACCTCCTCCAGCCTCCACGGGCTCCTGTTCATCCAGCCTCCACGGCGCGCTACTCCACCGGCTACTGTTCAACCACCCCTCCATGGGCACCCTCCACCATCTGTTGTTCATCCAGCCCTCCACACCACGGGGTCCTGTTGAACTACCCCTCCACGGGCACCCCTCCACCGTCTACTGTTCATCCAGCCCTCCACACCACGGGGTCCTGTTCATCCAGAGGTAACGCCACCGTCACTGATTCATCCAACCCCCATAACGCCACTTTGTTCATCCAATCGGTCGGCTTGATTAGCAGCGATGGCGAAGAATCGCCGATCGGGTTCGATTAACAGCCATCAATCGATCACTCGGGTTGATAACGTGTAGCTTTGAAGTGCAATCGCTTCGAGTTGATTAGAGCTCAATGCCTCGCCGAGTTGATTAGAGCTAACGCCAGACGCACGCCGCAGCGTCGTGTATGAGAGAACGCGCATCGCTTCGGCCCCCCGACCTCCCACCGTGAACCGGAACTCCCGATATTTTCCTCCCCCTCGCTTCTACCACGGTTTTTCCGTCATGGACGGCCCAAAGAATGTCATGCAGCTGCGTCTCCGGCCCGCCCAGGACGAAAAGCCCATTTTCTTTCATGATTTTTTGTCATAGAAGTAGGAGCCCACCACATCTATGATGATACCGGGTTTTGTCACAATTATCGTCATAGAAGTGTCATATGTATGGCGCGGCTCCATTTATGGCGGCGTCGCCGGCCACTTCCTCCATGACTTCGTTCCCACGGCGACGATGTCCACATCAGTAGTAGCTGCTACTTCTTTCGCTCTCTCTCATGCTGCTGCTCTGCTCTTGCTCTTGGTCCCCTGCCTAGTCTGCTCTTGCTCTTGCTCTTGCTCTTGCTCGTGCTGCTGCTCTAGCTCTTGCTCTTGCTTGCACTACTGCTCTACTCTTGCGTGTGTTGCTGCTGCACAAGCAGCAGATCCTGCTCTCCCTCGAGCCCCTGTAGCTGCTACCCGAGATGCTGCTACACGCCAGCTACCCCGGCTCTCACACGCGCTGCTGCTGCTACTGCTTTTCTGCTACTAGTGCGTTCCATTTCGATAGTAAAATTCAGTTTCGACAGCAAAGTTCAGATTCGACGGTTAAATTCAGTTTCGATAGTTAAATTCAGTTTTGACAGTTAAGTTCAGAGATGAGCAGCTAATGTATTTTACATCTAGCACTTTGTGGTTATGTATTTTACGTCATCTATTGGAGATGTTATTAGAATTCCACTCAGGTTAACGTTGTCTCTCTTGTCCTGCTTCAGCCTCACCGTCGTACAACTCAACGGAGCTGCTCCAATGATGAAACCCTCCATCACAATGGAGCAGTACCCTGGGCTCCATCTCCAGATGCCTAAGATCTTCTTCCCCTCCTCGGACAGCCAAATCAGCCGGAGCATCCTCACCGATCAACCTAATCATGCTGAGATCGACATGGCTTCTCCAAAGAGGTTGATCACTTGTTGAATCTCTTTTTTACTCTACATGTTATATATATTGTCCACTGAACACACGTAGTTACGTTAAATACCATTAGTTTCTCCTACTATGTGACAAACAGTGAGGTACCAGGCAACTTACCTATCTGTGATGGACTCTCTTGAATGCCATCATTATTTATCTCTACTCGTTTGAGCTGTGCATTTGTAGATGGGCATGGGGGTTGATCTAGTAGGGTAGTTGCCTGGGTCCAAAGTATTAGAAGTAGCACAAAAACACTTTTTGAGTGTAGGCTTTTCCCTGCTCAAGCCTGCCTACTAGAATCGCCAGTGCTTGAAAGGAAAAGTGAAAGAAAAACATAGGAATTGGAAAGTTTCCTATGGTACTACTATTCATGCATTTGGTTCAAAGGAACGGAGCAAAGGAAAACTGTAGGATTTGTTCCTTTAGTGTCTCCTTGAAAGAGAAACTGTAGGAATTTTAATATCCACTTGTCCTCCTTTTCAAATTCCTATTCATGAAGCATAAGACTAAGAGATTGTAGCATAACAGCATTATAACCGTACATTTTCTTGTGGTTTGACTTAATCTCACCATGCTTCTTTGCATCTTGTGACCTTCCAATTCTTGTGAACCAAACACCCAGATTGGCAGAAATCCTGTGTTTTAAAATTATCTATTTTGCACGTGCATACATATCCTATTCCTGTGTATCTCCTATCCCTGCATTGTTAGAATCCTCAAATTCAAACAAGCCCTTACACAATTACTTCTTTTACAGATATGTGTCAAAGAAAACCGTGTGTGCTCTGTCCCGCTCCTGCAGCGTTGTGTTCCACCCCAGTTCAGCTGCTCTAATGATGGAAGGGTTCAGCACAGCAGGGATCCACCCTCCAGACTGTCTTTCGTTGCCTCATTTCTTCTTCCCCACCACCGGCAGCCACGGCAACTGCATTACCATGATCAACTGAGCAGATGACCTTGAGGACTACACGGGTCCGCAAGAGATGTCACACTCTTTCGTGTCTTCTTACGTTATGCATTGCTTAATATCATGACGTGCTACTTTATCATCTTGTTCACCTGTTAGACTCCGAGTCAGGTCCAAACTAATGCTCAAACTTGATTTTTTAAATAGTTGTGGGGTACATATTGGGTCAGCAATCAATAATATATGTCTACTATCTGGTTGATCTCGGGTGTCTACTATGAGTTTCATGTTGGGTGGAAACAAACATTAAAGGAACCATTATCTGTATTTTTTAACTAAAGCTATTATGTGCCTACTATCATTGGTTTCGGGTCTACCCACAGTTTGCTACCATCACTCTAGATTTGTGCATGCACTCCTTACATAATCTCACTATGTTTTATTCCTATGCATGTCAGTTATTGTACACAATGGAACTGAACATGTAGGGAAAAAGAGACGCGCCTTGCATGGCAATAAAATTTCATGCAGATGTCGCTCCATAGTGGGCGCAAAGGCAGCCCCCTCCACCCATGTCGGATTGTAATCAAGAGGAAAATAACTATTCTGAGGGGGATTCAGAAGGAGAAGACCACTCCTATTTAACCCCCGAGGTCTTCGCTCTAACTAGGCATGCTGATGTTGGTAATTTCATGCATATGGTGCCTTGCAATGCTTACTTTATACATGAAATATGTCATGTGCTTAGTTTAGACATGCTTTGTGTGAATGCCATCTGTTTAGTTACTTTATCGTATATGTGAATCATGTAATGCCATCTTGTTTAGCTAGGCATCATATATGTCAATTTTGCAATGCCACCACAGTTAGTGATCATCTTATATGTGAATTATATCATGCCATCATTTTTTATTAAGTATTAAATTTTTCAACAATTTTAGTACATTCAATTACTCTTCCTATGCATCAGCCATTCGACACGGTCATGGGAAAATATGGAGTGGAAACAAGTTCTTCAGAGCAGACAATGCTATCTGACGAAGCGCATGTCTTGCTGGTTACGGATAGCTCCACAGACGAGGATCCAAGGATAGATGACCAGTCCTATTCCACCCAGCCCGAGGTGCATGCTCTAACTTGGAGGGGTTATATTGCTCATATCGTGCATATGGTGTCTTGCATTGGCATGTCATTTTCTTTAGACATGCTTTGTGTGAATGCCACCTATTTAGTGTCTAACTACCATGTATGTGAATTTTGCAATGACATCTTGTTGCAAGACATTATATATGTGAATTATGCAATGCTATTTTGTTACAAGGCATTATGTATGTGAATTATGCAATGCCATGTTGCTTAGCGAAATGTCATAGATGGGAATTATATCATGCCGTCCTTTTTTGTATTACTCATTGCATTTGTCAACAATGTTTGTATATTCAACTGCTCTTCCTGTGCATTAGCCATTTGAATTGGTGATGGAGAAATCTGGAGTGAAAACAAGGTCTTCAGAGCAGACAATGCTACCTGTTGAAGAAGATATCTTGCTGGTTACAGATAGCTCCTCGGAGGAGGATTCAGAGGCAGATGAACAATCCTATTATCCCCCTGAGGTGTATGCTCAAACTTGGCAGGGTTATATTACTCATATCATGCATATGTTGTCTTGCAATGCTTAGTTTTTACATCATATACACAATATTGAATGCCATCTCCTTAGTTCACATATCATATATATGATTGCCCTCTGCTCACTTGCCTAGTATATAAATCATATATTTGAATTATATCATGCCATGATGTTTACATAGATAGCTTGTATCTTAATTATGGCATGCCAACCCATTTTCTAAAGACATAATATAGTTATATCATCTCATCCTGTTTACATAGTCATCATATTTTGAAGTATGTCATTCTATCCTGTTTAGTTCACTAGTAGAAAACAGGGCAATGGTCCAGGCCCGGCCAGCCCATTAGTCCCGGTTCAATCAAGAACCGGGACCAATGGGGGCATTGGATCCGGTTCGTGAGCCCCGGGGGCCGGCCGGGCCACGTGGGCCATTGGTCCCGGTTCGTCTGGACCTTTTGTCCTGGTTGGTGGGACGAACCGGGACCAATGGGCCTCACTCCTGGCCCACCACCATTGGTCCCGGTTGGTGGGACGAACCGGGACCAAAGGCTGCCCTTTAGTCCCGGGTCGAGTCACCAACCGGGACCCATTAGTTGCCGATATATACCACTCGCCATGAAAGCAGAGCACTCCAGTGCTTTCTGTTTTGGCTCTTGAGGGGAGAGCTTTGTGGTGCTCTAGCTCACCTCCTATGCACACGAGGTGTTTGATGGAATGCCCGAGCCACACTACTTAAGCTTTCTCCTCTCCAAGCTCGACCTCCAAGCTCCATTTTCCTTAACATTTGTCTAGGTTTAGTGGTCCGTCACGTCCTGTCCCCATCTACACCGCCGTCCATCGCCCGCGCCGATCTCGTCGCCGGCACCACCGTGGTGAGCCTCTTGTTCTTATCTTCTTTCTGAAAGGAAAAAAAATTCTTACTTGTATGTTTATATAGATACTTGTATAATTTTCTTACTTTTATTATTGCATCTTATATAGTGCGATGGTTTTGGTATCCGCCCCCGTCGGCCCTCATCCTGTCTATGATTCGGATGTGGTATATATTATCTTTTCATAACTATTAGTTCATTTATTGTTTATGACAATTATGCCGACCAACGTGACATAGATTTTATTTATCTAGGAGGTTGTTGAACCGGAAATTCCAAACGACCCTATTGTCGAGAGGTTAAATTTAGTTGAAGAAGAAAACAATTTGTTGAAGGAAAAAATTAGAAAAATTGAGGAGGAGAGATGATATTGGAGTTGCATGTTGCGGATGTCGTCGATGATCACAAGATCAAGATGGATGCAATGCGCTTGAAGATTAGAAAGATTAGAAAATATGCCATTCATACCGAGGCTTGGTATCATTAAGCCGTTGGATCAGTTGTTACATTGGTTGCGATTATGATCGCATTTGTTTTCGCATTGAAATGTATTACATAGTTTCAGTGTATGGTTTAATTAATTTAGATGCTCTGTATAGCTATATGTTGTTAGATGAGAACTATGTATGTACTTTGGTTTTAATGTGATGATGAACTTCTATTAATTTGGTCACTTAATTATCTATTCATGATGTTCTGTAATGATTTTTGACACACTTAATTATATATAATGCACACAGATGAACCGGGAATGGATGTACGGTTCAAGACACACCTCCGAGTACATTAAGGGCGTGCATGATTTTCTCGAAGTGGCTGAGGCAAACAAGCAGAATGGTTTTATGTGTTGTCCATGCCCTATATGTGGGAATACGAAGTCTTACTCTGACCGGAAAATCCTCCACACCCACCTGCTTTACAAGGGTTTCATGCCACACTATAATGTTTGGACGAGGCACAGAGAAATAGGAGTTATGATGGAAGACGGCGAAGAAGAAGAGTACAATGACAACTATGTGCCCCCTGAATACGGTGATGCTACTGAAGATCAAGAGGAACCAGACGATGTGCACGATGATGCTGCAACGGGCGAAGCTTCAAGATCAAGAGGAACCAGACGATGTGCCCAATGATGATGATCTCCGCCGGTCATCGTCGATGCAAGGACGCAATGCGAAAGTCAAAAGGAGAAGCTGAAGTTCGATCGCATGTTAGAGGACCAGAAAAAGGGTTGTACCCCAATTGCGAAGATGGCAACACAAAGCTCGATGCATCCGGAATTGCTGCGGTGGAAGGCAGAGAATGTGCTCGACAAAGGATTTGAGAAGCTACTGAAAATATTGAAGAAGAAGCTTCCAAAGGATAAACGAATTGCCCGACAAAGTACATACGCAGCAAAGAAGGTCGATTGCCCTCTAGGATTGGAGGTGCGAAGATACATGCATGCCCTAATGACTGCATCCTCTATCATGGTGCGCATAAGGATCTGAACGCATGCCGGTATGTGGTGCATTACGGTATAAGATCGCATTTAGATGACCTGGTGATGTTGACGGTGAGCCCCCCAGGAAGAGGGTTCCTGCGAAGATGATGTGGTATGCTCCTATAACACCACGATTGAAACGTTTGTTCAGAAACGGAGAGCTTGCCAAGTTGATGCGATGGCACAGCGAGGACCGTAAGAAAGACGGGAAGTTGAGAGCACCCGCTGACGGGTCGCAGTGGAGAAAAATCGAGAGAAAGTACTGGGATGAGTTTGCAAGTGAGCGAAGGAACGTATGGTTTGCTTTAAGCGCAGATGGCATTAATCCTTTCGGGGAGCAGAGCAGCAATCACAGCACCTGGCCCGTGACTCTATGTATGTATAACCTTCCTCCTTGGATGTGCATGAAGCGGAAGTTCATTATGATGCAGTTCTCATCCAAGGCCCTAAGCAACCCGGCAATGACATTGATGTGTACCTAAGGCCATTAGTTGAAGAACTCTTACAGCTGTGGAATGGAAACGGTGTACGTACGTGGGATGAGCACAAACAGGAGGAATTTAACCTAAAGGCATTGCTGTTCGTGACCATCAACGATTGGCCCGCTCTCAGTAACCTTTCAGGATAGACAAACAAGGGATACCACGCATGCACGCACTGTTTACTTGGCACTGATAGTATATACCTGGCAAGCTGCAGGAAGAATGTGTACCTGGGCCATCGTCGATTTCTTCCCACCAACCATCACTGTCGAAAGAAAAGCAAGAATTTCAAAGGCGAGGCAGATCACCGGAAGAAGCCCGCCATGCGTACCGGTGATCACGTACTTGCTATGGTCAATGATTTACACGTAATCTTTGGAAAGGGTCCCGGCGGACTAGCTGTTCCGAATGACGCTGAGAATCACGCACCCATGTGGAAGAAGAAATCTATATTTTGGGACCTACCCTACTCGAAAGACCTAGAGGTCCGCTCTTCGAGCAACGTGATGCACGTGAAGAAGAACCTTTGCGTGAACCTGCTAGGCTTCTTGGGCGTGTATGGGAATACAAAAGATACACCTGAGGCACGGGAGGACCTGCAACGCTTGCACGAAAAAGAGGGCATGCCTCCGAAGCAGTATGAAGGTCCCGCTACCACGCTTATGAAAGAAGAGAAAGAAATCTTCTTTGAATTCCTGCTCAGTATGAAGGTCCCGACTGGCTTCTCGTCGAATATAAAGGAAATAATAAGTATGCCAGATAAAAAGTTCCAGAACCTTAAGTCTCATGACTTCCACGTGATTATGACGCAACTGCTTCCGGTTGCATTGAGGGGGCTTCTACCGGAAAACGTCCGATTAGCCATTGTGAAGCTATGTGCATTCCTAAATGCAATCTCTCAGAAGGTGATCGATCCAGAAATCATACCAAGGCTAAGGAGAGATGTGGCGCAATGTCTTGTCAGTTTCGAGCTGGTGTTCCCACCATCGTTCTTCAATATCATGACGCACGTCCTAGTTCATCTAGTCGACGAGATTGTCATTACGGGCCCGTATTTCTACACAATATGTACCCCTTTGAGAGGTTCATGGGAGTCCTAAAGAAATATGTCCAGAATCGCGCTTAGACAGAAGGAAGCTTCTCCATGGGCCATCAAACAGAGGATGTCATCGTGTTTTGTGTTGACTTCATTCCTGGCCTTAAGAAGATAGGTCTCCCTAAATCGCGGTATGAGGGGAGACTGACTGGAAAAGGCACGCTTGGAAGGGACTCAATAATATGCAGGGACAGATATTCTTGGTCTCAAGCACACTACATGCTTCTGAGTAACTCTACCTTGGTGACCCGTATGTCGATGAACACAAGAACGATCTGCGCTCCAAACACGGAGCAAGGCGACGATCGGATTACATGTGAACACATCGGGACTTTCAGCAGTTGGTTGGAAGCACGTGTCGAGAGGTGACAACACTGTTTGTGATGAGCTGTACTTGTTGTCCGTGGGACCATCTTTGACTGTATTGATTTGGAAAGGATACGAGATAAATGGGAATACATTTTACATGATTGACCAAGATCAAAAGAGCACCAACCAAAACAGCGGTGTCCGCTTTGATGCAACAACCGAGAGGGGAAAGGACACATATTATGGTTACATAGTGGACATGGGAACTTGACTACAGACATGATTTTAAGGTCCCTTTGTTTAAGTGCAAATGGGTCAATCTGTCAGGAGGCGGGGTACAGGTAGACCCATAGTACGGAATGACAACAGTGGATCTGAACAATCTTGGGTACAATCGACGAACCGCTCATTCTAGCCAATGATGTGGCACAGGTTATCTATGTGAAGGACATGTCTACCAGACCGAGAAAGAGAAAATATAAGGAAGCGAATACATCATACGATGAGCCAAAGCGCCACATAGTTCTTTTCAGAAAAAGGGACATCGTGGGAGTGGAGGATAAGACGGACATGTCGAAGATTATGAAAAGTTTCATGAAATTCCTCCTTCAAAGTCAAGGCTGACCTCAAAGATCCTCGATAAACGATGAAGATTATCCGTGGTTACGGCACAATAAGCAAATGACACAAGCGAAGAAAAAGTGAAGACTTTCTCCCGCATCTATTATGATGATACCATGCCAACTTTGTAACTGACGAGTATGATACCATGCCAACTTTCAACTTTTTCAGAGTTCAATTGAAATGCTTTAATGTCTTCTGGTTCGCCCTCGTAATAATTAAAAATAGCAACAATAAGTTTTTTGTTTTAAGTATAAACAAAATAAAATAAATAAAGCAAGAAATAAAACAAAAAAACAAAAATACTGTTTTCAAATTTGAAAACTAATGGCACTAACAGAAAGTTTATAATTTTCCTAAAACTAAAAGCAAAAAAGAATTGAAAAATAAAGAAAAAACAAAAGAAAATAAATAATGCAGAAATCAAAACAAAAAACAACAATAAGTATTTTGTTGTAAGTAGAAACAAAATAAAATAAATAAAGCAAGAAAGAAAACAAAAAAACAAAAATACTGTTTTCAAATTTGAAAACTAATGGCACTAACAGAAAGTTTATAATTTTCCTAAAACTAAAAGCAAAAAGAATTGAAAAATAAAGAAAAAAACAAAAGAAAATAAATAATGCAGAAATCAAAACAAAAAAACAACAATAAGTATTTTGTTGTAAGTAGAAACAAAATAAAATAAATAAAGCAAGAAAGAAAACAAAAAACAAAAAAGTGTTTTCAAATTTGAAAAGTAATGGCACTAACAGAAAGTTTATAATTTTCCTAAAACTAAAGGCAAAAAGAATTAAAAAATAAAGCAAAAACAAAAGAAAATAAATAATGCAGAAAACAAAACAAAAAACTGGAAAAAAATAAAAATAGCAACAATAAGTAAAGAAAACAAAAAACAAAAAATGCCTCCCATCGGGCCCCCACGTCACGAATACGACATGAAACCCTACTATGGGCTGTGATTCGGGCCGTGAGTAGGCCCGAAGGCCCATCAGGCACAACAATAGCAAGTAGGCCCGAAAGCCTACGGTGGAGAGGAGCTCGAGAGGGGTGCGGCAGTGGGGCTTATAAACCACTGCGCGCCCCTCTCAACTAGCGAGGTGGGACTAAACTTTGGCCTCGACGCGTGCAGCACAGGGGCCTTTGGTCCCGGTTGGTGGCACCAACCGGGACTAAGGGGGCATTGGTACCGGTTCGTGGCACCAACCGTACCAAAGGACGCCGCTTCCGCCTTTTGGCTGTTAAAAGAGGCCTTTGGTCCCGGTTGGTGGCACCAACTGGGACTAAAGGATGCATTAGTCCCGGTTGGTTTCATGAACCGGGACCAAAGGCTTTGCTATATAAGCAAACACTTTGCCAAAATTCAGAATCTCATCGCCAGTTGCCCCCGATGATGCCGACCCTCCTCGACGCCGCCACGCCAAGGCTGCCCCTCAACTCAGCGCCGTCCTCGCCGGCCTCCCGAGCCCGCCTGTCCCGCCTCAGCGTGCCGCCTCGAGCCCCTGCCCGTTGTCCCGCCATCAGCGGGCGCCTCGCCTCGCCCCCACCGTCACCATCATCATCTAGTCATTGTGAGCTGCCGCCAAGACCGGCTCTGTTTTTTTTTTCATTTTTATTAGTTTAATTTTTTGTTCATATATATATATATATAATGTAAATGTGTATGTATGTGGCTATGTGTATGTAGATGTTCAAAATGTATAAAAAATTGTTAGAGCATGTTTTTCTTCATATATGTATTTTTTGTTCATACGTGTATTAATGTTTTCATATATGCAAAAGATAGATTTTTAGAAAAGTTAGGTTTTTTTTCTGTTCATAGAATTTTTTTGGTGATATTAATTATTGTCGAATATGCAAATGTTTGTATATTAATATGAACAATGCATTAGGCAAAACCTTAGTTTTTTGAAATTTTCTATTTGAACATTTTTTAAAACAAGCAATACTAAAAGAATGAGAGGAAAAGGAAAATAAGAAGAGGAAGAAAGGAGAAGAAGAGGAGAGGAAGAAGAGGAGAAATAAATAACAAGAGCAAAAAAGAACAAACATAAGAGGAGAAGAACAAAGCAACCGACGAGAACACCAAAAACAGAAAATTTTCTATTTTTCTTCTTCTCCTCTATTCCTTTCTTCTTCTCCTATTTTTTTCTTCTTTTTTACTTCTTCCTTCTTCCTCTTTTCTTCCTTTTCCTTATTTTCCTTTCTCGAGGGAGGAGAAGAAAAAGAAGAGTAGTAGAAGAAGAAAGGAATAGAGGAGAAAGAAGAAACTTCAACATTTAGGGGGGGTACCGATACCCCTCCCGATAACATTATTTTCCCATGTATATGTATGTCGGCGTCGTTGTCGATATAACCCTTCGAGATAACTCTCGACATGGGGGGCGGTCGATATATATACCCCCTCTCGAATCGTGATAACTTATACAACGGCAGCACCCCCCTCGGCCCTCTCGCTCGACCAAAACTCTCGAGGACACCCAAACCCTAGAGAGAAAACGATGTTGGTCTCCTACCCCCTCCCGCCGCGCCCCTACCTGAAAAATTAACTCTCTTGAGGCCACCCAAATTAACCCTTGAAGCGTTGTGTCGAGGCGACCCCAAACCCTAGAGAAGCAGCGTCGAGGCCACTAACATGATTCCTTATTGTGATTAGCTAGCTAGTTCTACGTTTGCCACTAATATATAAATATATATATATATATATCCATCTGTACCATGTTTTGAATAATAATTGACATGTTGTAAATATTTGCAGAAACTATGGAGCACTCCCGAGACGAAGAAACAGAAGCGATGTTGGGGCACATAATCGCACAAGGAAGTGATGAAGTTGCGTCATTTCTCAACGACACCGATGGTCCTGAAGGACTGGTGAAGAAGAGGGCTATCTTCATGATGGCTTCGACCCATTAATGCCGGTACAAGAAGATGACTATGTTCATGATGACTCCGGTGACACAATGGAGGTACAAGAAGGAGACCGTCTTGTTGCTCTTTGACCGAACCGAGTCCGCCAGGTATATATATATTAATTAAGCCCGTCTTGACTAGTTAATTGATGCATCCATTGTTTTGGTATATGTACACATATTAATTACTCTCGTCTTTCTTCCTTATAATTTCTAGCCCTCGGATCGAGCACAACTTCGGTAAGGAGACGAGGCCGAAGAAAAAGTTGAGCTCGGATGAAAAGTTTGAGATCATAGAAATCGCGCCGACGGCGAACCGATTGAACCCATCCGGACAAGGAAGGCATTTTCTGCTTTCGGTCAAGGGGGTTCTTGTTAGGGACAAGATCCCGATCAGCATCCATCAATGGTATAAGCCTAAGGAGGAAGACCACGAGGTGTCTTATGTCAATGATATGCGAAAGAAGATCTTTGACCGAGCTGAAGGCAAATTTCACCCTACCGCCAGAGGAGGATCCGGAGAAGCCAGTTAAAGAGCAATTAGTCAAGTCTTGTGCTCTTAAGAAGATGGCAACCCTAATGAGGAGGTGGAGGAAAGAGCTGAACCAGTTTGTCGAGAAAGAAAAGACACTAGAATTCATCGGCAAATATGAGAAGATCAAAGAACACTGGCCCGCATTTGTGGCCCAAAAGACATCGTAAAACAGTAAGAAGATGTCGGCGACAAACAAGCAAAATGCTGTGAAGAAGAAGCTTCACCATCGCACGGGGTCAGGTGGCTACCTCAAAGCCTGAGCATGATCTGCTTGAAAAAGGGATTGAACCAGAGACAATGTACTGGCCAGACCGTTGCCGGACTTGGTTCTTCGGGGCTGGCGGAACCTTGGACCCTATAACAGGGAAGTGCCGATTGGGCGGACAAGCAAGCGCAAATACCAGTCAGAAGCTTGACACTATATCGATGCAGCCCAGCGAGGGACGTTCCTTCCAAACAGGGAGAAGGACGAGCTCACAATGGCCCTTAGGAATCCTGAGCACCCTGGACGGACACGACGCACACCAGAAATCCACGAGAGGAGGAAGAAACTGGAGCAGGACCAACTGCGGGCGCTGCACGAAAGGGTAATGGGGCTAGAGGAACGAGAAGAGGAACGAGAAGCAGCAGATCACAGTAAACGACCTGCCGAAGCTTCCCTCGAAGCTACCCTGCCATCTCAGCGGAGAAGCAGCGTGGCTTCCACCGAGCTGCTTCAGCTGGAGCATGTTTTGACGTCTCCTGCCGGCTATCCCGTGGATGGTATCACGGAGTCTCAAAATTGCCACATTATGGCGCGATGTATGAATTTGAAGGTCAACGCGGCTGTTGGCCAAGTTTATCCTAGTGGACCCAACACAACTTATCACTGCCAGCCGATTCCAGAAGGATATGCTAAGGTGATGGTGGATGAAATAACGGAGGGATTTGAGGACCTCCTACTTGACCACCCTACCGGTGAAGGGGATACTAGGCTGGGTTCTGCTCTGAAGACTCCATGCCTATGGCGGAAGGAGCTCATCAACCATTCGAACTGGACGCCTCCGCCTCCTCCTCCTCCTCCGGCGATTCAGGGCACTCCGCCCCCTCCACCGCCTCCTCCTCCGGCGAGTGACGATCAGGGCACGCGTGGCGGCACTCCACCTCCTTCTCCGGCGCGTGGCGGCACTGCGCCTCCTTCTCCGCCTGCACCGGCGCGCCCGAGCAGCCAGCCTCCTCCTTCTCCGCCTCGTCGGCCAAAGGCGGAAGAGACCGCCGCCGCTCGGCTGCTCCGACGCGTCGTAGTCCTTCTCCTCCGCCTCGTAAGCAAGCAAAAAGGAAGACATCCGCTCTGCGCTCTGCCGGCGTCTAGCAATACAGCCAAAGGCGGGAGGAAATCTGATTCGATCCTTCTCACGAAGACTCGGAAAAGTTACCGTACGAGAGGACCGAGGAGGAAAACGCGAAGATCACGCAGACCGAAGTAGATGACTGGTTTGCAGGGTTGAAAGCAAAGAGACGTCCACCTCCGGAGGAGAAGGTAGATCCGGTGAAAGCGAAGCGCACTCTGGCTGCCCTTAGGAAACCGAAAAAGTCTCCGCCGAGAACCAACTATGAGCGCATTACTGAACAGCCATATCTCCAAGCAGAGCGGTAGGGAAGTACTGTCAGACATCAAAGAGCAAAAGAACGAGCAGCTGCGAAAAAAATTGACCAGCTCGGCAAACAAGCAAACCAATCGTGCCCCCCGCTCAATGTGTCTAGCGGCAACATCGTCGCTAATGTTCGGGGGATGGTGGCCGGTTATGGCAATCTACAAGATTACACGCTGACGATGCACTTCACGAATACATGAAGGTGGAAGAACACAGAATCTGATGCAGGAAGCCTCTCGTCAAAGATGAAAAATCTCTAACAACGATGATGCGAAGATTCCACACTTGGTACATGAAAACCTGCAGAGAGTCTGGGTGGACGAATTGTTTGTATCTGAACATTAAAGAGGAGCACGACCTCGTTGGAACTGATCTGTTGTGTGTTCCATTTGAGGAGTTCTTCGCGTTCTTCAATCAAAATGCCCTCGATAAATTAATGGTCTTTTGCTACTGCTTGTAAGTACTATTTCTGTCATTAAGTCTCTATATATAGCTCGACTCTTTCATTGCATGTATTTATAATTAATTATCATCAATATATTATGCAGATTGAAGATCGTCGAGTGCAAAAAAAATGAAATCTATGATATTGGGTTCATTAACACAAATATCATAGATGTATTTCTGGTTGAAAAGCACGTCAAAGAGGCCGAGGACAACTTGCTACAATCGTTGATCAAAAATCAAAACAAAGATACCATACTCTTTCCTTACAACGGCAAGTGAGTGTTACTGATCGTTTGCATATTCGGTTTCCCTTATTACTCGAGCGAGGTTATAGTAATGTAATTGATGAGTTATGCATGCGTGCGTAGGTTCCACTATATTCTTCTGGAGATTAAGCTTGAGCATGGACTAGTAACCGTCTTAGACTCGAGACGGAAAGATCCCAGCACCTATGCAGACTTGACTGAAATGCTCAGCAAGTAAGTTCAATTAATCGATCATTATCGCACCATAGCGACAACTTTTTGTTCATTTCCTGATATCTCAAGTAATAATAATTATTTTCTTTGTCTTGCAGGGTTTGGAAACAGTTCACATAAAAGCTCGGGACTGCCGAAGGAGTTGCGATATACATACCCGAAAGTAAGTACTACTGGCTAGCGAGTTGTGCGCATCTCCCGTTGATTCTATAGCTATACTTTCATCAATGCCATTTATAATGCTTCATTATTAGTTTGATTGACCTCTATTTCTCGTAAAGTGCTTGTGGCAGGAACTAGGGAATGATTTTTGTGGATACTACGTGTGCGAGTTCATCTACAACGCGACTTTGAAAAATAAGCGGGGCTACTCTCAAAGACAATATGAAGTGCGTAAGCAATTAATAATATTCACAATTTCATTTTATTGCACCATCGTTTCTGTTGAGTTTCATTCATATATATGTATTAATTAACCCCCTTCTTCCAATTAGACGTGGCGGGATTATTTCTTGACCACGTCATCAATAAAGCCGGAGAATACCATGTGGAAGTTGATTTCAAATGCTAGGGGACTGTAATTGAGAGATCTTATATATTGTACATGTATGTAGCGATGGCGTCGGACGTACATGATACTAAAACTTATTGTTCGACCAATCTCTCGGAGAAGGAGAGGTCGATCGATCATTTCTCTCGGTATGCATGACGAACTTACGTACTCGATGGTTCCCTTCATTTTCTTACTAGCTAAGCGTGTCGAGGGCTATATGTATATAGTACGTGGCGTCGACCAAGCACGGACATAAGAGAGGACACTTCTCTCTATTAATTAGCTAGCTAACACAATATATGAAACACCTAAATTAACCCCCAAAACCCCAACCCCCCTTCAAAAAACAAAAATCCCAGCCTTTGGAATCTTGTGGCGTGGATGCCTTTTGGTCCGGTTGGTGCCACCAACCGGGACCAAAGGCCCCCCTGTCTAGGCTCGGCGCACCAGCCACGTGGAGGACCATCTGTCCCGGTTCGTGTTAGAACCGGGACTAAAGAGGGGAGGTATTAGTAACGACCCATTAGTCCCGGTTTATGAACTGGGCCAAAAGCCCTTATGAACCAGGACTAATAGGTGTTTTTCTACTAGTGGTTAGCCATCATACATGTGAAATTGTGTCATTCTATCCTGTTTAATTAGCCATCATATATGTGAAACTATGTCGTGCTATTCTGTTTGGTTAGACAACATAAATGTGAATGATTTCATGCCCTGTTTTCTTCCCTACTATCCATTGCACCTGTCTATCTTACAATGTCTGTACATTCAATTACTTTTCTTGTTTATCAGCCATTTAGAAAAGATTGTGCTACCTGTCGATGCAGATAGAACCATGGTTGTACTTGCCCAAGAACCAACCCCACCAAACATAACCCAGACTCACGCAGATTGTACCCCTACCTAGTTGGACAGAGAATGAGCTACACCCCTTCTAACCCCAACAGCAGCAGATAGTAACCCAGTTCCAGTTGACACAGCACCGTCTCCATGTGATAGCTTGGCTTATTAGGGATGATAGACTACTCATATCAATAAGGAATTCCTTCTTTTACGGGAGCCCATTCGGACAGAATTCCAAAGTTAAGCATGCTCAGCTTGGAGTAGTTTCAGGATGGGTGACCGACCGGGAAGTTGCTCCTGGGTGCGCACGAGTGAGGACAAAGTGCGCAGAAAAGACTAGTATTGATATGTGGGGCTAGTCTCGATCCCACCAGGAGTAATGACCACCGGCGGGTGTGTCCGGGGCATTACAAGTTTGTATCAGAGCCGATCCTCGCGGTTACACGGATGTTTGCGGACAAGTGCGCGGTCATGTTGTTCATGACGTTCTGACCCGTCGTGGCACACGACATGGCACATGTACCGGACTGGATGCACATACGTATGTGCCAAGAGGGAACGTTCCTATGGCCCGATGAGGACGTCAGTTCCTTTGAGTGGGGGTGTATGTGATAGCCTGGCTTATTAGGGATGATAGACTACTCATATCAATAATGAATTCCTTCTTTTTCGGGAGCCCATTCGGACAAAACTCCAAAGTTAAGCATGCTCAGCTTGGAGTAGTTTCAGGATGGGTGACCGACCGGGAAGTTGCTCCCGGGTGCGCACGAGTGAGGACAAAGTGCACAGAAAAGACTAGTATTGATCTATGGGGCCAGTCTAGATCCCGCCAGGAGTAACGACCACTGGCGGGTGTGTCCGGGGTGTTACAAGTTGTGTGGGCCAGTCTAGAGCACCCAAACACGAGCAGTTAGTAAGGCAACTGCAGTGCCCAAAGCACGTGGACCACCACTCTGAACCCTAAGTAAACGCTTAAAGCAGAAGAAGAATTGTTCTCAGGTCAGGTTCCGTAGCTATGGTTCATACTCCTTTGCTCTTGCATCACTGTATCTACTCATACCAACTAATTTCAAATTTGAAGGATGCAATTGAAACTCCAATGGCGCAACAAGTATGTTTTAAACCTAATTCTTTAATGTATTTGTTCTTGTAACTTGCTCTATGTTGATTTCAGTTTCAATTGAATAAATAGTTATGTTCTCATGCCATGCACATTACAAGTGTTGTTATTGCTCTGTAGTTTCCCACACTTATATTCTTTCTATGCTGCTTTGTCTTAAATAGATATTATTTGAAATGTCTCTATCTTGATTTGGCAACATAAACTAGAATGATATAAACCATACAGTGACCATACTACATAGATATATGTTTGTTTCATGTTGTTATCATGTCCACCTTACTACTGAACTGGTTTGCCAAAATGAGTTTTCATATACAACATGGTAAACCTGTGATGTGTCTGTTTGTTTCTCTTGTAGAATGCGAATAAAATATTGGAGAAGAGTACCCCGTTATGCAATGGTAATGGAAGTAATGGCGATAAGGTTCAAGATAGTGAGACGTCCCTGTTGGTCTCCAAGAAAGCTGATAAAAACTATATTGAAGACACTGAGACAACCCCAAAGTCCTATCTTGACATAGTGTTTGAGTTACTGGCCACTACTTCTGGCACCAACTCTTCGAACTCGCTGCCTGAATTAGTTCGGCTTCTTGAGTCTCAACTTCAAGTTGAAAGACATCGATCGGATGTTATGCGACAGGACGCCGAAGGGCTGAGGAAGTCCCTGCAGAATTCAGATGCATACTTTCTGGTGCAACAACAAGCGCTGGAGGATTTAAGCGCCAAACAAGAGAAAGTTAATAAGCTTGCTAAGCATCTTGCCAGCATTATGGGTATCCAGGATATTGTTTCTTGAGCTCTTCTTAAGTTGTTTCAGTTCTGAACTTGTTTTGCGGAGGCGTTTATTTGTGCTGGTTGCCAACTTTGACAACCAGTGTATGTGATATGCTGCTTTGTTCCCTATATTTGCACTAGTGGTGAACTTTGATGCCCAGTGGATGTAATGTGTGTAATAGTCGTGATAGCCTAGCATAAGTTGCTTGCTTATTTATTTCCTTGTTGTCTTGTTTATTTGTTTGCTTGTAGTTAGTGCAGTTCTTTTTCCGCGGTTTGCTAGTGGCTGCAATAACCGATTTTTTAAAACTAGGCCACAATAACCACGGGCTACATATTTACTCTGGTGACCCTGGGCCTCCTACGGGCCGTAGAAACAATGGGCCTTCTAAGGGTCATAGAAACAATCCTTCTTTGGAATCGGGGAACTTTGCCGTCGACAAACGGCAACAACAGTCGGTCGATCGAATGAGCTCTGACAAAGGCAACTTTGTCGTCTGCTGACGGGCGGCAAAGATGAAATGGTCTTTGCCGTCCACCAACTGACGGCCAAGGAACTCGACGGCAGACGTGTCAGCTATAGGCCGTTAGTGGGTTAACGGCGTGCTTTGCCATCCGCCGGCGGATGGCAAAGACCTTTGCATATTTGCCATCATCTCATGGATGGCAAAGACCTTTGCATATTTTCCATCTGCCGGCGGACGGCATAGCTGTCCATGTGGCAGCACCGGGGGGCTGGCCTATTTAATTTCTTTGGCGTCCGCTGGCTAACAACAAAGATGCAATTGTCTTTCTCATGTGCCCGCTGACGGCAAAGCAGCCATACAGGACAGGCCAGTGCCCCAGGTTGCACAGGTAGCTGCCACGTGGCATATTTGCCGTCTGCTGGCTGATGGCAAAGCTCTTTGCCATCTGCCAGCAGACGGCAAAGAGCCTGTATAGCCCTTGTTTTTTCTGATTTTTCTTTAATTCTGCAATTTCACCGATATATATATATATATATATATATATATATATATATATATATAAATATGAAAATACTTTCGACAAGCATACCAACTCATATCCCTGCCATATGGATATGATCATCGAACACATATACATAGCAAATCAAAAGTCTGTATGCAACATATATAGCTAGCCAACATATCCAACAACAAGCATACAATGGTTTCACCCATACATACATATATAGGTAGCAAGTTTCACATTGTTCATCCTAGAAAATCAAAACAAGAAGGAAGCATAAAGAGAAGAGTAGACTCCATCAACGCAAGCTTCCTCATCTAAAGCAAATATGCAAATTGGGAAAGAAGAAAGTTAGAAGAAGAAGAACAAGAAGAAGACTAGTTAGAAGAACAAGAAGAAAAAGAAGAAGAAGAAGAATAATTTTTTTCTTCTCTTTCTTTTTCTCCTCTCCTCTTCTTTATCTTCTTCTTCTTATAACTAAGGTAGGTAAAAATGCCATTTTATTGCTAAGCTAGGTAAAAATGCCAAGTGTAGGTCATTTTAGAGCTAAGCCGGGTAAATAGGTCATTTTGGAGCTTAGTAAGGTTATTATGTCATTTTCAAGGAAAATAAGCTAAGTCTATATCATTTTGGAGGTAACAAAGTTTATCATGCCATTTTTTACCTACGTATGCTAAGTATGTCATAAATGAACTGAAGAGGCTAAGTATAGCTCATTTTTATCGAACTTAGGTAATTATGCCATTTGGGAGGAAAATAAGCTAAGTATCCATTTGTAAAGCAGAACACTTGAGAAAACTTACCCTCATCACAACAAATGTGATGAAGATCGCAACTAAGGTAACAATTGATCCAATGGCATAATGATACCAAGCCTCAGTATCAATGCCATATTTTCTAATCTTCTTAAGCTTCAGGCGCATTGCATCCATCTTCAAGCGCATTTCATTCATCTTCATCTTGTGATCATCGACCACATCGCCAACATACAACTCCAATGTCATCTTCTCTTCTTCAATTCTTTTAATTTTTTCTTTCAAATACTCATTTTACTTTTCAACTAAATTGAACTTCTCCACAATAGGATCAGTTTCAAATTCCGGTTCACAAACATCCTAGATTAAATGATCTCTATGTCAACTTGATGGCCATAATTGTCATAAATGAAAAATGCAACAAATAGTAATGAAAGAGAATTTACCACATCTGAATCATAAAGCGGGCGAGGGCCGACGGGGACGGACATCAAGACCATGGCATGTATAAGGAACAATCATACAAAGTAAGGACATTATACATACCAAGTATATAAATCATACAATCATACAAGTAACTATGTAAATCAAGTACAACATAAAAAAATTGAATACCTAATATTAATCTGGATCGTCGGGTTCAATAAATGCTCTGGGGTCAATAAATGCATCATCATCATCACTATCGGTAATGACGTGCTCGTCATCATCATTAATAAATGAATCATCATCATGTGGAAGGCCACCTTTACGTAATCGGTCAAGCATTTATAGGTCATCTCCAACAGTAACCTCTTCTAGTTCAGGCTCTTCTTATTCCGGCTCAGGGGTGAAGTCGGGTTCATTGTCGCTGTCTACTACAATGTTCTGGGGTGAGGTAGAGCGATTCTTGAAACGTTTTGTTGGAAAGACGTGTTTCTTGGAAGAATTCTCCTTCATATGTGTCTGGGTTAATGTGAGGTTCATAATCCTCTTCATTGGGGGGAGGTGTCTAACACGTGGCGGCACTTCATAAATGACATCCCAACAATTGAGATTTTGTGGCGACCGGTTTTCCGGGTGATAAATTCCAGAAAAATGGCCGTTGTGCTCACCAGCCCTGTGGATTATCAAGAATGATGGGGCACCAACTTGATACGTAAATTCCAAGCAAAAAACAAAATATGTGGTACAAGACCCTTCCGGTCTGTGGAGTACAAAGAAATGGTTTCTAATGGTTGATGGCGGAAGCGGTTTGTGGATCATTAGCGTCTATGGGGCTACAACATCCACAGGAACAGCTGACCAGGATAACTCCTATCTTCGCGAGGCTGCTATCCCCATTGCTTAGGTTCCGGGCTGTGATCACAACGCTCCTCTTCACGCAAGAAATCTGGCCAAGACAATAGCCAGGGACAAGCCAGTGAGTACTTTGAATGTACTCGCAAACATTATGAATACAAGTATAATATAACAACCGATAATCATGCTTTGAAAATATTCTATGATCACAACGTCAGTCATAAGCTGAAATCCTTGATACATGCAAGCAGATTATTAATATGTAACAATGAATATGAAAAGATAGAGTAGGAAATAAAATGCACCATTCGGATGTCTGAAGCGACGTCTCAAAATGATGGTAAATAACAAGCATGCCTCAGTCGGGTGTCTGAGCGACACCAAATAAAGGGCTTATAAGGTAGAATAAATATCAAGCATGCCACAGTCGGGCGTCCCAGCGACACCACATAAATGGCTTATAAATGAAATAAATAACAAGTAATGCCACAGTCGGCCGTCTTAGCGACACCACATAAAGGGCTATAAAGAAAATAAATAACAAGCAATGCCACAGTCGGGCGTCTTAGCGACACCACATAAAAGGCTATAAAAAAAATAAATAACAAGCAATGCCACAGTCGGGCGTCTTAGCGACACCACATAAAGGGCAATAAAGAAAATAAATAACAAGCAATGCCACAGTCGGGCGTCTTAGCGACACCACATAAAGGGCTTATAAATAAAATAAATAACAAGCAATGCCACAGTCGTGCGTCTTCGCGAGACCACATAAAGGGCTTATAAATAATCACAGTGAATATCCAGGAGGTAGAACCATCCCAGGGAAACTCGATAATTCAAATAATATAACGGGTTAGTCCATAACAAAATAATAATCATAATCATTACAAGTCTCAAGTTGCGATCCCAGTTCTGGTTTAACAGTTTCTCCTCCGAAGACCGACACTAAGACCGACACCTGACCCATCCCAGACTGTAATCCGTAACCAAGGACACGACTATTCGAATAGGTTTAATCTCTGCAGAGGGTGTACTCTTTACCCACGAGTAACGGATTCCTTTAGTCCATCGGGACTAATTCCGTCTATGGCCTATTTGTTGAAAACACACCTAACTTGCACACACACCACTTAACTTAACGGTGTCCGTAATCACCCACGACACTTGTTAAGCAAAACTCTAAGTGGGAGGCTACAACCTCGCATAGCATGGGATCAAATTTATATCAGCATGATCTAAGGGGTGGCCTCCCTCTCGGTCTCAATCGGAAACACCCATGCCCCCAGACCAGGTGGCCTGCCTACCAGCTACAACCGGTATCTTCCACCATGTCCTCTCTGTACGGTGTGTGCTGGAAAGGGGTTGACAACTTACTGAACTGTACCCTACTTGTTGTGGAGCCAAGTGGTAGCACGAAACAAGTAAGGGGGTTACTGGAACAAGACTCGATCTATGGTCGACTCAGGAGGTTTTAAGTATTCCCTGCATGATTAGCATAACGAATATATTTTATCCAACAGATGGAACCATCACTCATCATACCCCTCATGCCATGCCGGACACACTCATCTCGACGAGGAACTAGGGACAAGCTCGGGTCTACCCAAGACAGAGACTTTCCCGTTTTCCTTCCGGTAGGCACGAAAGGCATACGAGGATGATCATTATCACAAGCATGTCCATTTCCAACAGTAAGGAAAATTCACATAAGCATTTATGAAAACGATCACATCACCACATAAAATAACGAGTTCCATGTATTGAGGTGGTGCCATAATCGTGTCAAACAATGTATGCAAAATATTATGCCAGGGTTCAGAATGCTTGCCTTTAATATGTGGAAAGGCAGGGTGCACTCCAAAACTTTTGATAGTTTGCTTCTCTCTCTCCAAAGTCCTATTTTAAATAAATTTGAATTAACACACAAATTTAAAACAGCACAAAAAGTTGTCTTGAAATTTTTTCAAATAAATCTTAAATAAACTAGATCAAATTTGAGAGAGGTAGGAAAAGGAATCAATTCATTTGGAGTTATAATTAAAAAGTTATAGGCGGTCAAAGTTTTGGTCAAAATCTGTTATTTAAAATAAAACAGAAAAAGAAAACGGTTCGATTATACGTACACGTCGAAGGCGATTCTGAAATACGTTTCCACTTAACCAGCGTGGACCGCACGGGAGTCACCGATAGTGGGTCTGGGGACCCACTGGTCAGGTTTGACCAGTCGGCCTCCCTCCTCTTCCTCTGCCCCGAGCGGAGGCGGGACTCCGGCGATGCTCGCCGGCGAAGGGTGGCACCGTTCGGGAAATGGAGGCCATCGGCGGGCTCAGGGGATCGAGATGGTCACTCTGGTGGTCGCTACAATCTCTGGGGTGGACAGAGCTGCCGGCGGCGAGCTTCGCAGCGGACGGCGGTCGTCGGGCAAAGTGGGTTTTGCCCATGAAGTTCCGATCAAGATTGAGTAGGGGATGGATTCACTAGGGGAGAGGGAGTTCTGGTGAAGAGAGTGGAGAGGAGAGGCTCGTGGCGCCCGAAATGGCTGGGCGGTGGCGGCCGCAGCCTTGCCGGAGGTGGGGAAGAAGACCTCCCCGGGTTGATTGGCTGCCACGGAAGAACTAGGGGAGCATGCTGAGGCCGCCTAGTGAATGGAACATGCTCGAGGGCCTCTCTTTATAGCACAACGAGGTCGGTTTGCGGCGGCCGTGGATAAGTTCGCCGGTGAACCGCCTCCCTGTAGCGGCAGGGCGTCTTGGCGACGACGGGAGCTAGAGGACACGCGAGAGGATGAGGCTGAGCTGTTCCATGGGCAGGTGGCGAGCGGGAGAGGCCTGGGCGGCACCGACCTAGCAGAGACGCGCTGCAGACGGCGGCGTGCCGCCAAGGAGCTCTGTCGGCGGTGCTGCAGGGCACCAGGGCTGCTTGGCGCGTTCTGGTGAGAGGGGGAGCGCGTGGCACGGCTATGCAGGGTGGGCCAAGCCAGGGGCGCGACGCGGCGGCTCGGGCGCGACACGTACAAAACGCGCGCTCTGCTCGCGCCCAGAGCACGCATGGAACATGCTCGACAAAATGCTAATGCATGCTAGGGGGCTTTAAACTACAAGAGGGTTAGCATGGTGGGGTTGTAGGTTAAGGCAAATCCATGGGACATGCTGGTATGGTCAGGGGATCAAGTCCACTATGAAAACAAAAACTCATGCCCAATCTGTCCATGCTCTCAAGGTGTTTGACAAAATGCCACGGGCATCTAGGCATTTCTTGGAGTGGCCAAATCTTCCAGGTTGGGGTCTCTTTAGGAGAAAGGGAGGGTGGTGAGGTTAGTCTGTCCAAAGCACAAACTTGCTAGTGCAAGTTTTACAAAACTTCCATTCTGGACAGGAGGTAAATGGTATTACCACATGATCCAAAAACGATCCAATGGGTGCTTGCTCCTGGACTTAGGGGTTTAACAGGGAGGACTACAAGTAGGAAAAGAAATCAAGGATAAAGGAGCAACTAAAAATGTGGTTGCTGTACAAACCATCAAGTTGGACCAGAATGGAAAAGAAGTTGATCCACTCAAAATTTTCAAAGAGCAAAGCTGTTTTTTTGCATAAAGTTGAATCATATGCTGCTACTAACATCCCATAATTTTGGTGGAAGCTTTAAAGAAATAATTAAATAGGCTGTAGTGCAAATCTGTCCACTGGACCAGATTTGAAAAACTGGTGTAGAGCTCAAAATTACCAAAGGACAGAAGGTATTTTTGCATAAAGGTGGCTTAAAACAACTTATGACATCTCCAAATTTTGGTGGGATTTTTGAAAGGATTTATAAAAGGGTTGCAGTGCAAATGGGATCCTAAACTTATGAAAAACCCTTCGAGAAATAAAGCTCAGTGGAAAGAATAATTATATAAATAATCCTCTTGATACAAGAAATGTTTTATTTGAGAGGATAAAAGAGTCCAAGAAATTGGGAAGTTTTCACTTGAGGTAAAAAAAAAATTCCAGAAAAATCCAAGAAAAGAATGGTTCTGAAATCAAGAAAACCAAGAAAAGGAAAGTTAAATTTCCTGGAAAAATTTTTAATTAATAAAACAAGACTAAGAATTTTGGGGTGTTACAGATTTGGATCACTTTGATAGGCCCACGGTAGATAGAAAACTTGGGTTGCCTGTTGAGCCATAATATAGACATCGGGAACATCCAAATGGGTGCTTTCTTTGATTTCCAGTAGGCCTAAGTGTTCATGAGTGCTTCTAGTCTCCTTCGGCTGGAACCAATAACATTTGAAGACTACGACGTTTGGTGGGTTTGCACCATAGAATTGAAGTTCATAAATTGCTTCAACTCTTCCATAATACTCGGTACCTCCTTCGCCGATAGTAGAGACACAACAATTTTTAGACTTCCGGTCGGCCATAGATAGCTCTTTGCCATAGGTACGAAAGCGATACCCGTTGATGTCGTATTTGTCAAATCAATGGATTTTAAAGTCAAAACCATTAGCGACTTGTCTCAATTTGGCATCCATTAACTCTAAATTAGCCTACAAGTTTAATACGAAAGGGATTGTTGCATTAGCCACAAATTAGACGAAGAAATAAAATTATCTAATGGAAATTACCATTTGTTTGAACCAAGAGATGAAACCTCTATAGATGCCTCCATGCTTTGCCAGAAGCTCATACTCTTTGACGGAATCCTTTTGGATCACCGCTCCAGACGAGAATTTGGCGACGTATCGACTGTATCAAATTTATCCGGGAATAAGAGGAGTTCAAAGGAATTAGAAGTTGCAAAACAATATACCAAGAACTTACTCGATGTAATGCACCGCACTTCATTAGGGTTGGTGAAGATATACAATGAAGTGATCTGCCATTCTTGGAAATCCAACGTTAAGGAATTAGAAGCACCAACTGGTGCGAGATCCCCTTTGAATAGGCTGAGGTTGGATCCACCCTTTTTAGGTTCGTCAACATTGTACCGAGGCTTCGGATTATGCAAATGATGATTTTTGGCTTTTTAGTGTGCTTTCACGAAGTTTGCCGCCTCCTCAGTAATGAATGCCTCAGCCATCGATGCTTCAATTCTATGTTTGTTTTTACATTTTGCTCGTAGCGTCTTCTGCATCCTCTTAGTTGTGTAGCACCAACGATTTTGCACGCCCCCCCCCCCAATCTTGCCTCGGTTGGGAGATGCAAAATCAAGTGCTGCATTGGATTAAAGAAGCCCGACGGGAAGATCTTCTCTAACTTGCAGATCAACTCCGGCACCAACTCTTCCATTTCTTCTAGCAGGCCAGGCGATAGTTCTTTTGCACAAAGAACACAGAAGAAATTGCGCAGCTCTGCCAGTACTAGCCGTTCATCCTCAGGGATGAAGCCACGCAACATCACCGACATTACCCACTCAATCCATATGTGCCAATCATGACTCCTAAGACCAAATATCTTCAACTTATCAAGACTCTCTCCCCTCTTTAGATTCGCTGCATACCCATCGGGGAACATCAACTGCTGTTGCACCCACAAGATAATTTCCCTCATAGCTGGCCTTCCATGATTGAACCATGCCTTTGGCTTCGTCCAGTTCTCCTTTTTTTCGGTTCTTTCATGTTTTGTAACGTCCTATCACATAGCGCCTCCAGATCGACTCTAGCCTTAGTATTATCCTTTGACTTCCCATCTATGCCGAACAATGTACCAAAAAGTGCCTCGGCGATATTCTTCTCAATGTGCATCACGTGGATGTTGTGTGGGCAAAGGAGGTCTTTGAAGTAAGGCAGATCCCACAAGTTTGTCTTGTGAGTCCAGGCGTGTTTCGAATTATACCCCTTGAAAAACCCTGGACGCCCTGGATCTAGCTCGAGCGCATTTAACTGATCAAGGGTCGCTTGGCATGTCAACGCAGGTGGTGCAGAGTTTTTGACAACTCTACCTCTGATGAAGTTTTTCTTGTCTTTCCTGAACATATGGCGAGGATCCAGGAACTGTCTATGCATGTCGAAGCAAGAAAACTTGCGACGAGCCTGAAGCCGATGAAACTCAAGAGCTCCCTTGCATGTGGGGCATGGGAACCTTCCATGCACACACCAGCCAACGAATAGTGCATACGCCGGTAAGTCATGCGTCGCGTACATGTACCAGACACGCATTATGAAGTTCCGTTTGCTAAAGGCATCGTATGTCTTGAACCCATTATCCCAGGCTTCTTGCAATTCGTCCTTCAGCGGCTGCATGTACACATTCATATTCTTCCCCAGATAGTTGGGCCCTGGAATTATCAACGTTAGGAAAATGTTCTTTCTTTGCATAATCTGTCCGAGGGGGGTAGATTGAGTGGAAAGACAAATACGGGACAACAACTGAATTGGGCTGCCGTCAGACCAAACACACTGAACCCATCCGTGTTGATGCCGACTTGAGGATGCTTCGGATCTGCCGCTTTGTCATCATGTAATGCATCGAAGCTCTTCCATGCTTCACCGTCCGATGTGTGGACCATCACAAGCTTCCCATCTGCATCTAGTTGGGTTCTTTTGCCCATTTTGTGCCATGTCATTTGTCTGCCCGTCTCTTTGACCATAAAAAGACGTTGAAGTCTTGGTACGATTGGCATATACCGAAGAACATTAACGGGAATTTTGGTCTGCATCTTCTCACCCATACCGTTGTCTACCACAACATACATGGATGACTTGCAAATGGGAAAATAGTTCAAGTCCGCATACTAAACCCTAAATAAGGCACATCCTTTCTCACAGGCATGTATCTTCTCATAGGGCATCTTAAGAGCACGGAGGATTTTGTCTCACTGGTACAGGTTTGCAGGTAGTACATGGCCTTTGGGTAGAAAATGTCAAAATACTGGCATCATTGCGTCGTAGCGTTCTTTGCCCAAGTTGAATTGAGCCTTCAGAGCCATTGTTTGTGAGATGGCATCCAACTGACGAAGCTCGGTGTGCTCATGCAGAGGACGTTTGGAAGACTCCAACATTTCATTGAAGGCATTTGCAGATTCCTTCATCTCATCGTCTGAGTCTCGAGCATCATCAAAGTCTTGCACCATGTCTTGCATCCCGGTACCATGCTCGTCGGTGCGACGACGAAGCACCTTAGCTCTGGCACGTTGGGCAGACTTGCCATGAAATGTCCACACCGTATAATCTGGTGTAAAACCCCACTTCTGCAGGTGTTTGCCCATTTCATCCTCTGTCCTCTTGCACCAATCGTTGCACCCGGCACAAGGGCACCATGTTGTCCTCTGTCCATTTGCAAATGCGGCTCTCAGAAACCCCTTGGTTTTTGTTAACTGAGGGAGTCCCGGATTAGGGGGTGTCCGGATAGCCGAACTATCACGGTTGGCCGGACTCCTGGACTATGAAGATACAAGATTGAAGACTTCGTCCCGTGTCCGGATAGGACTTTCCTTGGCGTGGAAGGCAAGCTTGGCGATACGGATCTGTAGATCTCCTACCATTGTAATTGACTCTGTGTAACCCTAACCTATCTGGTGTCTATATAAACCGGAGGGTTTTAGTCCGTAGGACGAACAACAATCATACCATAGGCTAGCTTCTAGGGTTTAGCCTCCTTGATCTCGTGGTAGATCTACTCTTGTACTACCCATAGCATCAATATTAATCAAGCAGGAGTAGGGTATTACCTCCATCGAGAGGGCCACAACCTGGGTAAAAACATCGTGTCCCTTGTCTCCTGTTACCATCTGCCTAGACGTACAGTTCAGGAACCCCCTACCCGAGATCCGTCGGTTTTGACACCGACATTGGTGCTTTCATTGAGAGTTCCTCTGTGCCGTCGCCATCAGGTAGGATGCCTCATCTCGTCTTTAAAGACGATCGCCAAAGGAGCCTTGGCCGCCGCCGACTTCTTGACTAGGTGGTTTTCTTATGACCGCTAGTCCGGCCACCGCGCTGACGATGACCTCTCGAGTCATCGAAACCAATCTCAATGTTAATTCGGAACTTGCCGAACAGTTAGATCTGATCGAGCTTTCCTCCTTAAACGAGCTCTTGGATCGCATCGCCACCCTGGGAGTCGCCACAGACTACGACCGGATCGGGCCTAAAACCGATCTGAGAGAGATCAACTCTCCTGTGCTACCCATCATGTTGCTGTGATAGAGGAGCAATGCGGCGATTCTTCTTCTATCTTAAGGACTAGCTACGTCCGGATTCCCGATCCCTCCATGCCGGATTCCCGCAGAGGGACGGATGTCGATCAAGCCATGAACTTAAAGTCAGGCGGCGGGTCGGACTCATTGGATAACACTCAAAAATCCAAACATCCGAGTTCGGAAATTTCTCGACCCCTGAGTCCTAAATTGGACGGGGTTCCGGATCTAGTTCCGCCCGCCCACCCAAACATTAGCGATCTCTCTCGAATTCGGCAAGAGCCCGCTGAAACAGTACATCATTATTGGGCCAGATTCCTCCTAGTCATGAACAGGATAAAGGACTGCCGAGAGGAGGACGCAATCCCAATTTTCCGCAATAATTGCACGGACAAGGGAATCCTAAACGCCATAAGTCGTCGCGAAATTACACGCTTTGCTGACTTGGTGACCATAGTACAAAAGTACTGTGCGATGGAGAGCGCCTGGAACCCAAAAGTAAATTTTGGGATAATCCGGCCCGGAATACATCCCTAGTCCGAAATAAAAGGGTGCATCAAAATACCAAAAAACCAAAACCCCCTAAAGGGTACGGAACCGTACTGGAGGGTTGGCTAAACGGACCCTGCAAAATTCATAGCACAGAGGGCGCCACTCCGACTCATAGCCTTCGAGCATGTTGGATACTACGGCAGGTGGCCAAAAGTGGCGAGGAGCTTCTAGCTTCAGAATCCCAGCCCAGCAACACCAGTACGGTGTTAACAGTCTTCGAGACTTTCGCATCAAATAACATGCGAAAACGAACACTCCGCAACCTTGCCGAAGTCTACCAAGTAGCAACAATAAATCCATGGAGTGACACGGCTATTACTTTTAATGCGGTGATTTAACCTAAATTCGAACAGCCCGAGCACCACCGCATTGGTCCTCGATCCGATAGTGGACGACTTTCGCCTTACTAAGGTACTCATGGATGGCGGCAGCAGACTAAACCTCATCTATGAGGAAACCCTCCGAAAATGGAAATAGATCGACCTGCATTGAGCGAAGCGGCACAACCTTTAGAGGAATAATCCCTAGCCGGAAGCATGCTGCACAGGAAAAATCACATCGACGTAGTGTTCGCTCACGGACAATTACAGGTCCGAGGAGGTCACATTTCAAGTGGCCCCGTTCCACAGCGGATAACATGCTTTATTAGGACGAGAGGCATTCACAATTTTTCAAGCTATACCCCATTATGGGTACATGAAGCTCAAAATGCCCGGACCTAACGGAATCATCACTCTCGCTAGTGATCTGAACATAGCACTCCGCGCTGAAAACAAGACATCCGCACTAGCCCTCGAGGCACTATCCGAAGCCCTAGCGGCCGAGGAACTCACCGCGATGCGCTCCACGGTGAACAGGACGATGTGATACTTGATAAAAGACCCAAGTCCACTTCTTTTAAACCAGCGGATGAAATAGTCAAATTCCAAGTCCACCCAATGGACCCTGCAAAGACGGCCTCCATTGGGGCACAACTAAACCTTGATGTAGACGCCGCTACGAGAATTTCTACAAGAAAACTGGGACATCTTTGCCTGGCACCCTTCAGACATGCCAGGAATCCCACGTCAGCTGGCCGAGCACAACCTAAATATCCTAAAAGGATTCAAGCCAGTCAAACAGGCTCTTCGGCGCTTTTCCGAACCCGAGAGACAGGCCATGGGAGAGGAGCTAGCCAAACTTTTGGAAGCCGGATTCATCAGAGATATAAAACATCCGGACTGGCTAGCAAACCTGGTGATGGTACCAAAGAAGGATAAATCCTGGCGCCTATGTGTTGATTTTAAAGACCTTAATAAGGCTTGCCCAAAGGACCCCTTCCCCCTCCCTCGAATTGATCAAATTATTGATGCTACAGCAGGACATGACTAATTGTGCTTCCTCGACGCGTAGTCCGGCTACCACCAAATCAAGATGGCGGAGCCAGACCAAGCTGCAACAACATTCATCACTCCATACGGCCCATTCTGCTTAAACACAATGCCCTTTGGGCTCAAAAACGCCGCGCAACATATCGGCGCATGATTCGTATATGTCCGCAAACCAGATCAGCAAAACAAAGGAAGCATATGTAGATGACGTGGTCGTCAAAACCAAGCACGCCGAAACTCTAGTAGACGACTTGAGGCTCACATTCGACAATCTCCGAAAATATGACATCAAGCTCAATCCGAAAAATGTGTCTTGCTGCTCCACCGGAAAGCTCCTCGGCTTCATTGTGTCCGTAGAGGAATTGAAGAAAGCCCAGCCAAGATCCGAGCTCTGTCACAATTGGACATTCCAAAAGACCTCAAAAATACAAAAATTGACGGGATGCGTCGGCTCTAAGCCGCTTTATTTCCGCTTGGGAGAAAAGGCGTTACCCTTTACCGCCTCCTCCGTCGCACCGAACACTTCGAGTGGATTTGATACGCCACGGCCGGACTCGAAGAAATAAAGGCCATTTTGGCAACAAATCCGGTCCTGGCCGCGCCCAACGGGGGCAAACCAATGCTATTATATATCGTCGCAACACATCAAGTTGTCAGCGTGGTGCTGGTTGTCGAACGAGAAACGGACGGACAACGGTTCCCTCTTCAAAAACCGGTTTACTATGTGTCCACCATCCTAACTCCATGCAAGTCCCGGTACCCACACTATCAAAAGATAGCATACGCGGTGTTCATGGCATCCCGGAAGCTGCGACACTACTTTCAAGAGTGCTCGATAATGGTAGCCTCCGAAGTACCTCTTAATGACATTATAAATAACCGCGACGCGATGGGCCGGATTGCTAAATGGGCCATAGAGCTCCTTCCATTCGACATAACTTATAAGCCACGATGAGCTATTAAGTCGCAGGTTTTGGCCGACTTCGTGGCCGAATGGACCGAAGCCGAACTCCCTAAAGAGTACGGCGCATACTCCAATTGGATCATGCACTTTGACGGCTCCAAAATGTTGGCCGGCCTGGGGGCTGGCGTCGTCCTAACGTCCCCAACCGGGGACACAGTCCAATACGTCCTTCAAATAATGTATACGAACTCCAACAACACAGCCGAATACGAGGCCCTTCTGCACGGCCTCCGGATGGCAGTCTCCATGGGATTCAACGCCTAGAGGTGCGCGGGGATTCGAACCTCGCAATATCTCAAATAAACGGAGACTTTGATGCCAAAGATCTGAAAATGGCAGCATACCGCAATGCGGTCCTAAAAATGTCAAAGACGGTTCAAGGGCTCGAATTTCATCATATAGCCCGGGATAACAACCAGGTGGCGGATATATTGGCACGCATCGGTGCAAAACGCGACGCCGTCCCACCCAATATCTTTTTGGAACGCTGTTCAAGCCATCCGTACTATGGGAAGGGGAGTCCGGCAATTACAATCCGGACCCAACCGCACTGCCTGACGTCGAACACTCTGATACAACCGGAGGCTCTGCCCCCGAGATAACACCCTCCGCTCACGAAATAATGGCGGTTATCGCCCCGTGGACGGAACCATTCCTAGCCTACCTAACTAGGAAGGAACTCCCCGAAGACCAAAATGAGGCTCGCTGCATAGTACGGCGATCTAAAGCCTACAAAGTCCATGAGGGAGAGCTTTATAAGAAAAGCACTACAGGAGTCCTTCAAAGGTGTATCTCCGATGCGGAAGGGCGAAATCTCCGGCTGAAATTCATGCCGGACCGGGTGGGCACCATGTCGCAACCCGGGCCCTTGCGTGCAAGGCCTTCCAGACAGGATTTTATTGGCCGACGGCCCGGCAGATGCGCATGATTTAGTCCAACGATGCGTCGGTTGCCGACTTTTCGCTAACCAAAGCCACATGCCACCCACCGCCCTCAAAACTATACCCATCACTGGCCGTCATGTCCGGGGCTTGACATGGTTGGACCCCTTAAGGGAGGAACCCACAAGCAAAAATACTGTTGGTCATGGTGGATAAATTCACCAAATGGATAGAGGCCAAGTTCGTTAAAACGGCCGAATCCGGACCGGTGATAGACTTCATATCGGGGTAGTGCACCGTTACGGTGTCCTCCACATATCATCATCGATAACGGCACCAACTTCACGGCCGATGAGGTCAAATTATGGTGCAAAAACATGGGCATCAAGCTCGACACGCCTCGCCTATCACCCTCAAACCAACGCCCAAGTCGAACGAGCAAATGGTCTAATCATGAGCGGCATTAAACCTGCACTAGTGCGGTCCCTCAAGGAATCTAACACGACCTTTGGGTTGAGGAGCTCGACTCCGTACTGGGGGCTGCGGACCACTCGAATCGTACTACCGGACTCCCACCATTCTTTATGGTGTACGCGCAGAGGCGCCTTGCCTGCGACATAATACATGACTCACCTCGGCGTGCGCATGTATGAAGAAAGAGAAGCCGAGCTCGATCGGCAGGACAGTTTGGACGCATTGGAGGAGGAGCGCGACGTGGCAAAAAGCTCGCTCCACATTCTATCAACAAAGAATTTGGAAGATATCAAAGCGAGGAAGCATGTGCCAAGACTTATAACATTGGCGAACTAGTTCTACGCCTCACGGACAAGAAAAAGGACAAACTCAAGCCCAAATGGGAAGGTCCCTTCATCATCGACCAGGTCCCGATCATGGAGCATACCGTCTGCGAAACGCATCGGATAACCGACTCGAGCCGAACCCATGGAATGCAGCCCGTCTACGAAGATTTTACGCCTAAGCGCCGGACTCCAAGTTCGTCTCCTTCCTCCGTCCACATTTGCTATTTTTGGTGTCTTTTATTTCTCTCCTTCCTCCTCCTTCTTCTTGAAGCCTCTAGAGGCTCATTTGGCGCTTTTTTCAAGACATACTTGACGCTACTGTCCGCTCATTATATTCGGGGCTTCTTTAACAGAAGCTTATCTATACGGGCTTCATGCCAAACACATGTGTTAAACTTCCGCATGTACCTTTTATTCACCATTATATGCATCAATATGACTTAAGTTTTGGCCAAGCTAGATTGCCTGGCTCCTGTGCTTACCCCTACATTCCCGATTGTTCGGCTAGGTGGTAAAGGGAGCACCTCTGCGATTGTTACTGCCGGGTCAGCCGGATGTGTACCTCAGACTGGGTGAAGCCGAAAGCTAGCGTTCTTAAGGGAATATTCGGTCGGTGAATTGAAAGATGATTTTAATTATTTACCCATCTGCCCCAGATGATTTTACGCTTTCATAGCAGCTTTGACATGCACTTTAGGGCATGCATCCCAAATAAAGGAACCCTTAACGGAACTATTCTCCTCGGAAGATGTTTCTTACTACCCATGTAATATAACATAACTAGTTGGGCACTTGTCCGATACAACAACAATGACCCCTACGCCTTTGTCTCCATGCATACCCGGTTTTTATATAACCACGCAGGTATTTGGACACACTCCGGACTATTGGGTCCCGAGGTCGGGTTAAAAGGTCCGCTATGACAAACGATCTACAATCCGGCTAGAAGACATTTTTTTTCATGTCATATTTTTACATAGTCAACTCGACTCATTGTATTCCTCCTCAATGCCATCTAATAGGTTATCTAATTTACAATCTTGCTGGGAATACTTGGCGGCCAACTCTACTTGGCCGTACACTAAGCTTTCTGAGGATCTCCATCCCGTCAGCCCTACAGTCCGACCTCGGCCATGTGGTTTGGGTCACCTTCGTACTGCCGTCGTTACCATGGCCCAGGCCTCCCTGGCGCCTTGACAGCAGGCCGATATCTTCCATAGACGGAAGCGCCACCGTGCTCCTTGAAGCAGCTCTGCCAGCTCCCCAATGCCTTTGAGCAGGGAGATAGATGGCCACAAGGCCTGGCCGATGCCTTTCATCACCTGCCGGACTCGTTCATGCAGCTGACGCAATTCGGGAAGAAGATCACCCGAAGAACTGGGCATCTCCTCCTCAGGATGACATGTGAGCAAACCTACATACATGTTTATGTTAGTCGCCTTCCTCGCCGAACTCTTTCAAAGTTCGCTCAAGCACTTACTGAAAATGCCGCGACGAAGCCGCCGATTCTCCTTTACAGAGTCAGACAACTGGGCACGAACATCCTTTAGTTCCTCACCCAGCTTGGTGTTGGCTTCTTGGAGGTTATTTTTCTCCTGCCGCACCCTTGTCAGCACGCTCTCGCCGGCTTTTAGCTGGCGCAAGAGCTGTTGCTTGTCCGGATCTAGTCCGGCGCCGTCTGCAATGTTTTTGTCAGATTTACACACCCGCCGCACTTCATAAACTATTTAGCTTTTGAAGCGTATATTACCAGAGGGGGTCTCTGTGGCTTCCCCTGTAGCGGCTAGTGCGGCCTCAAGTTGGGCCTGGCACTCTTCAAGCTTCTGGGACAATCGGGTATTCTTTTTTGTAAGATCATGCATAACAAATGATCCTTAAATCAGTTACTCTAACTATTTTAAGTCTCGGGGGCTACTGGCATATATAACTGTCAAATTTCCTTACCCGTATGTCCTTCACATACTGCTCCGTGGCTCTGGCTAGACCATCTTGAGCAGCGCGGAGGTGCGCATCTCCCGAATTGAAAGCATTCAAGGCCTCTTGGGAGAAACATGCGTCACGAAGAACTGTCCGGCGGCGCCTGTGATTCAAGGCGCTCTCCACCTCGGAGTTTGTGGCGGACAATCTGTCGGCATCCTCTTTCGGAGGAGCGTCCGACGTACACCTCATGTTTGCCTCCGCTTCTGGACCCGGCTTTGGAGCCTGGCAGGTGGAGGTTCGATTGGCAACCTCTCCGGACTCAGTCCGGCGAGCGCTCTTTTTCCTGAAAAGAGCGTCAGCGTTAGTACGCCTTCCAGGAATCAATCCTAGGAACATGGTGACACGCCATACCGTTGCGGCGGAGTTTCGATCCGGACCGCACTCCTTTTTAGCCTGCGGGGCCGTACTGCCCCTTGTTGGCTAGCCACCGCGGGCTCGGCTTCCTGCCTCGAAGGTACCCCCTGCGAACCACCATTGGTATACGGTGATCAAGAAATAAGCACGGATGGGTCATTATCAGAATATTGGGACCTTGGTCTCAGTTACCTGTGAGGCTGGAAGTATTCTAGGGTAATCGGCCATGATGGCAACCAAAGCATTGTCGATGCTAAGTTGGTGGAATACCCCATCGATCGACTCCACCTTTATATTCGGATCCTCTTCGGAGGTCGGATCGAGGGACCGTTCCGGATCCTCGGGTTGTGGGGGCGGGCTGTGTATCTTCTCCACAGTCCGGCGTAGTTCCTGCGCAGAAACCACGAAATGAGATATTTAACCATGGGAACATGGATCGGACAGGTCACAAAGATGTTTGCTTACCCAGCTTCGAGGATTATTCGAAGAAAACTCCTTCAGTGGATTGACACGGAGGAAATCCTCCTCCTCCCCTTTATACATGGCAGACAAGATCTTCACCAGTTCGGTGACCGATCCCGGCCCTTTGCGGCCATGGCGGTGGCATCGTCCTCCCTGTTGAAATCTCACATGGGGTGGCCCCTATATTGGAGCGGCTGCACTCCCCTCATGTTACAGATTGCCATGACTCCAATCATGGTCAATCCGGCATGAGCCAAGAACCTTATTCGCTCATCAGATAGAGGACATCCCGGTCATTTTCCCTCAGGGGGCTCCGAGGGCGCCAGCTTAGGCGCTTCTTCAGTGGAGCATTGCTGAACTCCGGAAGGCCGATCCGAACAGGATCCGACAGCAGGACGTCCTCCATGTAAAACCATTCCGAAGGCGAGTCTTCGGACGCCTTCTTCGGGGTTCCGGATGGGTATCCGGTCCCGACGTTGCGCCATAGCTCGGCTCCGCCCACTTGATATATTGACCCCTCATGAGAACGGGGTACTAGGCAGAATAATCTCTTCCACAGCCCGAAATGAGCATCAACGCCCAAGAATAGTTCGCAAAGGGCCACAAAGCCCGCGATGTGCAAGATAGAGGCAGGAGTAAGATGGTGCAACTGGAGGCCGTAGAACTCCAAGAGCCCCGGAGAAAGCGGATGGATTGGAAATCCGAGTCCTCTTACTAGATAAGAGATGAAGCATACCCGCTCTCCTTTAGAGGGATCGGGGACACTCTCCGCTTGCTTTCCGCCCTTGTAGGTGGCATGTCCGGCTCAAACCGGGACCATGAAGGCTGGGGGAAGAAATCCCTTGGCTTGGAGTATAACTAGCTCGCTATGCGGGACTGAGCATCTCTCCCAATTTCCAGGCTGAGGGCTGGGAGCACGAGAAGAGGAGCCGCGTCGACTGTCCATGATGGAATGGGCTTTGGTCAGAGGCGCTCCGATAAAAGCTCGCGAAGTTGGGTTGGTATGACTCAGATCTAGATCCTCGCCCCTTTTATAGGCGGCTCATTTGCGCAGCTAGGGGGTTAAGTGTAAAAATACCCTGGCTCTTCGCATTCATTCAAACATGTGGAAGATGGCCATTATTGGGCGTAGAATCCAAGGAGCGCAGCATTTATCAGAAGCCGGACACTATTCGACAAGTATATGGAATTTGGAGAAGAACCCGCCTCGCAATGCCGAGGACAATCAACGCGCCGGACTCATCGTCATTGAAGCCTGGTTCGGGGCTACCGAGGGAGTCCGCATTAGGGGTGTTCGGATAGCGAACTATCACTGTTGGCCGGACTACTGGACTATGAAGATACAAGATTGAAGACTTCGTCCCGTGTCCGGATAGGACTTTCCTTGGCGTGGAAGGCAAGCTTGGTGATACGGATATGTAGATCTCCTACCATTGTAACCGACTCTGTGTAACCCTAACCTATCCGGTGTCTATATAAACCGGAGGGTTTTAGTCCGTAGGACGAACAACAATCATACCATAGGCAAGTTTCTAGGGTTTAGCCTCCTTGATCTCGTGGTAGATCTACTCTTGTACTACCCATATCATCAATATTAATAAAGCAGGAGTAGGGTATTACCTCCATCGAGAGGGCTCGAACCTGGGTAAAAACATCGTGTCCCTTGTCTTCTATTACCATCTGCCTAGACGCACAGTTCAGGACCCCGTACCCGAGATCCGCCGGTTTTGACACCGACATTAACCATTCAATGGTCTTGTCTTTTTGACAAGTGTGACCGGTGTACATCCACGCATGATCAATCATCTTGCCTAGCTACTAGACAAATAAGAAATATATATATAATAGGTAAAGATAGGTCCTAATCCCACCTGAGTATGTGTAGATTGGGTTCGTTTTCCCATGCTCTGCTTCGGATCCGACGCAAAATTTCGGCAGCACCTCCCCGCTGTTCTCCTGATACACGTCTCTGTAATAAGCAGAGAGGATGTGTACCCGGAGAACAAAAGGGAGGCACTGACGAAATTCTGCATCGGATCCAGAGCAGAGCATATGGGAACACGAACCCAATCTACACATACTCGGGCTGTCCATGGATAACGTTGGACAATTCGAAAGAATCACGGTTATAAATATGCAAATGCATGCATATTTATAGATGTAACCCTTTCGAACGGGAGACGCATAGTGGTCACGCATACTGATGATTGAAGACACCTATAGCTAGCAAGTTTCATCGGCACGAAGACCGGAACATAGCAAATGAAAGGGGAGGAGGAGATGTCATTTGTGCTCACCCACGAACGGAGGGGCAGAGCTCGTCGAACACTAGACCCTTGCAGCAACGAAATAACTGCACATTTAAATCAAAAGATGAGTAACATAGCAATTTTGTTTTTCTGTCGACCTAACTAAATATTTACAACAAGGCGAGTGGGTTAGGGGGTTCCTTGGCGTTGATGGAACCCTAAATAGCAAGCATCATTGGTGCGAGATACATGTGGCGCTCGGCGTTGAACACTAGATCCACATCCCACAAGTGAAGCCGGCGCCCGGGGTCCCGCAACAATAGTTCTGGTGGCCGATGACGGTCGAACACCTTGGCCAATTTGTCTGGCAGCCTCTGCGATGAGGATTAAAGCCAAGTTTTGAAATTTCAAGCAACCAAACTGACTTGAGTCAGTTTGGGTGTTTCAAGTTTCAACACTTCCCTTTTAATCGTCATTGCAGAGGCTGCCAAAAAAATTCACAATGGTGTTCGACCGCCATCGACGCCGTGAACTGTTGCTTTGGGACACCGGATGCCGGCGTCACTTGTGGGACGTGGATGTAGTGTTCTACACCGACGGGCACATGTGTCTCGCACCAACGATACTTAATATTTAGGGTTCCATCGACACCGAGGAACCCCCTAACCCGCCGAATTCGGTTTCTTCGGTGATGCACCCCTAATCTTCTTCTTCCTCCTCCTCCTCTTCTTCTTCCTCCTTTTCTTCTTCTTCCTCTTCTTCTTCTTCTTCTTCTTTTTCATCTTTCTTCTTTCTTCTTAACCTAAACTAAACCTAATAAACTTAACCTAAATCTAAAGCTAAAAAATAGAAACTAAACCAATCCTAAATTAAACTAAACCTAATTAAACTAAATCAAAAAATAGAAAAAAACAGGGATGTCACCTTCAGGCGCGGCAGGGGGTGCCGGATGGAGGAGGAGGGTCGGCCGGGCTGGGGGTCGGCCGGGCGCCACGGGCGGCGGGCGGGGCGGTGAGGCTGTATGAGGGAGGGGCGGGGCGGGACGGTGGGGCGGGATGGCGGGGCCGTGGCGGTTAGGCCGGGGTGGAGGGGCAGGGAGGTGGGGCGGGGCGGGGCGGCCCAGGCGGCGAGGCGGGGACGACTTGGGCACGGGCTGGTGGCGCGGGTGTGATGAGGGAGGGAGAGAGAGGGGAGAGAGAGAGGGACATGGGGCTGGCGCCTTTTTAGTTTAGGTCACAGCTCTTTGCCGCCCGCTAGCGGACGGCAAAGAGCGTAGCTAACAGACGTTAGTTGGCCACTTTCTTTGCTGTCTGCTAGCCGACGACAAAGATTCTTTGTCGTCCACTAGCTGACGGCAAAGAAAGTGGCTATTAGGAGGCCCTCACTGGTACACCACCCTCCCTCTTTGCCATCCGCTAGCGGACGGAAAGCTTCTATGTCGTCTGCTAGCGGACGGCAAATAATTGGCTGATGGCAAACATTATCTTTGTCGTCTGCTCTTTCTTTGTCGTCAGCTTTCTGTATGATGATGGCAAAGACCTCCTTTGTTGTCAGCTAGCTGACGGCAAAGATCCTGATTCTAGTAGTGAATGGGCCTTCTACGGGCCGCAGCATCAATGGGCCTTCTACGGGCCGTATGATCGATTGGTCGAACATGGCCCAATAACACACCGAGTTATGGGCCATAAATGGGCTACAGTTGGAATCGCCCATTCATGGGCCGACCATAAAGGGCCATCATTAATCGGCCGTATTTGATGACGCTATGAAAATGGCCCAACGGATTAACGGGCCACAAACGGGCCGACTGTAACCATGGGCTGAATTTGGCCCACAAGCAGTAAAGGCCAGTAACGGGCCCTAAGTAACCGAATGTTGGAAATGGGCCCAAGAATAAATGGGCCCTGAGAAGGCCAAAAGATAGCATAGGCTGGAAACAGCCCAATGGAATAATGGGTCATTAATGGGTATAAAGCAATACAATGTTCTACGGGCCAGTTTCACCATGGGTCGTTAATGGATCAAGAGTTACAAAGGGCCTCATATGGGCCGAAAGACGTCATGGGCCATACATGGGCTGGAAGTTACAATGGGCTAGGATCATATTGGACGGCCCAGATGACACTACTGGGCCTAATTTGGATAGGCCGTAACGGGCCCTGAGTTAGCGGGCTGTAAATGGGCTATATGCGAACAAGCCATTAATAGGCTTTCTGAGGGCCGGGCCGCTACCTTTTGACCAAGTCAAACGAGCCGGCCTTTTCATAAGAATGGGCCTCTGTTGGTCCATGCCAAGTGTCAAAGTATCATAGGCGCCTTCTGTCCAATGAGCGGATGACATCTGTCCCAATGGTGAGCCGACATGTGTTCCCTCCTGCCGATGATGATTTTACACATGGAAAATCCCCATTAGTCGGGGCTGTTGACGGGTTAATGGACCCAAACCTGAACCCGATAGCTTAATGCCGACCCGCTACGGTGGATGCCACGTGTTGGTCACCCTTGACGAAAGCACTTCCATGACGCGCCATTTATTCTCATGGAAGTGGACACTTCCATGATGATAATTTTGGTATTGTCATGGAACACTTCTACGATAGCATAGGTATGACTATCTTGATTTTGTCATAATATCGTCATGGATGTACATGCATGACAGAAAACATGACCTACTATGACAAACACGTATCATCACGGAAGTGTATTTTTTTGTAGTGAATCACGTCCTCGTCTACCACTACTGCCTGGCTACAAGGCCTTGCGAGTGTTTCGCCAGGTTTGTCAACAGCCCCCACTGCATGTTCGCTACAGTGGACATTACCAATGATGTAAAGGTGCTAAAGAATTCGGGCATCGCCTGCCAGAATCTTGTCAACATCCCGGGGCCAATGCAAGATCTGGGGCAGCAACGAGCATGAGAAGGACTCACGGGTTCACCTCATCGAGGCCATCATCGATCCCTACTACAGAGACATGAAGGATTCCTGCAACAAGGACAAGAATGCCTGGCACTCGGCTTGGATGGAGAAACTCGACAAAGCTCACGTCATGTATGTGACCAAGGAGGCATACACGAGCTACGAGATGTATAGGCGGATCATTGACATGTGGAAGTGCCTCCTTCCCCAAAACGGCCAGGGATCCAGCTGGAAGCAGAGCAATGGGAAGTGTCATCGCAACAAGAAGTAGATGATTAGTTAGATCCCCGTTTCTCCTAGTTTAGTATGCATGTAATTGCTTACTTTGGTGTGTGGAAATGTTATGTGTGTAGTCACTTGTGTAATTGTATGCTTAATTTGGTTATGCAATGAAGTCTTGTTAAGTATATATGTTGATGCTCTGTAGACAGAGCGTAGATGTTGTGGGGACAGAGAAAATCACATCGCACACGGATTCAACAATGGAACTCGTCGGTGATGTTTTCATCAATCACTCACAATTGTATACCAGTAATCGTTTGCTCACAACACACACGGCTTGTTAACAAGAGTCATATGTGTTGTTACCGGTCTTCCCACACATTTCTGATTGCAGGCTTGTTTGCCACGTATCACACACATCTTGTTAAGTTGAACCGTTTCTATTCCCTTGGCTCAACACAAACAGTTCATCCGAGTGAACTGTATGTCGTATATCGCACAGACATTCATCAGGCTGACCGTTTCTTTTGTGTTTCCTAATCACAAACAGTTCATACGAGTGATTTGTATGACGTATATCTCACACACCTTCATCTGGCTGCACGTTTCTGTTGTTCCGCCTCATCACAAACAGTTTATCAGGGTGAACTGTATGTCATATATCGCACACACCTTGATCTGGCTGCCCGTTTCTGTTGTTCTGTCTCATCGCAAACAGTTCGTATGTATCAACCGTATGCCCCGCATCGCACACGCATCTAAAATCTGATCCGTGTTTGATGTATCCACCATCGCAAACGTTTTGCATCTTTTTTGATGGGTTTTTTACATCACCGTTTGTGATTAATGCATCGCAAACAGTTTCGTCAAAGGGTATCTGATTGTAGTGTTGCGTTAGCAGCATCCTACAGTAATGATGATTCGTGGCGACCAGGAAGACGTTGATGACGACTTCATGGAGGCACCACCACGAAATAGTGCGGCCGGTCATACGAAAGACGGTGATGAGGTTCTTTCTTTTCCATGTTTATTGTGCGATAGATATTATATTCATTTTTCAGTATTTTTTTAGCATATTGAACATGGCAAGAATGACCTTTTTTTGTTATGTAGAAGAAGAAACGCCTGTGCAATAGAGCTTCGCAAGAACGCTTGACTATATTGAACAAGGGTTTTAGTGATGATCAGAAGGAAGCTGCCCGTGAGATGGGGATGCGGGCATTGATGGATATTCGATGCCAAAATCGAGTGAAGCTTGTATGTGATTGGCTCATTGAGATATACGACCCTCCGTCCAGGGAATTTGTCATTCCGGGACATGGAAGATTCCCTTTGGACGAGGAATCTGTTTTCTGCACCGTGGGTGTCCCCCGTGGGGAAATCAAAGTCCCTTATGAGGTGAACAATGAGATTGAGGAAGTTGCGTTCCCCCATTTGTTTCTTGGCAAGGCATCCATGCCTAATACGACTGTGCTTGCAACTTCGTTGGAGGGCATGACAAGCCATGGTGAGGTATTTAAGATGAAGTTGCTAATGTACTTGATCTCGTATGTCTTTGCGCCTACCACGTCGCTACGCCCAAGCGACAAGTGCTTCCCTATCCTGGTGAATGTTCTTTGTCTATTCCTTTTAATACCATCTTATGTTTTGATGCCATGTGCTAGCATGTTCCTGCCAGTTGAATTTTTTTTGACCATTGACGTGTTTTGTTTGTTTTTTAATCTTTTGTGCATGCCAAACTGAAAGATGTTAAAAACATGAATTGGTGTAAGTTAATTGCCGACTTCCTGCATGATGCATTCGCAAATAAGATGTACCAGAAGGGCTGCCGCCTGGAGACTGCATTGCCAATCACGTGGAAACCGCAGCTATATTTTTTCCCTTCTTCCGTAATTTGCTCTATATTTTTTGCACAATACTAATTCCTGACACGTTTTCCATTTACTTACTTTCTTTTTTCTATGTACGTCGACTGTCTTGATTTATCTACTGTCAATTTTGCTGAGATAGGAGGTCCACCTCCTCCACATAAGTTTGTTGTCTCTGCATGGAGTTACGATGTTGTCAACGTTGTGCTTGCCGCAGACAGGTTATCTGAAACAACATATGGCAAACTGCAGGTTAGCTTTATCTTCCTTCTTGCACGGCATTTTTTGAAGTTCAGTGTTGGAAACGATATAGAAAAACCAAAATTGTTTCATTTGGGCTGTTCATAGTATTTTTTTTAAAGGGGGATATGTAGCATATAAAACATGGCAAATATGTTTGTTTCCCATGGCAAAGGTACAACACTTTACATGGAAATCCATATTCCATTCTGTGTATTTCAACTACGTCTCTACATTACATACTTTCACCTCAATGCATTCATGACGGCTAACAAACTATAAAGCCCTTGGCAACTATGGTTGTCTGCACATGGCAAGTATGGTTGTCTCCGAATGGCAACTATGCCCCCCCCTTGAACTATTTTCTTGTGATCCATGACCATAGTCACTCTTTCTTTTTTGACCTCTCTTTTTTTGCTATTTTTTAGTTGATGGCCAAGCATGCCATCGACTACAAGCAGTGTTTGGTGGGCCACAAAATTTCGGCAAGTGGATGGATGTGCATTCAGCTCCATCTTGTCCCTCCGTGGGTAATTATGCCCACATTTGCTTCTTCAAGATCTTTTCTTTATGCTTTTCCTTCTTCTACGGTTTTTTGCATTTTTTATACACATGTACCAATGTGTTTGAAGTTGTTACTTTTTGGTTATTATTAGACCAGGGCTCCTGTTGAGCACCTAGTTGGGCAGTTTGCTTCTGGCATGACCAACCTGCTTGGGAAGTTGGTCGAGGGCTCGGTAGCATTGAATGGTTCTGATAGCGATGTGGTTGCGAGGCAGTTCACATCTTTTGTTAGAGAACGCACACATCGTCCAACTGGCTGCCGTGGCCGGTACGACTACAATAGTTCTTAGGAGCTCCTTGACATGCAGGAGGAGCTATTCAGGGATGGTTTCAATGGCGCGGATGCTGGCCTCGATAAGGACTGTGAAGATGACATGGAGAATGTGCAACATGACACTGACCATGTTGAAACTCGGGAAGTTTGTGTAGGAGGTAACAACGATAAGGCTCCACCGAATGTTCCTCCACCATAGGGAGGCATTGCCTCAACTGTTGCGGGAGACACGGTTGTTTCTCTCTCGAAAAGGGATAGGGCTCCAGAGGATGCTGCTCAGGGCCATGGTGGCAAGAGGTGTAGGATTGATCATGTTGCTGCTAGGAGGAGGTTTGTTGCTTACTTATTGTGTCATTCGTTCTTCTTATCCCACCGTATTTTTGTGATATGTATGCCATGATTTTTGTGTTCTCATACTCGGTTTTTTGCATTTTTTTTGCTTTTTCCTTTTGCGTGCAGTGAGGCGACAGCTGGTGGCCGATCAGTTAAACAGAAACAAGTAGCCACACCCTCTCTTATTTCTGCTTTGAACAAGGGGCACCCACCGCCTCTGCCATCACTTCCACTCGATCGTCTCCTCGCACTTCGTCGTCCAATACCGGGGATCCTGTTGTGCTGGAAGACTTGAGGAAAACAATCAGGAGGTGGGTTCTTATTTTTTTCATATTTTTTTGTCATCGGGCTATTTTCAACGTGTCGCAATATGGAATACATTTTCTTTGAAATTTTCATGGTAATTGCAGCATGTTTAGCATGGAAACTCATTCATAATATTGACACTAATTTTGTTCCATGAATTCCGTAATCATAGGCTACCTTACTGCTTCCAACGTGGCAACTCTTGTCTGTCCCGCATGGCAAATACTAACTTTGTCACATGGCAATCTGTTGTATGTCCCGCATGGCAACTGCTCACTTTGACACATCGCAACCATTGTAAAGCATGCATGTCAGTTCCTGCTTTGATTCAAAAGGCAACTCCGGCATACCACACATGGCATTTTATGTTATCTGGCATGGCAATCACTTGTTCCTGCATCTCATCTTTTTCCTGCACTCTTAGTTTTAATGGTTGTATTTTGATTCCACAATTTTTGTAGGGTAAAGAAGTCTACTTCATGCTCGGCCAATCGCACTACTAAAGCCCCATTAGAACACATTCACTCGAAGCTGTCGACATCCGTTAATGCAGAGATTCACAAGCCGCTAGTTGACAAATTTCCCGTTGCACCGTTCACTGTTGTCGCTAGTTCTGATGCAGGCAAGCACCCATATCTGCCGGTTGCAGATGTGCATACTACAACTGCAGGCATCGGTACATCTCGCAGCGACGAGTTAGTATCTGCCAGGACTGTTGAGATAGTGCCTACCCTGGTGGCAATGAGAGATGTTGTGGTGACCCATGTCACCCACTCAGCAAGTGTTGAAGTGGACGCTCCCGAGCTCAACCTAAACAAGGAAGATTCCCGCTCATCTCGTAGAAATTCAATGTGTGGGGCCGATGGCACTAATGTGGCCATGAAAGAAGGGGTTGCAGCCTAATTTCAGTATCAGAGGTGTTCCACAGATGACTCACACTGCACAGCTGCTACAGAGGCTGCCGGCACACAGGTTGCTACTACAACTGGTCTGTAGGCTGGTCTACCACCTAGGCATGGCCCCCGCAAGCATCCTGCATAGTCATCCAATGCATCAGAGATACTTAAGAGCAGAGGTGACACCGGTTATGTGTCTGCTTCCACACTTTTCCCACCTGTTGCCCAAAGCAAAGTAGTTGAGAAGACGGAAGTCCACAATACAGCAGATGCAGGTGCTAAGCAGTGTACCAATGAAGGAGATGGACATTCAAGGCAGACGACGTCCTTTACTACCGAGGAGAACCCCAGTTTAAATATACGTACTTCTAAGCTCCATGTCAACATCAGTGTCCCGTATAGCCCAAACAAGAAGATAGTCAAGAAGGTCGTGATTGAAATCCCTGACAGCACACCCTGTCCTACCAGTAAGCCTGATGATTGTGCAACTGGCAGAAGTGACATGTTTGTTGATCTGTCACCTCTAGATTCTGCTAAACAGTTTGTTCGGAACGTGGCTGACCAGCAGGGTAGGCACCCCATGGATTTCACCGCACCAAGTTTTATCCTGAGGATTGATCGCAGTCAAGCTGAACCAGTCATCGACCCTATGCCTTTTGCTTTTGCTTTCCCGGCAGGCACGGTCCCGATGATGGCGCAGCCCATTGCTGATGGCAAGAAGGTTGTGAAGTTTGCAGGCCCAATAGTGCAAGGTAAACTCTTTTTGTTTCCCTTTTGTTCTATCTTTTTATGATCTTCATGGCAAGTTTAGTTTGAATATTGTGAATGGCAACTCTTATGTGATGTAAACACCATGGCATTTTTGTAGTTGATGTAACTGTTGATGCCTCCACAGTATGTAGATGGCATTTACAGTTGACATAACTTGGCGGTTACTGTTCATATAACATGGCAAATGATATTACTCTAACATGGCAATTACTGTCTAGCTTGGTACGGCCTAAACACTCTCAAACACACATGGTTTATGTAGTTTTTATCACATGGCAACTGTAGTGCATTGCACATGGCAAACTTTGTTTCGAATTGACATTTGCAAACAACATTCCTCTTTGCATGACAATTCACAGTTTGATCTTTGCACAACAACTTGTTGTGTCCAATTCTCATCCATGTGTTCTTTCCTTTTCAGTAATCCCTAAGGAGTTTTTGCCGTCTCTTGATGAAGCTTGTTGTAGGATTGAGCAGGATGCCTTAAATAGGAGGTCATCGCACAATCAGGGTCAACCAAGTCCTGACGCTCGTGTCAGTAATGCAACCCCTGGTTCTGTGAGGCAGGCGAGGGTAGTTCACACACCACCGACGAATGATTTTGAGCCCGATGTTGGGGATACAAAGGAGCAGACTAATCTCTATGATATTGTCAAGCGTTTTGGAAATGCAAGGTCAAACTGAAAATACATGAAGGAACTGAGAAAGTAATGACCACACCACACGCCCCCTAGTTTTCTTTTCATGTTTTTTGTCTTTATTTGATTTTTGTTTTTCTTAGCACATATGCTTCTTTCATGTTATATCATTTTCATGCAGCTTGTGTTTGGACAGAACTAGAATCATTGACTGCGATATGACGTTCGTTGACCTGGGTGATCTAGCCAAGTCTGTGAGGCCCACTGGTAGAATCTCGCTGAACGTAGTTGCTTCTGGGATCGACTACATCAACAAGCATATGGACATTTGTGCCGACAAGACCATCATTCCATACAGCGTGACCACCAAAATATGGAATGGTGACTTCCACCATGCCATCCTGAGGAAACACTTTCCCTTCCTGGTGATTTCAAGCTGACACTAAAAAAAATTGTGAGTGTATAATCTTTTCCCCTGTTTTTTTCATGTTATGTTTGTGGATAGGTACATTCCATATGTGGGTTAGTTACTTTCATGGCAACCGTTCCTAGGCAAAAAAGTGTCAACTTTATTGAAACTCATTTGGCAACTTGAACTGAAAAGGTGATCGCAAATTTATTGAAACATGTATGGCAACTTCTGACAAGTACACACGGCAACTGATAATGTAACTCATGTGGCAGCTTAACTGACCAAGTGATGGCACTTTTAGTGAAACATGTATGGCACCTTCTGAAAAGTACACATGGCAACTGAAATCCTCGTTCGCACAAACCTGGTACCGACTGTGCCTTTTTCACGTGTTCAGTTGACCATTGATGGCTGCTTCATACAACAATTTTTTATGGCAGTATTAGTGTTCCCCATGTCAAATATTTTTCCCCTTTACTTGTAGATCATGTTCCCCATGTTCCAACTACTTGCACCAGATAATCCACTTGACAAGTGTGGTCACCACTACGCCATTTTCCTTGACCCGAAGAACCAACGTTTTGAGGTGCTCGATTCAGTGCACTCAGTAGATGGCGCCAGCCTTACTACCCATGCTGAATTCTTTATCAGCAACCTGAAAGAGACGTGGAACCGTCATTACAGAAGCTCAAAGATCAAGATCAGTCGTTTTCCAATTGAGTACGTCATGACTTCCAAGCAAGTAAATGGGTAACGTCTATCTTTTAATTCCTGTGTTTTTTCTACCTCACTCTTGACTCTTTAGTTTTTCCTGATAGTTTATTATGTTTTGTTGGCATGTGTTTACTTGATTTTTTGTTGTAGGTGTGACTGCGGCTTCTACATGTTGGAATACCTTGCAAAGTGGGAAGGTTGACGGGTTCCTGTCATCACAGACGCAATTGTAGTCGAGCTCCGTAAAATCTTTACATGGAACTGGGTGATGAATGAAGATTTCAACAAGCGGGCTTCAGCATAAGAATTCATCGAGAGAGCTATCAAAACCGCGAACAAGAAGTACAAGTGATCACGGGGTGCTCAATCCCCACGCCTACCTTACATTCTGTGGCTGACGAATGTAAGGTATCATCTGCTCTTCGAAACCATGTACATGTGCTAGGTTATGTCCTTTTCACCATAGTTGTAGGTCCTAGTGATGACTTGGATGTGCCGTCTAATCTTGTAATATAAGTGTGGAACAGAATCTGTTAGGTGTGACAACAACTACTTTTTATGTTCATTCTACCTTGTCAACGTGCGTACTAATGTTTGAAAAGTGTGTGCTTTGTCCGCAGTGTGGTTTGATACATGGCAAATATAGTTGACAACGCATGGCAACTACAACTACTATTTTTTTCTTTTCGGAATTGCAATGGTAACCATGTTGGATTTTCTAAACAATGTCCATGTGGCAACTACAGCAAGTCTTTTTTTTACTTTCTGGCAAACGCACTGCTGTCCACATGTCCATTTTTTATGTACACGGCCGTGCTCCAAGCATGCTACTTCATAGATTCGCATATGTGCCACCTCTCCCACATTAATTTCAATACAACCTAGATGGCAGTTTGTTTCTTTTCTTGATTCACATATGTGTCACTTCAATAGTTCTCACATGGTATATGTCGGGGATACACCTCACATGCTACTCCTACCGAAAGTATAACCCGACCGGACTTGATGCTTCATCGTAACCCGCCAGAGGACTAGCGATTCATGGGTCTGGCGGTTCTGACGATTTATGAGCCTGGCGACTCACGAATGACCCTGACGATGGGTCAGGTAATGGACTAGGCCAAGGGCCCAGAAGGTCGGTTCATGTTATGGTGGGCCGGTGTAAGAAGAAAGCATAAGGAATATTACCTTACAAAAGAAGAAAGACTAGGACTCCACTTGTAATAGATTAATCCTAATCCAACTAGGACTAGTCATGTAAACCACCCCTTCAACATATATTAGGAGGGGCAGGGCTCCCCAAAGAGGACAGAAAAGAAAAGACAATCTCTAGGACTAGACACAAAGAGCCAGTTTACCGGCAACTCTCTCATGATGATAATGAGACCTAGCCACAAACATCATGTAGGGTTGTTACCAGATGATGTTTCCCGGGGCCCGAAGCTGTCTAAACCCTTGTCTTGTGTTGCGTCTCTCGATTCCGCTCAACCCCTCTCAAGCTACCACATAGATGCGTTGGCCTCACGACTAAGTCCTCACACTAGGACATCTGCCGTGACAATTCCACGACAGTTGGCGCCTACCGTGGGGCATGCGCACAATGGTGTTGAGTTCTTGGAGGGATATTTCCCAGGGATCGAGGAGTTTGTGATTTTCTGGATGAAGAAGAGCTTGTTTGGAATAATCTACATCAACTTCAAGTTTATCGGTTCAGATTTATAATCCATCGGATTTGAGTTTAAGAAAAATTAGGTTTGAATCAAGGCGTCCCGTGCAGCGAATTCGGGCGTTCCGCCATCCGGAGCCAAATCAATATCGAGAGTACCGCTGCAAGAGGCCAAAGTGCAAAAAGGAATTCCATCCGTACGGATGGAAAATCATTAAGTTGTGTTTGTTTTTTGGTCTGATTCTCCAGGTTGTCACCGCCGCGTACATGATTCGCCGAGACGGTCAAATTGTTTCCATCACATCAACTGTCACAGCCTAATGGTTTCAAAGTCTGGTGTACTTCTCGACTAGTATATCACCTGAAGCCAAATCAGTTTTCTATTGGTCAACTCCGATTGCTACAAGGAATCTACCAGGAGGTTAAGTCGAGAATTAGAGAAGAAAAATAGCATGATTTGGCTTACGTGAACATACAGGATTCCTACACCAGGGTGGATTGACAAGTCAAACACCAAGTTTGGACGAGGCCACGGGTTGAAGCTCGGTTTCCGTTTTTATCTCTAAACCGCCATCGCCAGGCGCGTTTCTGACTGTCGCATGTGGGCCTGGCCCTACTGGACCGGCACCTCTCCAACTCGGTGACGTCTCAGCTCCGCTTCTTCTCCACTCCGCACGCAGCTGCCCCGGCTCGCGCCTCAGATCTACTCCATGTGCTACATCCATTTCAAAAACCGCCATCCATGCAGCGACCCTCCAGCTCATACCGCTACTGCCTCTCGCCTGGCCGTGATTCAGATCCTCGAGTCGCCCAGCGGCAACACCTTTGCCTCTGAAGCTGCGCCAAGCCACCGCACCCCTGAATCAACGGAGGACTACCTCAACACGCCCGCAAGCCACTCTCGGACGTCGAGCTGCTATAGCCTTTGTTGCTAAGCCGCCATGTTGTCTTGTGCTCGAGCTGCTGCAGTCACGCCTCCTCCATTGCTTCACACTATGTTTGAGTCGCTGCGCCCACGGGTTGTTTTTGCCTTGCTGCCTGGCCCGTCGCTCCTCCGTGCACTGCCTGGTCTTTGCTTCCAGCAGCAGCGTGAACCACCTGACACGCTAAACTGTCATGCTCCCCTCAAACCGCCGGCTCTCCGCGCCTGAGCCACCCGGCCTCGTACCGTCGCGCTCGCCTAAACCCATCGCTCTACGCCACCACGCGCTAAAACAGCCGCGTCGCCACGGATTTTTAAGCCACCCCGGGTCAACCCACTTCCTCCTTGAACCGCCGTCGCCCGCTCTAAACCGCCACCGCGAACCGCTGTTGGGCCTCGCCTCTGCCGCAAGCCACCGCTCGGGCCAGGGCCTACAGCTTTGATGATCCGCCACCTTTGCTGAGGCTCGCCGCGACTTGGGCCGTCTCCATTTTCTTCAATCCGCCGGCAAATCGTTGTTGCTCACTAAGTCGCCCGAGTCCGCCGCCGGGTCAATGGCCGCGCATCGAGTCATCGGATCTTCACCGGCTCTACCCTTGTTCTCAATGTTGTCTCCGGTGCCGGGTCAGGCCAACCCAATAACGCCGCCCTCAAATCGCATGTTCAAATCACCATGGCCCGGCCTTGCGACCTCAAGCTCGTGCGGGCCGCCGCAACCAAACCGTCTGCATCGGCCGTGTTCCCGTGGCCCAGTACCATCAAGCCGTTCTTCCATCGCCCTTAATCCATGCTGCCAAGTCGGCGCTGTCGCCATGATTCGCTCCACCTCGGCATCATCGCTCCATTATTGAAACCACCTCGCATGCATGCATGGTTATTATGAGTCGAGGATTGACTAAAGTGATGGCCATTCAGTTATCAAGAAAGATGCAGACTATCCAAGGACGGTATATACAGATCATCACTTATCCAAATATGTCAGCTGATATCTCTCTAAACTTATTTTATTCGCATATATTGTTTCTATCAAAGAACAAATTACTTTGATTTGTATATTCTTATATCCATGATCATTATTCATTACAAATGTGGTTTATACCACGGGTATGGAGCACGGGTTGATAATATTCCGCCTGGCGACAGTCCGAGACATATTACATGATGAATGACCGCACACAAGTTGCCGCCCTTGCGGCCCAGTCTACATCGACTTGCTGGGATCGCGTTTGATCGCTGTTCAATGGACGTGCACAAAGCCGCTGCCTCTGCAGACCCAGTCTACATTAACTCGTCCGTCCGTGCTAGTTTACAACACCGGTGCTGATTTTCCCCATCCACACCGGCTTGCAATGCCGTGACATGCGGACGACTCATCTGTCTGAGCTGCCTCTGATGCTGCGGTCGTCTTTGCTGTCCGTCTCTCGCGGCCTGGTCTACATCAAATTTCCGGCCGCACTCGCTCGCATGAGCTGCTTATTGAGTATAAAGCCGCCACCGCTTGGGTAGCCCGGTTTTCTTTCAAATTGAGGCAAATTATCATCAACCACCGTCTGACCTTTGGATGGCTCAATGAGCGGCACAAGTCGCCGCCACTACAGTTTGGTTAACTTCAAATAGCCAGCTTGAAGGAACCATTGGCCGAAAGGTCGACACGGCTCATACGGGATCATTTATATCCCGCCCCAGTCACCTCAACCTTCTGTGGATTCCCATCGTGCTATCAACACCAATTGTTTACAACTTATGCCGGTTTATATCACGGTCAAATATCGAGAATCTCAAGCCAACTCCTTGAGGCACCTTGAGACTTGGGGGCTACAATGATACGACTCAGCAAATGTTGCCGGTTTTCAGTGAAGTCAAGAACCCCAGGATGTTGGTGGAAAAGATAACCCGGTCCCGGAGGCTACTACCATATTGATGAAAAATTAAAGACCGTCAGAAAATTTCCGGTTCAAAATGAAGAATGCCGGTTTAAAATCCGGTTCAAGAGAAATTTTTTCTCCCACAAAGCTCTGAAGCTCTCAAATCCGGTTTAAGAATTTACGGTTCAAGAAGAATCAATCTTTCGTAAGTTCGAGTCTAAAGGTCGTCAGAAAAATTTCCGACTGAAAATTAAGACTCCGGTTTAAGATCCGGTTTACGAGGAAACTATCTCTTGCAAAAGCTCTAACGCTCTCAATATCCGGTTCAAAATCCCGGTTCAAGAAGAAACTATCTCTTGCAAAAAGTTAAAGGTTGTCTGTAACATCCCAAATTTTCAATTTGGAATGTTATACATAGGTCATCCATGCATATCATATTTTATTGCATCTTTGTTCCGCAATCCTTGAAATCCTAAGCAACTCAAGGACCCTCGGAGAGAGTTGGGGATTTTCCGGTTTTCATATTTGATTTTTATCAAATAGCGAAAACGAGGATTTTTTATTTTAATTATTTTTCTCATCGAAAAATATTTCATAATAAAATAAATGAGGGGAGATAATATGACATCTTCAAAACAATTGAAATATTGGAGGAAAAATGTTAAAATCATTTGTTGGATTTTATTTGATTTTATTTGCGTTAGAAAAATTGCACGTTTTCAAAAATTGCATTTTAGGGCGAAGAAAATGTTCATCTCGTTCTAAATATTTTATTTAGACGGTGAAAATTTGTTTTGGCATTTCTAGATTTTTATTTTATTTTATAGGATTTATTTTCTGTCAGCGGAATTGTTTAAAAAAGAGTTTCTCATACCGACCGGCCTAGGGCCCAAAGCAACCCGGCCAACCGCCATCGCCTCCAGCCTTGGCGGCCGCCGCCGCCGACTCGGACGAGTCCGAGCCGGACTCTGCCTCGCCGCCGCCATGCCCCTCTCTGAAATACCCCGCCACCCCGCCGCCACACCACCACCACCACCACTGTCACCGCCGCCCGAGCCGAGCCGCCTGAGCCCGCAGCCGCCCGCGCCTCCGTCGCCGCCGCCTCCCATTGCCGCCGCCGCCACACCGCCACCCCACGCCGCCCGTCGCTACTGAACTCACGAGCCAAGCCGAGGTAGTCATTGCCTCTCGGTTTTCTCGAGAAAACTGCTCGGTTTTTTAGAAACCCTACTTTTCGCTTTTTAATAGATCGGTTTTTCTCCGGTTTATTTATTTAGCGAGCGTTCACTCGTTCGTTCGTTTTAACGAACGTGTTCTTCGTTTAGATCCAGATAACGAACGTTCCTTCGTTAGTCTGTTCGTCAGTTTTTCTTTTTCTTGGATTAATTCCGCGATTTCTCTGATCGCGATTTCTGATCCGATCTTAGTTTTTGTTTATCTTTTCGCTCGTTAGTCGGAATCAGGCGATTCAAGCGCCCAGATCTTCGTCTCGAGACCCTCTTTCCGCTTAAATAACTTAAACAAGATTTTGATACTGTAAAATTTGACCCTAGTTCAGATTAGTAAACGGATCTTGTTTCTTTCGCCGTTTGAGTTTCGTTGCTCTGTTTGGTTTTATTCTTTTTGCGAACCGGAGTTCTTAAGTTGAACTTTCTGGTCAATCTCTTTTAGTTGAAGTTTTTCTTGTGCATATTTTCTTGTTGCTTATGTATGTTATTGTTTTCTTGCGATAGAATTCCCGGAGTGCGAAGCGTGTTACTACGAGTCTCTAGGATTCGCGGATCGTCAGCAAGGCAAGTAACACATTGATCATAATCTTTTTAGACCCAGTTTTTATGCATTAGTTCCAATCCTCAAACATTGCATGGTTAGGATGTCATTAACCTGTGGGTTGGGAAGTAGTAGTTGAGGTAGAACCTATTGCCCTGTTACTATCAAACCCTTGGGAGTTACTTCTACGTGTTGCTTATGTTGCTATGCTATGCTCGTAGACGTGGTTGGGTTTGAGTGAATCTATGACATATGTGAGATTGTTAATTAATGGTTTAATTAAGGTGGCAACTTTAATACACATCTGGGTGGATTGAGGCACCTGGGGAACCCAGTGTTGTCTGTTTTATTTTTGGAAATCCCAAGGTACCCGTGTGATATTCATATGGATCGCCACCCACGCAAAGGGAACTGAGATTATTCATGCTAGAAACTTCCGTGTGCAGCCACAAGCTACTATGGGCTCTAGCATAGTTCAGTAAGTTACGTGAAGCTCTTGAAGAGGTAGATCAGCAGGTAGTGGGTTTTGTAGGTTTGGTATGGTCTACCCGGAGTAGAGAGTTAATGTTTCTGAAAGACTATGTCTCAGTCATCCGTTTCTCAAACACCATGTAGTGCGAGAAATCAACGGAGGCGATCGGGTCTTGTGGGGAAAAGTGCGCAAACCTCTGCAAAGTGTACAATCTAATCATGGTTGGCTGTGTCCCCGGTTATGGACAATTTTGAGTGTCTAGTACTTGAGTTATCGCATGTATCTCATAATTCTTAAATAATATTGTTGGGTTGTTAACTACTTTAATTGGTATTGAGTTGGGGTAATACCTTCTCAATGTTTCAACCACCATGATAGTTAAATTAAAATCTATTCCTTTGTTGTAGGAAAAAATTGGCTTTTTCGCAAAACTATAACCATAGAGCTTTCCACCAGCCAAATATGCATGTAGTGATAGCATTATTCTGTTCTTGCTCTACTGTGTTATATTGCCAGCATATTCCATGTGCTGACCCGTTCTCGGGCTGCAACGTATTATGTTGCAGACTTTTCAGACGAGGAGTAAGGTTCGTTAGGTCGTTGCCGTGCAGCTCAGCTATGTCGTTGGAGTTGATGGACTCACTTTATCTTCCAAGCCTTCCGCTGTTATCACATTAGATGGCCTTAAGCCATATTATTGTAATAAGTTCTCTTTTGAGACATTCGATGTAATAAGTGTGTGATTGCTACTTTGTTATAAATCATTCGAGTAATCGTGTGTGTCAAGACATCGATCCGTGGATGACACCGAACACGTAGAGACTTGACCATCTGAGGTCGGGTCGCTACATTGTCGAAGAGGACATGTTGCCATGATGCACGGTTCAAACATGGGTATTCCGCCTTATTGGCTTATCATATTATTGATCACATGGGGGCTTCTGCTTTATAGAGCAAAGTTATGATTACCCTTGGATCCGGCTTATAAAGCCATATATAAAATCACTGTGGGGCTTGGTTGTATTTGAACCATAGCATTACTACCCTCTTAACCGAATATGTCACTTGGTGGCTTCCTGTTCAAACATAGGTGTATTCACCAAAGAGAACATAGCGTTACTACCCTTTTGACTGGGTTATCTTGTTCAAACATAGGTGTATTCACCAAAGAGGACATAACCCTTCCGGGTCATCCTACCTGTATGCCAGCTGCTTCTTCATCAGGTAATCCTGATTGGCCCGGCGAACTCTTAATAGTCATTCTTTAAAACAAGACCCTGAACTTGTTAAGGTTAAAACACCGGTTTGTCATGTGAGGGCACGGCTTACAGATAGCGAGGATGAACCCAGGCTACTAAGCCGCCTTCATTGAAACTTGGTTAAACCTGCCTGTTTGCATGATGCTACTCCGACCTCGTGTACTCCCGATAAGTCAATATTTAAACAAGACCCTGAACTTATCTAGGTTAAAACATTGATTGGGTCATGTGAGAGCCGGCTTACAGAAAGTGAGGATACTCCAGTGGCTATCATGCATGTTTCATTGAAGTATTCTGTTATCATACACATACATCATCATATATTGCATCATACATTGCATCATTATTACATCATCATAGCATACATCGTATCTGCATGGATATACTGGTTTATATTGCAGGAACCGGTTTTTCAAACCCGATTATATGATTCAAATCTTAAATAGCTAACATGGCTGGATTTTTATTATGGCTATCTATAACCAGTATTATGATTGAGGTTTTTCAAAGTCGCTTCAGCGCAATGGCTATTATTATCTGGACAATGGATATAATTTTATACAATGGAAGGAATAGTCCCGAGTCGCTGCAGGCTTACGACCCGGCACTTGGGGGCTACATTATTCAAGTTGAGATTACATCAAATATGCAAGTCCCATGTCACTGCCAGCATGCACCATGACAATTGGGGGCTAATGCAAAGTCATTTTTTGCTCACCTTTCGAAGACCCGACTCATCACATTGTAATGAGCCGGCCCTTGGGGGCTACCAATCGCTCCTGTCAACAATTCAAGGTACACAAGTCTTAATCCATTATATTGAAAGGTCCACTACTCAGTTGGTAAAGCACAAAGCTCTTAACCTTGTGGACGTGGGTTCAAGCCCCATGATGGGGGTTACGTCATATGATGTTCTTTTCCAAGAAGTATATATAAAGTCCCAACTCAATATTATTTTACTGAGCTGGCCCTTGGGGGCTACATTGGTTGAAGTTTTTTAAGCATCAGGCAATTTCAAGTCCCAGGTTGCTGCAAGCATAACAACCCGGCACTTGGGGGATACATATGTGGAATATTTAGTTGTGACTAGTGACTAAGAAGAACAATCTGGATTTCTTCAAGGTTGCAACATTTATATTGAAACAAGTCTTAAGCTATAACTATGTTCTCCTCTTAAGACTTGGGGGCTACAGGTAATATGCATATAAAGGAGGAACATCTTCAAAATTCTCACTTTTGGGCAAATCAGGAAGATTAATTGTGTGACCCGGCGTTGGCAACGATCATAACCCGGTGTCTATAAACGGTTATGACCCGAGATCATCAGTTTTTATAACCCGGCAATTTTGGCAATGATAAACCAGCAAGTTTTTACATCTTCAAACCGGCTGAATATCAGATGAGTATTTCAAGACCAATATTTCTTAAAGCTGACACTTTGGAAGCCGACTCAAGTGGATTATTCTTCACAATATTTTTTCTATGAGAAACCAACATCAGCAATTTGAGTATGAAGCTGGTTTATTGACCTGGATTTTTTAGAAGGAGGAAATGACAAGGACTTTAGGATGTCAAGTGCAGGCCTACAAGAATATCTAACCCGGAACACGACCTGTCAAATTTTCTCTTGAGTTATTTTTGTTGGGGAACGTAGTAATTTCAAAAAATTTCCTACGCACACGCAAGATCATGGTGATGCATAGCAACGAGAGGGGAGAGTGTATGTCCACGCACTCGTGAGACCGTGAAGCGGAAGCGTTATAACAACGCTGGTTGATGTAGTCGCACGCCTTCACGATCCGACCGATCCAAGTACCGAACGACGGCACCTCCGAGTTCTCGCACACGCTCAGCTCGATGACGATCCCGGACTCCGATCCAGCAAAGTGTCGGGGATGAGTTCCACAAGACGACAAAGGTGGTGACGATGATGATGCTCCACCGATGCAGGGCTTTCACTTAAGCTCCGCGACGATATGACTTCACCGCGCAGGGCTTCGCCTAAGCTCCGGACGATATGACCAAGTGGAATATGGTGGAGGGGGCACCAGACACGGCTAAGGAACGATCCGTAGATCAACTTGTGTGTCTATGGGGTGCCCCTGCCCCCAGATATAAAGGAGTGGAGGAGGGAGGGCCGGCCCTCTCTATGGCGCGCCTAGGGGAGTCCTACTCCCACCGGAGTAGGATTCCCCCTTTCCTAGTCCAACTAGGAAACCTTCCATGTAGTAGGAGTAGGAGAGAAGGAAAGGGAAGGGAAAAGGAGAAGGAAGGAAGGGGCGCCTCTTCCCTAGTCCAATTCGGACCAGACCAAGGGAAGGGTGCGCCACCCTTGAGGCCCTTTTCCTTCTTTCCCGTATGGCCCAATAAGGCCCAATACGTATTCGTAACTCTCCCAGTACTCAAAAAAATACCCGAATCATTCGGAACCTTTCCGAACTTCGAATATAGTCGTCCAATATATCGATCTTTACGCCTCGACCATTTCGAGACTCCTCGTCATGTCCCCGATCTCATCCGGGACTCAACTCCTTCGGTACATCAAAACTCATAAACTCATAATATAACCGCCATCGAAACCTTAAGCGTGCGGACCCTATGGGTTCGAGAACTATGTAGACATGACCTAGAACTATTCTCGGTCAATAACCAATAGCGGGACCTGGATGCCCATATTGGCTCCTACATATTCTACGAAGATCTTTATCGGTCAAACCGCATAACAACATACGTTGTTCCCTTTGTCATCGGTATGTTACTTGCCCGAGATTCGATCGCCGGTATCCAATACCTAGTTCAATCTGCTATCGTAAGTCTCTTTACTCGTTCCGTAATACATCATCTCACAACTAACTCATTAGTTGCAATGCTTGCAAGGCTTATGTGATGTGTATTACCGAGAAGGCCCAGAGATACCTCTCCGATAATCGGAGTGACAAAACCTAATCTTGAAATACGCCAACCCAACAAGTACCTTTGGAGACACCTGTAGTACTCCTTTATAATCACCCAGTTACATTGTGACGTTTGGTAGTACCCAAAGTGTTCCTCCGGTAAACGGAGTTGCATAATCTCATAGTTATAGGAACATGTATAAGTCATGAAGAAAGCAATAGCAACATACTAAACGATCAAGTGCTAGGCTAACGGAATGGGTCATGTCAATCAGATCATTCTCCTAATGATGTGATCCCGTTAATCAAATGACAACTCATGTCTATGGTTAGGAAACATAACCATCTTTGATTAACGAGCTAGTCAAATAGAGGCATACTAGTGACACTCTGTTTGTCTATGTATTCACACATGTATTATGTTTCCGGTTAATACAATTCTAGCATGAATAATAAACATTTATCATGATATAAGGAAATAAATAATAACTTTATTATTGCCTCTAGGGCATATTTCCTTCAGTCTCCCACTTGCACTAGAGTCAATAATCTAGTTCACATCGCCATGTGATTTAACATCAATAGTTCACATCTATATGTGGTTAACACCCATAGTTCACATCGACATGTGACCAACACCCAAAGGGTTTACTAGAGTCAGTAATCTAGTTCACATCGCTATGTGATTAACACCCAAAGAGTACTAAGGTGTGATCATGTTTTGCTTGTGAGATAATTTTAGTCAACGGGTCTCATCACATTCAGAGCCGCATGTATTTTGCAAATATTCTATGTCTACAATGCTCACAAGGGGCTACTCTAGCTAATTGCTCCCACTTACAATATGTATCCAGATTGAGACTTAGAGTCATCCGGATCTGTGTAAAAAGCTTGCATCGATGTAACTCTTTACGACGGGCTCTTTTATCACCTCCATAATCGAGAAATATTTCCTTAGTCCTCACTAAGGATGTTCTTGACCAATGTCCAGTGATCTACTCTTAGATCACTATTGTACTCCCTTGCCAAATTCAGAGAAAGGTATACAATAGGTCTGGTACATAGCATAGCATACTTTATATAACCTATGACTGAGGCATAGGGAATGACTTTCATTCTATTTTCTATTTTCTGTTGTGGTCGGGATTTGAGTCTTACTCAATTTCACACCTTTGCAACACAGGCAAGAACTTTTCTTTGACTGTTCCATTTTGAACTTCTTCAAAATCTTGACAAGGTATGTACTTATTGAAAACTTTATCAAGCGTTTTCATCTATCTCAATAGATCTTGATGCTCAATTTGTACGCAGCTTCACCGAGGTCCTTCTTTGAAAAACTCCTTTCAAATACTCCTTTATGCTTTGCAGAATAATTCTACATTATTTCCGATCAACAATATGTCATTCACATATACTTATCGTAAATCTTGTAGTGCTCCCACTCACTTGCTTGTAAATACAGGCTTCTCCAAAAGTCTGTATAAAACCATATGCTTTGATCACACTATCAAAGCGCTTATTCCAACTACGAGATGCTTGCACTAGTCCATAGTTGGATCACTGGAGCTTGCACATTTTGTTAGTTCCTTTAGGATTGGAAAAACCTTCTGGTTGCATCATATACAACTCTTCTTTAATAAATCCATTAAAGAATGTAGTTTTGACATCCATTTGCCAGATTTCATAAAATGTGGCAATTGCTAACATGATTCGGACAGACTTAAGCATCGCTACGGTTGAGAAAATCTCATTGTAGTCAACACCTTGAACTTGTCGAAAACCATTTTGTGACAAGTCGAGCTTTGTAGATAGTAACACTACTATCAGTGTCCGTCTTCCTCTTGAAGATCCATTTATTTAACATGGCTTGCTGATCATCGAGCAAGTAAATCAAAGTCCATACTTTGTTCTCATACATGGATCATATCTCAGATTTCATGGCCTCAAGCCATTTTGCGGAATCTGGGCTCATCATCGCTTCCTCATAGTTCGTAGGTTCATCATGGTCTAGTAACATGACTTCCGAACATGATTACCGTACCACTCAGTGCGGATCTTACTCTGGAAGACCTACGAGGTTTGGTAGCAACTTGATCTGAAGTTTCATGATCATCATCATTAACTTCCTCACTAATTGGTGTAGGAATCACTAGAACTGATTTCTGTGATGAACTACTTTCCAATAAGGGAGAAGGTACAATTACCTCATCAAGTTTCTACTTTCCTCCCATTCACTTCTTTCGAGAGAAACTTCTTCTCTAGAAAGGATCCATCTTAGCAACGAAAAACTTGCCTTCGGATGCGTGATATAAGGTGTACCCAATAGTTACCTTTGGGTATTCTATGAAGACACACTTACGTGATTTGGGTTTGAGCTTATCAGGATGAAACTTTTTCACATAAGCATCGCAGCCCCAAACTTTAAGAAACGCGTCAACTTGGGTTTCTTGCTAAACCACAGTTCATATGTTGTCGCCTCAACGGATTTAGATGGTGCCCTTTTAATGTGAATGCAGCTGTCTCTAATGCATAACCCCAAAACTATATTGGTAAATCTGTAAGAGACATCATAGATCGCACTATATCCAATAAAGTGCGGTTACGACGCTCGGACACACCATAACGTTGTGGTGTTCTGTGGCGTGAGCTGTGAAAACTATTTCACATTGTTTTAATTGAAGACCAAACTCGTAACTCAAATATTCCTCTCCACGATCAGATCGCAGAAACTTTATTTTCTTGTTACGATGATTTTCCACTTCACTCTAAAATTCTTTGAACCTTTCAACTATTTCAGACTTATGTTTCATCAAGTAGATATACCCATATCTGCTCAAATCATCTTGTGAAGGTTAGAAAATAACGATACTTGCCACGAGCATCAACACTCATTGGATCGCATACATCGGTATGTATTATTTCCAATAAGTCAAGAGCTTGTTCTATTGTTCCGAGAACGGAGTTTTATTCATCTTGCCCAAACGGCCCGGTTCGAAAGAATAAAATTATTCATAACAAAGTTATTTCTAAAAACCATCAGCATGGAGTTTCTTCATGCGCTTTACACCAATATGACCTAAACGGCAGTGCCACAAATAAGTTGCACTATCATTATTAACTTTGCATCTTTTGGCATCAATATTATGAATATGTGTCTCACTACGATCGAGATCCAACAAACTATTTTTATTGGGTGTATGACCATCGAAGGTCTTTATTCATGTAAATGTAACAACAATTATTCTCTAATTTACATGAATAATCAGATTGCAATAAACATGATCAAATCATATTTATGCTCAACGAAAACGCCAAATAACATTTATTTAGGTTCCACACTAATCCCGAAAGTATAGGGAGTGTGCGATGATGATCATATCAATCTTGGAACTACTTCCAACACTCATCGTCACTTCCCCTTCAACTAGTTTCTGTTCATTCTGCAACTCCTGCTTTCAAGTTACTACTCTTAGCAATCAACCAGTATCAAATACCGAGGGGTTGCTACTTAACACTAGTAAAATACACATCAATAATCTGTATATCAAATATTCCTTTGTTCACTTTGCCATCCTTCTTATCCGCCAAAAACTTGGGGTAGTTCCGCTTCTAGAGACCAGTTCCATTGCAGCAAAAGCACTTAGTCTCAGGCTTAGGTCCAGACTTGGGCTTCTTCACACGAGCAGCAACTATCTAGCCGATCTTCTTGAAGTTCCCTTCTTCCCTTTGCCCTTTCCTTGAGACTAGTGGTCTTGTCAATCATCAACACTTGATGCTCTTTCTCGATTTCTACCTTCTTCGATTTCATCATCACGAAGAGCTCGGGAATCGTTGGCCATCCCTTGCATACTATAGTTCATCACGAAGTTCTAGTAACTTAGTGATGGTGACTAGAGAATTCTGTCAATCACTATCTTATCCGGAAGATTAACTCCCACTTGATTCAAGCGATTGAAGTACCTGCATAATCGAGAACATGCTCACTAGTTGAGCGATTCTCCTCCATCTTTTAGCTATAGAACTTGTTGGAGATTTCATATCTCTCAACTCGGTATTTGCTTGAAATATTAACTTCAACTCCTGGAACATCTCATATGGTCCATGACGCTCAAAACGCCTTTGAAGTCCCGATTCTAAGCCGCTTAAGTATGGTGCACTAAACTATTAAGTAGTCATCATATTGAGCCAGCCAAACGCTCATAACGCCCGCATTTGCTCCTGCAATAGGTCTGTCACCTAGCGGTGCATTAAGGACATAATTCTTCAGGCAGCAATGAGGATAAACCTCAGATCACGGATCCAATCCGCATCATTGCTACTAACATTTTTCAATACAATTTTCTCTAGGAACACATATAAAAACATAGGGAAGCAACAACGCGAGCTATTGATCTACAACATAATTTGCAAAATACTACCAGGACTAAGTTCGTGATAAATTAAAGTTCAATTAATCATATTACTTAAGAACTCCCACTTAGATAGACATCTCTCTAGTCATCTAAGTGATTACGTGATCCAAATCAACTAAACCATAACCGATCATCACGTGAGATGGAGTAGTTTTCAATGGTGAACATCTTATGTTGATCATATCTACTATATGATTCACGCCGACCTTTCGGTCTCCGTGTTCCGAGGCCATATCTGCATATGCTAGGCTCGTCAAGTATAACCTGAGTATTCTCGTGGTGCAAAACTGGCTTGCACCCGTTGTAGATGGACGAGAGCTTATCACACCCGATCATCACGTGGTGTCTCTACGACGAACTTTGGCAACGGTGCATACTCAGGGAGAACACTACTTGATAATTTTAGTGAGAGATCATCTTAAAATGCTACCGCCAATCAAAGCAAAATAAGATGCATAAAGGATAAACATCACATGCAATCAAT